>CACVBM020000555.1:0-600000 GCA_902728155.2 Microthlaspi erraticum
GCAAGAAATCACTCGATTTACGAATTCCGATACAAGCTTAACTTATCTCAGGCCTCTTCGTTACTGCGCAATGCTCGATTCCTTTCCAGCTTCTCAAACGTACCTAGCGAGGTTCCACGCTAAGAAACTGTTCAAGTTTCGTGATGCTCTCTTGGCAAGCTATCACCGTAACGAGGTAAACTTTAGATAAGATTTTGCCATCTCAAATTCGGCTTTGTTGCCTTTGATATTCATTATGTGAGTTGGTTTTTCTCAGGTGAAATATGCTGAAGTGACGTTGGATACGTATAGGATGATGCAGTGTTTAGAATGGGAGCCTAGTGGATCTTTTTACCAGAAGCGGCCTGTGGAAACGAAGGAGAATGGTTTTGTGGTTGATCATACTTTAACTTCTGGGCTTATAGATATGAAACTGGCTGCTGATATGGCTGATCCAACATTACCTCCTAATCCTAGGAAAGCTATTCTTTATCGTCCCACAGTATCCCACTTGCTTGCGGTGAGTTTGATGTGTATCATATTGGACTTTCTGATTTTTTTTGCCTTCTTCATATGTTGAAACTGTTTCCTGGTGATATTTGCAGGTCTTGGCAATGATTTGTGATGAGCTCTCTCCAGAGAGTGTGATGCTGATATATTTGTCAGCTTCAGGTTAGGTTTCTTTTTGTTGTCACTTGAAACTTCTAAGGTTTTTTTCTTCTTCACATGATATTGGTACGTTTATTCAGGTGGACCTGCTCGGGACAATGTTGCGCAGCCAGAGAACCCTGTCGGTTCAAGCAGAGCATCAAAAAGCAAGTTGCTTGGACGAGCATCCCAAGAACAAAAAAGTTACAGAACAGAACCTCTTAGCAATGGACAAATTAATTCTGGTGATTATTATGAGGATCATCTCTGGTTAGGTCCTAGAGGAGGCTCTGGTAAGTCGGTTTCTCTCGGATTAACATATTTATATGTCACGAAAGAGCAGACTTTTCTCACTCACTGGAATGTTTTTCTTCTTCTTTCAGGTTCAAACAACCTTTACCCTGGTGATCTAATCCCATTTACAAGGAAACCGCTCTTCTTGATCATTGATAGCGACACTAGCCGTGCATTCAAGGCAGGTTTGTCATAACTTTTAGTTTATCATTTTCTCTCACTTGAGAGTCTATTAGTTTCTCTGAGTCACTGTGATGTTTGCTGATTATAAAATAAAACAAACTCCAGGTTTTGAACGGCGCAGAGAGAGGCGAGCCTGTTGCTCTACTTCTTTCTCCTCTGAAGCCGTCATTGGAGAACCCATCTGCTGACGATGACACAGAAGCACTAAACGGAAGCCAGTTTACGTTTTTCTTAACAGCTCCTTTACAAGCGTTCTGTCAAATGCTGGGCCTCTCAAACTCAGACCCCGACCCTGTAAGCAAGCGCTTGTGATTTAGAAATTAACCTTAAACGAACCAGACATTGCTTTGCATTGCCTCTTACCATTTTTGATTCACAATCTCCAGGAAGTTTACGATGAAGCGGAGAGCATACTTTCTGCTTCCTTTTCCGAGTGGGAAACGATTCTCTTGACTTCCAGAGTCTTGAATCTCGTCTGGGCACAGATCATGCCCGATCCATTCTTGAGACGTCTGATTCTGAGGTGAGTCTTCTTCTTTTTTAGCTTACTGAATAAAAAAAACCAAACAAAGCATCATCAAATTCTCTAATGTTGTCTTGTTGTTATGTGTAGATTCATATTCTGCCGGTCTGTAATGACTTCATTCAACCGCACAGAAGATCATGACCCGTATCTACCTCAGTGCCACCCGAATCTCCCGGAGTCGGTTTCACCGTTATCTAAACCGGTGCAGTCCTCAGTACAACGACTAGCTGATCACTTTGGTGTTGCCAAATCTTTCCACTTCAACAACTCATAAAATTAGAGAAACCCCATGAGCCTCTCCATAATAGGTTGTTTATTCCATTTTTATATAGAGAAAGTCTGTATTTTTTTTAGGGTATAAAGAAAATGTAATTTGAGGATGAGGTTTTTTTATATTTTGATTTTGATGATTCTTTGGTTTTCTCCTCTTTGTAAAAGATTAGAACCAGGTAATAAATTTTTAGTCTCTTGTTAGGATTGTTTGTTTTGTGAACAAAGGAGATGAACAAATCTGTGCATTGCATAACAAAATGTGACATTGGTTTTTTTGTGATGATGAAGTTTCAACATTTGAGCTAGAACCAAGTAAGACTCAATCCTAGCCGTCAAATATCAATGGTGTCTTACTAAGATATAATCCTAGCCATTGACTCCAATTTCTAAAACGAACCGCTTGATTTTGCTGTCTTCTACTTCTACGACCTCTCGCTAGTGGAGAGGACGACGAAAAATGGAGAATTCGAGGTGAGTTTTGTTTTCGTATAATTTTCAATCGGACTTGACCTTTTGGTATTGTAGAGAATTGGATAATCCGATAGAATGTCGATTGAAAGTATATTCGGAGTGAGAATTAGGTTTTCTCTAGTCTGTATTTGCTTCTCATCATCATCCTCACCGAAAGTTTAACGATTTGGACAATTTCAATTCGATTATGATGGGATTTGATTTTGAGCTCTTAGATCTTCTGGTTTAATTCGCATATCCTCGAGAATTCTGATCCTACTTTGGTCTGTTTTTCATTTGCAGGTGGAGTTAACTCCGAGAAACCCAGAAACATCCTAAATCCACGATGTTGACATTGAAACCTTTGGTGCCTATTACATTAAAGCCTCGTTTTTTCTACAACATTCCGCAACATCGTGTCCATTTCCGCAAATCCCCATTAAAGCTCAAGACATATGCTCAAAACGACGGCAACGACTCAGCGAAGGAGTCTTCTAATGGCGGAAACAAACCGATAAGTAGCGACGATGAAAACGGTCCGAAGAAAGACGGATTCGCTGGCTTCAGTTTCAAATGGGGAGAGCTGTTGAATCCGGATCAAGACAACTTTGTGGCCATTGGATTAGCTGGAGTGTTGACTTGGGCTAGCCTTCAAGTTCTCTCACAGCTTTTCTTCATCTCTTTCGCTATCCTTGTCGCTGCTCTCAAGTATTCTTTCATCGCTGCGCTTCTCATTTTCATTCTCGTGACTCTCCTCTAGCTTTTGTAATGCTTAATGCCACAGATTGTTCAATGTAATATAGCTCTTTGATAATGGCGAGAATCAATCAGAAACTATTTCATTTGAATTTTCTTAAGCTTTTATTGGAATCCAAAACACATCTTTGTATATCAAAATCTAAAGAAGAAGAGACGACGAAGATTAAAAGAAGCTACTTTTTAGAGGATTTCTTCTTCGAGCTAAGGACGACTTCCGGTTTAGGATGCTTCTCGGCTTCACTTGGATCCAGCCATTTGAGAGGATGGCGATTGAAGAAAGGCCAATTCGGTACGGTGATCAGAGTCGTGAGGACAACTCCTCCGGCGTAAATCAACATCATCGTCCTAAACGACGCAGTTGCGTATCCAACAACGAACGATACGACGGCAGCGATCAATAGCAGGATCTGCATTAACAGCTCCGCCAATTTCTGTCCTTGCCAATCCATCTCTGAAACAACAAAAAACTGATTAGATCCTTCGAATTGAACCCAGATTATCACCGAATTCGAGCCTAATAGAACACTAATTATCAAACTAGAATCGAACAGATCGAAATCGACAGAGAATCCGTACCTGGAAAATGATGTGGATCGAACAGGTTTCTTCTCGACGGAAGTGTAGATTTGAGGAAGAAGACGACGACTCGGAAAATCGGTTAAATGCAACTAAACCGGAAAGTTTGACTAATGCACAACTAATTTAACAACACGTACGTAACGTACCCGTCGGATTCTGCAATTAATGGGCCTAATGTGTAAGCCCATGACGTCTCCGCCTAAAACTACCCTCAGAACGATTGATTTCCGCGATCCACGACGTTTCGAAATCAACCAATAGCAATCAAGTATGTTGCATTGGCGATCCTCGTCAAACCTGTAAAAGTAGATCTTGGCCGTTGATTGGTTTACAAGGAAACACATGTTGTAGTATTGCAGTACGTACGATTACATAACACGAGAAACACATTGATGAGCGATAATAACCGTCGGATCGTCGATCTGCATTACTATCGTTGCCTATAAATAAATTTCAGGCGCCGTTCACGCGAGATTAGTTTCATTAATATCTTTTTCGAGATCGGAGCATAAATTTGAATTCAGAGAAGCAAGAGAGGTTTCGAAGAAGACAAAGAGAAAGGTACGAGTTTTTCCGAATTTCTTAGTCTCTATTTTTGTTTCCTTGGAATGATTCTTCGTTTGATCTTTGAAATGCTGAAATCGTTTGGTAGTTGGAAATGGAATTAGTGCGGATTAGTTTCTATTCCTGATCATTATCGTCTTTTCGCCGATTCATGTTCTGAAATTGGATTTTAGGTTAGGAAGGAATCGTTACGCTAGATTTGTTCATCGTATTGGTAATTTGGATTGAATTTATCTGCTGGCTCTGAAGCTGTAGGCTGTGAATCAGTTTATCGGCGGTTGTTAATTAGAGTTTCGATTTCCCTCTTTGATAATTTCTTGTTGCCGCATTAATTCTTGGTGAATTTCTACGGATTCATCTGTAAACTTGCTGATTTCACGATTCATTTCGGAATTGAATGCTCACGGTCTAAGTCTTATTTTTGTAATCTTCAGATGGCTCGTACCAAGCAAACAGCTCGTAAGTCTACTGGAGGAAAGGCCCCTAGGAAGCAGCTTGCTACAAAGGTAAAGCTCTCTCACATTAGATTTGAGTCAGTGATGAACACAATTTTAGATTTTGGTATTAATTTAAACGCATGTTTCAATTTCATCAGGCTGCTCGCAAGTCTGCCCCAACCACTGGTGGAGTCAAGAAGCCCCATCGTTACCGTCCAGGAACTGTTGCTCTCCGGTATGTGATCAGTTTCCACCAAGTAAAATATAGTCTCTCTTGGGTATGTTCTTGTTTGACATTTTAGCTGACGAACTCTGTTTCTTTGATTCTTGTTTTTGGCTGACAGTGAGATCCGTAAGTACCAGAAGAGTACCGAGTTGCTTATCAGGAAGCTCCCATTCCAGAGGCTAGTCCGTGAGATTGCTCAGGATTTCAAGGTAATGTGCTTACTTTCTCTTTACTGAAAAGTTAATTGTGTGATTGTTTTTAACTTTCTTTATGTTTCTGTTTTGTTATCCTTACGCTTTTCTCTCTTATCCCTGTGATTGCAGACTGATCTGCGTTTTCAGAGCCATGCCGTGCTTGCACTCCAGGAGGCTGCAGAAGCATATCTAGTGGGTCTCTTTGAGGACACTAACCTCTGCGCCATCCATGCCAAGCGTGTGACCATCATGCCTAAAGACATTCAACTCGCTCGCAGGATCAGAGGAGAACGTGCTTAAGTGGTGTTGGGGGAAACTGTGGTGGTCGTATTATGTGAATGTGGTTTGTTCTAAATAGGGTAGATGGGATTTAGATGATGGCTTTATAAGCTTTTGGTTTTTTAGGGAGACGTCGAAAACAATGATGGTTGGTTGGTTTTATGATTTGCTGGTGTTTTGTGGTGTCTGTTGCTTCTTTGTCAATATTGAACACCTTTTTGTGTTGTTGGATTTCATTACTAAAACAATTAATATGTTGAAGTTTGACTACTTGTTTTTTTTTTGTCAATGATTCGTTTTGGTTTGCATTTTTTATCAAATCGGCTTATAGCTGCAAAATGAAAGTTTGTTTCGAACAATTAACCTAATCATCAAGTGATAACGAAATCGGTGATCCGTGTGAAACTGAAAATTTTCGATCGTAGCCGTTGGGATGGATTGAGAAAACACAAAGTGCAAATGTTATAACCGTCGGATGAGGGATTAAAGGAAGCACACGAGAGCGTATCCGTGATAAGCCCTTTCGTTGGTTTATTATAAATAACCCATTCAACGGCATTGTGGCCACAACCACAAGCTTCAATTAATCTCCTCTATTACTCTCTCTCTCTCTCTCTCTGATTGGAATACATAAGTCAGTCCAATCGAAGCGAATAGGAGGTATGATTTCGGATTGGTTTACAGTTTACTTCTTTCAATAAATTTCCTGTTACTGTCTTCGATCTGAATATCTCTCTGATTTTTTCCGACAAAAGAGTTTTGTAATTTGTCTAATTCCAGTTTGAAATTAAAAAAGACGAATGTCCCTCTCAAATTTGCTTGATCGATTGCCCTGTGTAGATCGAGTCTGGTCTTTTTGTTGGTTGGTCCACTCTTCATCTTTCGTTTGTTTCTAGCTTTGACGCCTAGTGTTGCTGATGTTTTTGTGTTCGATTGTCATCATTGCGTTTCGATGTTTTGATAATTAGGGTTTAGTGTTAATTTACCCCTTTTTGCTCTATCTGGATTGCTAACAACTCATTGTCTATAATTTCAATTTTCTTCATCAGTTTGTTATGTATAATCGAATTATATAACTTAATTAGAATCAAAATTTGGTGTTTAGGAAGAGATGGCTCGTACCAAGCAAACCGCTCGTAAGTCCACTGGAGGAAAAGCTCCGAGGAAGCAACTTGCCACTAAGGTTTGTTTCTTTTAGTCTCTTTTGTAAACCGCAAGTCTCCTTTTATCACGAAATTGAGATCCAATCGTCGTCTTCTTCTTAATTGAACACAGGCTGCTCGTAAGTCTGCGCCAACCACTGGTGGAGTCAAGAAGCCACATCGTTACCGTCCTGGAACCGTCGCTCTCCGGTTAGTCCATCTTCCATTTCCATATCATTCTTCTTCTCCATTGTCTGATTATGTTTCTTTGTAGTTAAATCTCTCTCCATCCTTTGATAATGACAGTGAAATCCGTAAGTACCAGAAGAGTACTGAGCTGCTGATCAGGAAGCTCCCATTCCAGAGGCTAGTCCGTGAGATTGCTCAAGACTTCAAGACTGATCTTCGTTTCCAGAGCCACGCTGTCTTAGCTCTCCAAGAAGCTGCAGAGGCATACCTCGTTGGTCTCTTCGAAGACACCAACCTCTGCGCCATCCACGCCAAGCGTGTCACCATCATGCCTAAAGACATCCAACTCGCTCGCCGTATCAGAGGTGAACGCGCTTGATCCAAAAACCAAGAAACCGGTCAAGCACGCAAGCAAGCAAGCTCTCTCAATTGCTTTGTTTTAGGGAAATTAATATTAGTAATCAGAATGTCTTCAATCTAAGAATATTGTGTTTTCTTCTTCCAGTTGTGTGTTTTGCAAAAACTCTTTTAACTTTTTGTTATGCTTTTAACTTCTTTATCACCAGTCTCATGGTTTCATTCTTCTCTATAACTCTATAAGTAAAAGAATGTTTATGTTTGTTGATAAAAAAAAAAAAAAAAAAAGAATGTTTATGTTTTACTGATTTATCCTTTAAACATATCCGATTTTATATTTGAGCAAAACATACAAAATTATCAGAATGAATGAATGGTGTATGATATTTCGGAAATAGTCTGATTTGATCGGCTCTCGTTAAGATCTTACCCCTGAAAAAAAGGAAGTTAATTTTCTATATTTTGACCATAAAACTTTTCTTTTTGTCAACCGCTTAAATAAATTCTTAGTCCATTTTAATCAAAAACCCAATCACCAAAAACTCTCTCTTTTTGTTTTCTCTGATAAAACATTCAATCATCGTCAAATGGGAGAAGCAGAGGAGAAACCATCCATCGACGGAGCTTCTCCGAGGTATTCGTCAAACAAAGTCGCCGACATCGACACAGAGCTTTCGAAAATGAAAGCTTCTCTCGAGAGCAGAGAGAGCGAACTCGTTTCTCTACGAGCCGCGTTATTAGAGAAAGACGTCTTGACGAAGAATCTTGAAGCCGAGATTGAGAAAAGCAGAGAGTCAGAGAAGAAGCTCCTCGCTTCGTTCGAAGAGTCAAAGTCAGAGATCGCTTCGTTAAAACAGAGGATCGACGATTCGAGCGAAGAAGAAGACGATAGCTCTGTTCAGGGAGATTTCGACATTGAGTGTATGAAGAACGAGATGGAATCGACTAAAGAGAGTCTCGCGCAGGCTCACGACGCAGCAGAAGCTTCATCTTTGAAGATCTCTGATCTGCTTGAAGAGATGAAATCGGTTAAGAGCGAGCTTAAGGCAGCGATCGACGCAGAGACGACGAGCAAGAAAGCGATGGACGATTTAGCGTTGGCGTTGACGGAGGTTGCTACTGATTCAAGCCAGACGAAAGAGAAGCTTGCGGTTGCGGAAACAGAGCTCGAAGCTGCGAGGTTGGAGTCTAATGAATGGAAGGAGAAGCACGAGGAGGCGAGGAAAGAAGCGGAATTGTTGAAGAACACGAGCGAGAGGCTAAGGATCGAAGCAGAGGAATCGCTTTTGGCGTGGAATGGGAAAGAGTCTGTGTTTGTGAGTATTATCAAGAGAGGAGAAGATGAGAAGAACTCGCTTCTTGATGAGAACAATAGGTTGCTTGAAGCTCTTGTTGCAGCTGAGAATCTGAGCAAGAAGGCGAAAGAAGAGAATCATAAGGTGAGAGACATATTGAAGCAAGCGATTAGTGAAGCGAATGTTGCGAAGGAAGCAGCGGTGGTGGCGAGAGCTGAGAATTCGAATTTGAAAGATGCCTTGTTGGACAAGGAAGAGGAGTTGGAGTTTGCGTTGAAGGAGATGGAGAGGGTTAGGGTTAACGAAGCTTTGGCTAATGAGAATGTTAAGAAGTTGAAGAAGATGTTGTCTGAGATTGAGGTGGCGATGGAGGAAGAGAAGCATAGGAGCTTGAGCAGGCAAGACTCGTTGCAGAAGGATGTGGAGGTTGTTGAGAAGAAGGTTGAGGAGAAGGAGAAGAAGGAAGAGAAGAAAGAGAAGAAGAAGAAGGAGAAGAAAGAGCATAGTAGCGAGAACATTGATAAGAAGATGATTGGGAAGACTTGTAGTTTCAGCATCATGAAGCTCGCTCACAACCACCATCACCACAGTCACAAGCACAAGGAGTCGATAGAGGAAGAGACGAAAGCGCAAGAGAGCGGGAATAACGGTGATGATAGTGTTGAAGGAAGCTCTCCGCGTTCGGATTCTTATCTCTTCAAAGGATCGATCTTTGACGTGGCGGAGACGCCACACGCGGCGGGAGCGCAGACGCATCACAAGAGGAGGTCGTCGTGTACGTTTCTGGAGGAAGTAGAGACGATTAATCCAGAGGATTTGGAGAATCTGGATGGGAATCATTTGGAGGAAGGAGAGTTGAACGACAAAGGAGCAGTGGCAGCGAGGAAGAAGAAGGCTTTTATTCGTAGGTTTGGTGATCTTTTGGTTAGGAGGAAAAGTTTGAGTTTTTCGCACAAGAAAGAGTCTTCTACTGATTCACAGGATAAGCTGCAGCAACCGCCGACGCCGACCTCACCGTGTCCGCCGCAACCGCCGATGTCTCCGGAGCCTTGAAGATAACTGTTTTGTGTGATAAGCCATTGTTGTGTTTTTTCCTTTACTATAAGATTGAGTTTGCAGGAATCGTTTTTTTTTTTATGTACCTAAACACACAGTATTGAGTTGGAGTTTTGTTTGTAATAAGGATTTGATCATTTCGTGGTTTAATGTAGAAATCACTCATCAAAAGGGAAAAGCTGTGATCAATCCGGTTTTCTGTTCTGGTTTGTCTTGGATTTTTGATTTCCCGGTTTGGATGATTTCGCTGATTAGGCCACAATTATGTAGTTTCTTCTAAGTAGGCCTTAGCCAGCCCAATTACATTAGATATGACCCGAAAATTAAAATGGGCAGAGTTGAAAAATATACACTCCTGTAAATGTGTGCATATGATAGTTTTTCGGATTCCACAATATGAAACAAAAACACATGAAGAGACATTGAACAATGTGGTTTAGGTGACAAAGTTGCAACTTACAACAGAAGAATTCGTATACATAAGAAAAGAATACCACTTTATTCGGAAATAGAAAGCGAGATTCAATTTTTGAATACACAAAAATTGAAGCAATGCTTCTTTCTTAGTTGTCAATTTCACTCTCAAAGCCTTGAGTGCGAATTCTTTTGTTGCCTTTTTCTCAACCCCTTGATATATAAAGTTGTTCCCTTTAATTAAATTTAGTGGATTTCTGGCTTTATATCTATCTTTGTGCTAGTAAATTTTGTTTGCACTGAACCAAATTACCAAGCGAATGAAATGCACATATATATGAAAAAAGTAGTAAAATCGAAAACCTACATTATTGCTTTTAATCAGAAATGCACAATTATTTTCCATTAAGGGTCTGACTGGTTTAACCGCTGCGGTTGCGGTTGCGGGAGTTTGCGGCTGCGGGAGTTTGCGGAAGCGGGAGTTTGCGATTAAAAGCTGTTTGTACGACTGGTATAGCAATTCATAGCGGTTGCGTTTGCGGGATATTTTTGACTGGTTAGCCAGCGGGTGCAAGAGCGGTTTAACCAAAAGTTACTAAAATAAAAATAATATATAATTATTCAAAACATTTATAACCATATTAATAATTTTTTTTTTGAAATATATTTTTTGATGAATTTTTAATTTGAAAACTACCCTTTTTTAAAAATACACTTTTTATATGTAAAATGATTATTCCTAATTTAATAAAAACGAAATTCAAATAAGAAATATAAAATATTAATATTTGATAATAATTTTGTATCATTTTAACATCCTAATTACCTGTTTAGTTTTTTTTAAACAATTTAATAAAAATATAAGATTGTTTATATAAAGTTTAAATGGGGTGAGATTAAAGTTGTTTATGCAAAGTTTCAAAAATATTTAAATTTTTCAAAAGATAAACATTAAAAATGAAAGATATATTTCTCCACTTTTAAATTTTTAATAATTTATAAACTTTAAATATATGTAAAGTTTTAATTTATTTAAAGTTTCATTTGGTTTGAATGTGTATGAGGTTAAGTTGTTTATATAAAGATCCAAAATATTAAAATTTGTTTCAGTTTAACATATACTATATTTATTTGAAAAAAAACTTATTAGTTTATTATTTTTTTAAATTTTCGTTTATAATTTGTAATTATTTATTATTTTTTTGTTTAAATCACGTCAAAACATACTTTTTACATTTTAAAAGTGTATTTTTCAAAACAGAAAAAATTTAGGGTATTTTCGAAATTTTTAAACATAATTATGGTATTTTTCAAAAAAATATACCCTTATTCCAAATTTGGAGATATTATGTTTTTTTTTTTTTTTTTCAAACCGCAACCGCCCGCAACCGCAAACGCTTGCGGAAAGGAGCTTTTGATTTTCAGCGATATAGAGCGGTACAGAGTGGTATAGAGCGGTTGAAAGCGGTTGTCGTGATTGTTATAAAACGCTAAGAACCGCTACGAACCGCAAACGCTGCGTTTGCGGGTGGTAGCGGGAGAACCAAATTTCTACTTGTGGTTATAGCTTTATTTTCTATTTGTGCTAATAAGTTTGACATCTTTTTCGAATGAAACCCATCCATTTACAAAGCGAACGGAATTGGAATGCATACATATGGAAAAAGTTGTATGTGAGATTCCTACCAATCAAGAAAAAAGAAAAGTATATAATTTGGGAAATCATAATCTTTCAAATGTCTTTTCAGATGTATCATAGCTTTCCAATAATAGCAACCAATGTAGGGACCATTCTCTTATCACCCAACTACTCAACGGTGATGGGCTTTTACATCACGGCCCAATCTTCACCTTCCACGTAACCGTTTTTTTTATTACGCCTAACGAACAGTCGAACACCACTTCCACTTGGCTTGTTGTGTTGTTTTTGTCAGTCGCTTTGAGCCGCCACGCGTGCGGATATTATTTGGCCACGTACTCCAAAAGTTATGGATTATTAATTTCTGCTATTCGCTTGCATCTCAAGTCGTTGACTTCTTGACCTTTTTTATATCTGTCCTTCATAAGTTCGTGTGCTATAGACTATTGCAGTCTACCTGTTAAAACAAAAATAAAATAACATATCTTAACAAATAATATACATATGAAGGATAAGTATCATTATGCTGTCTGGTGTATCGCAAGAGATCATTGAAAGGATTCGTTAAGCTTTTTGGTCAAGGGGATTTTGTATATGCACAAAATATCTGTTGAATCATCATCACGAATTTAGTATTCGACTTTTCACACATTCTATACATGCATCTATACTTACAACATTTAAAAAAACGAAAGAGAAAATAATATGGGGGACGACTATAATCGGATTTTGCTAGTTTCGATTTGATTAAAAATTAAAAGTAATGTTTAATCTGAGGAATGCAAGACGTAAAAGAGAAGGGATCATACATTCATACTTACGAAGCAACATTTTATTTGGCTTTTAACAAAAAAAAAGCATTTTATTTGGCTTGTAATTTAGCCGTTGACCAGTTAAACCGGTCGACATCTTTTAATAAGCTTACGTATTTGCCGACAAAAAAACTCATATATTTATTTATTTATGATAGACTTATTTATATGAATTTGTTGGTTTCTCGGGTTGCGGAAAAGGATCACCAATCCAAAACGTGGGCCATTATTTTCTCCGAACTGAGAAAATTAGGTATTTTTAATTTATTTGTTTATATAAAATAGGAAAGTTTGGTGGAATATTTCTTTTGAAAAGAGAGGCTAAATACTAAAAATGGCTAACGGCAATTACTCAATTAGGTGTTAACTTTTCAGGCCCTGAGCTGATGATTAACGAATAACGATGGCATAAAATAATTAATTTTACATGTATTTGATAACTAATCGTTTTTGTTTTGATGCGAAAAACGTATATTCTTTGTTGACAAAAAAGTATACTCTTTTTCAGAACGTACGAACAATAAATAACGATGAAAACATACACAACCCAATTGAACGGCTCGCAAATCACCACTTTGTTTCTGTCGTTGTTGTTCATGTACTTTTACAGAGATGCCACGTGGCTAATGGGCCTATCTTCGACGGGCCAATATTCACATGGGCCCATGACGATAAAAGCACGTCTCGCGTTGATGCTGACTGTATCGGTTCTTGCGAGTGTATAAATGTGCTTTATGCGACTGAACCAAACAAAAGCCTTGCATCTTCACTTTAATAACCATCGAAGGAATAATATAAAGAGAGGAAGCTAAAACGGCATAGTTTTAAGCAGAGACCTCCTCATACACGACAAATAGTCTCTCTTCTCTGTTTCTTTAACTTTCTCTGTTCTTTTGATCCGACCATCCATGGAGAGATACGACATCTTAAGAGATCTTGGCTCCGGTAACTTTGGAGTTGCCAAACTTGTCAGAGAGAAAGCCAACGGAGAGTTTTACGCCGTTAAATACATCGAGAGGGGACTTAAGGTTTTCTTTTTCCCTTTCTTCTCCTTCACTCAAGCTTAATAATATTTGAAACTTATCTCTGTCTCTTGACTATGTTTTTAGAGATCATACTCTTAATTCTTTGATCAGTAAATGAATTGAGGGGTTTTATACAGATTGATGAACATGTACAGAGAGAGATCATTAACCATAGAGACTTGAAGCATCCCAATATCATCAGATTCAAAGAGGTATTTATAAAAACCATAACCATGATCGAGTCTAAAATTTGGTCTAGAAAACACATAAACCAGAAAACAAAATAATTTGAGCCAAATTATGTTGATGATAGTCTAGTGGTGATTTACTATGTAAGATTTTGTCGATATGATGTTGGTCGATATTAACATAATCATTTTCTTTGACTATTTGGAAGATAAACTTAGCGTGCAAGTAGATTTAAGATATTCTGAGTTTCAACACAGGGTTAAAACTATAGATATCTGGTCATGTAATTACGTGTATTCATTTCACATGGTTAGACTTTGGACCTCTTCTTAGAGGATATATGTGTTACATTTAAAATAAAATAAAATAATATGTCCCATTCTCCAACGGTCCAATATTCGAGTTTCATATGACAGCGTATGCATAAATAGTCGTGGCGTTGAAAATTCTTAAATTACAAATTCAAGATTATATAAAACTAGAAGCAATCGGTAGGGCGTCTTGATCTTGTGGAAAATCATAATAAAAATGTGTATGTATACGTGTTTGATTTTTATTTTTTATCTATTAAATTTGCAGGTTTTTGTAACACCAACACATCTTGCCATAGTAATGGAGTATGCAGCCGGTGGTGAACTTTTTGAAAGAATTTGCAATGCCGGTAGATTCAGCGAAGACGAAGTATTACTTAATTTATCATTAGCGATAATTTGAAACTAATCTTGTGGCTAATTGTAGTGATTATTATTATTTTTCTCCTTTTTTAGGCCAGGTATTATTTCAAACAACTTATCTCTGGAGTTAGCTATTGTCACGCTATGGTACGCATTACTACATTTATTCTTATATGAATGTTATAAAAAAGGCATTCGTGTGTATATAGCATAAACTTTTTGTTACTGAATTATTTTTCTTATTGCAGCAAATATGTCACAGAGATCTTAAGCTCGAGAATACACTCTTAGACGGGAGCAAATCGTCGCAACTCAAAATATGCGATTTCGGATATTCGAAGGTACTATATAACTTTACACATTTAGTTCATCTTCGCTCATCATAAACATACTAATTCGAAAACAATTATATAATTTACTCTGAGTGGAGCAAGTACGTACGATACTTCCTTTAAAGGTGGTTCCTCATGATTCATGTTCGTGAATCAATCCTTCTTCCATTTAGTTTGTAAATAACCTTTTGTTGTAGTAACAAAATTTACATTTTTCTAAAAAAAAAAATTAATATTTGTTTTTGGTTTTGGTAAATGCAGTCATCAGTTTTACACTCTCAGCCAAAATCAACCGTGGGAACTCCGGCTTATGTTGCACCGGAGGTCTTGTCCCGGAAAGAGTATGACGGGAAGGTACGTACTACTTATTAACTTAACATTTTGATTAATTTAATAACATCAACTTGTTTATAAGAAATCATATAACTAATATAAAATATGAATTTTAATATACAGATTGCAGATGTGTGGTCGTGTGGGGTGACATTATATGTAATGTTAGTTGGTGCCTATCCCTTTGAAGATCCAGAAGATCCAAGAAACATTAGAAAAACCATTCAGGTACTAACAAATTTTTAATTGTAATCAAACGTTCATTCCACTAATTAAAGTTTTATATTGTTGTCCTATATATAATTTAAAGAATAACAATTAATAAATTGCTTACAGAGGATATTAAGTGTACATTACACCATACCGGACTACGTCAGGATTTCCTCCGACTGCAAGCATCTCTTGTCTCGTATCTTCGTCGCTGACCCTGATACGGTAATTTATTCAAACCTTATCCGGTTATGTATACGTATACCAATCCGGTTCAGACTATAACCAAGACCGTTCCACACAAATTCATTTACAATCAAAATGGTTTAGCTTTACATTAGCTAGCTATACTAGTGAAAAACTGTTAACATTGAACCGATTGAAAATTATGCTAATTATACCGGTTTTTAATTTGAAACCGCGGCAGAGAATAACTATGCCGGAAATCGAAAAGCACCCCTGGTTCTTGAAGGATCCTCTGCCGGAGTTTGCAGAGGGGAAATGCGACAGTGGAGATGAGACAGGAGTGGAAGAAGAAGAAGAAGACAACGAAGAGAAGTGTCGACAAAGTGTTGAAGAGATAGTGAAGATCATAGAAGAAGCGAGAAAGGGAGTGAATGGCACGAATAACAATGGTGGATTAGGCTTATTAGATGGCGGCAGCATGGATTTCGATGATATTGATGATGCTGACATTTATGATGATGTTGATGATGCTGATGATCACAGAAATGGTGATTTTGTATGTGCTGTGTGATTTCATATCCATCTGTAGATGCATGGACTTGTGTTTCGTGTGCATGCATGTATTTTATATGTATGTAGTAGTTTGAGTGTATCCGTTAATTTCGTGTTGCATATTTGTATAAATTAAATAAGTGGAAACAGTTAACCCCTAATAAAGTCAAAAAGTGAGACAAAGTTTTGAGTGTTTTCTTCAAAAGAGCTTTTACATCTATTAACTGTTGTATACATAAACTCATCCTTTAGAGAAAAAGTTATCGTTTTTTTGTGTGCAAATCCTTAAAATTAATATCTATTATATAGATAGTGGCTAACAAATCCAATTTGATATTCCATGATAGATGAAATTTGAGTGGCTGCTGCAATACTAATTAACAGCTACATGACATAATGTAAGTGACCGATGCTAACAACCAAAAATTAGGTTCATGACGTTACTCTTACCCTCTAGTATTTTAAATACATCATCATTTGATAAAACATTTTATTAGTAATATTTCTTATTCTTCTTCGAAAGGTTGTATAATTCTAATTATTATAAATATAAGATGATCCTTTTGTTCATCATTAGATTAGGAGGCCTTTTGATTAACGACTCTACAATTTAACCTAACCTCCCCAGGTTTCGTAGACAGCAAGTCACCCAGCTTCACCATCCCTTCCGCAAACGCATTGAAAAACTCCGTCTGATTCTCACTGAACAGTTTCACATACTCTCTTGTCTCCGGCGAAGTAAACAACGACTGATCAGAGAATAGAAACCCTCTCCTAGAGACCAAGTCTTTGAAATATCGATTATCAAACACTCTAGGAGTCGCGTCCATGCCGCTTGTAACGTTCTCATCTCCTCCACTGGGACACAGTTTGGTCAACTTCTCTCGGTAAATTGGCTCGAAAGCCGGATCGGATTTTCCTGAACCGGACTGGTTATAGAGTCTGTCCGTGACGGAGAAACATCGAGCTTCGCCTAAAGAGTGTGATCCAGATAGAGCCACCATGTCTTTTGCCGTGAGATTAAATCTCTTGAAGAGATCAATTAAGCTTGTCGCGTTTAACGTTGAACTTGGGATTATGTCGTCTGAATCCTTTTGACTTGCCGTTAAACTGTCTTTTCTTCCTAACTTCACTTCCCAGTATGGTCCACCTGTCTGGTAATAAAGATAAATAACCAACCAAGACCGTAATTAATTAATCAAATTAATCTCTCTTAACCAATTTAAAACGTTAGAGAGATTGAGGAGGAGCTTACGAGGGCAACGGCGTCACGAGAGGCCATGATGATAATGTCAGCACAAGAAACAGTGGCAGGACAAGCCTTCTCTAAAGCTTCTTTGATGTTGTCTACTACTTCAAACGATCTCAAAGAGCCTATGTTAGGGAGTGAGAGCTTCTCTCCCAACATTGTTGGTGTGTCATCGAGCAATACAGAACCATCACATCCCTACAAAACATACATTAGGTTATACGATTTTCCAGAAACTGATCTATAAAGAAATGTGGTTGATTAATGATATACGTTAACAAAGCAATCGTGAAACTGAAAACGCATAACGGAAGCAACAGATCGAGCTTCTTTCAGCATAGTCTTTCTCATCTCTTCTCTCACGATGGATTCAGCTTTAGGACATGTGTTGCCGTAGAATCCTGGCTGGAGAATATCTCCGGCCACCGCCGTGAGGAAAAGCATGCAGAGGAAAAGATTGGGAACTAGATTCATATTTTGTTTACTTTTATTCAAATTGAAAAAATATTTTTTTTTCAGGCGTAATCTCTATGTTTATATATACACAAAACATTCAGTTGTTGATTTCATTATACTGTTCCATAAACGTAGAACAAAATTTATATCATTCTTATCCGAGTGTGTAACGCCCTTATTTACTTTGACTACTATAGTCAAAGCACATCTTGGCTTTTTGTAAAGTTATTAAATTTCTTCTTAGTTTTGTGAGTTTACAATCTTATTCTTATCATTTGGCACAATAGACTTTCAAAAGTTACTATGCAAAAGTTTGCAAAAACGAAAAATAAGATCAAATTAAACTTTACATAATAAGTTCAAATTTTTTTTTTGGCACAATACTAACTCAGATTTTTTTTAAAAAGAGCTAATTTCTTAAATTTTCACATTTTTAATTCACAAACCTTCTAAAAATGAAAAAAAATCTAATATAAGCACGCGCGTGACGCGCCTAATTAAATGTTTTAACGAAATTAAAAATCTCTTACACAGTTAAACCCAAAACCCATCCGCCGCCGGCTAAAACAGAAACTCGGCGACGGAAACACCGAAAATGGGTTGGGGAAGACGACGTAAAGGTCCTTCGACGACAAATCAATCAGAAGACAGCAAAGAGAAAGTTGTTAAACCCCTCAAATCCGATGTTCCATTTGATTCCAACATCCAAACTCGCACCTATTCGAATGTTGATTTCGAGGAGTATTACAAGGTACTGTATAAGAATCAATAGCAGCTTCCATTGATCTAAAAAAGTGTGCTTTCTATACAAACAAACAACATTGCATTCGTAGGAGCAACGGATAGTGAGAACAGAGGAATGGGATTCGTTCATGGAGATTCTTCGAAAGCCATTGCCTGCTGCTTTCAGAGTTAATTCCAAGTATGTTGAGCTTATTAACAGTCTCGGGTCGTCGAATTTCAAGATAATCATTCAAAGTAGAAGTTTTGATGACTAATTTTAACTGATTCTTAGTGGCCAATTTTGCGATGAGATTCGGTCGATATTGGAGAATGATTTCGTGAAATCTCTTCAGGCTGAGGTAAATTCAGCGACTCTTTGTTTCGTTTTATAGTCTCTCATTTCTAATATACAAAAAAGGAAGAAGATATATTGTCTTCTCAAATGTTGTTCTTGCTTAGGCCATAGAGAGTGGTGAATTGGAGGCTATAAAGCCCTTGCCTTGGTACCCTAAGAAACTTGCTTGGCATTCTAACTTCTCTAGGAAGGAGATTAGAAAAAATCAGACTCTTGAGAGGTACATTTTTCAAGAATAAAAACTTCAAATTCATTGCTTTCTCCGTGTTATATAGCTCTTCTCTGTTTTGTTGGGGGTTTGATTCAGGTTTCATGAGTTTCTAAAGTTAGAAACTGAGGTTGGGAACATGACCAGGCAAGAAGCTGTTAGCATGGTACGGTACTAGACTGCTAGTGTCACACTCTTTAATCGCATTTCATCGATACTTTTTATAGTCTTTGTGGTCGGTTTTATGATCAACGCAGCTACCTCCTCTCTTCCTTGATGTGCATCCAGATCATTTTGTCCTCGACAGTAAGTGATTTCTGTTTATGCGACATTGTTTTAAATGGCAACGAACTTGAGGAGTTATAGCTAACTGCTGATTCGCTTGGTCTTGTCTTCTCTTTTGTCTGTACAGTGTGTGCTGCACCTGGTTCCAAAACATTTCAGCTTCTGGAAATAATGCATGAATCATCAGAACCAGGATCATCTCTACCTAATGGAATGGTTTGTAATTGTAATACTCTTTTTTATTTGGTGCATTAGACACATATTTATCCTTTTTTCTTCTCCTAATTGTGATTTTGGTTGAATCAGGTGGTGGCGAATGATGTTGATTACAAACGATCCAACCTTCTTATTCACCAAACGAAGAGAACCTGTACCACCAACTTGATGGTCTCTAACAACGAAGGTCAACATTTCCCTAACAAGATAGCCTTTGATCGTGTCCTATGTGATGTCCCCTGTAGTGGTGATGGTACTCTGCGCAAGGCTCCTGACATATGGCGAAGATGGTTCTTATATTTTACAACCTTCCCACAAATTGACTGATTCCACTTGCTTCAAGATTCTTACTCTTCTTCTTTGGTTCCTAAACAGGAACTCTGGGTCCGGTAATGGACTTCATAGTCTACAGGTTGTCCTTGCCATGAGAGGTAAGCTTTTGCCTCAGATGACCTGACTCCTAGAATCTCCTATGTCTTTGAATTTAAATCTGCATTGTCTGGTTTCAGGTTTATCTCTGCTAAGAGTTGGTGGGAGAATGATATACTCAACCTGCTCAATGAACCCAATTGAAAATGAAGCTGTTGTTGCTCACGTAATTTTTCTTTCTTCTTTCTTCATGAAAACATATTTATGTACTTGTGTATGCTGCTGATATATTATTACTATTCCTTCAGATTCTGAGGAGGTGTGGATGCTCTGTTGAGCTTGTAGATGTCTCAGATATGCTTCCTCAACTTATCCGCAGACCAGGTCTCAAGAAATGGAAGGTAAAACGAAAATGTCTATCACTTTGATTTGAACCATAGTAAAAACAGTAATCGAAATTTTCACTTCCTGCTTGCTTGTATCTGTGTGGATACTCAGGTGCATGATAGAGGTGGCTGGTATACATCTTACAAAGACGTTCCGAAATCGCAGAGAGACGGAGTTTTAAAAAGCATGTTTCCTTCTGGTAAAAGTGATAAAGACTATGAAGATATAGCTTCTGATGAATCAGCCGAGGAGGAAGTCTGTGATCTTCCTCTTGAACGCTGTGTGAGGATACTGCCTCATGATCAGAACACTGGAGGATTTTTCATCGCAGTCCTTCACAAAGTTTCACCTTTACCAGGTAAAATGTGAACAACTTTCTGATTCCGTGACCTCTCTAATTGATTCTCTAATAGGATTCGCCGATCATTATCTTGCAGAGATTCAGGAGAAACTAATTCAGAGAAGAAACAGAAACTCATCTGAGAAACCTCAAGAGAGTGTAGAGGAAATAGTTGTAGAAGAAGCATCTTCAGAGAATGGTTTGAAACCGCCTGAGAAGGAGAGCACCAGCAAAGAAGGCACTATAGAATTGGCTCAAGAACTTGATAATAAGCGAAAGGCGTGGAAAGGCCTTGACCCTGTTGTTTTCTTGAGAGATGAAGCAGTGATCGACGGGATCAAGACATTCTACGGCATCAGAGACGAATCATTTCCTCTGCACGGCCATCTCGTGACCAGAAACAGTGACACGAGCAGCAAAGGCAGCGTGAAGAGGATTTACTATGTGTCGAGCTCGGTTAAACATGTTCTTGAGCTTAATTCTGCGGCTGAGCACAAGATCAAGATCGCATCTGTTGGCCTGAAGATGTTTGTAAGCACACCACCACATGTTTTTTTCCATTCAAGAAATGAGAAATGTTATGAAACTAACTGATTATTGTTTGAATCGCAGGAGAAACAATCGGCAAAAGAATGTGAAGCCAATTCTTGCTCATTCCGGATAACGTCAGAAGGATTGCCAGTGATCCTTCCTCACATGACCAAGCAAATACTCTACGCAACAATGGTGGATTTCAAGAACCTCCTGCAATACAAATCGATCAAGTTCCATGATTTCGTGCTTCCAGAGTTTGGCCACAAGGCAGCAGAGCTAGCCCCGGGATCTTGCGTGGTGGTTCTCGTCGACGGTATTCAGAAGCTCGAGTCAGAAGCAGTGAGAGTGAATTCGTCAACAATAGCCATTGGTTGCTGGAAGGGAAAGGCTAGCTTAACCGTTATGGTCAATGCTGTGGATTGCCACCAACTTGTCCAGAGGCTTTCTGATAGACAAATGTCTATGAACCTCACTACTTGATCTTCCACAATCCACATGATGCCAATCTTGTTAACTTGTTAGTTATTAACTCATTACTTACTATGTGATATGTTTGAAATATTTTACAAGTGTTGTTTTTTTCCTGTTGCTTTCTTTAAGTTCGACTTATTTAAAAGTTATTAATATGAAATATTCTGTTACACTTATAGTGTCTTATCGTCAAATTTTTAAATTGTATCCTTCAGTAATTTGGTTTACAAAAGGACAAAAACTAAACAGAAAAAACTTGTCCAGTCCAACCCTAGTCCAATGAATGTGATTTATATGCTTGATTTGATTTTCCAATAAGACTTGAAGCTCTCTGTAAAAAAACAATGAGTAATAGGTGTCTAATTGCACCACTGTTTAAATGAACCAGCAAAACAAGCCAGATTCCAAAAGAATATACAAATGGACGTAGTAGCGTAGCATTTCATTCTCTCTATCACCAGCATTCAGTGGGGGAAACAAAACAAAAAATTGTGATTTATGCTTTTGTAACGACACAGAGATCAAGAAGAAGTACAACATGTGCTGGTTTTAGCTGGAACCTCCTGTCCTGAACCTGGGATGAGAATCTTCTTACCAGCCAAGGAGCCAGGGTTATTTGAGTCGCCTTCGGATGCGAGATTCTTCTTGTTCACCGTATTGAAGATCTGTGTCATTAGAGTGTTGAACGAGTTCTCCACATTGGTTGCGTTAAGCGCTGACGTCTCCAGGAAGAAGAGCCCTTCCTTCTCTGCAAACTCTTTCGCGTCTTCGGTGGGAACCGCTCTTTGGTCTTCCAGATCAGACTTGTTTCCGATCAGGATGATGACTATGTTCTTATCTGCGTGTGCTCTCAGTTCCTCTAGCCAACGTGGGATGTGGTCAAAGGTCTCGCGTTTCGTTATGTCGTAAACCAGCATCGCACCTACTGCTCCTCTGTAGTATGCGCTCGTCACCGCTCTGTATCTGCTTAGTTTGAACAAGAAACAAAATCATCAACCATCTATTGCAATGACAAAGCAGCAAGATTGATTCAATCAGCCAAGAGTCATACAATACAATGCTGAGTAGAACTCTCAATGGAGTATACAAATGACTAATCTAAACGAGTGAAGACGAACAACTCATTTTCCAATTCACCAGAAACACTTTAGCTGATTGAAACTAAGATCTACAAAGTAGGATCACATTCCAATTTGTGTGGTCAGATTACCTCAATTGTTCGATCCGATCGAATTCAAGTATACGTTAGGTAAATACAAATTCAGGATCTGGTCAAAGCGGATTCGTAAGTTCTAAATCTAGCGTAATTCCGGTGAAGCACAAAAAGGGGGAAGGAGAGAGAGAAATCTAAACACAGCTCTAGTCAAACCCAAGTCGCTTTCATGGAAAAACACAGATCCAGTTGAAATTCAGCTCAGAGATCAGTAAAATTCGAATTCAGAATCGCAGAGAAGCTAAGAAATCGTACCGTTCCTGACCGGCGGTGTCCCAGATCTGAGCCTTGACGCTCTTTTCTTCAATGACGAGCGTGCGAGTCTGGAATTCGACGCCGATTGTGGCTTTAGAGTCCATGCTGAATTCGTCTCTAGCGAATCGAGCAAGCAACTGTGATTTCCCTACAGCCGAATCGCCGATCAGAACGACCTTGAACACGTAATCCACTTTCCCCGATGCGCCGCCGCCGTATCCGGCCATCTTCTTCGTCGCAGGCGTGTGTTGTTGAGAGATCGGAAAAGTTAGAAGCGAGCTGTGCTGGCGCCTACGGATTTCTGCTCTAGCTCTTAACTGGTGAGAGCGACAGAGGAGAATTGCAGAGAAAACCCACACAAGTTGGTCAAATTGATTGATTTTAATCGTTGTGTTTACTGTGATCTAGTGTGCGAGAGTCTTTGGTAACCGATAATGAGACGAGCCACGATCACGACACGTGGGAGTCGGAGTAACTTAATATACACGTGGTCGAGCGCGATCAACAAGGCTGAGGAATTGAGTTGTGGAGAGCACCGAAACAGTATGAACAGCTGCACAGGAGATAAGATTTGGAGTAAGAGAGCGGGACCCGATAATTGATTAGTGGGTCCCCAAAGCGTCGGCGTCGGATTGTTGTTTTCTTTTTCCGTTCGCATATTCATTTCAAAAGAAAAGAGAAAAAAAAGGAAGAAAAATGGCCCATGCAGGTTTCGAACCTGCGACCTTCGCGTTATTAGCACGACGCTCTAACCAACTGAGCTAATGGGCCATTTTGATATACCCATTTCCCGACACTAGTTTTAGAAAATCTATTCATTTCGTTATTTACAAATAGTCAAAAGTTCCTACTTTGATGGGTTTAAAGTTTTTGGATATGTAAAGAGGAATTTACAGTAGTAGTCACAAGGTTTAACATTTAACTTATCTTAAAGAACAAAGACATGTTTATGCCTCCTAAAGATGTGATAAAAGACAGCAACTCACAAAACAAAGAGAAAAGAGTTTCGTTGGAATTCATAAAAAGTGTATATAAATAAACAAAAAACCGCACTCAAGACAGACGCTGAGTAACCGTTCTTCTCTTCCTGAGCCGTTCCGCAACAATGAAGGCCAGTTCAAGAGACTGAGACGCGTTGAGCCTTGGATCACAGTGTGTGTGGTAGCGAGAGCTTAGGTCATCGTAGGTCACGGTACGAGACCCTCCTATGCATTCTGTCACGTTCTGACCTGTCATCTCTAGATGGATACCTCCTGCGTGGCTTCCTTCTTGCTCGTGCACATCAAGGAACGCTCTTACTTCAGCCTGCAAAAACACATCAAGGTTCAATCGAAGGTACGTGTTATGTCCCCTGGAAGGTTTATTAGCTTATATAAAGTTTGTACCAGGATTGAGTCGAAGGCTCGTGTTTTGAGACCACAAGGTGCTTTGATGGTGTTTCCATGCATAGGATCGCAGACCCATGTCACAATCTGGCCTGACCTGCGCACTGCTCTGATCAGGTGGGGAAGCTTAACCCTCATGTTCTCTGCTCCCATTCTCACAATCACAGTGATTCTTCCAGCCTTGTTATTAGGATTCAGAATCTCGACTAGCTTCACCAGCTCATTAGGATCCATTTTGTTACTCACCTGCATCAAAGTGTTGCGGATATTCATTCAACATTCAAGCCAAATTAACTCTGCTTTTATCTACCTAATCTTTTTTAAGTGTAAGTATTGCATTTACCTTAATGCCCAGAGGATTAGCAATCCCCCTGAGGAACTCGACGTGAGCACCATCCAACTGCCGAGTACGCTCCCCGCACCACACCATGTGTGCAGAGCAATCATAGTAGAGACCGGAAGTTGAGTCCAACCTCGTGAGAGACTGTTCGTAAGGCAGAAGCAAACACTCATGGGATGTGTAGAAATCAGTTGTAGTCATTAGTGGATGATCAGTGGTAAGTCCACACGCAGACATGAACCCCAAGGCCTCGTCAACCCTGCTCGCTAGCTCCTGGTACCTGTACACAAGAAAACCTTTAGCGCCTTGCCTAGTTTTCAAAGTGATTCTCTTTCACATTATCTTCAAACAAGATGTTACCTTTCAGCTTGCTCACTTTGCTCAGCAAAGTCAAGGTTCCATTGAGTAACTCTCTGAATTGCAGCATAACCTCCTGTGGCAAAGGCTCTGAGAAGGTTTAGAGTCGCTGCAGATTGAGTGTAAGCCCGAATCATTCTGTTGGGATCAGGGGTTCTTGATTTCTCATCAAAAGTGTCGCCATTGATGTTGTCTCCCTTGTAGCTCGGTAATTTCACTCCATCCTTCTCCTCCATTGGGTCAGATCTAGGCTTTGCAAATTGACCAGCCATTCTCCCAACCTAATTCCAATATCAATATAATCTCACATTTCGTTCGACAGCCACAATTCAATCCACACTCAAAGGATAAGAAGATCTGACCTTAATCACCGGAACTTGGCCGCCGAAGGTGAGAACAATGCTCATCTGAAGGAGAACCCTGAAGGTGTCTCTGATATTGGTTGCATTGAACTCCTTGAAACTCTCGGCGCAATCTCCTCCCTGGAGAAGAAAAGCCTTGCCGACGGCAGCATCCGCCAATCTCTCTTCCAGATTCCTGGCTTCTCCGGCGAAAACAATCGGAGGGAACGCCTCAATCGTCTTGAGCACGGACTCGAGCTCGTTCGCGTCGGGGTAATCGGGAAGCTGCAGAGCCTTCTTCAATTTCCAGCTCTCCGGCGTCCATTTCAATGTACCAGACGACGACGACGCCGCCGGGGAAACGGATTCCTTAACTGAAACTGCGTTTCTAGCCGGCTCCGATGCGTGCACTGCCGTAACGAGATTGACGGACCTGAGCTTGGGTTGGAAAGTGAAGGAGGATTGACGGTTGCTCTGGCGGTGAGGTAGAGACGCGCCGCCGCTGTAGATAGATCTGGAGGAGAGAGATGTGGCGTTGGAAAGAGCCATGATTGGTTAAAGACTTTCTCTCTGTCTCTGATGAGTATTGAATTGGTTTTTTTTAGAGAGAGAATGACAAAATTGACAATGGAGGCGGTTGGTTTGAGGAGAGAGAAGAAATGCGGAAGCAGAGCAATTTATAGGGAAGCAGAGAGTATTCGGTACGGAAGGGGTTGGTTTAGACTTTTCAGAGTTAAGGGTTGTTGGAAGCCGTCTAGGGGTATTTGCGTAAATATGTTCATTTGAGATATTTTTATTACCAGATTTGAAGGCTTGAGGCTTACACACGTAAGTCGTAAGCACACCCATTAAATAAACGTTTTTCATGAGAAAAATAAAAAAGTTTCCCGATTTTTCTAGTTGATAAGTTTAACTGTGTTCAAAGTAGGAAATTTTCCAATTTGATAAAACTGACTGAATCATTCCGGATTCATGTGATATATCATATATGACACGTATATATCTCTTTTGCAGGCAGGTCATTAAAAACTCAAAGTGTGTCAACTGTGAGTTGTGTGACAAACACAAATCTATCAAAATTTGAGATGATGACAAAAACATTAAACACTTCAAAAATGGTAGCAAGATTTACTGATTCAGGAGAGAGGACAAGAAATTTGGTTAATGACATAAATATCCGTTCACCAACCAAATCCACACCACTCAGCAAGTTGCATATGTATATTGATATACGATTGTGTATAGTCTTGTTCATCGTCACCTAACTAACACACCGAATCCTTTCTAAGATATGGACTCATGGACCACGTCTTTTCGAATTTTGGCACCATCTTCAATTGATATAACTTTCTTAAGAATATACAAAGATATTTCTCAGAAAAGTGAGTATGAACTTATTTCAGTACCAAAATGTAAAGTTTTGAATGCCTTTTGAGTCTTTGACTATGTGAATTGCTAATGAACAACCTACCTTTATTTGTAGATCTTATGATTGAATATTTTTATCGACATATGAGTTTCTTCTATTCCAATTCTAAAAGAATGTTTTGATTTCTCTTTTGGCTCAATACTTCAGTCTTTGAACAAATCTAGAAAGAATACAGACAATCATCGTAGTTTTACTATTACTGTGCTAACATCTTTGATGAGCAAACAAAAAAAAAAGTTTATCCCAAAATATTACTTAACCAAGAGCCGTTTGGTATACTGTTGAAAAGTTAGTTAAAAAACCGTTAACTGCAACGAAGATTAGATTTTGGAAAATTGTAGCCACAGATTTTTAATTCTATCTCACAAAAACCCTCTCTACAACCACACACGGTGAAGAGAAGAGATTCATCAATGGCGGTTTATTGCTGCAACCACTCGGCGATGCTTCTCTCTCCATCCACCGCCGTTTCCACCTCCGTTAGCTCTTCTTCTTCTTCTTCATCGCTCATTGGCTTCCTCAGCTTCCCTCGTCTCAAAACGCTGCGTTTCAAGTCCAGAAACGCGTATCCGAAACTTAGAGGCTTTTCAGTCTCGGCATCTTCGAGGTCTCTCGAAGCTCTGATTTTCGACTGCGACGGCGTGATACTGGAATCGGAGAATCTACACCGTCAAGCTTACAACGACGCTTTCTCGCATTTCAACGTCCGATGTCCTTCTTCTCCGGCCGAGTCTGTCAATTGGAGCCTCGAGTTCTACGATAAGTTTCAGAACCTAGTCGGAGGCGGGAAACCCAAAATGCGATGGTACTTTAGAGAAAACGGATGGCCATCATCCACCGTTTTCGAGTCACCTCCGGAGAATGACGATGATCAAGCCAAGTTAGTCGATACTCTTCAGGTCACTCACTCAAATTTCTTGCAAATTTTAAAAATCTTTGATTTAATGCAATTCTGTTGTTAAAAGATGGGTGATTTTGCAGGATTGGAAAACTGAGAGGTACAAAGAAATCATAAAATCAGGAAGTGTAAGTTGAGTTTATGAATTTTCTTACAGTTAGTGATCTTTGTTAGAGAAACTATGATTTCTCTCTGTTTTTTTGCTTTCAGGTAGAAGCAAGACCTGGTGTAGTAAGACTAATGGATGAAGCAAGAGCTGCTGTAATAAGATCTCTCATTTCAAGCTTTGTTTAATACTCTCTAATTAAAAAGACTTTTACGAAAATTGCTTCTTGAAATTGCTACAGGGGAAAAAAGTAGCTGTTTGTTCTGCAGCTACAAAGAGTTCGGTTATATTATGTCTCGAGAATTTAATCGAGCTCGTGAGTTGTTCCCTTTTCTTCGCCAAAGTCTTCTAGACTGTGATTCTGTCGAATTTTTTCTTTAATCGTCGGTTATGTTAATGTCTTTAGGAGCGATTCAAAGGACTGGATTGCTTCCTCGCAGGTGTCATTTCAGCACATCCTCTGTTCTGAGTTTTAGTCTTTATGTGTAGTCTAAAAGTTTCAATGCATTTGTTTGTGTATATGTTGGCTTTGCAGGTGATGATGTCAAGGAGAAAAAACCTGATCCTTCCATATATATAACAGCTGCAGAGGTAATTCAATTAATCCATAGAAAACGAAAATTTATAAAAACTAGACAAGAATTATAAACCAAGTTTAACATTCTGAATGCAGAAGCTAGGTGTTTCAGTGAAAGACTGTTTGGTCATAGAGGACAGTGTCATTGGCCTCCAGGTATATATATATCTAATCATTTGCTCGTCTTCGGCTCTTCGCTACGGTTCTTCATACAAAATCATAAAAATGGCTTTTGAATTTCAATCTTTTAGGCAGCTACAAAAGCAGGGATGTCATGTGTCATCACGTACACTTCTTCAACCTCTGATCAGGTCTGCTCTTCTACTTCTTCTCTAGACTCTATTCATCTTTTTCTTGGGTTTTAGAAAAGTCGAAAACTTGGGTGTTCTTTCAGGATTTCAAAGACGCGATCGCTGTGTACCCTGATCTCAATAATGTGAAGTAAGTAGGATCGTACATCAAACTTGAAGTTTGCAAATTATTTTCTCCTTACGTCGTAGCTAACGTCGCATGGTGTTTTGTCAGATTGAAAGACTTGGAAACTCTGCTTCAGACCATTGTCACTGCAGCTTAAGACTTTTGTCTCCTTTTCATTTCTGTCCGTTCTTCAACAACATCTGTACATTTGCTTTTGTTTCTTTCATAAATTTTCATTAACTGAAAAAAAAGAGAGAGATTCAAATATAAAAATAGCAGTACTACAAACAAGACCTAGCCTGAATCCTGATAAATCCACAAAACCTGATTTCAAAGTAAATATAAAAAAACAAAATTACAGAGGAAACACCAAAGAAAGAGTTTCTCCAATTTTCCTCTCACCTAATAATGCTTCCTTCTTCCTCTCTGCTTATCAGAGGATGATGACGAATCTATATAACACCACAAATTTCACTTTCACTGCTGTTGTGCATTGTTTTATCTCCTGCTATTAGCTACCTTGTTCTTGCTCATATCAGCAAGTTCCTCAACAAGTACCTTCTCCTCTTTACTCAACCTCTTTGGAATCTCAACCTGCACTCTCACCAACTGATCACCTCTCATCTTACTCTTATTCAAAACCGGAACTCCCTTCTTCGCCATCACCAGCGTCGTGCTCGGCTGTGTCCCCGCCGGTACTTTCAAATCCACCATCCCATCAACAGTCGGAACCTTCAAAGTCGTCCCCAAGATCGCATCCACATACGATATCTTGCAAGTGTAGAGTATGTTCGTATCATCCCGCTTCAAGATCGGATCAGGAATCACCTCAATAACAGCGAACAGATCTCCAGATGATCCTCCTCTCTTCCCTGCATTCCCTTCTCCTCTCACTCTCAACCTGCTACCGGAATCCACACCAGCAGGAACCTTAAGACTGATCCGTTTCGTCCTTCTCAAGCGTCCGTCTCCTGAGCAAGCACTGCATGGTTTTGAAATCTCTCCTGTGCCGTTACAGGGAGAGCAAGTCATGACTTGTTGGAATACGCCGAGTGGTGTCCTCGTCGATGCTACCACCTGTCCTTGACCACCGCAGGTTTTGCATTTGGTAGGTTTGGTTCCTGCTTTTGCACCTGAGCCATTGCAAGTCCCGCAGCTCTCTAGACGAGATATCTCAATCTCTTTCTCGATACCGAAAACAGCTTCTTTGAAATCCAAGATTAGAGAGTAATACTCGTCTTCACCGTCCATAGCTCTGCTTCTTGAACCTCTACTGTTACCCATTCCACCTCCCATTCCTCCCATTCCTTCGAATAGTGACTCAAACAGATCAAACGGATTGCTGTAATCCTACAAAATCAGCAAGTTTAAAGATCAGATTCTGATAATGAGAATGTTGATTCAAATGTCTTAGAGAGAAGAGTATGTATATACCCCCATGCCTCCCATTCCAGCGCCTTTAACTCCTGCCTCGCCATATCTGTCGTATAGAGATCTTTTCTCATCATCTGATAAGATCTGCAAGAAAGAAAAGAAAGAGACAAATTTTAGGCTCTTGAAGAAATCAGCAGAATCATCTGAAAGCATTGGAAGAAGAAGAAGATGGACTTTCACCTCATAAGCATTACTAATTTCTTTGAATTTATCTTCTGCACCAGCATCCCTGTAACCAAAGTGTAAACAGAACGTTTAATACTATTACAAGCAGTTTCAGGGTTCTTCATTCTTCTTAAGTCTATGTTGCCATTTATGGGGAAGCTTAAGCCAAGAGTAGCTTAACTAAGTGAAGTTTTGTCACTTACTTGTTCACGTCCGGATGGTAACTCCTAGCTAGCTTCCGATAAGCTGAAAATAAGTGCAGAGGCAAACAAATTTTCCATGTCAAAGCATTCGAAAGTGAAGCACAAATGGAATCCTCAATGAGAGCTAAACACACATCAAAAGTCATACCGCTTTTAATCTCAGCTTTGGTTGAGTTTTTCGAGACACCAAGGACAGAATAGAAATCCTGGCAATTGAAAACAAACATTCTTTAGCAACCAAAGAAAGAACCATACTTGACCATCATCAGCTCTAATAAACATAAAGAGCCATCATTCATAAGTAAACATACAGTATCAGCTCTAACAGTGACCAATGGAGAAGCAGCAAAACAATTAGAACTCAAAAATTGATAAACTTATGATCAGTTATGATAAGTAAACATACAGTATCAGCTCTAACAGTGAAGCGAGCTCCTCTACGAGAATGTGTATTCCGGGATTGTCCTGGCAGGGACAAGAAGGGCAAGGAGCCATTTGAGAACATACTCGACCTTGAAGCTCCCAAACAATTGATTTGGCTGAAGGAACTGTAGTAAAAAAAGTTATCAATCAAAAGAAGAACAATTTCGATTAGCCTTTCAGATACATATCTAACAAATCAAAATTTCTTGGTCAAAAGTGAATTCGTTACTTGTTGTCTTGGTGAGATTCCAATCTGCTTGGATAATAAGAAGCTTTTACTGCAAACTGAGGACGAAGAATCCCCCATTGAGCAACACTTGAGCTTCCAAATTGTATAAGCGCCATTTCACTCCCTGCAAACACAAACAAGAATCCGGATTTCTTCAACAAACACACAACGAAAGTTTCAAAATTATGCAATTTCATTTCGACCCGACGGAAAAGAGTTTCACTTTCATCCTCTAAATCTAAAAGGACAAAGCTTTCTGAATCAATTCGACGGAAATTTGCTTTAAAACAAGAGCTTGGTGCCGCAAAATTTGTATCTTTCGCTATTCAGCCCAAGTGAATTTTTTTAATAAAGACGACATTTTCAGGATGATTTCAATCGAACAATAGAGAGAAAACGGCGAAGGAGAGAGAGGAAGGAGGAGAAGCTGAATCTTTACCGTAATCGAATGGTGGTGACGACGACGGGAGAGGAAGGCGCAGAAGAAGAAGAAGAAGAGAGAGTTTGTGCAATAGATAAGAAAACGAGTAGACTCTATTGAATTGAAAGACTCCTCACACTCCCAACTTTTTTTGTTGATGCCCTTCTCTTTTCATTTCAAAACATTATTAATTTGGTTTTTGTTTCTCTTTATTATTGTTTATTACAGATTAACCCCACACTGCAGAGGTTGGTCACCGGTTTTATTACGAAAAATATCAACTAAATCGGTTTACTTAAGATATCCAAAATTGATAAAATTACAAAAAAAAATATATAACTAGACAGGCTTCATAACCTTAGAAACCTCTTATAAGTTTCAAATCAAAGCATATAAGATTATATACTTTCTTGAGATAAAGGTATTCTTAATTCCAACAAGAAGCAATGTCTTTAAGTCTTAACAGTAATATAAATATATATATATAATAAACATTTGGTGACAAGCTAAAACATGTTTAGTTATTGCCTACACAGTAAACATCTTAAGCTAGCTAGCATGAGCAATCTTAGCATCATTACTATTAGCATTTGGAGGAATCGTTTCGTCTGTGAAAAGATAAGACTTCATGTATTTGCACATCTCCCTTGGTCTCTCTTCATTAACCGCATGTCCTGTCTTCTTCAGCAGCACTAGTTCTGCTCTGTCTTCCCCTAAGTATCTGACAAACAAAAACTCGCATTAATACGTCATTAACCCAAGTGAGAAAATGATTAGGGACATGAGATAAATGAACAAACCTTTGCAATCTATATGCCAATTCCACTGGAAAAACTTGGTCTTCCTCTCCCCATATCATCAATGTAGGCTACAAATGAGAACATGAAGAGATTCAGGAGACAAATTAGATCAAGATTCAAACAAGTATCATTATGAACATATATAGAGAGAGACCTGTGTTATCTTTGGAAGATTTTCGAATCTCCTACCCTTGTGTAAAGTTTCCACAAGTTCTCTCCTTTCTTGAAGATAATCTCCGCACATCACCTTGTAAACAAAATTCTCACACATCAGCTTGCAAAACCCTTTTTGAACCAATCAGACAAAAGAAAGCTACTACTATTGGTCTTGTGAACATCAAAGATTTTTGAAGCTAAACCAATACCATAATACATTTCCTTGGAAACTCAAAAGTATGAAGACCAAACAGAACACTAAACTTACATGAATGTAGTCCTTGGCAAAGCAAGAAGGGATCCAAATGGGAGGCCTGTAGAAAGTTAGCTGGAGAAGTCGCCGGAGCATGGACGGAGTCTGAGGGAACAGAACTTCCGCCGCCTCCTCCGTGTTATTCACTTGAAACATCCCTTCCTCCATGTCTTTCTCCTCCAGAGCAACACCGGCGGATATTAGCACAACCCGATCAACCCTCTCCTTAAACTGCGCCGCCATGGAGTAGGCCACGAATCCGCCGTAGCTGAGACCGGCCACTGTCATGGTCTGGACGCCGTGGCCGTCCATCGCCTTCATGACGCAACTCGCCTGGAACGACTCGGACCGGTCGAGGCGAGTCGTGTGCGAGTCGCCGAAGAAGATGAGGTCGGGGACGTAGACGTTGAAGCGGGGGATGAATTTGTCGATGAACTTGTTCCACTGCCACATGGCGTTAGCTCCGATGCCGTGGAGAAGGAGGAGAGTGGGCTTGGAGTCGAGGTGGGTCTGTGGGACCCAGCAGTGGACGACGGTGCCCTCGCCGAGATCGGAGGTGGATGATCGGAGACCGGCGCGAGAGAAGCTGTGTTGGTAACATTTGTTACGAGAGGAAACGTAGCTGAAGCAACTCGCCATTGATTCACACTTCTTCTCTCTGTTGTGAGAGTTGCAAGAGAGAAAGAGACAGACAGAATCTCGAAGATGAAGTAGAAAAGAGAGAAAGGAAGTGATTAATAAATAGATTAAAATAATTGATAGCGATGACGTGACATATTTTGATTCGCCAAAATGTCACTTTATTGAAGAACGTCCCGTTTCTGACTTTAAATTTTTATTTTTTTATGTGATTGAGGAAAATTTAAATTTTTAATAGAATAAGGTATTTTTGTTTGTAAGTGAATGCAAGCAAATATTTTTCTTTTTTAATTGTCATGAAATGCAAGCAAATTTATGAGATTAGGGGATGTTATTCAATTTAAAATTTTAAATCAATTCTCTATATTTTAAAATCTTATAGATTTTAGAATTTAATATTTTTTTTAAGAATCCATGAGTGTGAATTCTAAAAATTACAATTTAGAGATCCAATAAATATTTTATAGCAAGCATTAACTGAATTACACTAGATTATATTTGGATTTAAATTCTGTTCCATTTTAAAAAAAGGTGTCTGGTCCCTTTTCCATATATTTACGTGATTAATTCATTTTCCAAAGCAGTCGGTATCTCAGTGTAACAACAAAACAAAGTTGTCGTGGTCGGCTCGTAATTTCAATATGTTGGTCACAATTAGGAATATGCGTGCAGATATTTTTTGGAAATTAACGTACGTCTGGTACTAAAGTCCAACAAACCTATACTTGCCCTCAAACGGAGATAATATTTCTTTTTTTATAACACAAGCATGAAGCATTATGCACTTCTAGTAGTAGTAGTAGTCCAAATATTATGAGAATTGGTAGAACAATTCACTTCCAAGATTGTTGTGAAAGCCTTAAGATTTTTGTTTGGTATAGTTTCATTTTAGTGGTCAGCTTTTATTTGCAAGTAACTAAATATAGTTCATTTGGTTTGAACTTATTGGCAAACCGTACTCTGTGGCACAAAATGTTTCTTCGTCGACCTGAGGTCTATTATTAGGTCACGTTTGTGTTCTGACTTTTGCAAGGAGACTATAAATAACCACACTTTTTTTTCTTTCTGTAACTAATAAATACCTTCTTGAATTCATATTTACTCTAGTATATAAGTTAAATCCAAAGGAAAATGAAGTATCTAATAGTTTTTCTGTTAATGACCACTTGGTGTTTTAAGTTAAACGAAGGTGCTTGCTATCGAAACACTTTAACTATTCAAAACCAGCTCGGTCCTGGTCGTACTCTCAAAGTGAATTGCTGGTCCAAAGACCATAATATAAGCGTACAATATGTGGAATTTGAGAAAACTCCATTTACAGTTAGATTTTACGAGAGCCATGCCTCAAGAACAATATGGCGTTGTAGCCTGTGGCATGGACTTTACTATGCTTACTCTGCTTTGAACTTTAGAGCATACAGAGGAGCCAATACAGTTCGATGTGCTCAGGTACGCTTCTATAATGCCAAACTTGACGGTATCTACTTGATCAAAAATTCGGAGCCAGAGAAGTACAAGTACTTTTGGGTTAAAACTAAAACTCCCTAATTTCATCATTTTCGTTAAAACTACTTATAATGTGTATGATTATTGAATCTTTCGATTTTGGTGGTTACAACATACAAGATTTCTATGTGTATTGTGTATGAATCTTTAGAAATTACAACATCTTTTTTTCAATACCGCTTTTTTTTTTAAATGTCTACATCTATAGTAAGAAGAAAATAGATTCCACCATGGATGCAATGCAATTAGAGGAATCAAATGCATTTGTCTTAAAGATGACTTTAGACTAGACTATGTCCAGCTTTCTTCTCAACTCCACTTTCTCTCATCATCTCTCGTGCCCTTTCCGCGTCTTCCCACTTACCCGCGGCGCTATACATGTTGGCAAGCATCACGTAGTACCCATCGTTCTGCGGATCGCTAGCAACCGCTCGCTCTGCCATTCGTATTCCCATCTCAAACTCCTCATGAGTCACGCACGAGCTCAACAATGTTCCCCATATAACTCCGTCTGGTGAGAACGGCATTGACGTGACTACGGTTTCAGCTTCTTGCAAGTTACCTGACCGGGAAAGAAGATCCACGAGGCAAGAGTAATGCTTTAGGTTTGGTTTGACCTCGTACTCATGCGTCATCTTGAGGAGAAGGTTTTTGCCCTGTTCCACTAAACCAGCGTGCGTGCAAGCTGATAGAAGAGCGAGAAATGTAGCTCCGGTTGGTTTCACATCAGACTCTTCCATCTGATCAAAAAGCTCTATAGCCGATTCAACATCTCCGTGCATTCCATAGCCTGAGATCATCACATTCCAGCAAACGGTGTCCTTTTGATCTGCAGCGTTAAACAGCTCTCGTGACTTTTCAAGCTGTCCACATTTGGCGTACATGTCGATAAGAGCAGTTGTAAGAGAAAGATTCATCTCGTGCTCTGTTTCAGTTACGTACCGATGAATCATTTGCCCTCTCTCCAGAGCTCCAGTGTTGGCACAAGCCATAAGCACAGTCACCAGAGTTATCGAGCTGGGTTTGATGTTCTTCTCAGAGATCATTCTATCGAACAACGCAGTGGCTTTTTCCGGTTGCTCGCAATGAACATAAGAAGCAATCATTGCGTTCCAAGTGACAATGTTGTTCTTATCTGCTTCACAGAAAATCCTCCAAGCAACACTCAAATCTCCCATCTTTCCATACAAATCAATCAGGGAATTGACCACTGAAGTGGTGAGATCGAAGCTAGTTTTCACAACATAGCAATGCAAAGACTTCCCCAGTAGTACCGCTCCTATGTGGGAACATGAAGATATGACAGAGGCCAAGCTAGCAGAGTCAATCTCAATTCCAAGATTATGAATCTTCTTGAACAACTCGATACACTTTACATCACATTTCATTTTACCGTAGCCTTTAACCATTATATTCCAAGCTTCTTTGCTACCATCTTCACGTATCCTACAGAAAAGCTTCTCAGCCACTGAAAGAAGCTCGAATTTGCAGTACATCGACAACAACGAATTGCAAACTGTACCGTCTAAAGAAAAACAATGCCTTATGACGAACCCATGAAAGGCTTTACCTTGAGCGACAAGCATCATCTTACCTAGCTCATTAATCAAACAACTAATCACAACCCCATCTGGCTTTATTCCCTTCTTCTGCATTTCCCAAAACATATCAAAACTTTGCTCCATCTTCCCTGATCTCGCCAGTGAAGCTATAATCGATGTCCATGAATACATATCTTCTTCATCACCAAGCTCACGGAAAGAGAGATAAGCCTCAGCTGGATTCCCACATTTCGAATACAATGAAAACACCGAAGACTGAAAAATCTTGGAAGAAGAAGCTAAACCAAACTTCACCGCAAATCCATGAATACACCTTCCTTCCTTCAAAGCTCCTAGATTTGCACAAGCTTGGAATCCACATTCCAGTGTTCTCGGATTCGGCTTCTCATCATCAGAACCAACGCTATGCATCTTGCAGAGATACTCCAAACCTCTCTCTCTCTCTCCGTTCTGCACATGCCCAGAGATAACAGCAGTCCAAGCAACCACATCTCTCTCAGGCATTTCGTCGAACACTTTACACGCATCTTCCAAATTCCCACACTTTGAGTAAAAATAAACAAAGGAAGATCCCACTGCACAGTTTCGCTCAAAGCCTCCGTCTTTCAATACCAATCCGTGAACGAAAGTGCCAACATCATACCACGAAAGCTCTGCGCAAGCTGAAACAACCATCGGAGCAGTGAAATGATCAGGGGATTGCCCAGAGAGCAGCATCGAGAAGAAGAAACCCAACGCTCGAGAGTAATCTCCATTGGAGAAATGTGCTTTGATGATTGAATTCCATAGAAACACATCTCTTCCACTAACCAAATCGAAGACTCTGGAAGACAAATTGGGTTTCTTGAAGGAAGCGTAAGATGAAATTAGCTTCGACGCCACGAAGATATTCTCGGAGTTTCCTCCGGTGATGATAAGCGCGTTGTGTTTACGCAGAGACTCTAAGCTCGAAACCTGATCACAGAGAATACGATCGATGTAGCTTGAACAAGAAGAAGAAGAAGAGATTGTTCCTAGAGTAACAAATCTGGGTTTCAAGAGACGGACTCGTTTCAAAATAAGCATTGCATTATTCTATTGGGCCTTTTTTGAAATAGTGATCATGCTATTTATACTCATTCAATTTAAATAACAATTGTTGTATTTTATTTAATCGGCGTTAGAAACAGCTAAAAAAACTAAAAAGATTTGTTATCAAATAAATACATTAATCGGATATTCTTATTATTATTACAAAAGAACAAATTTCAGGTAAAGAAGACACAATACAAGTGTCCTCAAAAGAACCAAAAACCAAACTCAAAAGTTTGTTCACATTTTTGACCAATTATCTTTTGGTAACCGGCAAGTGACCAAACTTTAGTGGTTTATACAAGTGCATGAAATTAAATATATATACGCCGCCGTTTCACTTCACCGTCGGGTAAAGATGCTCCGGCAATCTAAGCTCACCAACCATGACCAACGGTTTAGCTAAAAACATATCGTGACTAGACTCCATCAGCTCAACACGTCTCTGATTCTCCGGTAGCTTCCAAGTGAAGCCTTGAAGAAGTCTCGCGAGCAACATCGTCGTCAACGCCGAGCCTAAAGCCGGAGCAGCACAGCCTCTTTTACCGGTACTAAACGAGATAAACCGGAGATCGTTCTCTATCAATGTAACTTCGGAGCATTCGTTGAGATGTCTCTCCGGTTTGAAGCTAAGTGGGTCGCTCCACACTTTCGGGTTACGGCCAAGCCCGTATCGACTGAGAAGGACTTGACTTCCTTTGGGGATGTGGTATCCGGCGACGGTTGTGTCGGAAAGTGCCACGTGTGGGAGGTTAAAGGCGGCAACGGGATGGAGACGGAAAGCTTCACGGAGGATAGCTTTGACGTAGTTTAGTTTCGGGATGTCCGATTCTTGGACGAGTCTTTCTTTGCCGACGACTCTGTCGATCTCTTCCATTGCTTTACGGAGAATCTCCGGTTTGTTCACCATCTCCGCCATGGCCCACTCGACGGCGTTTGATGGATTGTCTGGCGCAGCCATTACAAGTTCCTATTGATCATAATGAAACAAGTTTTTTTCATTAATTATATTACGGACAAAAATAATAATACCAACAACCCATTAAATATTACAAGTTGCATATATATACCAATGACCCCTCAATTAGTTCCCCAAACATTAAATTTTTGTGTTTTTTTTTGCTAACAAATATGGATATATATAAATTTTGTATGAAATAATGTTTTTTTAGCAAGATTTAACGAAAACTATTCTTTGAAAAATTTAGTAACAAAACTTTTCCTGTAATGTTATTTTATATGAAGGGATGTGATTATTACCTTAATGGTGGGTTTGATTTCATCGGCGGTAAGTAACGGGTTGCCTTCTTCATCCTTGATCGATATGAAAATATCAAGAAAATCTTCAATTTGAGTTCTCTTTCCTTCTCTCCACATCTTGATCCTCTCGTCAATGATCGGGTTATGATACTTATCCATAATCGCACTTGAATCTCTCATGATCTTCTCGTGACCGTTAAGATCAAGTCCAGTGAGCATCGGTAGATAGTCAGAGATACAAAAAGCGAAGGTAAAACCTAATGCCTCAAACATAGCTTCCATATGCTCGATATCCTCTTTGGTCGGTCCACCGTCTGGTGCAGTGTTTTGAGAGAACGTTCTTGTCCCGAACATGAGCTTCTTGATAGCATTTCCACAGTAATGCCTAGTCATGAACCGGAAATCGACCGAGCCAGAGTTCTTAACCACGTTGTACATCCAAGCGGTTAAATGATCGTTTTCTTCTATCCTCTTCTGGTGAAGCCACCTGTGTCTCGCCGGACAAACAAGCTCCGTCATCACGACTTTCCTCATTTTCTTGAATTGGTCACCGAACGGGGTGATGACGCATGTTTTGTATCCGTTGGAGAGGATCTTCTGTGCGTAAGTCATAGGTCTTGACGCGAAGAGAGCGTCTTGCTGCTTGAGTATCTCACGTGCTATCTTAGGGCATGTGACGGTGATCACGTGAGTGTTTCCTAGCCTCACGCAGGCTATCTCGGTGTTGAGCTGCTTCATGATGCTGTGGAGCCAACGGAAAACGGGACGGCTCTTTAGCATCGCTGGAATCATTCCGATGATCGGCCATCCGGTGGGACCCGGAGGGAGAGAGGCTTTCTTTTTGTCGGGATTAGTGATCATTTTCTTGAGGAGCATCACTAAGGTTATAGCCAGAAAGGCTTGGAGCGTTGTGAGGAGATACGTATTGCTGAACGAGGACGTTTCCATTGTAGTGGAAGTGAGATCCGAAGAGTTTGAGGTGAAAGTGTTCATGTCTTGGTCTTCTTTAATTTGTGTAGAGAACCGAAAGAGAGACGAAAGAAGAATTGAATCAGACTTAATTTGTTGTGTTTATTGTTTTCTCTGCATGGATAAGAATCATCCTCACCTTCCTATTTATACAAGAAAATTCTTGCATCTGGTTTCTGTGAAATGACCATAGTGTCCTTGTGTGTTTGCTTGACTAAACTAACTAATAAGGAAGGAGTGAGGAAAATGTGTGGGACGTGACACGGGTCCATGTTGAGTACTACCACCATTGTTGAACAACGAACACTATTACCATTCTTAGGGTTCAAAGTATCAAATATTTTTAAAAGGTATTATTATATTAGATTGTTGGCCCTGCACGGTGTGTCATCCAATTTTCCTTTACATGATTGTGATAATACTAAACCGTCTTATCGTTGTTAAGAGTACGAAGATATTTACTTTTCGAAGAAGGATGAATATCCACAGTATAACATATGTTGTTATTTGTTGTTTTGTAAAGAATCACAAGTCATTACTAACTAATTATCTACAATATTAGTAAAGTTATGTATGATATCTAGATTGATTTAATAGGAAATTTTTCTGATTTTTGCATAAGATCTAGGAATGTTATCTTGAATTTAAAATTTATGATATTATCACGAATATATTATTAAAATTAATAAAACTGGTCTGAAAATTAATTAGTTTTGCCACAATGTTATCTTTTAATTTTATCTTTTTTGTGTTGGTGAGCTTCCAAAGTTTGTCATGCTGTATATGCACTTATCGTCCAGCCAAAGTTAACCTCGAGTGAATTATTAGTCTTTGCAAGCTACTCTCAACGCCATCCAAATTACAAGAGACAAGCAAAGATTTACGTCGACGGACTAAAATCGTTGAATGTATTATAGTTAGATCCTATAGTCGCATAATGCATTCATTTGTTAATGCCTGTTAATCATTTACAGTATATATATCAAAATACGATAAACTGCCGTTGTTTAAAAATGGCGGCATAATATTGATTAACAAATATAATAATAAAAACCTTTATCGAGGGGAATTGTTTTTTGGTAGAGCTCACCTGCCAAAATCCCTCGTGGAAATTGGAATTGAAGAGTCAAAGTTGTTACTCTAGTTAGTCAATACAATTCGTGATCTGCAGACCCCACAAGTGGTTTCCATGTTCCGACGCCGTTTAAAGGTCCACTGTTGCCAATGTGGCCATGTGAGAGAGACCACACCCAAGTGTTCTATCAATTCCCTTTTTTCGGATGGTAGTAGAAAAAGGAGAACAAGTAAATATTTTACATTATATGATAATTATATCACTTTAGTAACCTACCAAGTTTTTAAGACAGTACACGTGGTCTATGATAATAATACTCAACTGTTTTTTTATGTCTGATCTGTTAACCTTCACTACTTGCTTAAGGAAATGGGAATGTAACATGCATGACAAGGAGTGGAAACTCTACTTGTACTGTACACCACACCTTTTCGATGATATTTTCCTTTTAACAAATATAAAAACTATCAAATGATGTTTCCAAGCATCTGAAGATGTAACTTTTTGAAATTTGTTGAATAACCAAATTAATTATCTAGGAGAGACCAATTCAATAAAATTCAAAGAGGCATGTAGTTGGTCGACATGTTCAATATATTGATTCAATGCTCTATTAAACAAAACAAAAAATGTAGATCTTCATAAATATTTTGTTTATCTTAGCATATCTGACTTTTAGTCAATTCCGGCATTCAGAGCTAAATTATTGTGGACTTTTCATAAGATATATGTATCAAATTATGGAAAAAATATCCAATGCTTTGCTTAGTACTCTCGAGCGTGACCACTTGACGACATGTTTTGTTGTTTTCTACAATTTTTTAGTCCAACTTAAAGACGTACGAATTGTTGTCGTTGGAACTTGGAAGCTAAGTATCCGAGCATGAATTTTCTAGGGTTTGATTTCTCTTAAGTTATTTCCATAGATAACTATTCTGGATTATATTATAACTTACAGTCCAATACTCAACCGTAGTTAATTTCTCATACATATGGTTATTGATATGATTATATGTTATCATAGTGATGGGCAAATGGTTAAGCAACCGAAACTGAGGCTTTGAAAAAACAATCGTAGACTAAGATACAGCTATGCTCTTGATTGAATTCGCTTTCGAACGTGTTTGTCAATTATTCTAATGAGCTGATTCTAAGATGTAGGGGCATCTCCATGTCGACGCGAGTTCCTCTCTGTGTATAACTGTACATGCATGCAGTCAATTACTTAAAACTTGCTCCATCCACCAAATCTCACCTGTCAAGTGCACATGTAGCAACATGCATGCTTAGTTTCAAAAGTTCTGATATCGACTGTTCTTAAACTGGGCTTCATGCGTATTTAGTGATTTAGAACTGGAAACCATCCTCTCCCCATACATATCTCCATTTATTTGAATGTTTTGAGCCCATATATATAAAAAACAGTACCAACTTAATCATTCTGTAATAAGTCACTGATGAGACATTTGAGATCATATCATATATATTCATTCACAAAACGGGCCGGGACTTTTCCACACCAGTGAGCTAACACATAGTTCATGCGTAAACTGTAAAGTATTACGCTTTTCTTGTGGATTATCACAGTTTAATCAGAGATTTGAGACAAATTAAGTACAACAAACTCCATTTTATTTATACAAGGTATACAACATAGTCGAAAACATTGGAGCAAAAGCAACTCTTTATTAACTATATGCTATTTCGAAAAAGAAACAAAAAATATCTTCCCTTCCTCTCAGGCTTCGGAGTTTAACACAATTCAAGAACAAATGATAGTATGATGAAGCGAGACGACGTCGTAGCAGGTCTCAAGCTTCTCAGGGAACCAGAGAGACGAAGAGAAAGAGAACAATAATATAAAATCTGATTAGAATCGACAAGTTTGGGGGTTTTTGTGTTTGATTTGACTTAGCCCTCAAGGTAACCTTTGCTTTGCAGGTAAGAGATGATGTTCTCAGCCATCTGTCGTGGCGAACAAGAATCGTCGTCTCCTGTGTGTTTTAGCACTACCTGTAATACAGTTATATACACATCAATATCATATTACAAATTTACTTTACGTATCAGATTCTTCGATCACATGACTGAATAAACATAACGAACCTCGCAATTCAATGGTGCCTCATAAGGGTCGTCGATTCCAGTGAAGCCTTTGATTTTGCCGGCACGTGCAAGCTTGTACAATCCCTTTGGATCTCTTGACTCGCACACAGAAAGAGGAACGTCCATGAACACCTAAAACAATTTAAACATGCGTTATATTCAATATACTACAAAAGCATATTATATACGAATTTATTAAAAAAAAAAAAAAAGATCGGATCGGATTCCATGATAAAGTAGTAAAAACGAGATAGGTATTACCTCGACGAAATCGCCCTCCGGTAACAAAGACCGGCAAGCGGCTCTGTCTATCCGGTACGGCGAAATCAAACTTGCTATGCAAATGACGCCCACGTCAGCAAAAAGCTTGGCGACCTCACCTGAAATTCAAGATCATCATTAATCATCATTTCATATTTTCATTACGCGTAAACAATAGTTACATTTTGTAATTTGTGAAAGAATTTGTTGTACCGATCCTGCGAATGTTTTCGGTACGGTCCTCTGCTTTGAAAGTGAGGTCACGGTTAAGGCCGTGACGGACATTGTCGCCGTCAAGTGTGTAAGTAAGTTTGCCTCTTTCAAACAATGCTTTGCTTAAGGCACAAGCAACAGTGCTTTTCCCTGAACCGCTGAGACCAGTGATCCAAATGACACAACCCTTTTGTTGAAGAAGCTGTTGTCGGTCGCATCTGCAGATCGAACTCTCGTGCCACACTATGTTCTCTGGCTTCTCTTCTCCGTTTATTCTTTCATCTTTCACTTTCGTTTCTGCCAAGGATCAGAAATTTTCAGAAAATGGCAAAACCCAGAAGCGATGATTATTGATTCGTGAAGAGTCTGCTATGTGAAGAAAATACCTGAAAGGGCGGGAAAATCGGCGGTGAGGGAAGCTTGAGCAGACACATTAACGGCGGAGATTGGATGAAAAGAAGCAGAATTCGCGACTAATTTGGTGTTCTCCGCCGCATTTGATGGCGCCGGCAGCCTGAGGAAACCGTATCGTGGCTGAGAATTGCCGCCGAGACCAGGGAGAGAACATAAAAACGACGGACGCGATGCTCTGATAGCTAATCCTTCCATCGAAGTTCACAGAGATTGCAGAGCCCGGACGGCGTTTGGGTTTAACAGATTTCTCTAATACCACACAAAAAGAAAATCAATGTATAAAAACAAATCTGTTAGTTTGAGAAAGCTGGATTAATTGAGAATATATATATATATAGAGAGAGAGAGAGAGACGTAAGTGGAGGAGAGGTCAGAGGAAGAAAACTGGTGGAAAAGAGAGCATATGGTACCAACAATTCATCCATAAAAAACACATGATCATATTAACATATTCCCTCATAAAAGAATCCAAAATCTACATTGAAGTGTTTTTTTTTGTAACCAGAGCTATTTACCATTAAGTAAAAATGATCAGATTGCAATATTTTAAGTTTGGTTTTGGTATGTGTGCATGTGTCACTGTTGGAGGCCAATCTTTTGGGAAATGACTATATGGCTTTTTCCATCCACCAACCTACCAATCCAGCAATGCTCCTTCAGAAACCATGTGATTTTTAAGCCTTACTATTTATATATTGCTTTATTCTTGTTATATCTTCCTCCTCCTATGCTTTATTACTAGAATTTTAGTTCTTGTTCAAATAAATTGTTTTGACTGTGTATACGAATAGAATCTAAGAGTTAAGAAAATATATTCTAAAATCATGTTTGACTCTTTCCAGTTGCAGTACTTGTTGTTAGTCTTGTTTGTGTCACAATTCTCCTATTTTTTTTATACAATGATGTTCGGAACAGTCAACAGTCAAAGCAGGCGACCGTTGACGGTTATCTTTGCTACCGGGCTTTCCACATTTGGGCTAATATTTGTATTGGGCCTCCTTATTTTTAAATCAATTACAGCGCCTAATAAATAGTTCGCATGCTTTCTCGGTTCTTCATCAACAAGAAAAAAAGCAACAACCTTCAGATTCCGAGAACTAATACTGTTCAATGATTCAAGCATGGCGTAAAACAAAATTGTAGAGCTTAAACAATCTAAAACCTTATCTGAATACATAAGAAATTTGTTTAAAAATACTGTTTCTTTGGAGAATGTAGTATCACAAGCTTGAAGTAATTGGTACCTGATGAATTTTGATCAGTAATCTCCATCGCCGGAAATGGAAACTGAGGAGACTCTATCTTCTTCCGGCAAAACGGACCAGTTAGGCGACTGTACGGCTCTCAGCCACAAGAAATCATCCACATTGGCCCAATTCCCAGTTTCCTCCTCCAAACCAGCCGTCTTCAAGTCTTCCTCGATCCCTTCGTAATCCAAACAGTAAGGCGCGAATCTGACGCCGTTGCAGTCTTCGACTATCGGACGACTCCTCACTCTCAGGTAGAAATCACTCTTCCTTGCGCAATGGATTCTGATCTGATGCGAGGCCAGAACGAGGACGCAATCTTCTACATCGTCGATCAGAATCGAACCAATCACCGGACCTGTGTATACACTGCAGTTTCTCAATCGGTGAAGGAAGAGAGCATTAACAGTTCCCATCAATTTTACTTGACATGAATCGAGATCTGACAATGTGAATTCTCCGATCGACGAGCCTTTGAAGCTTTTCACCAGAGTCTCACCGTGTTTGTTCCGAAATCCCGGAGAGTCGCGGACGGGGAGTTTCGGAGGTGAAATGACATTGAGTTTCTGGATCTCCGCGGGTTTGGATTCCGGCTTTCTAGAAGACGATTTGCTCTTGAACGAGAACTTCTTCTTCGGGATTAGCTCGCCGGAGAGGATTTCGAGACTCTGCTTGAGATCTGATACAGCTTTAAGAGAGGATCGGACCTCGTAGGAAGGAAGGAAATAGGAGTTCTCAGCGAGAAGCTTCTCGAGATTGTCAATCGCCAAGGAGATATCCGAGAGATCCGATTTAACCTTGGAAGAGTCCGCTGATGAAGAAGAGGCGAGTCGTGACTCGGCGATTCGAGATTCGACAGATCGCTTGGAATCGGCGAATCGGGAGAGGAAGGAGGAGGTCGAATCCAGCGTGGAAGAAGAAAAGGAAGAGTCATGTGAATCGGATTTTAGAGACTGGTGGCGAGCAGAGAGGCGTTCGAGCATGTCATGGTGCTTCTTCTGCAATGCCGGGTCAAGCGTTTCGGTGGCGAACCCTTCGTGGCTCGGTTCGTCGTCTTCCATCGTTTCTCTGTATTTGCGTCTTGCGACGGCGTTTACAAATCCAAACTCAGACCAAGAGAATACTCTAAACGTTGTCGTTTTACCAAGAGTATGTATAGAGTTTACTCCCTCCGTTTCAAATTAGTTGTCGTTTTGGCAAAATGTATCTGCAAATATTTGGACGTATCTGGACGTGTTTTGCATTGCAGATACGTCCAAATATTTGCAGATACATTTTGCCAAAACGACAACTAATTTGAAACGGAGGGAGTATTTAGTTTCAAAATTTCTGATTTTGGTTTGATCTTTTTTCTAAGATTAGTTTCCAGTTTAGTTTGGTTTTTGTACATTTGATGTTTAGTTTGCACCATGATCCGTGAAAAGAAGAAAAACATTATCTTATAACGTAGTTCTTGTTGAGTGATCATACAAATCTAAGAACTTGCCAAAAAAAACAAGCGATTTAGTTGAGTAACTGAGCTGGTTGTTCAAAGATTTGCTTCTTTGGTGGTGCACAGCAACAAATCCTGTTGCCTCTAAAAGTTTCACAGAATCCATTAGTGTAACCTTGCGATGCGCATTGCTGCTCGCAATTGTCAGTGCACGGTCCAACACAGAACACATCTTGACCGATTAGGCTTGCTTGTCCTGTAAAACAATAAATACTGTTTAGGAAAAAATGTAACATGTAAAACAAAAACCAAAATAATATGAATTAATTAATGTCGAAGCTAAGAAAAACATTAAAAAATGCTTAATTAACCTGTAATGACCAACAACAAAATAATGGCGATGGTACTAGCAACAACTGAAGAACTGATCTTGGCCATTTCTTTCCTGTTTCTGAAGTACTAGTATGTATAACGTGTTTTTTAATCAAAAAGAGGTATACTAACTTTCTTATGTTTTAGGTTGATGGATTATGTTTAGATGTAACAGGTCTATATATATTCAATTGGAAATGTGAATTCCTAAGAAAAAGAAAATAACGGATACGTTGAACCAGCTTATTCTTCTTGAAAAGATTTCTTGGACATTTGACTATAGATTTATCACCTAGTAATGAAAACTGACTATATGGAAAACATTGTATATTATCAAGTAAATTTGGTAGAAAAATTATTCGAATGATATAAGACCTTGACTATTTGTACGGAAGTAAATCATAAGAATTGAAAACACTAAACGAAAACACATGAATAGCAGTAAATCCATCGCTAACAGAAAAAATATGTCGCTACATGGACATGTTACAGCCATTGGTCCCATCCTTTGAATATGGACCATCCCGATCAAAAATTTAATTAATCGTCATATACAACAAATCAGTAACTCCGTCGCGTTTGTACAAACATAACTAAGATAGTATCTTCGTTGGATTAGCGACAAAAAGCATCGGAGTGACCACCGAGATTCCATTGGCTATCTAACAACCTATCGCTACCACTTATTCGTCATTATCTCCATTTACAGATAAGGCGATGATGTCTCGTTCTTATTTGGTGATGAATTGGCGAAAATGTATTGATATGTCATATGTGTGTGTATTAATGTGTTTGTTTATCAAAAAGATCACCTAGTACTTAGATTGTTGCATGTCTAAGCTCAACCATCCTAATCTCGTCAGCTTCTTGAGAGGACACAACTCTGCAACAAAGACATATGTATTATTCCTTCTATACGAGGAGTATGATAGTTTTAGCCTTATCTAAACAGACTGACATATGCAGTAGATATTGTTTTGTATTGATATTCAGTGTTGATATACGTTTGGATACAAAGTTTCTAGAAAATATTCTGACTTGTGTGTTCCTTTTTATCGATAAAACAAAAGCAATTACAACAATCAAAGCCAAATATTCAACAAATACAAACAACAACATAAACGATTGAATAGAAGGAAAAGGGGGCATATTTAAGTATATTATAAATCAACGTTCATTTGGTAAAGTTTAAATATTTGGAGGTGTTATATGCAATTTTGACTCGATGTTTTGATTGTCAATCTCTCTCTCAGCTTTCTTCCTTCGCTTTGCATTTAACAGAAAAAAAATAAAATAAACGAAAAGAAAAGAAAAAACTTTTATTTCGATCCTCTTCGCACTGAGAGGCTCCTCCGAAATCTGAATTATCCGATCGAATCGAAATCGAACAATCGCAGACGCGAAGAGGACAGTCACGCCTTGAGAATCTCCGGGTGAAATCGGACGAGCCAAGATCAGAAAAAACGGTGATACGGAGGCTAGTTCTAGGGCTGATGGGCGCCGCGGGCTCCAAACTCGAGAAAGCTCTCGGCGACCAGTTCCCTGAAGGAGAACGCTACTTCGGATTCGAGAATTTCGGCAACACTTGTTACTGCAACAGCGTTTTGCAGGTCCACCTCCTCCCTCTCTCTCCGTCTCTCTTATCTCTATCCTTTGGTTTACTGCCTGTGGATTTCCCCATCTCGAATTCGATATGTGCGACTCGTTTTTCCTCTGTCGATTTCTTCTGTGTTTGTTGAATTTTAGTGTGTTTCTATCCGAAATATGGACGATTTTTCCAACTAGAACCGTATCCGAGCTCAAATTCGTTTCAAAAGGTTAAATTTGATTTGGTTGCTTTGAGATTTCTCGAATTGTTAGCTTTATCGGATTTGAATTTGAAAGAAGAGGGTGTAAATCCTGTGAATCTATGCTTAGGAAGGCGTTAGGGTAGTGTAGTAAGAGCATTTAGAACTTGTTAAACTACCAGAGCTCGAATTTCTAATTGCAATTGTGTGTCTGCTCTATCGATTTCTCGATCTCTCTACGTGCTATGGATATGAACGTGTTCTCTTGACTGAAGAAAGGCGTTTGCTTATTAACGACAAGTGATCTTAATTCTCAAGTCTCAACTTAATAGTTTAACATTATTATTTCTGTGTGCAGGCTCTTTACTTCTGTGTTCCCTTTCGTGAACAATTGCTTGAATACTATACTAGTAATAAAAGTGTCGCCGATTCTGAAGAGAATCTTATGACCTGCTTGGCGGACTTATTCTCGCAGGTAATTTATGATATTTGCCTTTCTTTTTATATTTTTTGTAAGTTTTAGTTTCTCTTCTCCATTTCATGGTAGTTATCGTTTCGAACCTGTCTTAACTCAAGTGACCGATTGTCTTTGGCTGAACAGATTTCTCTTATGCAAACTTGGTTAACTTGTTTTCATTGTATCATGGTCTGCTCATTGTATTTCATAGATAAGTTCCCAGAAGAAGAAAACAGGTGTTATTGCACCTAAGCGATTTGTACAGAGGTTGAAGAAACAGAATGAGCTGTTCCGGAGTTATATGCACCAGGTACTCTCTCTCAACTTCTTCATCTTTTCAAGCGTTATGTTACAGAAAATGTGACTAAAGTTTTGACTGCGTTGGTGTGTTTATTCTCATGTAGGATGCACATGAGTTCCTGAATTATTTGCTGAATGAAGTTGTTGACATACTGGAGAAAGAGGCAAAAGCTACAAAAACTGAACATGAAACCTCATCGTCATCATCTCCCGAGAAGCTTGCAAATGGACCTAAAGCTCCTCAGGCAAATGGTGTGCATAAAGAGCCTATTGTTACTTGGGTGCACAATATCTTTCAAGTCAGTTCTCTTTAATGGAACAACTCACTTTTCCTTCTAAGGTGTGATTAATTAGTGCAATTTCTTGGCTAAACTTAAATTCTGGATATGTCCACAGGGCATACTTACCAACGAGACAAGGTGCCTGCGGTGCGAGACTGTGACAGCAAGAGACGAAACATTCCTAGATCTAAGCCTTGACATCGAACAAAACAGTTCAATAACCAGCTGTTTGAAAAACTTCAGCTCCACAGAGACACTTCACGCTGAAGACAAATTCTTCTGTGACAAATGCTGCAGGTAAACTGAATACTACTCTCTTTTCCTTTAGTGGCTGCTTTGTATATTTGAAGGTTACATAGTGTTAGTCCTTAATGTCTGTATCTGCAGCTTACAAGAAGCACAAAAGAGGATGAAGATAAAGAAACCGCCACACATCTTAGTCATCCATCTCAAACGATTCAAATACATTGAGCAGCTAGGCCGCTACAAGAAGCTCTCTTACCGAGTCGTCTTCCCTTTGGAGCTGAAACTAAGCAACACGGTGGAACCATACGCGGACGTGGAGTACTCTCTGTTTGCAGTGGTGGTCCATGTGGGAAGTGGACCAAACCATGGGCATTACGTTAGCCTTGTGAAGAGCCATAACCATTGGCTCTTCTTTGATGATGAGAACGTGGAGATGATTGAAGAATCAGCCGTGCAAACATTCTTTGGATCGTCTCAGGAGTATTCGAGCAACACTGATCATGGTTACATCTTGTTCTATGAGAGCCTTGGACCAACCAAGTAAAATCTGAGAAAGCAGAAAAATGAAGACTTTCGTCGTTTTTTCTTCTTTTAACTACTAGTAATACTAATGGTGGTATATGTTTGTGTCTTATAAGTCGACTCCATTGACAGTAACTTTTTTCTTCTCTTTTGGGCTCTGTTTCTCTCTCTCCCAAAGATACTTGGTGAGTTTTAAATTGGAAAAGTTTTAACTGAAATTTGTATACTTTTGAAAAGCCATGTGCAGTTTAATTGGCAAATTACTCCTTGTTTTTGAATTTTTTTCCGAACTATGAAAGACGAGGCAAAGCATAGAAAGAGGGTTACATGCAATGTTGAATTACAAACATTATTTTCACAACTAAACCTGAAAACAAAAATGCTATTATTGTTGCTGATAAGATGGGATCTAAAGTCTGTTACGGCCCATTAATATTAGTCGGGCCGATGATGAAATTAGGCACCGTGATAAAAGCACGTTGTCGTGAGAATATAAAGTTACTAGTAGTACAGTAGTACATGCACGTTTGTGCGGTGTGACGTTGTGGTTTTGTGTAGAAAATTTAAATCTAAATTTAAACCCGACAAAAACCATAATAAAAAAATTAAAAACCCAAATTTTTTAAATATGTCTAAACCCGAAATCAAAAAATCCCGAAAACCCTGAACTGAACAAAAAAAATCTGAAAACTTTTTCACCCGGAACCCGACCCAAATACCTAATCAAAATTTTAAAATACTCAAACTTTTTTAATATATCTAAACCCGAAAACCAGAAATCCAAAAAGCATATTTTATTTATTTGGAATTATAGTTAGATTATGTTAAGTTTTCTTTTTTGCAGATTTTTAAGAACTGGAAAATTGAAGTTTTCTAAACCATCGGTTTGTTTTAAGTTATTATTCTTGTATCCAAACAATTTTTTCCATTTATTTTTCTATCCAAATAGTTTTTATCTTATTTTTGTATCCAAACATTACAATGTACTAAATTGATCCTCATTAAATCTGTTGTCAAACACTTTCTCTTCATAATTAGATTGGTTTTTTGGTCATAAATTTTTCATGTATTTCTCAATTAATAATATAAAGATAAACAAAAATACAAAGAAATGAATAAATAATCCATAGATAGAGAGACAAAACTCTAAAGAGAAGAGTTCACGGGAGAAGTTGACGAAGAAGATACAGCCAGAAAAATTGAATAACCCGTGAGCCATGTCCTTTTCGTTATGTTGCTCTCTAGTCTCTACGTACGTTATCACATTGTAATTTTCCAAATTTGAAAGATACATGAATTTTGAGAACTCTTCCAAAACCATGATCATGTATATTGTTTTTAACAAAACAAAGAAAAAACCTATATTGCTGTTACGCAAAAAAGATCCAATAAAATTCCGAATGCTGGCCATGCGTATGGGAATTAAATGCATATGATATTTTACATTTCAGCATAAATAAATAAAATGCATATGGAGATGGGCGGATTTTATATATGCCTCTCGATTGTTGTATGTCATTTATCATATTGTTTCCCGAAAATATAGAAATGATTGTTTAGTGCATTACAAAAAGGGAGTAGAGGTTAATTATTATGGACAGCTCACAGATAGTAAATTGTAATTATGACTACTGTGAGTAGTGAGTAGTGACTACTAGTAGTATATTTTTTGTTTATCAACAAATACGCAGACGGAAAATTAAAAGCACAGACATGCATTTATTGTCAGAGAGTAGTTAAATGTCATTATGTTGATTCCGTATGGTAAAAAAAAACATTAAGAAATTTGTAATCAAGTTTAATATCACATGATCCAGGATTAAAAAGACAGAGGAGAAGCAAGTGAAAGGGTAATTTGGGAATTAAAAGAAAAGGGAGGCGAAGAAATAGGAATTGTCGTTATAATTGATGTCGCAATCAGATGAAGGCATTCACAGGCGAATCGCGCCGGGCCCGGAGGAGAGCGTTGTGAACTTGTTTCTCTTTTTCTCTCTCTCTCTCTCTTTCTCTCTCACTACTTCTTCTTCGTCTTCTTCTTCATTCTCTCTCTGAATCTGCCGTTACACGGAAGCTTCGTACGGACTCCACATGCATTGTACACATCACGAATCTTCAAGCTCCGTCTTCTTCCCCCTCTCGATAAACCGTTTCTAATCTCTCCATCGGTTAACGATTCTCTCTGCAATGGCCACTACTTGTGATTTCTTCGAAGAGGTTTGATTTTCGATTACTCCTTCTCTAGTGTCAGTTTCTGTTTATTGTTCTAATTGTTTCAATCGATTCTGGAGTTTTTTTTTTTGGAATCTAATATTCGATTTGGAATAGTAATGTATAAAATGAGACTTCTGGTTCTTCTGATTCGATTCTGGATTATTTTTTTCCCTTTGATTCTTCTATCCTCCTGCATTTGGCCATATCTTTCTTTAGATTGATACTAATCTAGGAACTGTTTAGTGTAGTCACTTAGTTATGTGAAGAGAAATAAGCATGATCGAATAAGAAACTCATCTTCTGCTTGATACCTTCTTCAAAATTTTGAATCTACTAGGGAAAATCAAAGAGTCACTCTCGGCTTGTACAGTGTTAGTGACTTAGTGAGTAGTGACACTGTAATTTATCATTTTTCTCTTATTGTGTTTTGGTCAATCTTAGTAACCTTCTTCTTGTGGTATCTTACATTGTGTGAATATCTTTGACACAAGAATCTGATATATATAATGCAACAGGGAAAGCAGCAATTCGGAAGTGTTGCAGATGGGAATGGTAACGGGAACGCACCAGTCAAGTTCCCAAGCTTCAAGTCATCTAAGCCTAGCTTCAGCGATGCTGGCAAACATAGTGTCATAGGTAAAGCGATGGTGGCAAACATAGTATCACTATCATGATAAAACTGCAGAAACATACTAATGAAGTAATGATGTGACCCTTCTGCGTTTTGCAATGCAGATGTTTTTCCTCTACTTGGCAAGGATGCTTCTTTCCCTTCAAAAGAAGACCGTGGCATCGATACTTCACTCGTGAGTTGTTATCAGTTTTACAAAGGCCTTTGATTTTTTCTCTGAAACTAAGATATACTTAGAGTAGAAAATGGTCATATCATCTGTTTGCATTAGTTATCACTCAAATCTCCATTACACTTTGAAAGATGGGTGAAATGTTAATGAGTTTAGAAGCATTGTGGCTGTTGTTTGATTAAGTCCTAAAAAACTCTGCCATTTTGTATAGGTCAAAGACGTGTGTACTATCTCAGTCCTACCTGATGAAGGAAACACAATCCCGCAATGTACCTCTCAGTTCACTCTCTTGAGCTTCGTCAAGGCTCTCCTTCCGTCTAAAAGTCAGATGCTGATCGACGCGCAGCTGAATTGTCAGAAAACGCAGAACCGCATCAATGTGCTACTGGGAGGCACAGATTCGTACCAGTCATGCGTCGTGGACATAAATGTCGAGAAAGGGAATGGTGGTGAGACCCATGACGAACTTGTTGGGAGTGTCAAATCATCTGAGAGTGTAGTAAGTAAAGTTCTCTCTATTTTTGTCAATAACATCTGAAATTGTGTCACTCACTACTATATCTTTTGACAGCATATGCAGAAGATATTACAGAGACAAGCAAGCATGAGCACTGGTAAGTAACAATACTTGGGTGAAAAAAAGTTTCAGGGTTTAAGATTTGTTATGTGTATAATGTATATGTTGCAGATAAAGCGATCTCTGAGAGATGCCATGAAGCACCAACGAACAGATGGAGAAGATACAAGCGTGCAGCTTCATTTGACTCAAGGAAGATCGTCATCCTATTCTCCATCTTGTAAGTATATATATTCATACCTCCACCTACTTAATGCGAATAGAACTTGGATTGATTTATACGCATTATTGAATCAAATGTGTAATAAATATCTTGGATATGCAGATCAAGTGTGGGGACATTGATATTAATCTACCTGACACTTAGAGTGAGGCAAAACGGTGACAACAGCTTCAATCATATGTAAAAGTGTAACATCCATCTCTCTTTTTAGTCTCTTTCTCCTCTCCTTCTTTGCTTTTGAAATCTGTTTTCCCAAAACTCGTCTTTTGTTCCGAGTTTCATAATGTAGTCAACAACACTTTGCTCTGTGAATAAACACTTTATCTTCGTATCAAAATGCAATAATTGCCGCAAGTACTTGAGCCGAATGTAAATAATTTGTTTTTATTTTTATGCAAAACCTTAAAAATTAAAACAATAAATAAAAGCCCTCATGATTTACATTTCCCACAACAACAGAGAGAGAGAAACAACAAAATATTTTCGCTAGCCCCCACCAAACACTCAAGTCAAGAGATGTCTTCCGATTCCACCGCCAAAGAGCAGCCACCGGCGAATGCGGAGACATGTCCGACATCGTTTCCGATATCGTCGTTGCCAGAGGCGGTGGCGTTGAGCTGCCTAGCTCGAGTCTCGAGATCGGACTACAAAGCATTATCTCTCGTCTCCAAGAGACACCGATCTTTGGTGGTTTCATCCGAGTTCTACAAGGCGCGAGTGCTATTAGGTCGCACCGAAGAGTGCCTCTACGTATGCTTAACCTCCAAGCTTAAACCAACACCAAGGTGGTGCTTCCTTCGCCGTGAACGTAACAAAACCCTAGAAGACGCCATTAAAACCGTGAATCGCCTCGTCCGGATCCCTAATTACCCCTCTCAGCCTTGAAAGTCTTCAGCTTTCGTGTCGCTGGATTGGGGGATTTACGTAATCGGTGGGTTGATAAACAACGGTCGCACTCGCACGTCCGAAGTCATGCTCCTGGACTGTCGCACAAACTCGTGGCACAGCGTACCTTCCATGGGAGTGGCTCGAGCTTCCGCAGCTGCCGGAGTCGTCGACGGGAAGGTTTACGTGTTCGGAGGGTGCGAGGAGACGGATTCGTCCAAGTGGGCAGAGGTATTCGACCCAAAGACTCAAACTTGGGACACTTTGGTGCCAATGCCTGATCGTGAGGAAGGTGATAACTTGATCCGCGAGACCATGGTGAAGGATGGCAAGGTTTACGCAGTGAGTCAGAGCAATGGAAGCTTCTACTACTCGCCGAGGGAAGGCAAATGGGGAAGAGAGGAGAAGAAGAAGGAGGAGGAGACAGAGATGGGAAGTGACTGTTCTAGCGTGAGTGTGAGTGTGACGGATGAGAAACTGTTATACGGTAGTGATGGTTTCGGGAATGTGTTTTGGCGTGAGACAGAGGAAACAGCGTGGAAGGAAGTGAGGGGTTTGATGACTAATGGAGGATTGAGGGGTATGTTTGGTAAAATGAAGGCTATTATAAAGCAAAGATACGAATGTGAATGTTGCAGGGCAAAGAAGCCTAAGGGGAAGGTGGGCAATTTTGGTGGCAACATTGTGGTGTTTTGGCTTGGGGAAACGGAGGAGCTTTGTGCTGAGATTTCCTTGGAGAGACGAGAGGAGGACGGTGAGGTTTGGGGCACCATTGAGTGGTCGCAAGTTGTCTCCACACCTGCTCATCTTCCCTTTCCTGGTCATGCGCTCAAGCTTTTGTGTTCTGCTTCCGTCCATGTCTAACATCAAATCAGGATCATTGTCTTGTAGAGACTAGAGAGTAGAGAGTATCAATTCCTTTCTCTGGTTGCATCATCGTTCTAGTTTGTAATAATGTTTTCATTTTCTGTTTCTCTGACAATGTCTAAGAAGATGAAAAACTCACAAAAACTTTCTTGATCCTCTTTTTTGTTATCTTTGCTTCACAAGTTTCTTAAAACGTGATAAGTGTTTTTAGTTTTGAATCAACACGAACAGCCTCCACCACCACCACCTCCTTGTTGCTCACCTTGTGATGAGCTCGAAGTGTTCTTTAGGTTCACATCAACCATGTCCTCTGATCTTGTTGCCGAATATGAATCCATCCCTGGTAATGCTGCTGCTATCTTCCGGAACAAAGCCTGAGATAGATCATCACTCATGTTTTGTCAGATACATCAAACAACTAAAGACACCTACTCAAGTTGTTATTAAAGAGTTTTGATACCTTAATGTTGAAATTTTCTTTGGCGCTGGTCTCAATGAACATGACACCATGCTCTTTACCCTTATCTTCCCCTTCACTGATCGATACTTGCCTGTTTTCCATTACGAGAAAAGCCTGTTATGATTGAGCTATATAAACCAATGGAAGCTGATTTTGCCTTTTGTTTGTTTACCTTTTGTCAACGAGATCAGTTTTGTTGCCAACGAGAACAATAATAACGTCGCCTAAACCTCTTTCTCTGTGAACATCATCAATCCATTTCGACACATTCTGAAACGTTTGCCTATCTGCAAATTTGTATCAACACAAAAAAGTATTGAATACAAAACACACACACACACATACAAAGTATAGAGAAAAGGGCTCACTCACTGGCTACATCATATACAACAATGGCAACAGAAGAATCTCTGATGTAACTTGGGATTAGACTCCTGAATCTTTCTTGTCCTGCCGTATCCCTTCATTCAATCAACAAAATCAGATATGTTCAACTCTGGTATTGTTGAAATAAGACATAACGCATTTAAGAGGTCTATTGTTCTCACCATAGCTGCAGACGGACCGTTCGATCTTCGAGGTACATTGTTTTTGACAGAAAATCAATCCCAATGGTAGGCTGAAGCAAAAACACAATCAACGCTTAATGTCTAACAACAAGACCAGATTGATCACTCAAGGATCGTGGAAAAACCAAGTGACCAACAACGGAAAGTTTAACCAATCAGAGAGATGAAATCGAAATACAGAGCAGAATTTCGAATCAGAGATCAATCAATAAACGTGGAACAAAACCGAAGCAAATAATTTCAGATCAATCAACAAAGAATATGAATCAATGATCGAAGGAAGATTGTGATTTGATTTGTATACCTGGTAAGTGGTGTCGAATTTGTCATACATGAAACGGGTGATGATGCTGGTTTTCCCGACGGATTGATCACCTAAGAACACCAGCTTGAACTTGGCCAACGGAGAAACCCCCGCCATTTTCGGAGCTCAGAGTAAGAAGGAAACAAAGTAAGAAAGACAACAAAAAAAGTGATTAAGATCCGAGATTGGAGCAGATTCAAAGTTTTCTTCTTTAGCTCTTTCTCCAAGGAAGAGAATGCGAGCACGACGACGATGACTCGGTCGCACACAAAGCTCAAATTCCTTTCGCCACGCGCCAATATTTTGCAACACGGTAGAAAATTCAACGATTTCCGCGGACTATTTATATCGTGCGCGTGAATACAACTCTCCTTGCGTGCGAGTTCGTATCTCTTTACTATATCCTCTCTGTATTTTAATGGATTTTTTTTTATGATGAGATATGATATGATTTCTAATTTCTGTATCTAACATGATTGAAGTAAATCTCTTTTTAATTTGTGTACAGTCGAATCATCTTCGTCCATTCAGATTTAGACAAATTTTATGATCAAATTCTTTATGATCTGTTGCATCATGATCATGTATATCCTAAATGTGTAAAAACAAATAATTTATCAATCTTTTAAATATTTCTTCGATTTTGATTTAGTACTAACTACTAAAGAACAACACAAGACATGTTCTGTTTGCTTGTCTAGAAAATGTTATAAGAAATAGAAACTGATCAAGTAATAAAAAGAGTACTAGTATCCCACCAAGTGGTGAGAATTTCTGGGATGATCAGAGATGGCAACAATGGCTAACAGTAGTGAATTGTTATAATTTACAACGTGACTGAACAGAAACCCAATCAACAGAGAAATGCTTTGAATCTTGCGAGCTAAAATGTGTTCCATTATCATAAGTAGAGAAAGTTTAGAAACATTAATAAGATTTATTTGCCAAAAGAGCTTAAACGATTCAGATTCAAGATCAAGCTCGTCTCTTTCCACAGAAACTTTCAAGCAACGGAAACAAAATCCATAATCTGAGATAGCTAACGAACACACAAACCCAGACAATAATTTGCTCATAAACCCTAATTGGGGAGTTAGAAAAAACCCTTACTTTCCACCAAATCTCATGTTGCTCCAAGGAAACTTCGCTCCCGCCGTAGCCGCAGCTCTCGCCGGCGAAGTCGACCTATCACCGCCACGACGACTTTTCCCATTTCTATAACCGCCGACTTCCCTCTTCTCCTTCTGATCAAGCCAGTGACTCTTCTTATCATCCTCTTCCTCCACAAAGCTAGATCCTTTCACTTTACTCTTCCTATCCTCCTCGATAAACTTCACCGGGAACAAATCCCTGGAAATCGACAATGGGTTTTTGAGCGTGACGTAAGCCTTCTTGTAGTCCGCCTTCGCTATCAACAACCCTCCACGCTTCTTCTTCTTCCCGTCCATGTTAAGCGTGTTCACCTTCTCGATCTCGAATCCGTAGAGAGTCTCCAGGACTCGCTTGATCTCAATCTTCGTCGCGGAAGGGATCGTTTTCAGCGCGAATTCGTGGATGTTCGTCAGCTTCGTCGGCATCAGAAGCTTGATCGGAAGATTCGCGAAATGAACCACTCGTCCTCCCAATCGACTCCCCATTTCTCGATCGACGATTTCAGATTTGAATCGGAAAGTTTCTTCTTCTCAGATAGGTCAAATTGCAAATGAAAGGGTTTTTCGTTCTTCCCTAAAATCTTCCTTACATATTCATTAATGGGCCTAAACGAAATTAATGGGCCGAGTGACTATATTTATCGGGAATAAATCCTTAGATGGGCCGAAATAGCGTTATAGGCAGTTTTATTTTGATATTTCAGTCTCTATAACACATCATTACAACCAAAAAGATTCCGGATTACAAGTGTGTAACTGAGATTAGTTAAGAAAACAATCTTACAACCATTACTACTACACATTTACAAAAGAGAAGCTTTATCTTTTAAAAGTCATATCCATGTTCTTCATCACCAACATCACCACCTGCAAATACCAGACTCCGTTGTTTTGCTGAGAGCTAGAATCTCATCATACTTTGAGCCATACACAAATCCCCATAGCTGCAAAAGGTTGAAAGAAAAATTGTATTTTTAAAGGCTTTTCTTTTCCAGTTTCTAAAGGAGGGGGTTTGAAGTTAACTAAACTACCTCCACTTCCTTGACATCAAAGTCCTGAGTGTTTGCGAGACAAGTGTTCCCGTATGTCTCTGAGTAAGCACTTGATCCACTTAGCCTAAAAGAACACAATGAATCAGTCGTTTGCAGTTTGTTGCAATATGAAGAGTTTGGTAAGGAAAACTTACAGCTCACTGTCTAGATAGAGAGCAAACCGTCCACCACCGCCGAGAGCTAGAAAGTCCTTTGAGCATAAAGTGTAGAACCTATTTGCGCCTGCTCAGAGTGCAAATCATAATCACAAGTGAATAAGAGAAAGAGTCCAACAAGTTCTATATTGCTCTAAGCAATGCAGCATAATGAAAGTACCTGTGGGACGGTATATTGTGGGTTGTCCAGACTTATCTGTGAAAACAAACGTACTGTTTGTCCCCTGACAACACAAAAAACCCAAAGACGAAGCATGTCAATTAGAGATTAAAATAAATAAAACGGAATGTAACAAGGATTAGATTTTGGAAACAAACCTGATACTTCTTATCAGTTGGTATCAAAGGTGCCTCGACAAGACCACCAAAAACTGAACCTTTTCTGTCTCCAACAACCTGAAACAGCGTTTGTTACCATACAACTCCATAAAAGGTCCATACTTTACTAAATGAAACAACATTTTGAGTCAGAAATTTTACCAGTAAGCTAAGACCAGGCCAGAGTAGGCTTTTCCTGTACAGCGTTGATAGTGATATTCCGTGCCTCCATGTACTGAAAAAACCATAACACAGATCAAACCAAATGATCATACAAATCGATAGAATTAGAAATTAAACTCTAAAATTCTTTGAGTGTGTACTGTTCTCTCACCTATAAAGCAATATCCATTTCCTGCCTTGGACAAGCGCAGGAAGTGAAGAATAAAGAGAACGTCTTGACAGGTCCGATAGAAGCAAAGAGGGCTCTGAGATTTCAGGTAGAATTACTTTCACTACGATTGTTGCTTCCTCTTTAACATTACTGTTCTGGATCGGCTTCATTTCCAAGCCATCAAATTCAGTCTCTTCATCATCCGGTTTCACATCAGATATTCCCTTTCGTTCCTTGGCCCCCGGAAACTTAACAGACTGGTAAAAGTTCTTCAAATGCTGCTTATACTTTGACAACAAGCTCTTCTTAGCACCACCAACAACAGTCGTAATCTCCTTCATTTTTCTATTCACTGATGATGATGATGTGTCGCTTGTTCCTGCCTCAGAATCTTCTTCTTCTTCTTCCTCTACTCCTTCCTCTTCTTCTTCTTCTTCTTCTTCTTCTTCTTCTTCTTCTTCTTCTTCTTTGTCGTCGTCTTGATCCTTATTGGTTTTCTTGTCTTTGGGATCTGAGGACAGCAGTGAGCCAAGGAATGCAGAGAAAGAAGAAGTGTCTGGTTCGTCTACCAAATGCTTAGGCTTTTCTTCAGTGATGGACTCTAGTTGATTTCTCGTAGACTCAGCTTCCTCATCCTAAGAGAACATTTGAAAATTGACCATACGTAATCAGGAAAATAGAAAGAAAGCAAGCTCATTGAATGATCACACAAACTGAATTCCCCACCTACAAAATTACTGAATTTTTCAAGCAACTAAGCATTAACGCATTTTCAATTCCACACGAAAGCCAAAAACCACAAAATTCCCAGAAGATACCAAAAATCGTCAAGAACAAAGATAGAACCTTTATTTAGAAAACACAACAAAGAAAAAAGATGAAAACTTTGGGTACCGGAAGAGGAGGAGCAGAGGAGGGTTTATCAGAGATGGGATTAAAAAGACCGGTGGTGAGATCGGTGACAAAGTGCACTGCTTTGCTTCTGAAAGATTTGTGCTTCCCCATTGATCTCCTCTCCTTGTGCCCTTTTTAAAGTATCCTATTTTTAGTGAAATTAAAGACTTGCAGATTCCACAAGATCCTTTTGACAAATCCTACACCACAGATTGAGTCAGCTCTCTTTCTCTCTCTCTCTCTCTGTTTCTGTATTAGCTTCCGATCATTTACCTAAACAAGCCATTAATAGATCAACTGGAAACAAATAGTTCTAAAGAAGAAAATCATCTCTCTCTTATACTTTTCTTTTTCTCTCTATCTTATCCAATAAATTTTCCCTCTGGAAATTGTCTTGACAAACTTTTTCTTTATTTTCCTCTCGATTTATGAAATGTTTTTGAGACAGCCTAACTAAAAATGAAGATTATTCGGTAGACTGCGGGTGAGAGACGGTGACGAGGAAAGGCAACAAAGTAGACTTCACGCTTTTATTTATCTACATATTAGTATATCAAATTTAACAGTATCTCTATGAACAATAAAGACTCCATGGCCCAATGGATAAGGCGCTGGTCTACGAAACCAGAGACTCTGGGTTCGATCCCCAGTGGAGTCGCTCGTTCAATCATTTTTTTATACGACGTCGTATCAAGTAATAAAACGATGACGTAGCATGCAGCCTACATGACAACGTTGTATCAGTTTTCAAGCAAAAGCGCCAAGAGAAAAAGGAAGCAGAAACAGTTCCACAGAGATGATTCAAGATAAGTTCGAAATAACCAAAAGGTTAAAAACGATCCATACAAAGAACTCTCTTCAAGCGTATTGGACATTGGCGCAACGAAACTAGATTCTAAAGAACATGAAAACGTGAGAGATGTGAGCAGCGTGGTGGTTAAAATACCAAACAGCACCGGAGTCCTTAGTCCTTAGACCAATGAAATGCTGCTCTCACCGCCGGGAGGCTTCCTGACACCGCCAAAATAGTCCCGGGACTCTGACTTCCCGTCTGAAAATATATTGTTTCCGCTCATCTCCCGGAGTTTAGCTGAGCTCAGCTGCTTATCCGCAGTGCCAGGCGACTCATCTCCTTTGAAAATACCATTCCCAGTGAGTTCCTGAAACTTCTGTTCATGTATCTTCTTTGACGTCTTCACAACTGGTTCTTCACTGAATAGTATGTTGCTTTGACCTCCTGCTGGCTGCTCAAAGAAGATTAGGTTATGTTCTTCATTCAGTTTCCTTTTTCAAAGCAATGCCAAGATTGATTGATTTACTTACATTGGAGACTTTAACAGAAGTGCGTAAGTTCCTCGGAGCAGGCTCTCCCATGTCTCGGTTGCCTCTGGCTTCCTGTTGTGCAGCAGCCAAGGTTCGAGTCTGAATCTCGGGTGGAGGTCCAAAGATGTCGTGACCGCTGATCTCTTCGATCTTGGCACTTGATATCTGCTTCTTGCTCTTTAGCTCTGCCTCGGTTAGCAAGTTCCCACTCAGCTCTCTCTGCTTTGCAACTTCTGTTAAAGTGGTTGGCTTCTTCGGGGATACATTCCCGTCTGCGCTGAAAGATATCTGACTCACTCCATTCAGCGTTTGCTGCAAAACTCAAGAGCACCATTACATTACATAAACAACTCATTCCGGTTTAGACTTTTGACACATAAGAAGACGAGTAGTAAAGTTACCTGATAGTAACGAAGTCCAGTCTTTGGATCAGTAGCATCGGATTCAGCTCCGCTCTTTGCCTTGTCAGAAAATATGCCACTACCGGTCATCTCTTTTAGCTTGTACCCTGAGCAATTCTTCCTGTTCAAAGAAACAACCTTTAAAACTTCAACATCTTGAAACCGTCAAAGTAGAGTAACAAAAATAGATAAACAAAATGAAGCAACTGAATTAGCTAAGGAAAGATTTCACTAAGCAACTGAATTAGCTGTGGAAAGGTTTCACTATATAAATTTGAAAGCTATGGAAGATTAGCAGAGAAAGATCTATTCATTAGACAATGGGATGAACAATAACACTATAGAGAACAGTAGTGGTTTGACATGTAATGGTGGGGCTTTGATGAACAAAGAATGTGATAAAAATATATAAAAATTAGATTCTCAGAAAAGCCAAAAGCATTTGACCAATCCCTTTCATTAGTTCATCAATCTAATAATATTACAACTGACTTCATACAAAGAAACCATTTTGTGAAAAATGCAATCACTTTCAGAATCAAAAAAAATTGCATTTCTAAATACAAAAAATCAAAATCAGGGGTTAAAGAAACAAATCCAGATACTAGATCTGCTAACGAAATCAAGTTGAAAAAATGAATGTAAATAAGGATTCGCATGAGAGATGAGATCAATTGGATCTTTACAGCTTATTGAGAGACTGAGCTTCCTCGTCTGTGATCTGACTACCGCCGAGGACCTTGCTGATTCCATCGGACGGCTGAAAATGAAAGATGAAAGAACAAAGCTTGAGCTTCTGTTGTCGATGGAAAGATAAAGCGACATTGGTCGAAGCAAAAACGCACCTGGTGAGAACGAGCGGCGGAAGCGGTTGAGTGGTGAGGAGGAGGGGTTTCCGACCAGGAAAGCAGATCGGCGGTGGAAGTGTGTGGGTTTCTCACCGGCGTGCTTCTCTCCATATTTCTCTGTCTTAACCTTTTTTGTTTTCTCTTTCTTCCGATTGGAGCTTTTGAGCTAAGGTCGAGAGAGAGTGAAAGGCTTTCACTTACTTCAGTGGAAGAGATATTTTGTTTTTTTTCTCTTCTTTTTAACTTAAAATGAAAACGAAAAAAAAATAGTTATTTATTTTGGGATTAGATGAGTGTAAAAACTAAAAAGCTTTGCAAATTTGGTATTTTTATCAACAAAATTTACAGCAAAAAGTAATTGTTACTTGTTAATCCTTGCACAGCAGAAATAGGAATTTATAAAAATCTTGATAAGCCGAACATTCTAATTCTAATCCTAATCATTATCCAAATCCAAATCCAAATCCAAATTGAGTAAAGAAGTCTACCAAAAAGTTTCTTACATGAAAAATGTATACACGTAAGCATCTATATGAGATCTGGTGTGCGGAGATCTCCTTGAAGAGAGCAAGGAGGCGATGTTCGGGCTAATATTCAAGGTTTTACAAACTGTTTCTGTAACTCTCTAGTTTGTTGTTTTAGCTTCACCGATAGGTTACGTACAAAACAAGTAACGACCCATTCCAAACCTAACTAAAGACGTATTAATTTCAAGTGCTTTCTCTTATTAAAACTAAACGATCAAGTAATCCCAACAAACACAAGATCAAGTTCCATGGAAATTGGAAATAAAACTGTACATTATTTTAGGAGTAAATGACTATGTTCTCTGTTTCTTCAAGCTAAACACCATACTCCATGGGAGAACTCAAAATGCTCCTCCAATTCAATCATATACCTATTCTTATATAAATCTAGAATCCAATTTTCAGAAAGCAGCAACGTCGAGGCATTCTCTTCCGCTTCCGCTCCTTGAAACTACATACCATGTATAGCTTGGATATGGTCTAAATGTCTGATGGGCTTTAGCTTTATTGTTGGTGTTTTTAACTTATATAATCGACCTTCTTATGTGTTTTGGTAAGTTTACTCTGTTGTCTGTTCGATCGAACGGAGCTCCCAGTTTCCTTCTCCATCAATCAGCCTTAGCTCCAAGGAGTGGAATGGGATCAAAGCCGGACGCTGAGGTTTGTGACAAGAGTAGTCAGATTTTTGGCAGAGAGTTTTGATGAGGTTGCGTGGTTCTGAGTGTATGGAAAAGAAAAAAGAGCTTACTTGTGATGAGGTTATGAAAGTGACACCCATGTCTCTTGCAACCCTATAGAGCTGTTCCTCAACATCAACACTCGTCGCGCTGCAGTACATAAACAAGGTTAGCTGATTAAAACTACATGAAAAAGAAAAGTAGACGAGAAGACTGATCATTTACTTGGTGCATTCATCAAGGATTCCAAACTTTGGCCTGTGAAAGAATAAACGAGCCTACAATACGAAACGACTCAGATTATTCACGCGAGTCATAGAGCTATATCTGGTTGTTGCTTTACAAGAGACATAGTAGTGACATACCATGCCAAGTCTTTGTTGCTCTCCAAGAGATAATATGTCTTCCCAGTTGGTAGTCGCATCCCAACCACTATCGTCTCTTTCCAAAAGATAAACTAACCGAACATTCTCCAGGATTGTTTTCAAATGAACGTCCAGAATGCTTCCAGCATCTGTTGAGCTTTCTCCTGTTACTTACAACAACATTCCATGAGTATGAGAAAGAGCAAGATCAGATCACTTCTACTTCAGGTCTTGTATGGCGGTAACAGATAAGTTTCTCCACAGATCAGTTATATTTGCGTGTGGGGAGGATTGATTTGAGAACCAAATCGACCTTTTGAAGTAAATGATTTTTTGGGACTTACCATTGGTGTACAACTTCGCTGCCCGTTGCTTTGCTTCTTCTTTAGATAGAGGGTATATGATTTGATCTCTCAGTGTCCCTAAACATGTATAAGGTCGCTGCGGGACAAAAAATATGCCATTCCCTGACCCAAGTTCTTTGATATCCAATGATGGTTTGGCAAGACTTCCACATACAGTGGGCCATATATCTCTAAGGACTCTAAATACAGAGGTCTTTCCACTACCATTGGGACCTGAAAGTTTTGCCAGTGTTAGCTCTGGGCTCATGCAAATAAGTTCAATGATACGAAGATTAGTTCACCAACCTGTGACGAGCAGGCTTTTCCCTGAAACTATTTCGCATGACAACTTGCTAGCCATCAATTTCTGAGCAGGGGTAATGATATCCACCTCCGAAAAGGAAATTTGATCTTGAGAATCCAAACGACTTGTGTGATTTTGTGCGGTAACACCTGAAAATAGTTGGAAAAAACAACTATGATCAACCCAAGAACAGACATTTAAAATCACGGTCAACACTGTGACGCCTTGTCAAAATGTGAACGTATATATACTGTAGTACCTGACTGAGAAGCATCCAAAAACTCATCGAGCTCAAAAATTCTGTTGATACCACCAGAGAGCTCCAGGAACTTCTTGTGTAGTTCAAGAATATCGCCAAACGCCATGAAGCTTTGAGAGACAACAGAAGCTAGATACCGCAATGCATGTGCCAATTCACCTGGTATCAAAGACATCAAGCAAGAAAGTGTTACATAGATAACATGTACATACTTGATTGGTTGACGTTAATCAAGTGATTTACTAGACAAGTACTATTGGGGAAAAGGTGGTGACTGAGCTTCACCTTGAGTTGACACAAGTGCTCTATCTCCTTTGTGTTCTAGGGCATACAACAAACTCAATCCCCAAGTCACATTATTGGGAAGTTGCTTTGTCACAAAATCATCAAGTATGCCGTACACCCATTTCTTCCTCAGGAGCATGAGAGAGTGGTCCAGTAGTGCCCTGAATTTTGTGTCGACCATCTGCTCCATGAAAAACAAAACACATGTATAAGTAAAACGTTACGAAGAATCCTTGATAGCTTTCACTTCTTGTAGCTCTGCATCAAAATAGCTAGCCCAAAATCCTACAGTTATAGGGAAGTCAAGACACTTACAGCTTTTTCTCGAGCTCCACCTCCAAAGAATGCAATGGATTCAGCATGAGTATTCAGCCTCTCGTGCATAAACCTACATAGTCAGGAAGAAGTTGGTTATAGTCGCCATGACGCAATCATCTGCAAAATGGAAGAAACGGAAAAGAAAAAAAAACTTACCTAAACTTCCCCTCAAGCTGCTGCTCTTCACCGGCTAGATCACCAAAATCGGGAGCAACACGTCTCAGAAAGCCCAGACCAAGTAACATATATGTGTAAAGTATGGCAACTCCCCTCTGACCAGTCAGTAGCTTCATCCTCCAGGTGAACCTTCGATATTTTGTTTTTGTATAATTATAATATAAACCAAGAACCATGAAACAAATATCAGAAAAACTATCAAACAAAATGTACTTACCAGAGAATATCAACCGATGGTTTTACCATTCCAGTCAGAAGTCCAGACAAGTCAGAGGTTAGCTTTTCCAGGTCTCGAGTGAGTCTCTGGTCTGCGTCAATACTATTGCCTGACATGTGGAAAACCTGAAAAGATTTGAACCCAATGAGATCAACTTACAAGAAAAGAACAAACAACCAGCCTCTATGAGCCTTATAGATTTGGACTGACCTTGTAAAACGCATTATTTCTCAAGTAATTTCGTAGTAGATGTTGGGTCAAACGAATCCTCCACCCTAAAGCTAGCCTTTGCGTTAAATGCCTGAAAAAATGTAACGAAAACCACATCAGCAAGGGGTTTCTTATATGTAACTAATAATCTAACAAAAACCAATACTATAGCTTGCTTTTTATCTAGTGCATAGAAAGGAAACATTACCTTAATGAAGGAGCAATGACAGAAGATGCGCCACTTTGGAGAACACTCATACCAATCAAACGAACAAAGGCTGCCTTATCTTGCTCTAAGACATACTTCACAGTGGTCCCTGCAAAAATCATATGTGGTTGCTTGAAATGAAGCCCTTTCAATAATAATGATTAGGTAACAAAACGGAGTATGTGTACCATTCAAAGAGGCTATTCGGTCAGAGATCAGTGTTCTTGAGACAACAAGGCAAGCAACAGCAAGCAGTTGTACTCCTTGTTTGTCAAATAGAGTGGGTATCTGAAACGTAACAATGAAGTGGTCAGCTATTCTGAGAGGTACAAATATCAACTCATTAGCTTTAATGCGGGAGGAATAAGTTAGCCAAGTGGGAACAAATGTGTTGGGCCTAAGGAAGCTAAAGAAATGCACTGAAATGCAAAGCTGGAGGGAATGGAATAGAAAGAAGTTTATATATGCATTCAGATGAGGAATGCATACGTATTTTTTTCTATGTAAACAAAAAAATGCCACAAGTAGTTTCATTAAAATTCACACTAGTAACTCAAACTCACCAATACGTTTAACATTGAAGCTACTCTTGATGGCAGTGCCCTTGGGGATGTTTGTGGTTGAGGAAAACGAGGCAGCACAACACTTTTATCAACAAAAGGTGATTTTGCAATTAACTGTGTCGAGTACGACTGAGCCTTTGAATTGGTGGAGCCAGATTCCTACATAGCACCAAGTAACAAGGTTATAACGACCAAAAGAGCACCCCTCAATGAAGATTAAAAAATTGATGTCATAAGCTTCTGTAGACCTTTCTAGCTGCAGCAAAAGCTCGTTGTACAACCATTGCATCATTTTGCCGTTTTGTATCTGAACTTTTCACTGAATCAATTCCAGCGTCCGTCAGAAGTGCAGAGTCATCCCTGAAGGTTTGGTTATTTTCAATAAGTACATACAAAATATAAAACTTTGATAATCCTCACAAACATGGTTAAGAAACACTTCCAACCTCTTGTAGTGAACACTCCATCCCCCTTCTCCGTCTAATGACAGAACAACATCATGGAATGCAACAAGGGCTGGACGATGGGAGATTGTTATGCAAGAAGTTCCCATAGCTCGAACCTTAGCAGCGAAACGTTCTTCCATATCAGTTGTTACAGCACTTGTGCATTCATCAAGAATTGCAAATTTGGGTTTGTGGTAGAACAGTCTCGCCATTCCCAATCTCTGTTGCTCTCCAAGAGATAATTCATCACCCCAATTAACCTCTTTGTCCGGTTGGTAGCGATCCAATAAATATTCCAAGTCAACCTACAAGCAGAAGCCAAAAAATTAAGCATCATATACAACGCTTGACAGAAAACGAACTTAAACGACACAAACCATCCTACTATGGAATAGAGAAACTAGGATACCAACATTTTCCAATAGCTCAACCATTCCAGTCTCAGTGAGCGGTTCAGTCTCGTGATCAGAAGTAAGAGGATATATTAACTGGTCTCGAAGTGTTCCTACTGCCATATAGGGCCGTTGCGGCACGTAGAAGATCTCCTTGTTAAGATCAGAACCAACACCTGGCTTCACAATATGCCCAGACACCAGGGGCCATAGACCTCCCAATACTCGGAAAAGGGAACTCTTGCCACTTCCATTAGGACCTACGATACATATTGTTGTATAAATAACAAAATGGGAATAATGATAATATCAGGCAAGCTAAAATCAACATGGCAAATCCCAGGAACCTAAATATAGTCCAGTAAATCAACCCCAGAAGATGATGCATTGCCACACAATTCCACTAACACCCTATGTCACTCGCTAGATATAAAACATTCACCTGTAATTAGAAGATTAGACCCTTGCTCAACTCGAAGGGTGAGATCCTCCACCAAAACATTTCCCGTTGGAGTAACAACCTGAAGTGCATTAAGTAACATTAAGAACACATTGTCTCGGAAAAGGATTACGAATCTGTTTTCCAACTACCTTCACACCGGAAAACTCAACATAGTTAGCTTCACTTAGGTAATTTCTGCTTCTATTTCTCTGGAAAGAAGTCTTTTCGTCACCACTGAGTTCCCTCGAGACAGCCATCAACTCATGGATTCGGTCAGCATAACCACTGTTGGAAGCAACAACATTTTCAAATAATTAGAAACCATAGCCACCACAGCTGATAGCTACCACTGTTTACCATTTGAGTGTTCGGCATGAGATCGAAACTAAAGCATTACCTGAGTCGGCTGAGCCGCCTGGAGCTTATAGAAAGTGTTCCCAACGCCTGAAAGAGAGATATAATGACACTGGTGTGATATCTTATATTGCTTAGCATCTCGGCTCTCCCTAAGGTCGAGTCATCGGGTCTTAGATGTCCAGAGAAGAATGGTTCGATAATCAGAATAACTGCAACTGTGGCACCAAGGTACTTCAGCAGGAAATCTTGGATCATGCCAAACCACCAGTGTTCATGAAGCACTACACCCATATGGCTAACAAGATTCTTGAACTTCTGCTGTATATGAGATTCCTCCCTGTTTTCCCCACCATAAAATGCTATGCTTTCAGAATGAGTCCTTAAACGAGAATGAAGTTGCCGGTACTCTCCTTCCAACTGCTGTTCTTTCGACATCAATTTCCCAAAAGAAGGAGAAAAGTTCCTTATGGTCGTTCCGGCCCCCAGCACATATGCCTACACAACAACTATGCAGGTTAGTACATAACCAGTAAAAATGGCCCTATGTTAAAGTCAATATTGCAAACATAGAAGGTTAAGCAAGAATCACCAGTATCCAGAAGATGTATTTTGGACTAGCGTATGAACACAGGCGCCACGCATACAAAATCCCATCAGTAACTGCCGTCAAATCATCCAGTATAAGTTCGCTCAACTCTGAAGAGAATCTCGGTACATCGCTGGCAATCCGTTGCTCGGGATGCGTAATCCGACCATCCACATGTGATATTTTATAGTACACCATATTCTGAAACCATAAAGAAGGATGGTTAAAGTGATATCTAGCAGTTAAGCTCACTTCTCAAAAACATACTAGCATTCAGAAGAGGCAGCAGTGGCTATACCTCGAAATAATGTGAATGGATAAGTTTCGTCAATATCTTCCTGAATCGCAAACTCAAGGCCCCAGTTATGTACTTTGATGTAGCGTGCGTCGTGGATAGCATGAAACACAGAAAAATGTTTTCGGTGATAAGACGTAGAAACAGTGGGGCACGCCTTAAGAAAGCAGCACGGAATAAGAAACCCTGTACTTTCGCCAACCTGTTGCTCAAAGCAGTCCTGAAAACCTGCAGTTTATAACATATCAGACTAAAAAGAGTACTAATAAGCTCGCACGAATAAGAAAAATAAAACAAGGCACTGAGAGGAAATGCATACCACTGTGCCCACAAGTGCCAAAAGATCCCTGGCACCCATTTTCCCCATCTGAGAGAGAAGAATAGCAGTCAGAACCTGAAGAGACTTCAATCCTCCTCCTTTCTTCTTTTTCGTGCTTGTCTTTGCGTTTTTATCTTTTCCTGTCAGCTTTTCCAATGCCTCATCATCATCATCACTCTGACCATTGCAATGACGGGAAGAATCAGGCCTTCGAGAGCTGATCCTTGATTTCAAGTAAACAGCCCCACCGGCAGCAACGATCCCAGCCGCAAGCAGTATAGATTTCCTACAGAATTTAACAGAGGACGAGAGATGAAACAAAACGACTAATGATTTTCCTCCAAAATACAATTCAGTGATTGTTTTACCGTCTTGAAGCTACAAGACCCCGACCCCGCTCGGTTAACTGCAATAGCTGGAGAGAAGGCATTGCTGGAAATGAATTTTCCAAACCAAACGATTTTCAGAACCAAAACTAGGTTCTTCTTCTTGATACTCAGTGACCAAAACACCTGAAATGATACGAAAATTATAACAAATATAATATCACTGGCGAGAAGAAGAACAGAGTTGAAGCTGTGACGATTATAATTAATGCATTGAAAGGTTAAAACTTAAAAGAAATGTGTTTTACGCTCAAACTTATATTCTCACACGTTCGTACAGTAGCAAAAACTAGGAATTAGAACCAAAAAAATAATCAAAACAATTTCTCTACATAAGTAACACGCGTAATTAAAAGGACTAACAAGGACAAAACTTTTTTAAGAAACCCAGAAAAGGCGATCCTCAATACCTAGAAAACAGCTAGCAGTGCTTCCGAATTATCAAATCTGGATTCTCACTGATCTTTCGAACCCCAACAAAAAATTAAAAATGTCAGCTTTAATCTGTAGAAACCCTACAGAATCTAGAAAACGGATAAAGCGAGGTTCTCTATTCTCGGAGAATTGCAAATAGCTTGTACGATTAAACAAAGCTGAAGAACAAGTTTGAAATAAACAGATTCACTCTTTTTTATATTGATAGTAAGAATTAACGATCGGAGCCAATTACCAGAGCATCAGAGATTCAACCAACGAGTCGCTCCGGGAGATTAGAAACGAAATCTATCTCAGCTTGGCAAAATTCAACCTAAAAAAATCTCCAAAAATCGAAAAATCGCAACACCCACTAGCTCGGAATTCCACACCCAGCTGAAACTCGACACCGAAGAGTTAACTCCGACTCTGTTCACCGACGGCAACGAGACGTACCAGTCCACCGCAACGGAACTCACCCAAATCGAGAGAGATGGAGAAGGAGGGGAGAGAGAGAGAGAGAAAGCGAGCCGAAACTTGGGAAGAGGAGAAGATGATGACGCTTATTTACACGTGCGAATACAAATCTCTCACTCGTGCCATTTTGTTTTGTTTTAATTTTTCTTCACTCTGTTTTTGATTTCGTTACGAATCCTGCAAGATTTTATTTTTTACATTGGTGACTTCAAAAATAATGTCGATAATTACATTGATATTGAAAGTTTAGAAGAAAAAAACAAATAATTTCTGTATTGATTGTAAAGTATAGTTGGAAAATAAATTCTTATTTTAGAAAGTAGGAGCTATGTATGGAACTGTCGAGTCCTATGGACTTTGAGGCTGTCCTACATACTGGTAAGTTTGTCTTTCTAATCAAGGAAAATGTTATTGGAGCGTGAAGAGAGAACATATAATTATGAGTATGTTGACATATTATCTACAAAAACAAAATCATAGTTGTTACTCAAAATTTTGGAAAGAAAAAAAAAAAAAGGTTGAAAATCCAACGATAATAGAAGGACATGTGAAATTCAAGGAATTATCAAATGTGGATTCACAATGTGTGATTCTTTTCCCGTTTTGATATATGTGTGTATACAACTGTTACTACTTATTTCAGCACCAAAAATAAAAAAAAACTGACACAAGTAATCTAATTAAATTGTTTAAAGAAAGAATTGTTAAAAATTATGAGTTCAAGTACAATCACTTTTGTTTGATGAAAAGTAAGTTTGTAAATGAGATTTTTGACCAGGAAAAAAATGTTTTATTGAAATGAAATTTGTCAAGTGGGAAAAGTGCAAATTGTACGCCGCATGATTGAAAGCACACGAATCAATGTGTTTAGGGTTTCTGACCATTTTTCTGACATTGCTGCTACATCACCAATTCACCACCCTTTTAACAAAATTTGCAAAATGTGAACTGGAAAATGGTGTTTTTGCATTTTAGAAAACAAAAATAGGCCTTAAATTAATATAAAACCCAAAAAAAACTACAAAATGTTGTGGGCTTTTTTGCTCACGGGTCTTTAAACCATTTATGCACAAGCCTAACTGTCACATCGCATTAGAACGATTATCTTTTTGATGTCTTTGGCTCTTTGCCAAATAAAGTTAAAAACATGTGTAAATATTATTTGGTTTTCATTTAGTCTAATTTTAAAACAATTGAAAGACGAATTTGGTATGATGCGGTTCTTAATTTGTTTTCAAGTAAAATATATCATTTTAATGTGAATTTTGTTGTTGCTATTCTCTATTCTTTCAGCCTAAATTTAGTCATTTTCGTTGTAGGCTAAGAATTAATATATTGAACGTTGAATTTTTTTGAAAAATTTCATTCAGTTTCCTTTAACCAACGCCTCAATGAAACCCTTTTCTAAAAGAAAAAAAAAACTAAAAACACCTCAACAAAAATAGAAAAACAACAACTACATACACACCAATCCGTATATTGGGAATGGGCTTTAAAACGAATGGCCCAGACAGCAACACGCTTACGAACAAAAGGCCCTTTTCCTGACCACACGTCGACACTCTATCCTCTCTATCCACCGACACAAGTCACACTACAACACTCAGCTCTGTCGGTAGCTTCAAAATGACTGACATACCCTTCCCTTCTCACGAAAGTCGTCGACTCTACGATTCTGTGGACCCCACCTTATTTAATTTTGACTTCTGAGTTCAGATCTAACTGTAGTTCTGTCGAAATGCATATATTTTCTCTCACCGTCCAAAACAACAGTTTAGTGAAAAAAGAAGCTTTACGAAGATAGAGTCGTACAGTTTGTATAGGTTAGTTTTCACGAAGAAAACATAAAATTTATTTTTTGGTATGAAGAAAACATAAAACTGCGTTCTCTGTTTTCCTAATTATTTCAGAGACAAGAAGATATATGAAATTATGAAAAATTTATTCCACATTTATCCATTAACTATAAATACAATTGAAGTAAAACTATCCATTCCCCAACTTCCACTAGTAATTGTTCTTCTATTGCATTTTCAGCGAAATTATGCCAAAAGTATCGAAATTAAAAAGAAATAAAAAGATATAAAATTTCAATTTCAATTTTTCTTGCCTTCGTCACCGCCTTCTTCCAAGTACTCTTTCTTCCTCCTCTCAGCACTAGACAACAAACAAATGAGAAGAAAACACGTGGCGTAGACACCGTGCACCTTCCAGTTCGTCTTCGGTGGCTGACGAAGCACCACCCTATGAAACACCGCCACGTAATAATGCAACCCCACCGCAAAGCCCACGAACGTCTGGGCCAGACCCAACACCTTGAGGCCCAAACCACAATCCGTCGAGAAGACGAGGACGAGGTACATGAGAAGCAGCAAGAGGTAGAAGACGTAGCCTAGCGTCTGCAGGATCTGCAAGCAGACGTACGTCGAGCTCGATGTTGCGTAGAGGAACTTGAGCGGCTCGATGCCGGTGACGAGCGAGGAGAGACAGAGGATCGAGAAGTAGATGGAGAGGTAGATTTGGATGAAGATGAGGATTTTCTGGAGGGAGAAGTAGGCTTTGAATCGGTTGAAAATGAGGGAGACTAGGAGGAGAGGGACGAGGATGAAGACGAAGGAGACCACGGAGGCGATGGTGGGTGCGTATTTGTTTCCGAAGTAGGGCTTGAAGTTTCTGGTGATCTCTTTGTTGGCTTTGTTGATGTAGTTTTTGGATTGTGTTGAGATTCGCTCCAGGTCTGGGATTAGTGATCTTTGGAATCTCGTCGGGAGATCTCTGAATTCGCTGACGAAATCGTCGTCTTCCTCGTCGTCTAGCCAGAAAGGCTTGATTTGTTTCTCGGCTGGTTTCGGTTTGGTCACGGGTTTTGTGGAGGGTGTTTTCTTCTTCTCTATAGGAGGAGGAGAAAGTTTGGAGCTTGGAGGTTTTGTGGTGGTGGTTTTGTTCTTGGATGAGCTTGATTTGGACAGATCTGCTGATTTCTTGATCGGAGAAGTTGTGGAATTTGAGGGTTTTGTTCCGGAATTGAGCTTCTTGAGCTCTGAGCTGGTCTTGGTCGTGTTAGAAGAAGATTTGGTGGAGTTTAGTTTCTGAGACATACCTGTAGAGGTCTTGGCGAGTTTAGTTTGGTTCTTGGTGGAAGAAGAGATCGGTTTAATGAGCTTGGTTTGATTCTTCTTAGTAGTACTTGATGTTGGTGATGATGATGAAACAGAGCCAGTGAGTTCCTTCTTCTTAGGAGGAGGAGGGTTGGTTTCATTTTCATCATCATCACCAATTTCCAGATCTTTAACCAACAATCTTCTCGCCCGGAAATGAGGATCTAACGGTTGTGTTTGCACCTCAGTTTCTGATGAAGCAAAACTGAAAGAGAAAGAAGAACAAGAGAAGAGGAAGAGAATGAAATAGAGAAACAGAAGCACTTTTCTAAAACACAAGTACTTGAGTGGAGACATGATTTTGCTCTGAAACCTAGGAATCGTCTCACACTGTTGAGACAGATCTTGCGAAGAGAGATCACAAGCTTGTCAATATATAGGAAAGAGAGAGAGAGAGAGAGAGAGAGGCATTAGTGACAGTGTGCATAGGTGTATATATACGAGCGTTTGTGTGTGGTGAAGTGTGAACGAGAGAGAGAAGATGGAGACCAGAGAATTTACTTAATTTCAGTCGTATTGATAATATCAATGTACATCACTGTTTAACCTCACCGTCATGTTGCAGATTCTCTGCTACTTGTCTAAATTTTTATATGATTCATCAATAACATTTGTATATATGTAACAAGTTAACAAAAAAAACGAAATCTGGATATGTATTTATTGTATGTAGGTGTGAGTAAAAACAATTACAATCATTTGCAAAGTCTAAAACTTGAACAGTCGCTTTCTTATAAATATAGAAGAACAAACATTTTTTCAAATATAACCAGATATTTATACACTTTTATGCATAAACAAAAGGTATTTAATCGTAACTACTCCTACAACTCCTGTCTGGTTTGTGGCTTCTACATCTTTCCACTTATAATATACTTTTATAGTTTGGTTTCTAGATTAATATCATGTCTAATTTTGATATGTGCAGCTCTCGTATAAATTATGTGTTGAAGAAATACATAGATCCGATATAAATTGATGGAATATTAGTCAGATCATTAGAAAGGGACTCTATTTAACGAGATTCTATTTATTATCTAGCTAATTATTTAGAACAAAAATAACGATAATTACATAGTACTACTTTATAACAAATCAAAACGAATGTAAGCTACTCATAAATACGTACATGAAAAGGAAATAAAGAAAAGGATAAGAATTTAATGCAAAAGGTGAGAAAGTTAAGATCAGTCACATGGAGGACCAAAAACGACACCTTTTCTACGTGTTCTTTCTCAACGCGCTTTCCTTTGGTTTTTGGTTTTTGGTTTTTGCTCATGTGCTTAGCAAATCAAAATAAAATAAAACTGTGTCCTCCTCATTAATTATAAGTTTTTTTATAACTAACTAGTTGCAAGTTCGTTAATAATTTGACTGTAAGTTTGTAAGCTATAGACTCCTTCAGTGTTAATTTATTTCACGTTAATCATTCAATTAACTGAATCTTAACAATTACTTGAGTGTAGAGATAATCACATGGTATGTTTTCTTATGTTTGGTTTTATTTTAAACTCAAGCTAAAGATTAAGTAACATGTTTGAAAATAGATTCCATTTGAATATTCAACATTTGTTACCCACCATAATGGTTTAACGTACATTGGATGCGAAGTTAATAGGAAAACATATTGAAATTCCTATCTAGCTGTTCAATACAATAAAAAAAAACGCATGATGCTAAAAATTCCAAACTTCAGGATATTAATACACACCTATGACAAAACACGGCTTTAGTAAAGAACTAAAAAACATTTGTGAAAATATTGCTGTCTTTTTGTTTGGACACATAACACCAGTGTTTGGGCACATAACACTTACTCGTCGTAAGTCAATGACCAACGACTTTTGACTCCACTACGCTTTGAGTCTTTGACTAGTTACTTTAGTAAAAAGTGAAAGTCATGAGAACATCCATAAAACTATAAAAGTGTGGAAAAACTGTCAAATTCAAACATTGCAGGAGTTTTTTAAACACAGATTTCAATAGATCCAGTAAAACTATACAACAAAAGTAATTAATCGATAGGTAAAGCAGTTTTTATATAAAAGGTAATAATATCAACCAAAAACCTATAAAAGAATCATACTATTAGCAAAAATAATAATTGCGTGGTTGACCAATGACTTTGATATAGAATATGGTGTGTACCAAAACTCAGGAATAAATCCCGAAATGTGAATGTGGACTTCTGATTTTGACGGGATTGGTTAATAATTGACATTTTTTTGGCACACTCTATTAATGTAACCTGTAATAATGTAATACGCATAAATACTTAACATACACTAACAGTTAGGTCCTGTACAGTTTGATATCCTTTCATTAAATAAACTGTTCATCTGCTTGACATAAATGTTTTTGTCCGCCAAAATCGCTGGATCCTATGTAAAATAGTGGCATAAATCCTGAAATATCTATAAGCATAAAGTTGCTAAAGGGAAAATACTTTTTTTTTGTCATTTTTAAAAGAGTGAGAAGCAGCATGTATAATCATGACCGGAACTGAAATGGGCTTATTTTGGGCCCATTTGTAAGAGCACATTCGAAAGTCGAAACCATAAATAAAACAGTCCAATCATAACAAATTTTCATAGGCACGATTGCTAAATTTGCCAAACAAAACAATAGCAAAAGATCCACATTACAACAAGTTTTCATAACGCAGAACAGATTACGACAATAATATAAACCCATTGCTAAGTTTGCCACACGAAACGATAACAAAAGATCCACATTGATTTTGAAAAATATTTCATATAGTAAATAAAAATAAGTAATGTTTTAATTGCCAAATCAATAAAAAAAACTTGAGTGTTCAACTTACATTAGTATGAAAACAAGTTAAACATGGTACCTATACTAACGATCAAAAGACTGGATACCATATTATGTTAGTCTTCAAAACTATGTAATCTGAACACTTAAACTTCTTTTATTAATCTGGAAATTTTTATTAAAAAAATATGCCATTTGAAACCGATAGTTGATTTGTAATAGATATACAAGTAATGTTTAATTGCCAAATCAATAAAAAAAACTTAAGTGTTCAAGTTACATTGGTGTGAAAACAGGTTGAACATGGTACCTACTAACGATCAAAAGACTGGATACCACATTCTGTTAGTTTTCAAAACTATGTAATGTGAACACTTAAAACTTCTTTTCTTAATTTGGATTAAAAAATAAATAAATATATGATTAAGTAACATGTTTGAAAATAGTTGATTGAGTTTAAAATATATATATGCCATTTGAAAACTATAGTTGATTGGTAAGAGATATATAAGTAATGTTTAATTGCCAAATTTATACACTGTTATTATTTTTCAGAATAACGTAAGTTGAAATGTTCTTTAATTAATTTGGAAGTTTTTGAAAATATTGTAAAATTAGTGTTTCTTTTTGGTTTTTTAAACTCAAAAGTGCACATTAAAAAAGAATGTACAAAATTGCATGAGGTTTGAAGAGAAACCAAAAAGGGAGAATATGAAACTAGACACAACGAGGAAGACAAACACTAATTGAGATAGCTTTCGAGGAAAAACCTAGAAACTGAGACTTGGAGAACACAACGACAAGTACTAAAACGAAACCAACTCGTAAAGCAAGGAAACGAAATGGTGAGGAAACACAAACTAAGTGAAATTTGAGTAACATGGAAAATCATACCTTGGAATAATAGTGTCGACGGGAACTTGGGACTCTTAGAGATCCAACAAAACAAAACACTAATCTTATCTATATATGTCTGAATCTGGTCGTTTTTGGATAAGAAAGCATAGAGAGAGATGGAGAGAGAGAGAGAGAGATGTATGAGGATAAAACATGTGATCAAATTTTGTTACTAGAAAAATGTAAGAGAGAAGAGAGAACGTTGGTCTTGTGAATATATATATGTAGAGGCTGTGTTTTGAATTTCACGCTTTCTTACCGTTGTGGAATACTGTATAACGGGTATATATCACAAAAAGTGTTACGGAGTTGCTTCTTCCTAGACAAGAATGATGTAGTGACACTTGGCATAGTTAACTATTACGGTTGTATCAAATCAATCATGTATAGTGCAGTTAAATTTGAAATGATCACAACTGTAATCCACATCAAATAAGATTTTATTTCGATGTTTGATATGGACTTTCGTGAATTCAATTCCTAATGCATTTTATTAGATTTCTTACGATATGACTTCAAATTTACCCGTAAAAGAATTATTTATATAAAATGAATAAAGAGTGGGAAAAAAAAGAACTGAATGCTTAATTAATTTTGTCCAAAACTCTATTCCACAATGTTCACGGACTCATCAGCTCCAGCAATGGACCCGGATCTACCCGAATCCGAAACCCGACCCTTACTAAATCCCTCCTCCGCTGATCCCACCGCCACTACCGATTCCGGCACCGTACATACCCCCACGGCAGAGGAAGCTAGACCCGAAGCGACGACATTCGAATCAGCCGCATCGCAAGTCACAGCCGCCGCCGATCTACCACCGGAACGATTCGATTCGCTCGACGAGTTGACTCACGACCTCGGCTCTCTCCACGAGCTATCTACCCGCGGCTCATGGCAAGCGATCCTCGAGAAAATATCCCAAGCGAGAGCACTCTTCCTCCTCACCAAGCCTCACGAGCATCTCACCTATCTCACTTACCAAGTCATGGCTCTCGCGAAGCTACGCCGCTCCGATGAAGCTGCTCACGAGCTTAATTCCTTGCACGATTTCGACGGCACGCATTACAGGTACGAATCGTTCCCTGAGATCTACCCAAATCGGAAAGGATCCATGGTCCCTTTCTCTCTTCGGTGGCTCTACGCTCTGATCCCGACTAAGCTCGGTAATCGCCAGGAAGGTCTCGATCGATTATACACTCTGCTCGATTTCGTCCGCGATCGAATCAAAGAGAAGGAATCACAGAATTTAGATCGATCTATAGAATTGTGGAAGAAAAGAGAGACATTTGTGATGAATTGCTTGCTAGGGTTTCATCTAGGTCACAAGGAATTTGGGATATCTCTGGAATTGATGAAGGAATTGATAAACCGTGATCCATCAGACCCGGTTCTGATTTCGAAACTAGGATCTGTGCAAATGCAGTTTGGTGACATACAAGGAGCAAAAGCCACGTTTAACCGAGTGGAGAAGATGTTGAACGAAGGAAAGAGCGATGCTTTACTGAATGAAACGCAGTTCAAGAATCTTGTTGGTAGGAATAAGGCTTTGGTTCACGTTGTGGCGAAGGACTACGTTGCTGCTGTGAGAGAGTACGAGGAATGCATTGAGAGAGATAATTCGGATGCGGTCGCGGTCAACAACAAGGCTCTCTGTTTGATGTATTTGAGAGATCTATCGGATGCGATCAAAGTGATGGAGAATGCGTTGGAGAGAGTGCCGACCGCAGCTTTGAACGAGAGCTTGGTGGGGAATTTGTGTAGTATGTATGAGCTGGCTTATGTTAAGCACACAGATGTCAAGCGGACGTTGAACAATTGGATTGCGCGTGTTGCTCCTGATGACTTCGATTCGTCTTGTACCAGAATTTGAGGTACTGTATACAGAATGTTCTTCCATTCTTGAAGTTTCGTTTTTTTAGGCCTTTGACATGTCAAAGATGTCAAAGAAGTGATTGGTATGTTTAGGTAGATAAGAGAAACGATGATCTATGTGAATCACCTAAAGTTTGAACCTTTCTCATGCGCTGTGCATTCAAAGGTCTGTTGTCTAATTGATCGTTTCGGATTTTAAATTGCAGGTTTTCAGCTAAGCAAAGGTGATTAACCAGAGACTCTCGGTCTTCTTTGATGAAACAGATCAATGATCTTAATGCTTGCTGAGTTTGGCCTGATACGAGTCTCTGTTGATGCGAGTACCGAGTGCAGATTTGATGTAGTTTCTATTGTAAGCTAGCAAATGGGGGTTGCCTCAAACACTCGGCAACTTTCTTGCATTCGGTTTCTTCATACTCATCTTCTTCCAACGGTTTTTGTTACACATACACTGTTAATCAAATGAAGAGCGTTTGTTATTTCAGCTCTTCGTTTACAAAGAGATTGTGTGGGTGATCGAGAGTATTTAAAGCAATGTATTTTGAGTGTTTTGAGTTTGTACTATTTGTTACCAAATTACCAGGGTCAATACTTTAGTCTTTAGTTAACTTTTTGAGAGAGATTTTCCCTTTCAGCTTTTCTTGACCTCTTTTGTCCATTTTCCTACAATTGAAGTTTCCATGTCTTATGAAAATTAATTCAACACGATATGGAATCAATTCTCTTATGATACGAATCTACCAACGAACTCTTTCACAACGATCCTTGTTATTTTAATTGGTGTTAGATAAAGGAAAAGTAAAGATTCTTACGTACCCTACACAGCAAAATTTTCTCCATGAAGCTAAATAAACCCTCCAACATGAACCTGCAGCTAACTTGTATCACAAACAAAGAAAACCACAGTATATACACACACACTTAGGATCTACAAATCTATCAACAAACAAAAACCAGAAAAACATGGAAATCCAAACGTTTCCCAACGAAATCGTCTTCTTCGATCTAGAAACAACCGTACCAAACAAACCGGGACAGCATTTCAACATCCTAGAGTTCGGTGCGATCATCGTATGTCCAAGAAAACTTGAGGAGCTCTCAAGCTTCACAACGCTTATACAACCCAAAGACTTGTCGGTGGTCTCGCTAAGGTCGTCTAGGTCAGATGGGATCACGAGAGCTAAGGTCAAGGACGCACCAAGTTTCGAAGACGTGGCTGAGAAGATCTATGGCTTGTTGAACGGTCGGATTTGGGCAGGTCATAACATTAGGAGATTCGATTGCGTTAGGATCAAAGAAGCTTTTGCTGAGATCGGTAAGGCTGCGCCTGAACCCTCAGGGATCATTGATTCTTTGGTGTTATTAAGCAACAAGTTTGGCAAAAGAGCTGGTGACATGAAGGTACCATTTCCAAGGATCTGATTAAGACACAATGTATATTGAAGGTCTTGTATATTTTTAATATTTATAATTAACAAGCTTAATGTGGATTATGTTGTAGATGGCGAGTTTGGCTGCCTATTTTGGACTTGGAGTGCAAAAGCACAGGTAACTAAAATTTGTGTTTGTGTATAAGCTAATTGTACGTTTTTAACCATTTCTTCATAAACAAAAAAATAATGACAATTTCTTTATAAATACACACACATATGTCTATATAATTGCAGGAGTCTCGATGATGTTCGGATGAACTTAGAGGTCCTCAAGCATTGTGCAACCGTGCTTTTCTTGGTATGTCGGTCGTCTTGTCATTATTTCTTTACTTTTTTTTTTTGTTTTCTTATATATATTTCTTTCTTTTTTTCATTATTTCAAACATCGTATATATTTATACAGGAATCTACACTTCCCAATCAATTGGAAGGAAAATGGCAAAGCTCTTCAAAGATCATGACAAGAAGTCGAAGTAATTACCAAATAGCCCAAAGGACAATGCCTTACTCGACGGGTAGTCTTGGGAAGGTATAATAGTTTTCTTCCTCTCCAAATTATAACGAATTTAAATAAAGGTCTTCTTTCTTAGTTTTATTTATAGGTTCTTGTTTTAAACTAATACAGATGACACAGAATGTGAAGAATCTCTTAAGCAAGGCTCAAGGCAATCAAACTCTCCAAAGCTTGATTAAACATTCTCATTCTTTGCTGAGATGATTAATGCATCCCTCGTGATTTTTTTTTTCCCGGAATATGAATTGAATTGTATATACTGCATATTTGTATTTGCCTTCATTGACTATATTAGTTTATTATCAAAACTAATAAAACAAACTATTGTATGATAATATTTTTTTTGTTAAAATAATATCTTTTTTTTTTGTCAAAGACGTAAAATAATATCTTCATAATACTATACGAGAAACTTTGTGGTTCCTACACAGATCAACATCATCTATTTAAAATGATTAAAGAGTGGAAATAAGAAGAAGAAAGTGAAGTAAAGCGAAATATGTGGCGTGGAGAAATATAGAAAGAAGGTTTTTTACAAAAGGAGGACAAATTATCAATTTAAAAACGTACGTATGGCCACAACCATAGCTATCAAGCTTTTTACAAAGCTATTCAAAGATATATATGTCCAAAATACATTTTCATAGTTTCTCCATCATCCATTAAAATAAAACTAAATAATTTTTTAAATGCACTATTTAAATATTCTTATCGATTAAAAGACAATATTTTTATTTATTTTACATTGATAAATCAACAACTGACACAAAGTCGGCGGTCAAATATTAATACAATTTTTTAACCGAAAATTAACGGTTTAAATTTAAAAAGATACAAACTTCATAATTACTTGCAAAAAGTTTAACGAATACGATCGTAAAACAAAAAGACACTTAAACAAACAATGCATTTAAAACCGACAAAAAACAATTTTTATTAATCAATAAAATGATTATTGACACAGAGTCGGCGATCAAAATTTACATAATTCCATCACTGAAAATCGGTGATCTAAACAGATACAAACTTCATAACTACTTGCAAACAGTTTAACGAATACAATCTCGAAATCAAAACCGACAAAAGAAAAATAAATAAACATTTTAGAAAATAATATAAACCATTAAGCTGCTAACTATATTGAATCCCAACAATCGATTTTGAATTGATAAATTTATGCATTAATAAATCCAAAAATTGGAGATCTAAAAGTGGTAATATGAGCTCTAGAATCAAATCACACTTGTTAAATTTGACTATAAAACATCATTTGTTATGTATCCACACCTATAATCGTTACTCATAATCCGCTAAAGACATTCACCTCGAAAGCATCGGAATTTTTGAAAATTATATATTCATAGTATGAATTAATTATAGAACTGTACGATCCACCCAGTATTTCTGAAAAATTACAGAGAAAACGTCACGAAACGGAAAAATATAATAATAGCACAAAACGTTTACTACAAAACTGATTTGTGACATATGTACGATTCTCGCATCGTAATTCACGCGTCAAAGCAAGTTAATAAGATTCCATGGAACCCACCTTAACGGAGACAAAAAAAGTCTTCAAACGGTCGTAGGTTGCTTTCAAACGACCGTTAAAAGAATCGTTAACTATTTCACGCGCTAACATTTGAACGTGATACCTACCTTGACCACGTGGCAGTTAAATACGGTGCGTGTTATCCACTCCCGGCCTCCATAAGTGATGAATCACCGAACTGTAACGGAAACAACGGTCCCATCTGTGACGAAACACTGTCAGTTTCACTGAGTAAGAGTAACGGAAGTAACTAACGCACGCCCCCACATTCAACCAAAAAATGGGACCCACACCCCAAAAAGGCGACAAAACTTTGCTAATTACAAAACGACGCCACGTGTATGGGACCAGGATTCCGACGTGTCACACTTTTTTCTCTTAACGCCTCTCACGTATGAGACCCACACGTGTGGCTCACTGTACTCAAACCATCACGAGCTCACATGCATTGGGTAAGAGGGACCACACACCACTCAAACTACGCCACGTGTCTCTCTCCCTTGCTCTTTTTCCCTATATATACTACGTTGATTAGGGAAGCACAAAACTCACCCAAAGCGATCAAACCAAACCGAGAAATAAATTTATTATTACCATTCTCTGCAAGTTTTGTCGGGAAAAATGTTCATCGAGAGCTTCAAAGTTGAGAGTCCGAACGTGAAGTACACAGAGAATGAGATTCATTCAGTGTACGATTACGAGACGACGGAGGTTGTTCATGAGAACATCGACGGTGCTTACCAATGGATTGTCAAGCCAAAGACCGTCAAATACGATTTCAAAACAGATACTCGTGTCCCCAAATTAGGGTAAAGAATTTATCAAATTCTTCTAAAAAGTTTTGATTTTTAATTCGATTCCTCGATCTCTCCGTCGAAAAGTTATATGGGTTGGTTTTAGATTCCCAAAAAATTTCACATTTGACGATTCGTTTTTTTGTTCTGTTCTTAAAAGGGTCATGCTTGTGGGTTGGGGAGGAAACAATGGATCAACTCTCACCGCCGGTGTGATTGCGAACAAAGAGTGAGTCTTTTTGATCGAATCCGTCAAATGAAATTTTGGTTTTTGTCGGAGAATTAATGATTAAAACAAAAATAAACAGAGGAATCTCGTGGGCAACGAAGGACAAGGTGCAACAAGCGAATTACTTCGGGTCATTAACTCAAGCATCATCGATTCGGGTCGGATCCTACAACGGTGAAGAGATCTACGCTCCTTTCAAGAGTCTTGTTCCAATGGTTGTTTTTTTTTTCAAAAAAAAAAATATAATAAAAAAACAAAAATCTAGACAGTTTTTGTTAATTTGTGGACTATTGTTTGGTAACAGGTGAGTCCGGATGATGTTGTGTTTGGAGGATGGGACATAAGTGATATGAATTTAGCAGACGCCATGGGAAGAGCCAGGGTTCTTGATATTGATTTGCAGAAACAGCTCAGGCCTCACATGGAGAACATTGTGCCACTCCCTGGGATCTTTGATCCTGATTTCGTCGCTGCCAATCAAGGGTCACGTGCTAACAACGTCATCAAAGGTACCAAGAAGGAACAAGTCGACCACATCATCAAGGACATGAGGTAATAATCATAATTGTCATTAAAACAGAGTTTTTTTTATTGAAACTCCTCTGTTTCTTCTTAATCTTTGTGTGTGATGCTGAATGAATCTTAGGGAGTTTAAGGAGAAGAATAAGGTGGATAAGGTTGTGGTTCTGTGGACGGCTAACACAGAGCGTTACAGCAATGTGGTGGTGGGGCTAAACGACACAATGGAGAATCTCATGACATCTGTGGATAGGGATGAGTCAGAGATCTCTCCTTCAACGCTTTATGCTATTGCATGTGTTCTTGAAGGCATCCCCTTCATCAATGGAAGCCCTCAAAACACTTTTGTTCCAGGTCTTATTGATTTGGCGATCAAGAACAATGTTTTGATCGGTGGAGATGATTTCAAGAGTGGTCAAACCAAGATGAAATCTGTCTTGGTTGATTTCCTTGTTGGTGCAGGAATCAAGGTTTGTTTTAACTTGTGTATCAAGTCACCTTTCTTGTTACTGAAGAAACCTGTCAAAAGATTGATTGTGTGTTTTTTGTTAAACAGCCTACTTCAATTGTGAGCTACAACCACTTGGGGAACAACGATGGCATGAATCTTTCAGCTCCACAGACATTCCGTTCTAAGGAGATCTCTAAAAGCAATGTCGTGGACGATATGGTTGCTAGCAACGGTATCCTCTTCGAGCCTGGGGAACACCCTGACCATGTTGTTGTCATCAAGGTAAAGCTAGAAACCGAACAGACACTCAAAAGCTTTTTTACCCATTGATCTAAAATGTATGTGTTTGTTTTTGTAGTATGTGCCGTATGTTGCGGATAGCAAGCGAGCAATGGACGAGTATACATCAGAGATATTCATGGGAGGGAAGAACACAATTGTGATGCACAATACCTGTGAAGACTCTCTCTTAGCTGCTCCGATCATCTTGGATCTTGTTCTCCTCGCGGAACTCAGCACCAGGATCCAGTTCAAATCCGAGGCAGAGGTTCGTGATGAGTTCACAAAGCCGTTTATTTACTCAGGTCTTTCATGTTTTCATGAACCATTTTTTTGTTTCTTTTGGCAGGGGAAGTTTCATTCTTTCCATCCTGTGGCCACCATACTCAGCTACCTCACAAAGGCACCGCTTGTGCCGCCGGGAACGCCGGTGGTTAATGCGCTGTCGAAGCAGCGGGCGATGCTGGAGAACATTCTTAGGGCTTGTGTTGGGCTTGCGCCGGAAAACAACATGATCATGGAATACAAGTGAACATGAAGCATTTAAGAATCTTTAATTAGCTCATAATATGAGACTTGTGCACCTTTGTTTGGGTTTTTGTGTTATATATCTGTTAAATTAAGAATGCTTGTGTTTTCAGAGGTCAAAGAGCTTTTGGTTTGATCTTTGTAGGGTGTGAAGTAACTTGTGTTTGTGGCAATCGGTTGGACCATCATTTCATAACCTCTTTATGATTCGGTTTCATGTGTGTAAACAGCTTATATTTTAAAAAATTAAATCATGGTCTCGGTCTAATGAAATTTTTCAATTTTAGTTCTATATCATCATTATTTTATTGTAGTTGGGAAATTTCAATCAAGTTATGTAGTAAATGGAAATAAAAAAATTTCGAAACGTATTGGTATTTTTACTTTATATATTCGTATTTTCAAAGTGTATAATGTGGACCAGTTCTTGATTAAAAAAACAATCATAATCAAAGAGAGAGTTTAAATATTTACATTCCATCATGGCATCATCAGTGACCTCAGTGAGTTCTTATTAGTATTAAAGAAAAAAATTATAGAGTACCAAGTGAATCTAGTTATTTCCCTGTGATTATATAATTGTTGACAATTAAACTAACCAGTAATTAGTAAGTAAGACAAAATGTGATGACTCCTGAAACTCCAACAACTAAGCCTCGAAGTTTGGAGTTCAGAAGACGAGTGAAGAAAAAAACAAGATTATCTAAATAAACTATAGACTAATTATAAACCTAATCCTATCTATAAGCTACTGATAACGATCCATTTCCATAAAGCCATTAATATTTAACATCTTCTAAACTTCAATTATTGAGCAACTAGCTATAGATAACTTTCTTGTTTTGTTTAAAGTGTCTTGTTAAAGCTATTTATGTGTCGAAATAAACAGCGTTTTATATCGTCAATAACTTTAGTTTAACTTATCAAAATAAACCTAATTTACCCATAACTCAAAATTAAATTTTAAAATATGGAAATCAAACTAAAGAATTATTTGCTTTGGTAAAATTGAAGAATTACTTTTTCAAAATAGATTAAATTGGTTACCATCACTAAGCTTTCATCATCGGGAGTGACGTGCATTCGCATTAGTTTACTCTACACCTCATTATTAATTATCAGACGCTTTCATCGTCACGAGACAGTGACTTCCATTTTAATTCCACTATTTAGACCTTTTTTTCCTAGATTTCTACCAATGATTTCTGGACAAAACTATTCACACTGTTATTTTTCATGTACAAGCCCATCAAGTACGGCAAACGATGTGACTTTTTATCAATATATAACTTAATTACCGTGAGTTGCATATGGTGTTGAGATTTCTTTGATCATATTAAAAAGAGGTTCGTGGTGCGCTTACTTCAACCTTCACTAGTCCATTAAAAATACAAAAATGAATAGCAAAAGCACATCCTTTAACGAAATAAACCCAAATTTATAAAGATATATACAAATTAAGTAGTGTGAAACTAAATTAATACTATGCAGGACATGAAAGGGTGGTTTCACTTCAGTTTTTTTGGATTTGATTTTTACATAATGATAGTAATTAATATATAACAGCAACAATCTCAAGTTACACCACATACAAACTGAATAGTAAGAGCTAATTAATCAGTTTGGTGGTGATAGCACGACGCTGTTTCGGGTTTTGCCTTCATCGTGCTCCATTTGCTGTTCTCTGCATTCCACGCTACAAAACGCTGCATCTCCTCTACAATTTATAAATATAAGGACAAAACAAATCTCGTCACTCAATGTTTTCAGTAAGGAAATCGATTTTACCAATAAAAAAATCGTCATCAGATTAAGCACTTCTCTTTTTATTGTAGACTTGTAGTGTATGTATATATGTAAGTAGTTAGAGGTTTTAAATCTTAAAAAGAAATTAAGAAAGGAGTAGTTAAACATACTTGTACATGTAAATATCACGACCCGGAGCTAAACGGCTTTTGCAAAAGCCACAGTTTCCAAGAAAAGACGACGACGACAACGATGATCTCCTGTCGTCTTTTCTCTTGCTCCGGTGATCTCCCGGGGAAAACATCGCCAAGAACCGCTGATCGTCGTCTACCACCGCCATGGCAACGTCGGAATCTTGGCCGGCGGTCTGATCATCATGAACCTCTACAGTGATCCTCGTTGCGCTAGCTGTTCTCTGCATTTGTGACCGTCGTCGATTCCCAATCAACATACTAACGTTTTGTAGAATCCTTACGAATAAAGAAAAAGAAAACTTTTTTTGTTCTCTGTCTAATTAGATTGTTGCTGGGGAGGGGGAAATTGTTTGCTACCATGCCACTCCATTTAAATACACACGCAATCATACTGTGTATGATCAATAATTGTAATTTATTCATGCCTACGTATTAACTCCTAATTAATGTTTATTTTTATATGCTATAGTTAAAGATTCAATTATTTATTCTTAGGTCTTTATTGGTAGGCCAATAATTTCAGATATTTGGTCTGTGGACACCAAACAATATCGCTCCATAGTGATTGTTTTTATTTTTCAACAATAAGAAACTAAAACTATTAGTAGTCCTCGATTTTTTTTTTTTCATTTCCTACATAAAGTTTTCTTAATTACGAGTTTTGGAACTACAGTTGACCATATTTATCTCTGATAATGATATCCGATCCATCCTTAGACTCTTATTAATCACTTTCACAAAATATCTTTGTATATTAAATAATAGTCTCGTTATTATATTCATATTGGGGATTAAAAGCATTCTTAAGTCCATCACTGTTATTGCCACTACTTTTCAGTTACTGTCCATTACAATAACTTGAGACATTTATTGACATGTTAATGTTAGTATGGCCTTGGGCCTAACAACATGTCAATGGACCAATGGCTTCGTAGGATTCATGCATATTTCCCTCCACAGTCCATATCAATATCATATTTATATGACTGTTTTGGATCTCCATACTTTATTGTCCCCTCTTCGCATTTTTAGAAATAAATGAAAAGAAAATTTAAGTGGGATGTTCTTAGTTTAATACTATGTCTAAGTGCTAGACAAGAAAGTAGACCAGATTCATGAATGGCACAAAATTTTCAAAATAGAAGCCCAGGTTTCAAGGAGCCGTTAGTCAGTAAATAAACGATTCTCCCATACCAATGACTCACTCTATTGTTTTTTACAATTTTGACAACCAGAAAACCAAATCAAAACCAGTATGGTTTTAGACTTTGAGATTGACTTGGTTTTCTCTCCCTCTCTTTCCCTGCTCAGTCTGTACACAAAGATAACCAGATTAAAAAAGGTAACGAGCTTCACCCTAGTCTTGTTTTTAAGTAACTAAAGAATACAATTACCGAAGTTCATAAATGTATAGAAAACAAAAGAAATTCATAAGTCTGTACTCTGTAGCTTTTACGTTCATATTCAAATTAAAAAAGAGATAAAGAGAGAGAGAAAACTTGGATTTTCTCGTCACAACTTTAACTTTTTTTTCTTTCTCTCTAGCTCAGCTTTTGGAGTAATGATCTCATATCGGAATGAACTAAAATCTCTGCATCATTTTCCAGTAATAATAATAATAATTACTTTCTTTTTCTTCTCGCAAAACGATGCAACCAAGACAAAACTTCTTCATACCCACTCTCTGTTCCTTCTCTCTCACCATTTCTGCAAAATCTTATTTTTTCTTTCTCAGATTTGTCTGACCGAAGCTCCTTTTCCAGGTTTCTCCTTCAATAAACCATTTTGGATTCTTCCCTTCTATTTTTTGCTTCATTAAGTGATTCCCCAACTACCTTCATTAAGCGTGCTGTTGAAAGCTACTGCTCACTCTGTTTACTGGAAAAAAACAAAACCTCAAAACATGACTTCCTTTTTGTTCACTCACATGACTTCTTTTAAGAACTGTTCTGTTTCGTAACTACTCTGAGAGATTTCCGGGTTGACCAAAATCCAAAGTTTCGATTTTTATTTCCTTTTTTACAATTTTTGAAGAAATGGGTCATTCGATTTTGGAGAAAATGGGATGTTCCAACTCCAAAGCATCGATGAACAAGAAGAACGAGCCGCTTCATCTATGTAAAGAAAGGAAGAGATTTGTCAAACAAGCCATGGATGCGAGATGTGCTCTAGCCGCCGCACACGTGTCATACACCCGTTCTCTCCGTAACATCGGAGCTCGTCTCCGTCAATACGCAGAGGCGGAGACGGTGCCTGAGGATTCATCTCCGTCGCTAACCGCCACAGAGCCTGAAAAGTCCCCTTCTCACGACTCGGTTGACTCGCCGCTGAGTCACAACTCGACTCCTAACCCTAACCCTAAACCCATTTTGAATGTAAGCTACATGAAGACGGAGACTGGTAATTCGACAGTGACGTTCACGATTAATCCCATGAGCGACGGTGAAGACGATTTGGAAGAGACAATGCCGGTGTCATCTCCTCCTCCTCCGCCGCGTCCTCGCCGGCCAGAGACGTCTTCTTGGGACTATTTCGACACTAGTGATGACTTTAGATTTGTTGAGAGTGATTGTGACGCATCAGTTATAGGATTAGATAAGTGTAGACAAGGGAATGCTGCGAAATGTAGGTCAGAACAGAGGAAACAGAGCTGTGAAGATGAAGAAGCTGGAAATGGTGAAAGAGAAGATCCGTCAGAGTTTATCACACACAGAGCTAAAGACTTTGTGTCGAGCATGAAAGATATAGAACATAAGTTCTTTAGAGCTTCAGAGTCCGGAAAAGAAGTTTCAAGGATGCTCGAAGCTAACAAAATCAGAGTCGGATTCGCTGATATGACAGGTCTGAGGTCTGTTTTGTTTCATAGTGAAAATTTGATCATTATCTGAAAATTGAAACAAAGCTTGATTCTTTGAGTGTGTTTTGTTTTGTTTACAGGAAAGGGAAGTTCAATAGCGTTTTTTGCAGCTCTTAAGCGAGCTTGTTGTAGAGAGAAGAGTTATTCACCACTTTCTTCTCAAGGTTTGTATTTTAAATTCTGAAAGATTTGTATCATTATCTGTTCTAGTGACTGAATTAAGCTTTTAATGTAGAGCCATTGAGTCACCAAGTTACTAAAGTGATTGTGTGGAAGAGAACATCGTCTTCAAGATCCTCAACTTCTAGACATCCATTGATCCAAACATCAAAAGAAGATCATGACGACGAGAGCGGAAGTGATTTCATGGAAGAGTTTTGTATGATCTCAGGAAGTCACTCTTCTTCGCTTGATCGATTATACGCTTGGGAGAGAAAACTCTATGATGAAGTCAAGGTTAGGTCATGAGACTCATGACTCTATTATGTAATATCATGTTGTGTGTGCTCAGTGAAGTTGACATTTTCGTTTGTATCTGCAGGCGAGTGAGATGATTAGGAAAGAGTATGATCGAAAATGCGAGCTGTTAAGGTACCAATTCGCAAAGGACTACAGTGCTAAATCAATGGATAAGACAAGAGCAGCTGCTAAAGATCTTCATTCAAGAATCAGAGTGGCGATTCAGTCCGTTGATTCGATATCAAAGCGGATTGAGAGAATCAGAGACGAAGAGCTCCAGCCTCAGCTCTTGGAGTTTCTTCAAGGGTACTAATAAATAAAAAGTCTCACACTTTTCTACTAAGACTCGCTCATTGACTTGATCTTGATCTCTTTAGGTTGATAAGAATGTGGAAAGCAATGCTTGAATGTCATCATTCACAGTACATAACGATTTCGCTGGCTTACCATTGTCGAAACTCTACCAAAACCGCGCCGGAAAACGCTCTCCGGCGACGGATTTCGTCGGAGCTTCTAGAAGAAACAGAGTGTTTTGGTCTGAGCTTTGCGGATTTGGTCAACAGTATGGCTACTTACGTGGAAGCTCTCAACGGTTGGCTTCACAACTGTGTTCTGCTTCCTCAAGAGCGTTCCGCAAGAAACCGAAGACCGTGGTCCCCACGCCGTGTCTTGGCCCCACCGATATTTGTCCTGTGTCGTGATTGGTCGGCTGGGATCAAATCTCTGCCGTCGGATGAACTAAGTGGCTCGATCAAAGAATTCTCGTTGGATATGGAGATGTTGTGCGAGGAGAAAGGTGGTGGTTCGGTGGTTGTTTCGGATGCGTCGAGTGTGCATTCGAGTTTGGCGAAGCTTCTTGAGAGATTGAAGAAGTTTTCGGAAGCTTCTTTGAAAATGTACGAAGATGTCAAGGTGAAATGTGAAGCAGCTAGAGTTGCTTACACTAATAGTTCTACTTCTAACTCTGTTGGACCAATTAGGTACTAACTACATCATAATTTAATGTAATTAGTTATGACGAGAAAACTCGAGTCATTTTGGTAAGAAAAAAAATCATTGCTTTTCCACAATAGTTGGAACACAAGAGTTAAACTATGGTGAGTTAAAATACCAAAAAATGTTATTTACTTCGTTTTATGATTGAAAGAGATGAATTTGGTTTTGATAAGAGCTATCTCGGTCACCAAAGAAAAATAGTCACGATTTGGGTCACGGTCAGGGAATATTTGTTATCTTGACCTCCAATGGTGGAGGAAGAGTTGACATTTATAAAAGTCAACTAGCTTCGTTGAGTTTTAAATAATATCCAAACCTCTATAATAATTAATCAATGTGTCGTGTATGTTAAGTGGCCACTACATCACCATGAACTTGTCGTGGATTGACTTGGAGATTAACTACTGTCGATGACAAAATTAGGTTGTCATGATAATATGGTTTATGTGGCTTCTTTGGATTAGATAATAATGATAATAAGGGATGATGATGATGATTATATGTTTAACAAAAAGGTTAATTCCAATACAACTAAGCTCTAAGAGCCTTTGGTAGGTCGAAAAGCATAATCAACAATTAACACGCGAAACTTTTTTATGATTACTTTATGAAATACACAATCCTATTTTCTTTTCTATTTGTGTGGAATTTACGTGTCGTTAACCACAAATCTACGAGTGTTGTTTCGTTACATTTGTTGTCAAAATTATTAACAACGAAAACAAATTATCTTTTAAAAGAAAATATAGAAATTTAAGATTCTAAAGACTACTTTATCAGACGTGTAATCGAGTTTATCTCGATAACTTTAGAATCATTCCCTAATCAAGGTTATGATTCGATTAACGATCAGATAAAAAAGCGGTTTCCAAAGATAGCTTCTGTCAGTTGTCAGGTCTTTGAGAACCGGAGAGATAGTGATTTCCACGTAGGATCCTACGTGTGAACACGCCACAGTGGGTCCCATATATTTCCTTGTTTCCAAATAAATGGTCCCACATAGCCCTTTTTCGCGTAATATCTCGTAGAATCGTTTTTTTTTCTAAGCAAGACAATAAGGGAATAATCAACTTTGTTTGGATTCAATAAGAGAATAAATTACGTGGAAGGCTACTGGTAATTTATTTATTTTGGACTAAATTTGGAATTTGATGTTCCTTTGGGAATAAACGTGTAGGGGAAACAATCCTAGAAGTAAGAAAGTGATACTTATCCCTTGTAAAGCTTGTACAATACTCTTGCTAACTTTCCATTTTCAATAATTTATAGTAGTTTCTTTGTGTGTGAAATTAAGAATACAACGGTAGATTTTTGTGATGTTATTCAAGTTCAATAACAAAAATATGAATGAGAATGAAACTGAGCACACATTTTTATTGATTGCAATCCTTAAAATCTCCTTTCTACAACATCCAAACAAAAATGGTTATTTCACATCGCATACTATAATATTTGTTTTTAAGAAAGATGTCAAAAGGAACTTAAAAAAGGTGAAGAAAGATCCATTAGCTTCCTTGTGACGCAAACTTTAACCGCCTTGAGTTCTGACCTCTTTCCATCTTCCTCCGATAGCTTTCTTGACTTTCTCTCACTATTTTTTCTTGCTCACAAACTAATCAATTAGTTTACTAAATTTCATGTGGTGTACTCGATACAATTTTATGACTTGGACCAATACATTCTCAATTAGGGAATTTGACCTCCAAATACTCTCATGGTTAGAAGAATTAATGCAATTTCTTCATTACGTTTGCATGCATGATGTATATATAGTACTTCAGTTTATATATTATTCAATGCCTTTTCTCTTCTAATGTTAAATGGTATTACAATTTGACATAATCAAAAAGGATATTTTGGCATTATAAAATAAGTGGTTAGAAGGCAAATTGGCCTTTCAACTTGCCGTAGAATCAGCAGTCTCACTTTTTGGCTCTTACGATCATTGTGTATTTATTCCTGAAAATATTCGATTTCAGCAATTTTATTGAAAATAACTTCCCAAACAAGAGTCAATATGATATGGGAAGTTCGAATAGATTACCTTTTTTGTTTGTGAGATTTAGAAGATGTCTATCTGCTGAGAACTTGAGAACACAACGGGAGGTTGATTGAAAAGTAGCTTAAAAATCTAATGAAAATTAAGGAACTTACATAATAAATTGTCCGCACTCTTGTGGTTCAGTGGTAAGGGGAAACCTTGGTGAAAGGTGAAATTCCTAAACCCGGGTTCGATCCTCCCTGGAAACAAAATCACATTTGTGTGAGAAATCTGTCAATTGGGCCTAGGCCCAATTGGTTTACCTGGTAATTAGAAATGCAGTCGGCCTGCTTACTCCCTAGCATTAGTCGGAAGGCACTACAAACTCGGAATAGGCGGTGTGGTAGTTCTTAGGATGAGTCCACTTTGTAGCACCTTTGTGCGTTCCTACCGGAGCTAACCGGAAGCCGATAGGATCAAAAAAAAAAAAAAAAAAAAATCAATAAAATTCTATAATTTTTTTGGTCAATTTGATAATTGAAAATTACAGTTTAGTTAAACTTTGCAAAATTTTAAGAACCATGATTGATGATTCTTTTATCATACACACCATAAAGTCATATTATTTGCAAATATTCCCTTGGAACGGCTTAGATCCAAAGAATATGTGAACGACGTTTTCCAATTGTTCTAGCTTCCATGGAACAAAAAGACATCTTCGAGCTGACGAGAAATTAACAAATTGTGAATAGAACAAAAGCATCAAACAAATGTTGACAAAAAAGAATATAAAATTTAAATCATGTTCAACTAATTTATATAATTAAAAGAAAATGGGCGGCTTCGCTTCTCGTATTATATAAGGAAAGAACTTCGCATCCACCGAAACCAAGAGCGACAAAAAAAAAAAAAAATAGTTAAGAGAGATCCAAAAACAAAAACAAATATCAAATTTCTCATTTCAGCCCCAAAGTTTTCGTTTTGATCTATTTCACCTTCGTTTCTGAATTTCATGGCAGCCATAGATATGTTCAACAGCAGCACAGATCTCTCAGATCCTTTCAAAGAAGAGCTCATGAAAGTTCTTAAACCTTTCACCAACTCTGTTCCTTCTCTTCCTCCGATTCCAAACACGATCTTCGGTTTCAATCAAACCACACCTCTCGGTCTAAACCAACTCACACCTTACCAAATCCATCAGATCCAAAACCAGCTTAACCAGAGACGCAACGCCAACATCTCAAATCTCTCTCCAAAGCCGGTCCCGATGAAGAGCATGACCACTCAGAAACTCTACAGAGGAGTTAGACAAAGGCACTGGGGAAAATGGGTCGCTGAGATCCGTTTACCCAAGAACCGTACCCGACTCTGGCTCGGAACTTTCGACACAGCTGAAGAAGCAGCCATGGCTTACGATCAAGCTGCTTACAAGCTTCGAGGCGAATTAGCGAGGCTTAATTTCCCACACATCAGACACGAGTATGGATCATACGGTGGTTGTGATAGCAGCTTCAGGCCTCTTCATCCCTCTGTTGACGCAAAGCTCGAAGCGATTTGTCAGACTCTGAGAAAAACAGAGGATGTTGATCTCCCCTGTTCTGAAACAGAGCTCTTCCCGCCAAAAACAGACTATCAAGAGAGTGAATTTGGGTTTTTGAGAACTGATGAGAGTTCGTTTTCCGATGAGTCTCAGGTTGGATCTTCGTCGCCGGAATCTGGTATTACTACTACTACTACGTTCTTCGACTTTTCGGATTCTGGGTTTGATGAGATTGGGAGTTTCGGTCTGGAGAAGTTTCCTTCTGTGGAGATTGATTGGGATGCGATTAGCAAATTGTCTGAATCTTAAGGGAGAAAAAAAACAGACTTTATAATTTTATTTCAGGAGCATGTCTTCAATTACAGTGTCTGATGATGTCTCATATTAGTTAGTTGATCTCTGCAACTGAAATTTTTTACAGTTGGAGAGAAACGTCTAGGGTTTGTTTCTGTTGAAATCTTCCTCCATGTTTTGGTCTGGCTTGGTTTAGTTTTTTTATTTTACCTTGTCTTTGACCAATCGGAGAAGTTTCCGTGTGTTAAATTATCAGTAAAAACATCTCTTTTGTATGTTTTTTTCCTTTACTATTTTACGATTTCTATGTTCCATGTGCACAATGCTGATATGTGAAATAAGTAATTGTTCTAGTAGTATTGTAAAAGGTAATGAGATATGATTCAAAATCTCATTTTATGAAAATATTAATTACAAAACTGTTGTATTTGTGTTTATTGTGGACGACAGAGGGCCAGAGAGAGGGGTCCGTTGTTGACATATGGGAACACATAAGCCACAAAGTTTGATGCTTTAAGGTAAAGAATATTACAATAACCAAAAAATGTGGCAACGATTCAAAAGTATAGTTTGCCAGTAATATATAACATCTACAGAAAAAAATAAACAAACCAGACTTATCCGATATTCTGATTCTTTTCTTTCAGCACATAAAGACAGTGTTCATACGTCAAAAAAATTGAAATGGAATGATTGAGATTAAAAAGGCATTTTATTAAAACTTTGTTTTTTTTTATCACAAATGTTTATCTATATTAGCATATACTTTGAATAAAAGAATGGCGCATGCACATTGATCTATCTTTTTGTTAGAATATCAGTTTGGTATAAATTATATACAACATTGCCGTTTCCATAGATTAAGGCCGCTACGATATAGATTAATTCAAAGGAAAGTGGAAACAAATTAAAGCACTGGTAATAAAAATTTCATCTTACCATGCGATTTCATGAGTTAAGTCCTCTCTGAACTTACAGTCATGCAAAATTTGAATATTTCAAATCGATGTTTATCATAACATAGTTTAGTTCATTAACAAAATCCATGTTTCAGTATAAGAACTTCGACTTTGTTTTTCCTGAAGTTCAATGTTTAGACTCTAGCCCAACTATGAGGAAACAAAAACAGAACCATCCGCATACGTCTAGTCCACCACAAAATTCATAATATGCACCTAAACATTTGCTACATTCCCACGTCTTAGTTATTGATTATAGGCCTTTTAAGCATCCTCTGAGGTCCGCAATGGCTTACCGGGTCGAAATATGGGGTCGAAAAGAGTTGGCACTTAACGGTGGGCAAGCACTCGAACCGGGTTTGATGTGGTGCCTATCATGAAATTAGATTATCTTATGAAATCGTTGAAATGTGCCCAAAAATCAAAATCTGATTCGATATTTAGAAGTTAGAACCAAGCCCGATAAGCTAAAATGCAAACTTATTATTATTTTTTTTGGGGATCGGCACATAGGGTAGCTAATTGCGATTTTTATCAAGCAAAATATTTTAGTATATGAAAGAATTTTTAAAACGAACTTTTAACTACCATTCTGTATTTATGCCATTAAAGTTGATATAGCTTCTTTGAAAAAAAAGTTGATATAGCTTAACGGGAAAAACTAATTATATAACTTTTTAGCATACTTTAATCGATCGAATTGGGAGTAATCGTTTGTAATGTAGGATTTGTAAAGATATTAGACGTGTATACACTAGTGTACACGTCAAACTTTTAATATATGTGTTTTAAATATATATTTTATGTGATGGAGAAGGGCACGTGCTTATTCGAATAGGAAAAAGAGAAAATTAGATGATACATCAACTTTATGTTTTCGAATTAATATAAGAATAATTTTTTTTTTGGTATATGAATCAGAAAAAAACAAAAATGAGAAGGCTTAGGGTTAATGCAAGACACGTCGAAAGTGAAAAACTCCAACACGAAGCTTACTATGATCCGTTCTAATTCTACACAAATGTCACAATCGATCCAACTAGTTTCCGTTTTATATACACGATCTATAAAATATTATCTTTTCGTCTTATTAGAATAGTGTAACATTTGATGATTTTTGAAATTCATATTCTAAAACAAAAATAAGTTTAATAACTCCGATAGTCCGATATTTACATCACTACATGCACCCCCATGTACAATCAATATCACAAATGACATGTTTTATTGAGTTAGTTTCTTTACGCGTTTTATGAATTCAATGTCGCATAGACATAAATACACATCGCGACAATTCAACTAGATACATGTGGAGTCATATTGAACTTCACATCGCATGAAAATAGGCTGCGATGATTAATATAAATATGCATTTCAGATACGTTAAAAAGAAGATCATATCAACTTCATAGCTTTAATTATCGAGAAAGTGTCGGTCCATTAAAGGTTTGAAGGCATTGAAGATATAAAGAGAAGCCACCCAAATTGAAGATTGGCGACTCTTGGAGATGATAAGGAGTAACCTAAGACATTCTCCTTTTAACACATAATTCATAGATACTGATGATTGTAAAGTCAGAACCTGCTTCTTTTTTTTTCTCTTTTTTCCTTACTACAATTTTAGCCCCAACATTTCTGAAAAGTTCTGAATAAACCTCAGTGTGATTATATGGAACAAAAGGTGATTGAGAAAGAAGCTATATGCGTGTGTGGTGAGCGTAAAAAGTAAAAACATATTGATTCTTATGATCTTATCTACTGGCAATTTTCAAATCGATTGTTCTATATACTAATGAGGTTTTTATACAATTTAAATAAAAAGCATACATTTGCAGGTAGCTTGATAGCTTCTACTTTATCGGTTTTCTAATAAATCATGGAAAAGTTGTCAATGATTGGGCGCATTTCGGCCTAAAAAGTTAAATATTACACTAATATTAGAATCCAACGTCCTCTATATATGTGACTATAATTATATGATCCTTCATATCACATTATAAATGACATTGTTTATTGTAGAGTCATGTAATTTAGGCGTGGATCAACTCTACATAATAATTTAGGGAGGCGTGGATCAATTGGTTGGTTGGGATGAGATAGATGAGAGATAAACTTAATATAATTTGGTATCTACAATAAAAAAGATAGAGCCTATGTTAAGGTTTTTTATTTATTAAAAACGAGAGCAAGTTGATCAAATAGTGAAATATTTTTGACAAAAAGAATCGTGACCTTTTCTTCTTTCATAGACGACGTCCATATAATTGATCAATTAATATTCCCAAACTAAAGGCTATCAACTTTTTTTTCTTTTCCTTTTGAAAATGGTTGAACGAGAATCTACATCTTGATATCTTATACATGGCCGTATCTAGATCATTAACAATTTCAAGCATGATAAAATAAAATATTTTAATAAAACTTGTTTGTTTTTGGAAGTTAAGTACAGTAGAAAATACACGCAGAAACGAAAGAAAAATAGTAAAGATAAATAAAAAAACAAGTGGCCTTTCGTGTTAACTGTTAACCGAAAAAACAGGTAAATGATGACATGGCAGGACCGTGGAATATTACACGTGACAAAAACACTCACCATCGGGACCCACAAATCACCATTTATGCCGAAAAGTTTGGAGAAGCGGTTGCCGTTGGCCCGTTAGCAGTTTAAGTCAAAGCCATTGACTCAGCTTGTTAGTGTTTTTTTTTCACTTTCCTTTTATTAGTTTTAGCCAAAAAGGAACGAAAAATGGTATGATTTTTGAAATTAGATTTTTAGTTTTGTGTTTTTCTTTCTGACAGGTTATGAATTATACTGTGCTTTTGCATAAAGTGCACAGTCCTGGAATTTACTCGTTTGGTGGTTTACAGTAAAAGCTTGTCGCATCCAAAAATGTCATGTGATGATATATATTATTATATGGTCAAAGAATATGAAAATGTCTCATGCCTACGCGCGACATTATGCTTGATTTTCTTAAAGTACTGACTTATTCGCAAAAGGATCGATGATAATTGAGGATGATGTCAATCGTTCGTTAGCAACAAACTTATGTCTTACATTTGCCATTTCGATAATTAACTTTCATTGGATTGTTATAACTTTCAAATCTATCTCGAGTATATATGAAATTATCATCTTGCCACGAACTTTGTTTTGTACTTTGGTCAAGCGTGATTATCCGATCAGACAGCTTAAATTAATCATCCGATTTGACCTGATTAAGGATTCGATAAAAGGGGATTAACGTAACTGTGACAATTATTTGCATATGATACTGTTATATATGCGTCGTAGGGATCCACGTGTTGGGTAGAGACACACTTGATTCGTTACACGTGATGTGTCGGTTCGGAATTTTGCTTTGAATCTTGCCTAAATGTTACTACCTTAACGCAAATTAACACACATATGTGCATGTGTGTAGCATGTAGCATATAACTGTGTATACCTCCTTATCGAATCTGTTACACAATGACATTATGAACCTTACTTATATTTATGCACTAATTGTTTAGGTGCTGTAGATGTAGTTCAAACCGGAATTAAATTAAAAACTGTATGTGGTACTTTAGTTTGGACTTTGGAGGATGATGATTTATAGTATTATGTTTCGTGGACCAGCCACAAGTAATTTCAAAATGTGATATTTTCTTATATATGTTTGAAGTCTGATTTTTTTTTTTGTTATCCAAAATATGATAAATTGATAACTAGCGAGTTCCAACTTCCAACCAAATGTAAAACGAACTATCTGAAATAGTGGGACTCATGAGAATAATTTTAGACTATTTTAGTCCCAAAATCACGATTTTTTTATATGAGGTTCCTTTCTCCTACAAGTTACTAAGAACCCTATTCAGATTCTTCTAAATTTCATAATTAAATCCTGATGCATGCATGGGGGTGGCCACATAATCAGGATGGTATCCGATCAACTTGGATGCTTAATAGATTTATTACTTCTGTTGTATCGTATTTGATCCATAATCTGTTATTATTGATGAATCTGTTTCTTTTGGATGATTTATTGGTTCCAAACTCATGACGTACGGAATAAACCCGAATGAATACTTTGTACACAACTGTGACTCGAACTCTCTGAGGAGTGAGGAATATCTGTTAGTGATGAACTACTTGACCACGTGGCATTTAATAAATTTCAGCAGCTATATGCTATAAAAAAGACTATAGCTAAAAGAAATTAATAAATGGAAATGTTCGATGCATGTCGTATTATAATGCAAGAGAGCATGATTGGCTGATGCAATACAAAAGTCTTTATTAGTAACGGTTAAAATAAATGAGCTAACGTGATGAATTTTTATAAAACTAAATAAAATAATCCCTTCAAATCATTTCGAAAATTTTCAACTGTGGAACAATGTTATTGAGAATGGGTTTTCTGATTTGTTATCGTACTTCGAAAGTTATTGTTGCTTGATCTAATTACACAACAGAAGAAGAAGAAGAAGAAATAAAGAAAGAAAAGAGAGCATATGGTGTTGTTGTTAATGCGAGGGGACCACGTGGCGGTTGCTGGGAACGATGCAACGTTAAATTAAAGATCGGCGAGAGCGGGAAAGCCGCTTCTGTGGGCCCCATTAACCATATAGTGGGGACCCACACTCAAATGGGTTCCAGCGTTCACACACACCACAATATCTGAGTTTTCTTTTTTCTTTTTTAGTGAAGTTAAAATGTTACCCAAAAACTAAAGTTTCTCTTTTTCTTTTCTACAATAATTTGTAGCTTCCCTATAAATTCAGACCATACCACACCTCAGTCTGTGTCTCTCTCAAGCCCACACATTCTCACTCTGTTTTCACAACTCAAATTTTCTCTTCTCTCTATCGACTCAAATTTACAAACAAAAAATGGGTAAATTCTTGAGCTTGTTATATTAATACACATTCACGTATATATATTTTACATATCCTTATTTGTCTTTCTTTTTATGTTATTTTCAGTCAGATTCATTGAAGAAAACACAAAAACCGTGGAAAAAGAAACAGAAAACAAATCAAATGCTGATGTACCGCCCGAAGAAGAAAGTTCTTCAAGATCTTCATATCAACAATGGAGGAGGATTGATCAGTTCATGGGTTGATTCCATGAGAGCTTGTTCTCCTACTCATCTCAAATCTTTGATGAAGCAAAGCTCTTGGCTCGTACGTGTATTATCATTGATCAAGCTATGTTTAATTTCTATATATACATCTCTGTTTTTATTAAATGAGGGGTGTATATAATTTTGCAGACGGAACATCCATCAGCTTTAGATATGTTCGAAGATATCCTTCATGTTTCTGAAGGAAAACAAATCGTTATGTTTATGGATTATGATGGCACTTTATCTCCCATTGTTGATGATCCAGATCGAGCTTTCATGTCCAAGAAGGTTCATTTCCAAAACCCAAATATATAAAAATACAGTACAAAAATCTACTAATTCATCAAAAAAATGTTTTAACTTAATTCCTTGTTGGTCTAATTTTTAGATGAGAAGAACTGTGAGGAAACTAGCAAACTGTTTTCCCACGGCCATAGTTAGTGGGAGATGCAGAGAAAAGGTTTGTTAAATTTTAAATTAATGTGAATAAATCAGCAGTGGTTAAATATTGGAGCTAATTATCAACTTTTTGACTATTTTCAGGTTTATAATTTTGTGAAACTAACTGAGTTGTACTATGCTGGAAGTCATGGAATGGATATCAAAGGACCAGAGCAAGGTTCCAAATATAAGGAAGTAAGATTTTCTATACTTGCATATAAATAAATCTTCGAAAACTGAAAAAAAAAAACAAACGGTATCTAATTTCTTTTTTCATTGTAATTATTCTTATAAAAAAATTACAGGGTAGTGAATCTGTTCTTTGCCAGCCAGCTACAGAGTTCCTCCCCATGATCGACGAGGTCACATTCTCCTTCAAGATTTAGTCTCGTATATTTTAAAAGTACTAGAAATGTTACTTACATTTATTTTAAATACATTTGTTCAGGTTTATAAAAAGTTAGTGGAAAAAACAAAATTCACTCCCGGAGCCAACGTAGAGAACAATAAGTTTTGTGTCTCTGTTCACTTCCGACGCGTCGATGAACATGTACGATTTTTTAATGTTAATATTGTAGTATTATTCACATTATAAAAGAAACAAAACTAACCAATTAGTTTATTCGGTTATATGTTGACAGAACTGGAGTGATCTGGCTCATCAAGTTCGAGCAGTCATGAAAGACTACCCTAAGCTCCGTCTTACTCAAGGAAGAAAAGTAAGTTATTAATCATATTATTGATTAATCAATTTCTAAGTTTTAATTCATTAATTAAAGGGTTTATGTTTTGGTATAATCACTTCAGGTTCTGGAAATTCGCCCTATCATCAAATGGGATAAAGGCAAAGCACTCGAGTTTTTATTAGAGTCACTTGGTAAAATTTTCATCGAGTATTAACTAATTGAGTATGAGTAATAGATGCCGACGTTAAGAGCACTAGTACTGATTAAATTTTGTATTGGCTTGTGTAGGATACGCTAACTGCACCGACGTCTTTCCTCTTTATATCGGAGATGATCGCACAGACGAAGATGCGTTTAAGGTATGTATAGAGCCTCGTAACAACTACTGTAAGATTACATATTCAATGTGTAAATATAGTTTTAATTCAAATGCATGATGTTACAGATATTGAGAGAAAGAAGACAAGGTCTTGGCATTCTTGTATCCAAATTTCCGAAGGAGACTAACGCGTCTTATTCTCTCCAAGAGCCAGCTGAGGTAAATTGATTTATGTGATAGTAAGTTTTCGTTAAGTGTTTTGGAATTCCTAAAAAAGGTTGCATGTATTATAAGCTGATTATACTGTTTTTTTCTTGATTCTTCACAGGTTATTGATTTCTTGCAACGTTTGGTTGAATGGAAACAATTGAGATCTGGAGCATGATGAGAGCTATAGGTACAGGAGAATCTTTTTTTTTGTTCTTAATAACTTGTTAATTTAGTTTTTCTTTCCCATGCTCTTATTGTACTCAACGCATCTTTGACAAAAAAATATGTACTAAAAACGCTGATGTAAAAATTTCATTAAAAAATTTAGTCTATTTGTATATTAACAACTAAAATATGGATGTTCTCAAACAAAAGAATCTTTAAGATAAACTAAGCTCATCGCGTGGAATCTATTTGGAGAGAAGAAAGATCCTTTTATTTTATTTTCGGAAAACATAGGAAAGAAATGGAATATTCTATGAGACAAAACTTGGATGGAAAGATAGTGTCAAAGAGACTCGACCTATGATCGGATCTTTGCTGCTTAGCTTGATATATTAAGACTTAGGTACATTGTTTAACTAAAAAGAAAATACAAATTCCTAATTATACGTAACCAATCATCTTTGGACGGAATCTTTTGTGACATTATTTGTCCAAGTCTTAGGAATCCTAAGAAAAAAAGCACCAAAAAGAGAATCTCTCTGACAGTACAACTATTTCGACTTTCAAGTCAATGTTCAATTTGTTTTGTAAACCGAGACTTCGTTCAATTTTTACTTCTTCTTTGGGGTGCCATTTAAATTTCGTTTTAATTGAGAAAAAAACATATTAGATGTAGCAAATTGATAAAATTTGTATGCTGTCCATCTTGATTTAATCATAGGTAATCCTTACAATCATCAGATTTCGGTCTAATTAAATAATAAAGGACCAACTTGATCGACTTCTTATATCCTAGACGTGGACTTAATTATCAGTGTGTTTGTAGCCATGAGGAAAAACGAAGAAAACAGTTTGTCAATGATTAAAAGCTAACTAGATAATCGTTATCGCTAATTACGCTTTGCTTAGGGCTTCGGTCTCATCTTATTAGTTGTCTACTTTTGAACAAACCATTAGTGTTACTTCACCCATTTCTCCCGACACGCCAAGAAGATCATTGTGAGATTTGGTGGCGTATTAAGTTATAACTGTAATTATTAACTAGTTTAAATGTTAATGCTCCAAAATTATCATTGCAGTGGATATTAATTTATACGAAGTGCGTATATATTTCTAACAACCCTAAGTTCTTAGGGATGTCTCCTATGCTATAGAAAATATAATTTTAAAGCCAATTGGCCCGTGAACTATGAAGCTTGTCCGAGATTTTCCAATCAAACCATAATCGACACGTACGTGTTAATCAATAGATTTAAGTATTTAACTAATTGATTTTCTTCCTATTTTATTTATATTCAAATTATTTAATCATAGGCTCAATGCGTCTGAAAATTGAGTCGTTCATTGTTAAAGATATATTTCGTATTATCGCTGACTAGTTTACCAAACTATTAGATTTGACAAGGAAGATTCACATGGGCATATAATCATATGTAACTTGTATATTTCCATTTGGTTATGGTTTTCGACTAGAGAGAAAGACATATACTTAACTAAGATATGAGTAAACAATATCTTAGAATTTGTTGGAAAGAAAAAAAGGTTACGAGTGAAGAGTTGGAATCCACCAGAAAAGGCGAGAGAGATTCTCTATTCATTTCACTTTTCTAACTTTAATTTCTCCAACTGTCCTTTTGAAGAAAAAATATCAGCCTCCAATTATTGGCCGACTTAAATTTATAAATCCCAGAAGCACAATAATAGTAGCATTCGACCAATTATTGTTCGCCGTAAGTGTTCAAGTTCGTAGACCTTTACTTATACATATAGGTCAATTTTAGAATATCCATTCCTTCGAGAGAGTATAAAAATAGTAAAGAAATATATAACTAATGATGCATGTCTTCTTTGAAGTATTAAGTTTGGCGTGAAGTGAATTCAAACACATTCAAGTTAACATGCTTGACTTCCCCATATAAATTAATTTTTGGGCATTATTTTCCTTATAACAATAATGTCTGCACATAGCCGAGATTACGTTTTTGATGTCTCCACATTGTATAAAACATAAAATAATTTTAATTTTATATCTCTCAAGTAAAAGTTCCCAGGAACAGTTCACATGACCAAGATTCCTCTATTCGTGGATCATCTTAAGGTGTTATTATGAATGACTTTCCAACACGTGTTCTCTGAATGATGTGTTCATGATTTACGCATGACACATCTATTGTATGTATAGGTGTATGGGAGAGAAGTTCCAAACTCTTTGGTGGCATGTGGAAGCATGTGACTCAGATGCCCTCATTATAGGGAGCAAAACTTGTGTGTCGATCTTTTACTTGAACGATCCTCTCTGACACCTTCTTAAAGATTGGAAATTTCTCCTTGTGTTAAAATCATTGTTTTTACAAAGTCTAAATGATTTTAGTGGATGATGATGGGCTTTAAAACTAAATAATGTAAAGTAGAAGTTAGTATATTTTTTATTTAAGGGAATACAGACAAAGAAACTACAAGAACAATCTTAAAGAAACATAAATTAAAAGAGATTAACAGAGGCATGGGTTCCAACGAGACCATGTGGAACTTGTATGAGAAAAACTTTGCATTGGTCTTTAACCGGTTTCACCAACTACTGGTCTTGAAATGGTGTAAATATGTATTTGATTACGAATAAATTTTAATGAAGAAAAAAACGTGAAGTGAACGGTTTAGTTTTGTTTTTTAAATGGTTTGTGAATGACTAATAAGATGAGCTTGAGCCTGTCATCAACAATTTCAAAGAACCAAGATTTTTTGATGAAATTATTCACACTATCTGATTTTAAAGTAAGGATAGAGTCAATTTCTGACACTTTAATGAGATTAACCACACTACCTGTTTTTAATTTTAACACCAGACTAAAAGGTGAAGCAAAGGCACCGAAATTTTCTTAAGAGTTAAAAAAGCCAACCCCAAGAGTGAAAGCAAAAACATGCATGATCACTATTGATTAAATCTGTATAACACACGATATGGATTGGAACCCCCGTAAGCACAACATGAGACCACTTGACGTTTTCCAATTATGTACTTAAAACCATTGGCAATGGACAAAAGAAAAAGAATTGTCCATTAGAGAAGATCAAAACGAAGTCACTAGCGTACGCAAGAAAACGTAAGAAGTGGGAACCTTAAGCACAATATTAGCCCATTCAACCTTTCCGCGAAGATGACCATCCTTGGTTTTTTCAAGCGCAACCATTGCACACCAGATAGACTTGTATTCACGACCAGGAAGCACAGACTTGTCCCACAAGACTAAGAGTTTCCCATGGAATCTGGCCATCTGAATCACACTACCACGACAGTTTCTATTTAACGTAGCCAAACCTCGGACCACTCTCCATTCTTTAAGCTTTACGTCATGCCACAAGAAATTTTGTGAACCACAACGTAACCATACACGTTTTACGAAAAACTTGACGTGTGGTTTATCTAATTAGCTCCATTGGTTTGTTCTAGGATCATAAACATAGTCCTTCTTCTCGTTGCTTCTAGTTCTAACGTAAAGCTTTCTTCCGAACACCTCCACTGTTTTAATCGAAGAGAGGCGGGCCTCGGCGCCAGGGTCGGGTAGAGATTCCCATGTTTGAGTCTTGGGGTCGAAAACCTCGGCCCAATTCACAGTTTCATTCTCCTCGCAGCCTCCCATTACGTATATCTTCCCATCGACAACGCCGGCGACAGCTCTCCGTCGAGCTACCCTCATGTTGGGGCATTCACGCCACAAGCGGATCTCTCTGTTAGTCTCTTGATTACGAATCCACAATGCAGAGGACGGATCATTCCTTTGGCTGATTCCGTAACATTCTGAGCCAACCGAAACGATGAACTTTGGCACACAAGGAATATACGAACAAGGTGTTGGTACCAGCAATGTGTTTCTTGTAGACTTCTTCTTCTTACCGATGTGGTTGGTTAGGGTTTGGTCAGGTCTGATCCAGAGACTGAACCAGGAGGGAAGAGCCTGAGTGGGCAACTGTAAGCAGACATGTAAGACATCTTCTTGTGTTTTGAGGTGAAATCGAGCCACGGAGAGCTTATACTTAGTGGATAAGATTAGAGAGCGAAAGGTTTTGCAGACTAGGCAGAGTTTCGGGTAATACGATCTCGGCACGCGGGCTAAGCAGTTCACAAGGATTACATCTGGAAGCGACAAAAACCACGACGGAGGATATGGATTCTTCTTCTTCTTTTTCTCCGGTGGTTCGTCTTCCCGATTCATAGCGACAGAGACGACCTTTGGTCTATTAGGGTTTTCTTAGGCTCATGAGATCTTATTATATAGTCCATGTGGACCTATCTTGGGCTCATCAAATTCTATTTAGCCTACGTTGGCCAAATATGTTTTCTCACAAGATCGGTTCGATTATAGGTTATGACTTATGTTTTGGTTTTGGTTTGTGTGCAAACGTTTCGGTTATAGGTCATAACATAGTGACCTATTAAACTTAATGACTTAAGAAAAAGTTTTGGTTTGGTTTGGTTTTGTTTTGTGTGAGCAAATGTTTTGGTTTTAAAATTGTGGCTTTAAGTCTTTAACTTAACAAGAAATTCATAGATAGGTATAGCGCAGTGTCAAGCCAAACAACTTAGCAAAGGTTAATTAAGCAAAGCCACCAACGTTTCATATGTAACAGATTCAGCATATCCTCCTCATGGATATGTATTTTTTTGCTAAATTGTAAATATTCATGTTCGGGTATTACAAAAGCTCTTCAGTCTCCCCTATACTTGTTAGTAACAAGTTGTTACCACACCAAAAACAAATAAAAGCAACGAAAAACAATCTACATAAAACATAGTAGATACCAATATATAAAAACATAGAGGCATTACGTTACCGAATGTCTTCTTGACGTAATTGTGCTCCGGATCAATACCTTTGAAGATGAGTAAATAAGAGACAGATTAATAGATTCGTGCTGTTACTCTGTTTACAAGATGCACCAAGCAGAAAGCACTACCTTATTTGAAATTAGCCATTCTGTCTACAACTGATCAAACCAATATCAATGAAGAACGCAAGAAAGCGTATGAGCTGGGAAGCGTAAGCACAACACTAGACCACTCGACCTTCCCCCAAACTTGACCATTCTTGCGCCTCTCAAGCGCAACCAACGCACAGCAAATACTCTTTTCTTTACAACTACGACGAGCCTTGGCAAACTTGTCCCACAAGATTAACAGCTTCCCACCGTAGCAAACTGTTTCAATCAACCCACGACGACACGTCCTATTCAAGGAAGACAAACCCTTCACCGGTTTCCACTCGTTAGACACTGTGTCATACCACAAGCAAGTTTTCGCACGACAAGAGTAATACAGATTACCTATCATACACCTACTCTCACCAACGAGCGCTTTCGGTGTAACGTTCCATTTACCTAGCTTCGGATCATAAACAGAGTCATTCTTCTCGTTGCTCCTAACGTAAATCTTCCCTTGTATATTCTCTATCTTTCTAATGATGGAAGAGAAGCGTAGCTCCGCACCAGGGTCAGGTAAAGCTTCCCACTTCTGAGTCTTTGTGTCGAAAACTTCACCCCAACAATTTTCAGCAGTGGAACCTCCCATTACGTATATTTTCCCATCGAGCACGCACGCAGCGGGATTCGCTCGAGGTACAGTAATTTTAGGTGCCTTGCGCCAGAAGGCACACTCCTTATTACGGACCAACATGACGTGTGACGGAAGGTGTTGTTGTCTGAGTGCATAGATCTCTGAACCAACCGTAACGACGAACAATGGTTCTTGATTAGCATACGAAGAGGGCACTTGTACCAAGATCGACTTCTTCTTCTTCTCGTTATCGTCGATCTGGTCAGGTTTGATCCAGAGAGTGAACCATGAAGGGAGAGGACGATCGGGAAACTGTAAGCAGACATGGAAGAAGGCTTCTTGTGTTTTGTGGTGGAATCGCGCGTGGTTGAGATCGAGGGATAAGACGAGAGAGCGGATTGTCTTGGAGACTAAGGAGAGATTCGGGTAGTACGATTTCGATACGCGGGCTAAACAGTTTTGGATGAGCACATCGGGAAGAGACAAAAACGACGGAGGAGGAGATGGATTCGGTAGTTTCCTCTTCTTCCACGGTGGTTCCACTACGGAGGATTTCGCAGGCGCAGAGGCGGCGGTTTCAATCCAAGATATCATTGCATTAGGGTAAAACAAGATTAGAGGTCACTTTCCCAAACATGATTAGGTTTATTATAGTTACCTTTGTATTTTGATATTGAAAACTAACCCCTTGATTTAGTTTAATTATATATCTAGTCAAATCCTACACAAACAAACAATCAAAGAGTCACAAGCCAAGACCGGGCCAATCGAAACTGAGCGTCTCTGATCACTGATCACATTGACATATGTTTAACTTGGGATAAAATCCCCTCTTTTATTTCACTTATTTAAGTTTTGTAGATTAAATAGGGTAAATCAGGATCAGGTCTTTCCAAAACCAGCTTATAACACATACTTTATTTTCCAATATTGGAAACTAACTCATATTTTACTAATTTTTCAAAATTGGAAACCAACTTCTGTTTTATTTTTCATATATTCTTAAGTGGGTTATTGGGAGTAGAATTTGTGAGGATTTTAAAGATTTTAAAAGTCAAGAGATTTGTTAAATTTTATAAAGAGTTTTTTTTTTATATATTTGGAAAGATTATGTAAATTTAAAAATCAATCAAAATATTTTATTGTAATGGAATTTGAGAATCTAAGGGTTATAGGTAGTATTTTGAAAGTTTTGTTTCATGATTTAATTTGTTTAAAATCCATCTCCCAGTAACAAAGATTTTAACAATTCATGGAATCATTCAAATTGCAAATTTTTTGAATAACAATGGATTTTGTATGGCTTTTAAAAGTCATCAAACCAATAACAATGGATTTTAATAAGAATGTTAAAATCTTTTAACCAATAACAATTTATTTTGAAAATTTTAACAATCATCACAAATTCTACTCCTAATAACCCCCTTTAGTGATTTGGGATGATGCACTATAAAAGTACACTATCTAGTCATACACTTCTTTTTTTTCTCCACTGCAATTTGGGTTTTCGTTGAAGATTAAGACGATCAAATTCAGTCTTCTGCTTAGACCGGGATGAAAATGTTATTACATATCCTCCAAGCACCAAGAGACATGATACAAGTAAATGTTGATATGCTGGGTTATGAATCTTTAACTGGTTGGGTGTTTGGATTAAGAGAAACCACATAAAGCCAAAAATCAAAGCTAATGAAGTTAAGCGTCAGATCACACATAAATGTTTAAAAATTTGAAATTTCTAATTAACTTTGCTTAACTTGGTATAAAATCCCCACTATATATATTATATTTCATTTAAGTATTGTAGATTAGGAGTATAACTCATAATTATGAATTTTCAAAACCAGCCTATATTACCTATAATTTACTTTTCAATATTGCAAAATAACTCCTTGATTTGATTTAAATAATATAATTGTCCCCATTTCAGAGAACTTTAAACAACACAACCAGTCTGATCGTAGACTGTTCGACACTTGGTCCGACGAAATTTGAAGAAAACTTGATCGTGCAATTCAATTTAATTTGGAGAAAACTCTTCTCTCGGTAGACTATTTGTGAAATATTCTTAGAAGAATAATTCAAATACAACCAAAAGATCTTTAGTTTAAGGAGATCATACAAACTGACTAATGCATCACGCCGATATTGCTAGTCCCTCTTCAAGTGAACGAATGGAGAATTATCTTCTAGAAACAAATTCCAACCTACGAAACTAGTCCAAGAACAGAAAACATGAATAAGAAAATGAATGGTACATCTTACATCTAGACCAACTAAAATGTGGTCATGCCGTCATGGTTCAATACGTAGAGAAAGTATTTTGCAAATACATCAAACTGTTTAAAAAAAAAAGTGAATGTCATATAAATGGATATCCAGTCAAGATCTAAGAAAAGAGACATAAAGATAAGATTTTTTTCACTCTCGACTATATGAAATTCAAAAGTTACAGAATTATAGAAAAAATTGTAATTATGGATACAAATCACTTTAAGATTTATGTACTTGGATTACAAGTGATAATATATGTAAAGTAATTTCCAGTGAAAACAGGATTGCTTTTCTCTTTCATTCTTTAGTCCATGTAACGGCCAGTTAATTTTGTTTATTTTTTGCAGAAAGTTGAATATTTTATCCTTTATTAAGAGATCCCATTTATTAATGAAATAGCTATGTATGTTATTTAATTTTCCCGTAAATAAATATATGTTTTTCTTTAAATCTAAATTATTAAAATAGCTATACCTACACCTACACCTACACTACACAGAGAGACCCTACTCAGATATGTACGGCGAAACTGAATTCAACTTTTATCACTAGTTCTCAGTTTGAAACCTTTTCAGAACTCTCCACGCCGACTCCTACGCTTAACTGGTAATACTGGCTTTATCGCTATTTCCTCTCTGAATCTGATTTGAATTGGATCTCCTTTCTTTAAAGAGGCAAGAATCTCGATTTGCATGAATATCAACTCTTTGGCACCTTTAGATCTGCTTGAAATATCATCTGAATTGTCTATCTGAGAGGCGCTGGTTTGTTTTTTTTTGGTTGTTGTCCGTCTGCGCGTTTCTTGTTTTGGGATTCGTATAGAGTGAATTGAGTTCTTGTTATTGTTCTTAATGTTAACTTTTTTTAACCGCTGTACAATACCCAGCAGTAAAAAGAATAAATAAAAAGGAGCGAATCACTTTATCATACTAGTACTAGTATTAGTTAGAGGAAAGGTCAACTCAGATGATAGTTAGTCAAGTCATAGTTTTGAGTAATCAGAATCGATTTCTTCTTCCTTTTACGTTTTAACTTAAAACGTCACACACTTGAGAGGCAAGTTATTATTATTTTGGGCAGTTTTAAGAAAGTTGAATATTTAATCATTTATTAGCTCAGTATTTCTTTTTTATTTCGCATTTTCCCGTATGGAAATAAATAAATAAAAAATGTTTTTTTCTTTTTCTTTTAAATCTCATTTCTTATTATGATAGCCAACCTTTCACCTACACAGACACGATCGAGGGGAGACTTAGATCTGAACGGCGAAACTGAATCCAACTTTTTCATTATTCTGCCGATCTCATCGATCTAATTCTCAGTTTGAAGCCTTTTAAGAACTCTCCACATCGACTCCTACGCTTATCTGGTAATTCTTGCTTCTCCTCTTTGAAACTGATCTGATCTGAATTGGATGGATCTCCATTTTTTTTTATTTAAAAAACAAGAATCTCGATTTGAATATCACCTCTTCGACACCTTTAGATCTGTTGTAAATATCATCTGAACTGTCTTTCTGGGCGGCGCTGATTTGTCTTGGTTTGTCCGTCTGCGTTTCATGTTTTGGGAGGGAATTGAGTACTTGTCATTGTCTTATGATTCTTTGTCTGTGTGATATTGGTCTATGTAGAGTGTTTTGGCGATTTGTAATCGAAGGATATGTCGGAGACAAAGAATGACAGAATCAAGGGCATGAGCTTCCACACCAAACAGCCATGGTCTCTGCACATTGGTGTGATCCAACTGTTGTATTATCGTATGGGATCTATAGGTTTGCTGAGCATTTTCGTGGTCTTCATTTCCACAAATCACAACCATGTCTCACAGGGGTATTACATGTTCCTTTTGTTAAGTTTAGTTGTCAAAATGTCTTTTATTTTCTTCTAAATCCCATCAAAACCATCAAGCTTTCCTGCTTTTGATTATAAAGTTTTTATCAGTTTATTACTAGGCTATGATAAACATAGAGTTAACCATTTCTCATATTACTTATTGACATGGTACCATAGTAGAATTTGAAAAAAAAATAAATTAACTAAGCAAACTGTAGGAAAAACAAGGTAGCGTAATTCTCATACACCATTTTAGAGTTTGTTTGTGATTAACTCTTTGTCATTGTTTGTAATAAAAATGAAATTTACACTATTTGAAAACAATAGAAAAATTGGTTTCCTTGGAAAAATATATATGTAAAAATCGAAGATGAGTTGGAAAACAATTGAGCAAACTGAAGAAGAAAATGGTTAATTCTCAAAAACTGTATTAGAGTTTGTTTATTTTGATCACTTCCTCATTACGTATAAAGTGAATTGAGTACTTGTCATTGTTTTATGATTCTTTGTCTGTGTGATAATGGTTAATGTAGAGTGTTTTGGCGATTTGTAATCAAAGGATATGTCGGAGACAAAGAATAACAGAATAAAGGGCATGTGCTTTCACACCAAACAGCCATGGTTTCTGCACATTGGTGTGATCCAACTGTTGTATTATCATATGATTTGCTAAGCATTTCCGTGGTCTTCATTTCCACAAATCACAGCCATTCATTTGTTTGTCTCACTGAGGTATTACATGTTCCCTTTGTTAAGTTTATTTTTCAAAATGTCTTTTATTTTTCTTCTAAATCCCATCAATATTCCCTTATTTTGATCATTAAGTATTTATCAGTTTATTTCTTGTAAAATGAGCTTGCATACTAGATATGATAAACATAGAGTTAAACCATTTCTCACATTACTTATAACATGAAGTTTACGAGTAATTGACATGGTATTTCTCGGAAGAAATTTTTTAAAAAAAAACAAGGAGAAAATTGAAGGAAAAGGAGCTTAATTCTCAGATATCATATTAGAGTTTGGAAAAAGAATCGAAGATGAATTGAAAAACAAATTAACCTTGCAAACTTTAGGAAAAATAGGTAGCTTAATTCTCATAGACCATATTAGAGTTTGTTTGTGATTAACTCTTTGCCATTGTTTTATGATTCTTTGTCTGTGTGATATTGGTCTATGTAGAGTGTTTTGGCGATTTGTAATCTCCAATCAAAGGATATGTCGGGGACAAAGAATGACATAATTAAGGGCATGAGCTTCCACACCAAACAGCCATGGTTTCTGCACATTAGTGTGATCCAGATGTGGTATTATCGTAGGGGATCGATGGGTTTGCTAAGCATTTTCGTGGTCTACATTTCCACAAATCAAATCACTGAGGTATTACATGTTCCTTTTCTTAAGTTTCTTTGTCAAAAATGTCTTTTTATTTTCTTTTAAATCCCATCAAAACCAACAATCTTCCCTGCTTTTGATTAGAAAGTGTTTATCAGTTTATTACTTGTAAAATTAGCTTACAAAATTAGCTTGTAAAATTAGCTTGCAAAATTAGCTTACAAAATTAGAGCTATAGGAAAAAAAAGGAAGCTTTTTATTCTATTCGAGTTTCGTTGTCATAAACTCTTCTTCCTTTCCGACTTACCAAAAAAAAAACTCTCTTCCTCTCCGACTTACCAAATCAAACCGCAATCATGACTAGACCTAGTGTCGTTTGGAACGGTGGGATAGAGAAGAAAGTTCTGAGAGTTTGTTTCCACCCTAAAAACCCATGGATCATTGCAGGCTTCGAAAGCGGCGAAATCCAGATCTGGAACTACCGTAATTCTTTCTTCATCAATCAGGTCTCTAAGCACAAGGGAGCTGTTCGTGGTCTGGATATACACAAATCCAGAGAACTGGTGGTCTCAGGAGGTAAGTTAATTAGAGAATTTTGTTTATTTCGGAAAGATTTGAGGACTGTCGATTAAGTTAATTAGAGAAATTTTGTTTATTTCGGAAAGATTTGAGGACTGTCGATTTCTGAAGATCTAGAATCTGTGTGTTTCAGGGGATGACAAAAAGATTAGAGTTTGGAATTTCATGGAAGCGAAGAGCAGTTTTAGGCTAAAGGGGCATGAGTCTAGGGTAAAGACTGTGGAATTTCACACTCAAGAGCCATGGATCGTAAGTGCAAGTGAAGACAAGACAGTAAGAATCTGGAACTGGATGTCCAGGAAATGCATCTGTGTGCTTCGTCACAGAGGTCCTGTGAATTCAGCTAGCTTCCATTCTGAACTCTTTGTTGTGGTTTCAGCATCATCAGACAAGACTGTTTGTCTATGGAAGATAGATGGACTTAGAGTACAGGGAATGTCTACAGATGCTGCTGCGCTTGTGTTAAAGAAACTAGAGGAACTACCTGGTGCTGCTGGGCTTATGTTACAGGCACCACAGTCTACCACTGCTGCGCTTAGGGCTTATATGGCACAGCCACTGTCTCCCGCTCCTGTCCCTCCACGTGGTCTTTTTGGCACAATGGGTCAATAGTCCCACAAGTGCTCACTCATGCTGCAGGAGTAAGCTGGGCTTCTTTTCATCCCACAATGCCTCTCATATTCTCTGCTTCAGATGACCAGCAAGTAAGGGTGTGGGAATGGAATGGTTAGTATCTTTTTCCTTTGCTCCCACAATTCAATCACGATATGCAAATCTTCTTGCTCATTCGTTATGTGTTTTCATTATCTTTTGCAGAAAACTCAGCCTCACAGATACGTACATTGCAAGGTCATGCAGATAATGTGTCTTCTGTTCTCTTCCACGCACAACAGAACCTGCTTGTGTCTAACTCCGATCACAGAGGCATCCGCCTCTGGGGAGTCAAGAAAATTACTGATCTTGCTCCTCCTATCACAGTTCCACGACTTCCTCGCTATGCAGTGTCTTTCAAAACTGAATCTCGTCTTTTACTTGAGGAGCATAGAGTATGGTCTTTAGCAGTTCACCCAGAATTTAGTGTAATTGCTGGGGGACTTGACAGTGGAATGATGGTGTTTAGGCTTGTTAGAGAACGTCCTGTGTTTGCTGTTGGTGGGGATTTCTTGTTCTTTCAGAAGGCCAATTCGTTATTCAAGTATGACTTCTCCACAAGGCAAGAACCGACAGTTGTCCTTGGGCCTGGGTCTGAACTAAGGACTTTGTCCTATTGCCCTCAAAGCAATGCTCTTCTCTCCTCCTCCTCAGATGCAGATGGTGATGGTGACCAACTGTACAAGCTACCAAGTGTCAACAGTGAGCGTGTCCAACTCCCAAATGGTACTACTGGTCTTCGTTCTTCAGCTTTCCTTGGGACTCCCGGGGTTTTTGCTGTTCTTCATAGCACGGAGGGAAACATGGTCGCAGCCTCAGTCTATGATCCTCAAAACTCCTTGCTTGGTTCTGTACGTCTGTATCATGGTACTCATTCCATTTACTCTGCTGAGTCCCTTGAATCTCTGTTATGCATCAACGATTCTGGAGCTGTAAAGGTTAACTTTGCAACCAAAGAAATATGTGCTGGGATTAAATTTCCTAGGGCTAAATCTGCGGTTTGGTCTGGTGATATGGAGAGAGTTGCTTTCCTCAGCAAACACTCTATCTGTGTCTCCGACAAATACCTTGAACTCATGTATATCATCAATGACAGCCACGTGAAGAGTGCAGCTTGGAATGAGCATGGAGTTTTGTTCTACAGTACACTGACCGAAATTAGCTACCGTTGTCGTAATGACGATACTGGAACAAGACCACTACATCTCCCTCTCTATATCACCAAGGTATCTGGTGGAGTAATCTTTTGTCTGAACAGGAATGCGGATGTCGTTCTTCTCGATGCTAAAAACGATGTGGGTTATGAACCTGTTGATCACCAGAATATATTGGGAACTGGACATGTTGTGGAAGATGATGCTGATGGGAATGAACCGATAATGGGAGTGCTTGAACCGATAATGGAAGAGCTTGAACATGATGCTGATGGCTATGAAGCTGGTGGGAATGAACAAGGATTGGAAGATGTTGAAGATGGGAATGAACAAGGATTGGAAGAGCCTGTGGGGTTGCCGATATGGGATACGTCGCCTAACGGGTCACAGTGAGGATTTGAGGTATTGAGGACTACTGAATCATCAGGGGTTGACTGTTTATTCCCCCTCTATATTACTAGTTCCGTCTTTTTCTCCCTAAACTTTGAATCTTATAATAAAAACCCCCAAATTTTGAACATTTGAAGACTAAAGCCCTCTGACCTATCTCTGGTTTTTGAATTCCACATAGAGATTACTTGAGCTAAATCTTGTTCAGGTGACTAATGATTGTCCGGAATTCTTAAACCCGAGCCCAGGGACTTAGGATGGCGGTTCAACGAGTTGGGAGATATAAACTCTTTAAGTTTGGATTAAAATGTTACTAGGTAAAGACCTGCGTTTGTATTTTGGTTATATTTGTTGTATTTTTGGTCATGTCTCATCATCATGGGATCTCACCACACATAGTAAAATAAAGAGCATACACACATAAACGTGAAAGTAAATTTAGGTATATTATGACTGTTTAAATTAAAAACTGTGTTATCGTTGATACTACAATATTTGGTTTCTAAAAGTCACAGAGTTGAGCATTATACGCCATTGAAGAGAAGCAAAAGCTTGATCAAAGAAATGAAAAGTGTTTCTCTGTCTCTGATCTTCTTCTCCGTAACCCAACCAATTCTCGTCTGAATCAGCACCGTTGCAGCTTCCATTTTAAGCATTACATTATTCATCTCACACCTGCCCGAAACTCAGACCATAATCTTATCAGTTGATCATATCATCAATGAGTTTTCAATGACCTAAGCTTTGAGATCGCTGTTCAATCATTACCTTTGGCTCTCATATGCAAACAGACCATCAAGATGAAGAAGATCGTAAGAAAATTTAGACTTGCAAACACATTTTGTAGTTCATTTTTATTGCTATAATCCAAAAGTTACTAAGAAGAAAGGTACTAAAAACCTTAGTTATGCTTAACAAATCATCAACCTTAGTCATTCCTTGTAGCTGGAATACCAATTCAAGCTTCTCCACAACTTTGTTCAAGCGTTCTTCTACTTCTCGCTCTTTCAATGCCTCCAAAAAAAAAACATCGTTTTAAATGTTACTTAAATATATGATATATAATCTGATGGAACAATAGGATTACTAAGAAGCTTGCACCGCCTTTAGTGTTGCAGTACCATTCACAACCGATATGAGATCAACTAACATGAAAAATATGACACGAGACTAACCTTAGCACAGAGAGAAGCATGTTCCTTTCCGCCAGATAACACATTCTTCCTCAGGACATCAACTTTTCCCTACACCTAAATAAAACTTAACTTTATAAGCCAATGCTAAAATTAGTTGCATGGCAATACAGTGAATGACTTAGAGGGGATGCATATAATAGATACCTCTTCGTACTTAGAGGGTATTTTCCTACGAAAACTTTCCATGTATCCTTTTAAAGGTAGAGCCAATTCCTTAAGCAAAGAGCAATGTCAGAATATCAAGCGAACACAGCGAAAGATGCCATGAACTTACTTTCATGAGTGCATCAAGCTGTTTAGCTCCTCTGTTTCTTTCTCGCTTTGTAATATTAGCTATGCATCAGTGAGACCAAAATGGACACATACTCTGTTAAAGAGTCTCAAGGATTGAATGTGTGAACAAAACAACAAGATGAGGGAATATCAGCTTTAACTTATATAATAAATTCAAACTGAAAACGAATTTGGAGAATCATAAGACTCAATTCCAAAATTCTAATCCAATTAAGAAAAACAGGAACCTGATTCAGTTCAGTAAATAATCTGGATATTCGTGTCCACCGTCGAGAATACCGCGCCGGAGAAAAAGCTCACACTTTCTTGACATGAGAAACCGCAGGTTTGATTATACAATAGCTGCAAAGAGACACAAATGGGGAAGGGAAACTATATATATATATATATATATAAGCAGAAAATCGATTCAACTCCAATCCAACCAAGCAAAATAAACCCGATTCAATTCAGTAAATAACCTGCATCTCGTGTCGTGTCCACCGTTCTACAAAGCAATTTTAGAGTTTCGCTTCGTTTCCAGCTTTGATTGATTGTATAGGTTTGGGGATGTTGACTCGCGCCGGAGCAAAAGCACGGAACCTTAGATTTCATCTGGGGGAGAGAGAGAGAGAGAGATCTGGGGCTTTGAGAGAAAGAATGGGACTGAGATTGTGATTGTTCTTCTGATTGCCGACGAAGAGAATTAGAGAGAGAGAAAGAGCATTCATCTGGGGAAAGCTGAAGCTGAGAGAGATGCCAGTTTGATACAAGTAATGGGATCGAGGAGTATTAGCGGGAGAGAAGCTGAGCTGTCAAATTAAAATGTTTTCATTGGTTCTCAAAAAATTAACTGCAAAAAATTATTTGAAACATTTTTCTATTTAGTCTTCTGAAAACGATGTATCTTTTTCTTTTCTTTTAAAATCTTATGGAAAATTGTTTAAGTAAACTCGAAACATCACCGACTTATGCATGCAGTGAAATGGCGTTGGGTACAAATTATGCAATCTCTATCTCTTTGGCCATTATTTATGACTTTTTGACAATAATGTTCTGTGCATTATTTAAGAGCTATCTCGGTCACCAAAGAAAACACAGTCACAAATATGGGTCACGGTCAGGGAATGACTGTATGAATTGAATTGTATATACTGCATACTGTATTTGTATTTCCCTTCATTGACTATATTAGTTTATTACCAAAAAGTTCATAATGCTATGAGAATCTAATAAAACTTACAGAGTTAACAGTATGCCCAAAAAAACTAAATAAAACAAACGATATCTTTTTTTTTTTTTTTTTGTCAAAGACGTAAAATAATATCTTCATAATACTATACGACAAGCTTTGTGGTTCCTACACATATCAACATCAACCATTTAAAATATAATACGTACGAACCAGAACAAACGAAATCCTCTTCCTTCGATCTAGAAACACCCGTACCAAACAAATCGGTTACATCCCAGAGTTCGGTGTTTTTCACTCCTCGGCCTCCATGAGTGATGATTCACTTAACTGTAACGGAACTAATGGTCCCATCTGTGACGAAACATTGTCGTTTCACTAAGTAAGAGTAACGGAAGTAACTAACGCACGCCCCCACATTCAACCAAAATGCGGGCCCCACACCAAAAAGGCGACAGAACTTTGCTAATTACAAAACGACGCCACGTGTATGGGACCAGGATTCCGACGTGTCACTCTTTTTCCCTCCGCGCTCACTGTACTTAAACCCTTGTGTGAGGTTTGTTTTTGTGTAGCTGATCTGTACGGTAGAGGTGTTCATGGGTATGTAGTGAAAGCTGGGTTTCATGATAGTGTGTTTGTGGCTAGTAGTTTACCTTATATGTAATGCGGTCTTTTGGATGATGCGAGGAGTGTGTTCGATGGAATTCCTGAGAGAAAGGGGGTTGCTTGGAATGCATTGATGGTGGGTTATGTTCAAAATGGTATGAACGAGGAAGCGATTGTGGTGGGATTGAAGAAGGGAAACATGCAGTCTCATGCCATTGTAAATGGATTAGAGCTGGATAACATCCTGGGAACATCAATCTTGAATTTCTTCTATTGCAAAGTTGGTTTGATCGAATGTGCAGAGATGATTTTTGATGGAATGATTGAAAGAGATGTCGTAACATGGAATCTGCTTTAATATTTCCATTTTTGAGATTACATCATTGATTTGGTTTTATTATTTGTTACCACTTACCAAGGTCAATACTTTCAGCTTCTCTTGAGTTGAGTTAGTACAATCAAAAACTGGGAAAGAAAAACACTTTCAAAATTATGTTAGAAGAAATCCAATCATAGGTAAAAGTAAAACATAAAAACTGTTATAGATTTCCCCAAAACAAAAACAAAAACAGCATATCATATATATAATAGTCTATAAAACGAACGCAATGGATCATCACTTCGGATCATCAATGTATGTGTGACTTATTAAAAACAAAAATCATACCCAAAAGGTCTCACACTTGACGAGGCTGTATGACATAGGGACTGTAGCCACAGTATCAACCCATTCAATTTGACCCTCAACTTCACCATGGAGGCTCCTGTCAAGCAAAATCACAGCACACCATATTTTCTTGGTTTTATATGGACGAGAAGATGCAGGACTGTCCCAGAAGATTACGAGCTTTCCACCATAAGTACCAACTTCAGCATCATTTATAAAATACGCATCAAGTCCATTCAAATCCTTGACGATTCTCCACTCGTCTGACATTTTGTCTTTCCACCAGCATATTTTTCTCGCATAAGCGTACTTTACATCCTTTATCACACAACCCTTAACCAATCTCTCACCATGTTGTAATCTCTCACTCGAGCTTTGCTTGACATCCCATTTATTTTCGTCTACAAGGTAAACAAAGATCTTCTTCTTGTTCTTGACATAAATATTTCCATCCGCTCCTGCTAGGAATTTATTTGAAGAGAACCGGACCTCAGGGCCAGGGTCCGGTAAAGGTTCCCAAGTTTGAGTCTCTACGTCGAAAACCTCACCCCAATGCGTCGACTCATCAGCTCTACACCCTCCCATTACATATATTTTCCCATCGAGGACGCACATAAGTGCGGGTTCCCTGCGAGCCATCATCATCCTAGGGGCTTCACGCCTCTCGCCAGTCAGCTCGTTTTTGACCCACATAGCCGACGATGGGGGAAAGTTACGACAGTGTATCGTGTATATTTCTGAACCAACCCTTACGCTCCTTACATTTGGTATATTAGTACGATAGGAAGACTGCACCGGTACCAATAAATTTCCAGTAGACTTGTCTTCATCAGTCATGCATTGGTTTAGGGTTTGATTATCAGGTTTTATCCAGAGACTATACCAGATGAGGCAAGGATCGGTGGGATTGGTGCGCGATTTTAGACAGAGATAAAAACACTCTTCTTCAGTTTTAAGTTGGCGTCGTACCTTGTAGAGCTTATCGGAGCGGACAAGCCTGCGAAAGCTAGTGGAGACAAGAGAGAGCTTTGGGTAGTACGAAGTCGATATCAAAGCCAAGCAGGTCAAAACAATGTCCTCCGGTAGTGATTCAAACGACGAAGAAAGTGGCGGAGGCGGCGACGGAGGCCGTGGAGGATGGTTTGACTTTTTCGCTGGTTTTATCTTTATGAGCTTACGAAACAGTTTTAGAAACCCAGAAATCCTTATGAGCTTCATCGGTGGCGCTTTGCTAGTAGCTAAACTGGTGTTAAGTGTTAAGAATATACGACTAGGGTTTTTGTTATCAAACCAATACTATACATGATTTTCCTTTTTGTCTCGAAAATTAAAAACCAATTAAAAATATTTTATCAAATACTACTAGAATTTAGTTGCCTATTAGTATTTATTTACAAATTATAAGTGTCCGTAATAATATCTAACCCCTTGATTTTGCTAAAATACTATATTGACCATGCTAGTTTGTTGAGCATTTTCATGGTCTACATTTCCACAAATATCACTGCCATTTATGATTTATTTGATCATCTCACTGAGGTATTACATGTTCCTTTTCTTAGGTTTATTTGTCAAAAATGTCTTTTTATTTTCTTCTAAATCCCATCAAAACCATAGTTAACCGTTTCTCATGTTTTCTCAGATGGCTAACCATAATTCATAATTATAAATTATAAGCAAATAATACTCCATGAAGAATTAATAAGTATGACATACATAAGCAAATAATATTTACATATGAAAAAGGTAGCTTTATTCCGCTTTATTCTCATACACAGTTTCTTTGTGTGATAAACTATTGTTCTCAATAAAAAATCAATACCATGACAAAATTTAAATTGCTTTGTTTGAAACTCTGTTTTCACGCTAAATAAAAAACTATGCTCGTTCCAAGCATGGAAAATGGTGAAATCCACATATGGAATTACAATATTCTTTTTCCTGGATTATAAAGTGTTACCAATTCCATATGACGAATTTGATATTTTTAAAAAATCTCACTTGTTTGATGCCTAAAATCTGTTAGAAATTTATCTTGATTATTTATGTGGGTGTCATTTCTGTTTGGGTCTCATAAAATAGTTTGATGAAGCTTAAATTAAGCTTGTGTTTGTGCATACATTGTACACTAAGGCAATACGAGGACTATGAGCAGTTGCGTGACATCCGAGAATCTTGAGGTTACGGCACAAATACATGTTGAATTACGTTTATCAATCTGAGTTTATCAGTCTGAATACACATGCATTGAGTTTTAAGAAACTTTTACTTGTTTAAGAAACTTCTTTGAGAGTGGATTAAGAACCTTTTACATATGCGTTGATTACATGTTTCAAAACACGACTACAACTAAATTTTCAACACGAAAAACTGTGAAAGAATAACACTTTCAAAATTATGTTAAAAGATAACTAATCATCAGTTAAACATAAAAACTGTTATAGATTTCTAAAATGTAAAAATAAGAACAGCATATCGTATATAATAGTCTATAAAATGAACAGAATCATCATTTCGTATGAAAAATACAATATACAGTAGAAACTCTATAATTAATACTCGATAAATTAATAAACATGATAAATTAATAAATTTCTTCCGTACCGAGTTGAGTCGGTGTAAAATATGACACAATTTGATAAGATAATAAGATAATAACATTTTTTTAACTCCTATGTAAAATATGGTCCCAATAATATTATAAATTAATAATTATTAAATTAAAACTAATATATATCTAAGATACCTACCTAATAAAATATGAATCTCTCACACACCAAATAGATATGAATTTTTTTTTAAAAGGAATTGAAAACTGTATGGCAAGTATGAAAAATGTAAATAATAAAGTAAATATAAAAACTTTAGAAACAAAGTTAAGAAAAAAAATTAAGAAAATATACGTTGAAAGGAAAATCCTTATTAAATTTGAAGGAAATTTTTTAAAATTATTAAAATTGAATTTTACTTTTTGAAAAAAAAATTAGTCAAAATCTCTATATTATTAATAACTCTATAAATTAATAAAATATCAAAGTTCCGACATTATTAATTTATAGAGTTTCTACTATATGTGTGACTTATTAAAAAATATCACAGCCATTTATTTGATCATCTCACCGTAGGCATATGTAGATGAATCGCCCGGTGGTTTGAGGCGGGATCGTAGCTTGTAAGGTCTTAGAAACGAGTAAAAGATTTATGAAGTAGAATCTCGATATGATAGCCAAGAAGCTCATAATGATATTGTGAGGAATGAAGAAAACTATGAAGATGGAGATGATGGTGATGGTTCTAATTCTTTTCCTCAACGTAACAACACACGTAAATATTAATTAAATCAAACACAAAAACATAGGAAAAACGGAGAAAAAAACAGTACATGAGAATGAGAAGTATTAATAAATCACTAGCTAATTGCCTCTACTAAAGACTTCTAGACACAATAAATTAATCTTTCGAATGTGAATTTGTTTTATTTAGTGAATTCACTCTCACAATTCTCCGACACAATCTCAATCTCCACCACATCTAACAATCCTTTTACCTTAACATCGCATGTAACCGCCACTTTCCTCTTCCGTTTCAACAAGCCCGAGCCATAATTCGCATTCAGCTCCATCGTCAATAACAAACTAACCGCTTCAGGCGGCAGCACATCCTCGTTCTTGGACCCGTCTAGCTTTAGACTAACAGTGTTGAATCCATTCACGGCTTGTGACAGCTCCGGGAAGTCTCCTTGCCCAAGGTTCTTGTTCTTGTAGGTGAGCGAGACAAGACCTTTGTAGGTCACCCACATGTTGGACGCCGTGTTCTTGGATGTCAACATGATCTCGAGATGGCGAGACTTCCAGAGTTTCTTAACGTGGATAAAAGGAGGTTTGGGCTTGAATACAACAAAACGGACGATGAGTGCGATCCCGCAAATAATAAATCCCATGACGACCACTGCGATAAAGAACCACACGAGCTTTCTGGAGCATAATCTTTTCTTCTTTTTCCCCGGCTCGCTATTCATACGTCGTTGTTCAGCGATGGTTGCATTTTCCGGGGGAGGAGTCCAGTAGACTTGATCCCTTGGAACCTGGACTACGTAGGTCTCGATCTCTGGGGTCGGATCATGAGGAGGAGAGCAAGATGATAGTGCTGGGAAGAGATTGAGGGAATGTTTACGTAAATGGAGTGGAGGTGAAGAGACTTGGGAGGGATCAGACGAAGGGACATGGGGAAGGCTGTTGGTGGGACGGTGCCACGTGGAAGAAGTTTCACCTGGTTGGTTTTGATTGTCGTTGGCTGTGGCAGTGGAGGTGGAGGCCGGAGGTTGTCGTGGCCCCTCCATCGGAAAAAATGGTCAGAAGGGAGAATGTATGGTGGTGGAGGAAGTAGTGAAGAAAGAGGAGGAAGAGAAGAGAGTTTGCATGGAGGGACATAGAAAGTAAGTGGTTGTCGTTGCTTTGCGTAACTTTAGTTGGTCTTTTTGGACCGGTTTTTTCTGGCATTTACCAACTCAACTTGTCTTTTTAAAAGCATTTTCGATTTCAAATATGCTGAATGATCATTTTGGTTTATAATTTTGTAATCAAAATGTCAATCAAAATTATCATTTTCGAGCCAAAATGTCATAAGAAAGGTTGTGAGAATAATATTGCGCTCTAAATGCTATATTGGGCTTTATAATTGACAAAAACATTGGGCTTTAGATCGATAATAACAAAAAAGTATACGTCAACACAAAAATAAATTGCATCATAAAAAAAAGAGCTTGGGGATCAAGAAAAACAAATATTTCTCTTTTGGCTCCTCACCAAGGAAAAGATTCTACAAGAGGAAATTGCGGATTTTTTTAGACGAATCGAATACAGAAAATGGGTCTAAGCTTTGGAATGATTTGAATTTCGTTTTAAGAAAGAACAAAGAAATCAAATGTTTTCTTCTCTCCGTCTACTTGTTTCCTGCAAACATGGTGCGAATCAGGCGGCGAACTTTCTCCGGAGGTTAGTCATTCTTAAACCCATGATAAACCCTAATTTATACTCTTTTTTTGTCTGGATTTTGAATTGCGTAGGGGATTTCACTTATCTGGGTTTTATCTAGAACAATTTGTTACTTTATCAACGGAAAATTTTGTTCTCTCTAGTGAGAAATTGCGCAAGTTTGATTCTCTGATGCGAAATTGGGCAAGTTTGATCAAATTTGAAGTTTTTGTGTTCTTGACGAATTTATCGGTCCAGAAACATTAGATTGAGGAATCGAAGCAGTGATTAATGTCGATTTCGAATTGTAGGTCAGGGCCATCTAGACGAATCCAAGCATTCAATTACAGCAAATCAACAAGAAATAGCAGCCATGGAAAGGCAGATTCTAACAACCCTCCATTTCCTATAAGAACTCAAGCACAAGCTCAAGCTCAAGCCTCTCCTCCTTCTCGTGCTCGTTATGCTGCTGTACTGCTTGCTTTTCACTTCAAAACTTTTTAAAATCCCATCTTTTATTCGGTTCTGAAAACCAATTTCCGATGCCATGTCTCCATTTTCAGCCAGCCCTTTTGCTTGGATTTGCTGGATTCATCTCGTTTCTTCATTACAACGATGAAAGGAGAGCAGTTCCTAAAGGTATATTCAAAGACTTTTGATCGCACATTCGCACTGGATTGATCCATAAGAGTTTCTAAGATAAGTTTTTTCCAGGTCAACCAAGCACGAGCAGCAATAGTGGTTGTGGATGTGGCTCGAATACAACCGTGAAAGGTCCGATCATCGGAGGTCCATTCACGCTTATGAGTACACAAAACACGGTAGTCACTGAGAAAGACTTTAGTGGTAAATGGGTGCTACTCTACTTTGGATACTCGTTTTCCCCTGATGTTGGACCTGAGCAATTGAAGATGATGTCAATAGCTGTTGATAATCTAGGTTTGTAATCACTTCAAAAACAAACCTTTGCTCCACTCTCATTTCAGCTCTTAATGATTTTACTAATGATGGGTCTGTGTGTTGGTGGAAACTTAACAGAGTCTAGTCATAACCAGAAGATTATGCCTGTCTTTGTCACTCTTGACCCTTTACGAGATACACCTTCTCATCTCCACGCTTACTTGAAAGGTCTCGTTTTTGTATCTTTATGCTATGTGTTCCAGCTTCATTCTAAACTCTCTGACACTTGCGTTGCTCATCATAACCTTTTTTGTTTTTGTTTGCAGAGTTTGACAGTAGAATACTTGGAATCACTGGGTCTTCAAGTGCAGTGAGACAAATGGCACAGGAGTATCGTGTTTTTTTCAAAAAGGTTCAAGAAGATGGAGACGATTATCTCGTTGATACTTCTCACAACATGTAAGGAATCTTATTCCAATCCCAAATCAAATCTTACTTGTTCATAAGATAAAAACAGAGCTAAATGTTCAGATCTTTTGTTTGTGTGTGTAATAGGTACTTGTTGAATCCGAAGATGGAGGTTGTGAGATGCTTTGGGGTTGAGTATAATCCAGATGAGCTCTCACGAGAGGTTCTTAAAGAAGTTACTTCCGTCTCACAGTGACATTTTTTTGACCAAACACTACGAAACAACACTTGATGGTTTTGACTGAAACCTTTCCATTGGTGAATTTCATTAGACGATTTTGCTGTTACTTGTATTTGTTATTGGAACATGAATATTAGCTACTTAGATCCATCAAAGTCAAAAACTTGCTAACGTTTTGAATCCTGATTAATCACACGCAACTTTATTAATAGTAGCATTCGATTTTGTAAATTTCGAATTATTTTTCTTGATAGCAAAATTACTAAACAGAAAATGAACCAGGGAGTCTAGCTGGACTATTTGACCCGCCTACCATTTATAGAGATACAACGTGGACAATAAAGTTGCAAGTATCTACATAGATATGAAGCCAAACGTGGCATCACTTGCCCAATGTATTGCTGCTGGTCCAATAAAATTTCCATTAATACGGACACCATATATGCAGACAATTAATCCTATAGTTCATGTCGTATTCTTTCCATTTAATAGTTGTATGTAAACAAAATGGAGAAATATCCAATATCTCATCGATTGGTTTTATATGATTCACCAACTAACCAGTGAATTATCAACTAATCGCTGATTAATATCGGGAAATAACTAAAACGTTTTATTTATCGAATCATTAAAGCCACATTACAGTCGCAAGACGACCACAAACAAACAATACAAGAGCCATACAGATTGATTTAAAATCTCAAATCACTCAGACTACCCAAGAAAGCTTTTTCCGGATCTCAGACCCGACCCGGCTAACACTATCCCTAAGCGACACCGGACAGTTGTTCTTCACGGCGGTGAGCTCGTACGGAGAAGTATCGGTAGCGAGCCATTGCTCGACCTCGAAATTCTGAGTCGAGCACTGCGCGTGAACGCCAGTCATCGAAACCTCAACGTAATTGACATACCATCCATGGTGATCGCCGGAGCCGTCGGAGGTCAGGTTCAAGGAGCAGATCGGACTAGGCAGGCACGGTGCTCTTCCGCTGAAAATGTCGAGATTGCCCCTCTCGAAGTAGTTGTAGTCAGGCCCCATTAATCCACCCCAGGCTTCGAGGTTTTTGATCCCGATGTAGTCACCGTACTTGTCGTAGATCCTCACGCTTGCGATCGAGTCGGTGCCGGCTTTCCAGATCGATCCGGTTCGGAGGTAGAATGAGTAGACGCAGTCTGGTTCATCTTCCTGCGGAAACAATCAGAGAGAAATTAGAACTAGAAGAAGTCAAAAACAAAATGAAAATCCGGGAGAAGTTAGAGATTGAGGAACTTACAGCGAGCACGACGACGGAGACTGTGGCGAGAAGGAGGAGGAAAGGGAGGAGAAAGTCGCGGCGAGCCATCGGTGATTGATCTTTTGATTTTCTCTTTTTCCGGTGAGTGATGATTTGTATGCTTCTCTCATGGATGTATTAAATAGATGCGAATATTGAGAGATTAACAAGTGAGGTAATGATCCCGTGTTTCTCGGAGTAGTGTGTATCGCTGACGTGGCGGATTCTTTACCGTCATGATGTGAGAATTGTGATTGACTTTTTTTCAGAACACGGTGTTACTCGGCGAGTCGGTCAGTATGGTTTAGCAGATTACGAAACTACCCCGTATGCCTAGAACTTGCCAGCGTAACAAAATTAAGCTAAAAGAATGTATATTTGTTTTTTCCTTGTGTAACAACAAGTCCACTATGGAAATTTCGGTAATCAGTTTTTCAGGTTTTTATTTCTATGTTAACAAATATTAATATTCTTACAAATACATTTTGTTTATATTTGCTGTCAGATTTTGATAATCTAGGCATAATAACGTTTTTCATACCGGTGGCGATATTTTCTTTAAACGACCAAACCATATCCATGTTTCATAAAGTCTCCAATTTGTTTTTTCGTGTGTGGGGATGTGGGCTAAACACTCTCTACATTAGGCTTCAGTTGTGGGTTTAGTTGCAATATTGGGCCCATGTCCATTTCCAAAACAAAATTATAGACTAAAGTCAAACGCATTGTTGACTTGTAAAGATTAAAGAAGAGTTATGTGATTTTCCTAAAGTAATCAGAGATTCAAAATAATCATAACATACTTTTGGAAAACCATAGATCCCGCTTATAAATTTCTTTTTTACTATACTAAAATACTAAGATTTCAAATAATTTTATAAGTTTGTGATGTTACTAAATGTTTCTATCATATTCTACAATCTCTCGGTTAGATTTTCTGTCAACATATAAAGCTATTATCTATGCTGACTTTTGCCCGATTGTGTCCTGCCACAATCCAAATTCAATTAACCAATCACTTTCATCTCGTCCTTCCCTCACACGTGTTTGATAAACATCCTTCGATCTTTTTAAAACGATAGCAATTTTAGAAGCGTGTTCTATGTGGTACTGTCGTTTAATTAGATCATAGTAGTTTTTCTCCTAATCATTACGCTGATCGAAGACAATAGTTGACTTTTGCTATACATTTTTACCCCATTTTGCGATACAGTGATTATTAATTTCATCATAGTTTAGAATCTAGATTTCAACTAAGATTTTCGATCATTTTAGAAATAAAGTAAAACTCGACAACATTTTTAAATGAGTGTGGGTAACCAAACAAAATTAAGCCGTATGGGTAAAGTGAAAATAGGGTTATGGCATTTTGTTTAATAGCCCCATATGTATATGTATTTCGTTACTTTTATATTTAAACATCCACAAATAAGGAAGAAAAAGGTAAATAACACTTAGCAAGAGATCGAAGCAAAGAATAATACCATCATATATAACATTTCATATTGGTAGAAAAACAAAACAAATCATTATGCGAAGCAATTTTTCAAAATCAACTTGAATTTGACTATCACCAAAACGAATAAATCTAATGTAAACAAACTTTGGATATATGTATATAATATACATAGAGTAGACAATAGTGGATGGTGGTAGTGGAACCACTTAATGCGATTTCACCTTCCTTGTTTTTCTCCCTTTCACACAAAAATAAAATAATCATTAAAAAAATCATGTCACACCAAATATCTTGTTTACCATAATACCATATCTCATCGAGTACCTATTATCATCCGAATCACTTCTTACGTTTTCTCTCATCAAACTCATACAAAAAAATTTGTTTCCGCTCAGAAGATGGAGTCCGGTAATAGTAGTAGCATGCAATCTTCAAGCGGCGGAGGAGGAGGAGGAGGGGAAGAAGAGTACGATTCACGCGCCGCGGATCAATCCATTTCCGCCTTCTTCGACCACCACAACCACCACGTGTCCTCTCTTCCTCCGCCTCAACAAAACCACCTCAACCTCCTCCACTTCGACCACAACAACAACAACTCCCTAATACCACCAGACTACTTCAACAACAACAACACGTTCTTACAAATAAACCAACAACCCGACCCGATACATCAACCCGACCTCCGAACCTTCTCCGCCACGTCATCGCTCCCTCCTCCTAACAAAATAGGAGTAACCAAGAAAACCAAGAAAAGATCCCGAGCATCAAGAAGAGCACCAACGACGATTCTAACGACGGACACTTCTAACTTCCGAGCAATGGTTCAAGAGTTCACCGGGATTCCAGCTCCGCCGCTATTCAACAACAACTCCGTCGTGAACACCACACGCCTCAACACTTTCCTTGGCTTGTCTTCTTCCTCACCAAACTCTTACAATAACAACAATCTCTTGTTACGACCTTTCGCTCAAAAACTCCTCCCAACGTCTCCTCTCTTATCCGGATCACAGATTCAACAATATCAAAACCCTAATGGCAGTTTCGAGAATATGAATCTACAGTCTCTTCTTCAAGCTCAGATTTCAAACATTACTTCAAACCCTAGAAGCAATGATCACGATCAGTTTGGTCTTGGTATGTTGCAGATTCCATCTACTACTCCTCCGGCGACGACGACGGCGACTAACGGGAACATAACCACCGGTGAAAATGGAAGTTTGGGTGGCTCCGATCATGATCATAATAATGACGGTACTTGGTTATGCTCATCTTCCGACCAAAGAACATAATAATATCTATATATTGTCCGAAAATCTAGGCTAATGTCTTGACATGGTATTATTCAGCAAAATTAAACATAGCACATGTAGGATGAAGTTACTGATCATATTTTGTATTTTAAAAATACTTTTAGAATCATTTTTCTCTTGTAGTGTTTGTTAATTAATCATTTGTTAATCTAATGTTGCTTTTTGGAACAATGAAACTATAATAATTGACTATATTATATATGTGTGGTTTATGGATCCGTGCACTTAGTTTATATCCTATTCAATATTGGAGTGATTGGTGGCGAAATTTGTGGAATCTTCGACGGCCGCCGGATTCTGGAGTATAGCTTCGGGACCATAGTATATAAAATTTTAGTTGTATTATAGCTTTTATAATTGTGGTGATGATTTGAAATTTGATAAATTACTGTTCTCCCATGTGCTTAGTATTTCTTGGTGTCTTCTCTCGCAATCATCTACATTAAGAGTCATGTTTCCATTATGATATATAATTCCATTTGATATATGTTTTTCTTTACTTTCCTCTCATTTTTACCATGCTAATAGATTTGAAATTTTCACGAAACAAAATGCAGAAGCGAATACGTATGTAAATAATCAATAGTGATGATTAAAATGCAATGCGTCCGTCTCTCCATAAAGTTCGTACCCTTTTTTCTTCCATCTCTCTAGTTCTTGTTTTTTTCTCTCACTAATTGGATAGATTTATTCAGCTTGATCTCTCTCGCTCTCTCTCAACACGTCAGAAATGTTTTGTTAGAGGACTTTTTAATAATGTCATATGCCACTGTATATAATAAGTCTTACAAAAACAAACTTTTCTTTATTCGCAGTGAGATTGGTCGTCCAACAAATAATGAGATTTGATGAAAATATCTTTTGCTTGTTCGTGTGTACAAAAGTTTGTATGATTTTTTGATTTTTTTTTTTCTGTCCACGGACAAGTTACACGACATAACCTATACACATCACTTACATATAGATTGACCACAATATATGCATATACGATATACGTGTGTCTCTATCTAAAAGGAATATATATGATGATGATGGTTATTATTATGGTGGTGGTTATGGTGGACCATGATATTGAGCTATTGTCGCACTGATGGGTTTCCTATAAATTTCGTATGGACAGATCACGCTAATACTCGGTTTCATAGTCCAGTGATAAGCCACTGGTATGGCCATTAAGTTACTAATACTATCCAAATGATTCGATTCAGGTTCTGTATATTACTATATTTGGTGGGCCGATTGGCTCCAAAAGTTAAAAGAGTTGCTGCTAAAGGAGGATATGAATATACCTGAACATCAGGTTGTGATGGAAGTCTAAGATGAAACCTAAAATGATATGATATATGAAACATGTAATACACATTATAAACTTGTTAACGCACATTTCACAAAAGTTGTGAAATACATATATTGGTCCGCTATGAAAAGTGTTCCACGTGGTAGACTTTTGACAGTCGTATATATCTTTAATGAAAAATCTTGGTTGCTTAATCCTCAAATCGCAGATGAGGCTGCTGAGAGTTAGTCAATGGATTTGGTACTCTATTGATGCTTTGAATAAATTCCAGCTTTCAAATGCATCTTCCTTTTAATGGTCCGTTAGGTCTAAAATCAATTTTTGTCAAAGGATATGACCCAACAATAGAAAATGATATCGAATTCTTATTGGTTTATGTATCTAATCACTCGATACTTTTCTCCTGCTTAAAAAGACGATATTAAAAAAACTACTACACGCGAATAGAATCTTCCGAAAAGGTCATAGTGCCTAAACCAATCTCAATCAGAGATTAATCAAAATTCTTGTTTTCGTTTGATATTACTGTATTTAAAAATTAAATGAACCACTTGCAAAAAATGTTGACTTTCCATAGTATCAGTCTACGAATGCATAGAAATAAAGTTAATTTATTCTTTAAGCTGTAAAAGCAGTAAACGTGGCAGTGTGGGTCCTACAATCATATCCATGATGTTTGGTTTTTGCCCGTTGCTCTCTCTCAGACCAAACGCTTGCGCTTTCCCACAGATAAGGAAGAAGAGAAGGAAGAGAGCTCGAATCAAATCCAACAATGGCATATTCTGCTTTAACACTCACACAATCTCTCTACACACGTTCCTTCAGACCTATCACTCCCACCATCTTCTCTTCTTCTTTTCCCGCGTCATTCTCGTGTCTCTGTTCTTCTTCCACCGATTGCGAGCCGAAACTCACGTTCCTCGCCGCGAAGAAGCGCGTTTTCGGAATGGGTCTAGGTTTCATAGCAGCTTCGATTCTCTCCCTGACGCCTCTGGACGCAGACGCCACGAGGATCGAGTATTACGCCACCGTTGGAGATCCTCTCTGCGAATACCGCTACGCCAAATCGGGGCTTGGCTTTTGCGATATCGACGAAGGATTCGGTGACGAAGCTCCTCGTGGCGTTCTCGTCAATGTAATATATACTCTATCTCTCTAATTTTCCCCTAAATCGATATGATTGCTCTGTTTATGGTCTTTTGAGCACATTTCTGGATAAAAATGTCAGATTTGGCCCATGATTATGTTTAATCCATTCGAAAAACTTAACCTTTCTTGCTAAATTGCTATGATTTCTCTGTGAACGGTGTTTTGTGTTGAATATATACGAAAAGTTTCTAAATTTGGCGACTGGAAGTTGTTAAAAGAATTTGGAGTTGGGGCAGGTTCATTACACGGCGAGGTTTGCAGATGGAACGTTGTTTGACAGTAGCTACAAGCGTGCGAGACCACTTACTATGCGAATTGGAGTCGGAAAGGTACTACAACAAAACCCTTATTGAAAGTTAGTTCCTTTACTCTTTTGCGATTAAAGTCAGTTAGTCTCTATGAACAGGTTATTAGAGGTTTAGACCAAGGGATTCTTGGAGGAGAAGGAGTACCTCCGATGCGAGTAGGCAAGTTCTGTTCTGTCATCTTCTTCCTTGTTAAGACTTGAAAACATAACTCTTGTTGTGCGGTCTTATTTACAGGAGGGAAGCGTAAACTTCAAATTCCACCTAAGTTAGCTTATGGACCAGAGCCTGCAGGATGCTTCTCCGGTACTTAATTCCCACCATTTCACTTGTATATGTGTAATATTTTACTTATGCTTGTTGAAAAGATATGTGAATGTGTTTAATAATCCGATTTGTCTTATTTGGTTTATGTAGGTGACTGTAACATACCAGGCAATGCAACTTTGCTCTACGATATAAATTTTGTTGAGATCTATCCAGGAAGTAATACAAGATGAAACCCAACTTTCTAATTCGTTCGCCAGATAAAGAAACAACTATATATGTATATGAATATGATCATGTATATCACCAGGGGACTCCTTTAAGTTAAACTGAATATATAAAGGATTGGGTATTTTCGGTCCAATTTCAGTGTTCAAGGTAAACAAATTTAAAATTACATGTCAATGCAAACATGAATCAATCTATTTACAACTTTTGTTTTCCAGAATTTTTGATTTGGTATGAGAATTTTCCAGACAATTTTACTTCCAGTTCAATATGTACTTTAGCTTAGGTGAAAAAAAATGTGTGTTAGGTTAGAATCAGTATAGACAAGTGATGTACTGAGTCTAATAATATGTGTGTTACGTTGGATTCGGCTACTTCCTTTATTTACACAAGCAGTGATTTGATATCCAATTGATTAGGCTAGCTAGAGAATATTCACTAAGTAATTTGGCCAAATGGATGGCCCATTCTGAAAATGGAATTTATGAGAGTTAAGTACCGGCGACGTTAGGGTTTGGAGCGTAGCTCGAGAAAGTGGAGAGAGCGGCGATGAGGCAGGAGAAAAGTGTGATCAGACTCATGCCTTACGAAAACAGAGAGGAGGGTTTCGACGAATGGTATAGAGATGCTTGCTATGGTGGGTCAATGGTGGATTATCACCCAATGCATGGATTCTATGTGATGCGGGACACTTCAATGCAGATATGGGATTCTCTCAAGGTATGGTCCCTTTGGGAGTTTGTCAAGATGATTTTCACTTTTTTTGCCCTCGTTATTTGTTCTAAAACTAGGATAGGCTGCTAGGGTCATAGATTCTTGGTCCTTTAACAGTAGGTTTGTGACTTTGCCCTACTGTGTGTGTGTGTGTCTCTCTCTATCTGACTAGGATGTTTTCGAGCGGGAGATGAAACGCATGAAAGTGAAGAAATGTCACCTCCCTACATTCGCAGAGAAAGAATCTTCAGAGGTCAGAGATTCCCTGTACCCATATTTCAGAAAGTGGATCCATGAGGCTTCTGACTTGCCTCTCAAGTACAGCCAGCCAATGGTTCCACGCTAGTATGTCTGAGATGAGCAAACCAATCCCTTTTCTCAGGTAAAAACGAATCTAAACTATTTAATCCCAGAAAAACTCATATTTCTCTTTAAATGCAGGAGCCGTGAGATCCTGTGGCAAGAAGGCCATAGCGCCTTTGCCACTAGGGAAGAAGCATACCTTGATGTCAAGAATGTGATGGACATTTACTGCCGCATCTACGAGGAGTTTCTCGCCATCCCTGTTCTTACAGGCCGTAAGAGCGAGGACGACAGTGGACTCTTGTCCTCCACTTTGCAGGTAATTAGGTAAACTTACGAGGAGTTGTTGGATACTGTTTATTTAATTACCATTGTGATCAACTTTGTTTTTCTCAGGTTTTCATTCCGGAAACCGGTGGTGCCGTGCAAGGCGCGTATTCAAACTGTCTAGGACAAAGCTTCGCTAAACAATTCAACATCTGCTTTGAGAAAGGGATTGGAGTTTATTCACTGGTTTGGCAGAGCTCTTGGTCCTTCAACTCTGCTGCGGTAATTGTGCCATCCATTAACCTTCATTCTCCTCGTGATTTCAGATTTCAAACCATCGTTTTTCTTTTCTCCTCTTGGCTTCATTTCAGATCGGATTGATGGTAATGGTCCATGGAGATGACAAAGGGATGGTGCTCCCTCCTAACGTGGCACCAATTCAAGCTGTCTTGATCGCCTTAGCCATTGATCAGAGCGTTCGTGATGCCTGTGCTGCTGCTGCAATCCTTCTGGAGCTAGCCGGTATCCGTTGCATTGTCGACTCTTTCAGTGACATTCCTATCTCTTACAAGCATGCTCATTGGGAGCTAAAAGGGATTCCTCTCAGAATTCTCATTGGAGGCTCAGAGATTGCCAGCAACACGGTAATGCAAAACTTTTCTAACAAATAAAACATTACCAATTAGACTCGTGGACATCAACTATTTTTTTTTTTTTTTTTTTTTTTTTAATCTTTACAGGTTCTTATAGAGAGGCGAGATGATGGTTCTACGACATCCGTCTCGCGCGATGACCATGACCTCGGTGAACGTGTTGCTCTTCTTTTGAAGGAAGTTCAGACTAGTCTCTTCAAGGTGGCCAGGTCAAAGAGGACTGAGTCTGTTGAGAGTGTGGAGACGTGGGAAGAGTTTGTGGATGCCCTCGAGAGAGGGAAGCTGGTTTTTGCTCCTTGGTGTGATGAGCAGCAGGTGGAGAGGGATATCAAGGAGCGTACATACGGGCTTGCAAAACCCGTTTGCACTCCCTATGATCAGCCGTGTCTTCCTATGGGTAATTTCTTCTTCTCTTCATCTCACATCTGTCATTGTTTCTTGTATATAAAATAATAAGATTCTCTCTATATATAAAATAATAAGATTCTCTTGCATTATTTCTTTTATTTAGGTACTCTTTGCTTTGCGACGGGAAGGCTTGCAAAGACGTGGACATACTGGTCTCGTGTTCTCGTCTCTGAAGGATGATTATAACTTTTGACTAGTTTTGTAAGGCTAGTAACTAGCCAGCTTATTTTGTCGTTGATCATCAAAATGATTTTTCGGTTTTCTTGATTGAGCTGAGTTAGACCACCGACAAGGACTTTACTAGGCTCCATCACCGACTTGAGTTAAACGACTTGCTATTATATTTAGCAAGTTCTTGTTACTTAAATTGTTTAGTTATGTATCCATCAGTATTTCATATGATATGATGCACATGAATCCACATCACAATAACAACCATCAGTATTTCAACATCTATAATATGGTCACAATGCAGGAAACAAATACTTGAAAAAACATAATTCATGAGATCATCTTATTTTTGATTAAAACTTCTGTAACACTCTAACTCAGAGAAGATCTCTCTCGAGAACATCTGCAGTGTTTTTTAAACATCAACCCGTGATCCGAATTCTAAAAGAAACACTGTCTTTTTATCGTGCAGACATAAACATAGGAGAAATACAGAATCGTAAACAACAATTGATTCTTACTCTGACCAAAAAAGGGTTGGTGCTACTGCCCGCAAAATCAATGAACTCATCAAGGACTCTTTGAGTATCGAGCTGAACAGAAACAAAAAAGAATGTACCTTTCAATGGAAGATCTGAGAGGGATGAGATCAAGTTTGGCTGACACAAGTTGCATAGGATTGGAGAACAGTCAAAGCTTGTTCCGCAATGGCTCTGTTTCTTGCACTTCTCACCCAATCGCCGACTACTTCCTCTGCTTTACTTCCTTTAACGCCTTCTTCAAGTGCAGCTGCTGCTTCTGCTAGTTTCCCCTCAGCCAAGTGATTCTCAACTTTTTTAATTACAGATTCAATGCCTTCATTAGCTTCATCCACTTCCTTGAACTGTAACACACAAATATCCGAGGAAGCAATTAGTTTCAGATTTTTTGAGTGCAGAGTTTTGTTTCGCAAGTAGCAATACCTTGAGCCAAGATGCAATATGTGCTAGTGAATGTGTCAAGATTCCTCCGCCACCAGGTGGAATGAGACTGAAGTGTCGAAGTGTTCCTTTCAAGCTTTTAAACTGAAGGTAATAAAGAGAAGTTAGAAATAAATAAGTAATTAAATCCATTGAGATCTATGAATGAATAAGAAGCCCACCTTCTGGTTCAGCTGCAGTGTTGTATCTGTTCCACTGGATCGTACTTCTTCTGGAAGAGATGATAACACCAAGCCTAAGATTGAATCCTTATGAATTCCTTCAAGATAAGTCTGAAGCGTATCGATTTCTTTTTGGATTGGCAAGCCTTTCGAGAGTGTAGCATCCAGCGCAACTGCACCCTACAATAACCATAAGTTAAAAAAAAAAAAAACCATATAAACAACTTAAAAGGTGGTATAGAGAAAAGCAAAGTTATATAACATTAACATGAACCCATGACAAAAACAGACATTCGATTCTTACCAACGCAAGCTTGTGAACTGAATGACTTTGGCGAGCCTCTTCAGAGCGCGCATAGAATGCCATACGCAGGGCCTTTATCTACAGAAATCAGAAGCCAAACAAAAAAAGAGACATGACTGAACATTCAGGAAATCTACTCAGTTACAAAGAGAGAACACAAAATTGTCAAGTTAAAATTTTATCATGTGGCTTCATTAGAACGGAGCCCATCACGTCACTTTTATGGATATCTCATCCTTAATAGAATTCTTGGATACTGTGTTTCAAGAACAATTCATTCACTTTCTTTGTCTTCATGACATGTTTCCAACGAGCAACTGGATTACTAAACTTTCTTCCTAGTTATGGTTTCTAAACAGTCAACGCAATATTCTATACCATGAGATTGGAACCATTAACTAGTAGGAAATGAAGTAGAGTGTTTCGTTTTTACTTACATTAAGATCGACCTCTGCCATTCTTTCAAGATGTGCTGCCTTTTCTTTTGCAATTGCCGAAGTCAACTCAGCCTTTGCCATTTCTTCAGCTTTACTCAAAGCCAACTGCGCTTCAGTTTCCTGCAGTGAATACCAATTATCAGTAATGACTTTCCAAATCGCCATACAATTCTGTTATCAGCTTCCCTGCAACGAGCATACCTTTTGTTCAATTTCTGTTTTGAGCTTATCTTCCATTCTCTCTTGGATTGACTTGATAGCAGCTGCTGCTTTTGTTTTTTCTCTTTTTAGCTCCTGGAGAAAGCAACAATGGCACTTCAATTTTAGTTGTAAGTTTTATTTCTACTCAGGATCTTAAATACCCAGATTATATGGAATCCAGTTAAAAAATCGCATCAGATGTCCATGTTTATAAGAGAAGCAAATATGATATTGAACATCATCATGTTAGACTGATGCAGCATTGCGACTGGACATATGTTCTGGAAGTGAGTTAATCAAGCAGAGGTAAAGAGATAGAAGCACCTTATCCAATATCGCCGCCTCCTCTATACGCATTAATTCACGTGCCCTAAGATCTCTCAACTCATTTTCGTACTTCTCCTGAGGACAGTCAGAGTGGCAGGAGTAAGCAAGTAAATATCTCACAGATAACGCAAAGAGAGTACAGAGATGAAATCATTATATGAGATATTTCATCTTATAAGCAACCTTCAAGGCTCGCAGTTTTTCAGCAAAAACTTGGGCTTCTAAATGAGACTGTCTCTCCTCAGCTGCATGAATGGCATCAAGAAAATCAAGCACCAACTTTCCATCCTCATTCATGTAACCATCTTTCACCCCCTCAATTGAGTTACGAAGAGCCTAATTCACGAAAACAATGCAGATTAAGTATATTTCAAGCAGACCATCAATCAATACAAAGCACTGAAGGAGCAGAGAACAGGAAAATCAAGTGTGAAACCTCAGTTTCTTCAGTTAGTTGTTCCCTAAATGATGAGGATCCAGTGCTTTCAGTACCATTGCCTTCTAGATTGTATTCCTTAAGGAGAGAACCTGGCTTTTCTACTTCCCGCTCAATCCCATCCTGTAAGAGAACGATTGATTAGAGATTTACATCAATCCTTCTTAGTTTATACCTTCATCTGCTACATTTTAATTTGCAAGCTATTCGTTTCATCACCTGTAGTGCTCTTTCAAGTTCAACTTAAGGAAAAGTTAGTACCTCAGGTGGCGTTTCAGTGGCAGGATCCTTTGGTGAAGCAGATTCCATAACCGAACTAGTCAGGGCATTAACAACAGTACTGTCCTCAGGTTTTGGTACAGCTTCCAACTTCACATTTCCCGCCTCAGATATAATCTCTGGGGACGTGTCAGACTTAGTACTCGAATCTTCAGATGTAGCGTTATCATTCAAAGAAACAGGCAAGCTTTTCTCACTTTCTTGAGGCGTCTCTTCTTTGTCAGAAGAAATATATGTATAACGGTCAGGTGTTACATCAGACTCGGGTTGCACGTCTATGACTATGTCACTCTGCATTCCCCCAGAAGCTTCAGGTAGCGTTTCGGCTTTACCATCCACTGATGAGCTGATTCCAGCAGAATCTTCAACACCAGGAGGAGCCACATTCAAATGACGAGCCTCCTCCAGTTTTTCAGTAACAGCAACTGGCTCACTTAATTTCTGATCTTCTTTCCCCAGATATTGATCCAAATACCCAGTCTGATATGCTACCAGAAAGGCACCAACAACAGCGACACCTCCGAGGACCACTTTCGAAGAACTACCTTTAGAGCCATCTGGTTTCCCCACAGGAGGAGTAGTAGGAGGAGGACTCACATTTGGAGGATCAGCTTTAGGTGTCCCCACGGGATTAGCTCCGGGGAGGCCAGTTTTGCCAGATGTAGATGCCTTTCTCGAAGAACTCAGATGAAACCTCTGTAGCAAACACAACGTACACAATCAGAAACAAGAGTGTGTGCTCACAAAATGTTAAGAAGAAAATCAATCACCACTAAAATTGCATACTCACCTGAGCTCCCAAATTCGCCGGGAATCTCTTTGTTGACAAACGCGAAGACAGCTCGAGGACAGACCTAAGCCAAAGAGCAACGAGATCATCAAATTTCAGTAAGATTCACAACGAATCGAGCTAATCAAAACTCACGATAGCTCTCAATTTTAGAGAGATCAACAACGATAGCAACAGACGCTAAGCCTACACAAATATGATATTGCCACAGCAAGAGAATCCAATCGGTAACAATTGTATAGCACCAAATTGACGAAAGGGAATATAATCTCCGATTTCTAGGATTGAGGAAACGTACTTCCGCAGCATTATCGCGTTGCTACTCGTGAAGGAGCGATATTTTACGACGGACGGAGAAGACGACTTGGGAAGGAGAGCCTCCGGTGGGTAAAATATTCTCCCCTCTTGGAAAACCAAAATGCGTCAAAACGACGCCGTCTGTGGACACATTGATAACCAAGGGTAATTTCGACATTTACTTAGATAATGGTGATGTTTTTCATACAAGCCCTTCCTTCACTTCAAGTCCTCGACTTTTATTCATTATCAAACACCAGACGAACAAGAACCCTAGAATTCGCCTCCTCTTTCAATTTCCCAAATTTTTTTTCAATCAAAAACAATGACGGGATAGGAAATTTTCCCAATGTACGCTTTATCTGTTCGTCTCTTTTAGAATTACTGCTGATAAAGCTCTCTCTTTCTCCGTTTCACATCTTCGAGATTTCGTTTTATTCAAAGGTGCGTTCTTTTTCTGGGTTTGAGCTCATAAGTTGAATTGATTCGTCTGATTTGCGTTGAAATTTTCGAAATTTGTAATCTCTCCGTGGTGGGTTTTGATTATTGTCTTATGCTCGGAAGTCTCTCTAATTGTCGTTCTTAATCTTCTTCGAATTCAGGTTTTTTTCATTATCCCGTCGTTCGTTCACCTATTTCAAGAAGTTTCAAGCCAATTTACTGTAAGTCATATTAAAAGCTGATCTCTTTTGCATTGTGCTTGTTAAGAACTGATTTTGATTTTGTTTTCGTTTTGCTTTTCTTTTAATTGTTGTTGGCTGATTTGGATTGAGAGAAAAGTGTTCCAGTGCGATGGATTTTTATAATTTATCGAATTTAATATTGGATTTTTTTGCTTTGTTTTTCAGAATCAGGTCATAAGCTAAGATGTCGTCATCACCTTATCCAATCCTGGACAACCGACCAATTGACAAGTGGAAGGTTACGGAATTGAAAGAAGAGCTCAAAAGACGGAGACTAACAACAAGAGGCTTGAAGGAGGAATTGGTTAGGCGTCTTGATGATGCCCTTCGTGCTGAGCAAGAAGAGTCTCAAAGACTCAACGATGCTGCTCTTGCTGCTGCTGTGGCAGCCAATCAACAGCCTGAGTTTACTCCTATGCCTGGAGGCAACAATACACCACATCGAATGCAAGCTACTCCTGTTGCTCCAGTTGAAGCGGCGGTATTCAGCACTGAGACAACTCCAGTTGCAGCTGAGACAACTCCAGAGCCAACTGAGGCTAAGACAACGACTGAAGCATCAGCTGCGGCGGTTGAGACTACACCACCCCCGGTGTTTTCTAACTCAGGTGAAAAGGTTGATGATGTTAGAGATGTAACTGGTGATGATGTGAAGCTACAAGAACCTCAGGGATTTGGGATGGCTGCAACTGATGCAGTAGTTGCCGAAGAGCCGTCCAGTGAGCAGATTGTTGAGAACTCTGAAGTAGAGATAGAGAATAAGGAAACCTTTAACGGGTTTGATGGTTCTATGGACCAACCAACAGAGTCAGGTCTTGAAAAATCTGCTATGTACAACCAGGTATCTGAGGTCATCCCCGTTACAGGGTTTGAGGTAAAATCTGATTGTATTTCTACTGATTCTGTGTCAAATAATGAGAAAATAGAACTAAAGGATAACGAAATTGCTGATGATGTCAAATTAGAACAAATTGTTAGTAAGTCCCAAGAGCCATCAACTGTCGTTGGTGAATCGCATCCAATGGATGTCGAGAAGCCACTTGAGCAGAAGATGTATGTTGGAGGTGGGGATGACAGCGTTGCTGCAAATGCTGATATGAGCATAGGCAATAATGATATCGATGCAGGGGACTCAGAAAAGTTGAATTTAGATAGAAGTTCTGGTGATGAGTCTATGGAAGACGAGCCAGAGACTAAGCAAACTGAGTCAGTTACATCTCATGAAATGGTGGAGAAGAGTGAGAAGAAAGAGGAAGCCCCTGAAAGTAAAAGCCATCCAATGGTGGCTTCTGACAAAAGAAAGCTCCCTGTTAATGGTAAGGCTTTTTACTCTCATCTCTGTGTTTATGGCTACTTCTGTTGTCTGTTGGTTTTTGAAGTATATCTGTTGACTTGAATCTAAATATGATGAAATGTCTTGATTTCTACCTTGTAGAGCAAGAAGCTGTTGGAAACAATGAGCCTGCAAAGAGGCAACGTCGATGGAACTCTGAGAGCATTAAGGTTCCTGAAGCACAGGCCACTAACAGCGCCACACCCACTACAACACCGAGGTCAACTGGTCTGAAGCGTGACTTCTCAAGATCCAACTCTTCGGTTAGTGAGGATGGACCCAAGGAGCGTGTGGGTATGTAACCTAGCACCCCTTTGTGTATGTTTCTATCTCTTGTTTTGTTCTTTGAAGCCATTGATATTTATATGCTCAATATGTATTTGCAGTTCCTCCATCTCCAAAGGAGCCTACGAATTCTCTCAGGATTGATCGTTTCCTTAGGCCGTTCACACTGAAGGCTGTTCAAGAGCTTCTGGGAAAAACGGGAAACGTCACTAGCTTCTGGATGGACAACATTAAGACCCACTGCTATGTATCGGTAAGACCATTGCTTCTCCAATCTTTTTGATTTACAAGAATCTCAATTCCATCTTGTTCTTCCGACTTCAGTTTTCTAAATATACAAAGAATTTATTGTAACTTTAAATTTTATTGTGATGTGATGTGAATGCAGTATTCTTCAGCTGAAGAAGCTGCAGCAACAAGAGAAGCAGTGTATAACCTCCAGTGGCCGCCTAATGGAGGACGCCTTCTGACAGCTGAATTTGTTGGACCAGAAGAAGTGAAGGCAAAACTGGAAGCTCCTCTGCCTGCTCCTCCTCAGGCTCAGGCTCCATCGCGGGCACATCCAACTGCTCTTCCACCACCACCGCCTCTGGCCAAAGCACCTGTTGCTCTGCCTCTTCCTCCACCTCCTCCTCTAGTCCCTGAGGAACAGGAACCTCCAATAGTCACTCTGGATGATCTTTTCAAGAAGACAAAAGCAATCCCCAGGATATATTACTTGCCCTTGTCAGAGGAACAGGTTGCAGCTAAACTTGCCGCTAAGAACAAGTGATGTTGCTGCTTGTTGGGAATGTGATGTCAGGTCATTATTTTCGTAGCAGGCTCTTAGGAATTTAGCTCAGTGCGGACAAAAGATGAGGACACCTTTGTTGAGTTTGGTTTGGTATTTTCTAATGTAGAAGGCTCTTTTTATGTTTAGTTGACTTTGGTTTGAACCTTTCTTTGATGAACGAACAGAGTTTGCTCGGGACCTATCTGCTATCCATTTCTCTTTTCTTCCTTGTTTTTATGGAGCTATGAACAATTGTTGGTTCAGAAATAAGTAATAGCAAACCAATATTATCAAATATATCTATCAGTCGTCATAGTAGAAGTGGAGCCATGCCTCTTCCTTTCTGATTTATGAGAGAAAGTAACAATGTTTTCCGAGATTTGCAGTATCAATAATATTAATATTACTTGCGTAGAGAAAACCTTCAAAACTTGACAACGGAACACCAAATCACACGCATAGTTTACATTTCCACGAAAACTAAAAACACGACCAGTAAGATTTGTGAACCAGTTTTTCCAAGAATTTTCGTTTAATTTTACTCTTGTGATTGGGTTGCTACTTAGTTCACAATAAGACAAACGAGATGGGGAGATTTTGTAAGAAATCCTTCCGGTAGGCAAAAGAGGATTCTTTTGCATAACATGTACGGCCGTACGGGTGCATAACTTGCTCCGAGGGATGACATTTCCGTTTAGTGTTAATTAACGAGATAAATGTTGTAAGAATTTTATGTAGCTTAGAGTTACCAAGTGAGGGTTGAGTTTGTTGAAGAGTGCCTTTTTATAGAGGTTTCTATGAGAAAAAAAAAATTGAGTTGTCAAAACAATGTCTGAGCTCGGGTTCGAACCGGGGACCTCTAGTGTGTGAGACTAGCGTGATAACCGACTACACCACCCAGACTTCGCTGCTTAGTTCATTGAAACTAGTTATCAATACACTTTAGTAATATCAAATCAAACCAAACCATATTATATACATGACACAATCGGTTAGAGTTCTTCTCAACATGAATGGTTCAGTTCGGGTTGAGTTTAAACTGAACTAAACCGATAAACTAATATGTTTATTGAATTATCTCATTTGTTAATTATACATATTTATATTTATTCAGAAATTTGGAAAAATAGTAAAATACTAAATGGTTATTAAGCAAATACTCTTCTCTATTTTTTTCTTATCTTGACGAAAATAAATAAATAAATATTGTTATCATCCCAATTCCCAATCAATCACCTACCCCGACTATAATTTAGACACAGACAGTCAGACACGTTCATTGGAAACTCAGATCCTTTTTTGGTAAAAAAGAGAAGTCAGATCTGTACGGCGAAACTGAATTTCATTTCTTCTGGTTCTTCTTCATTGGCGATCTCAATCTTAAATCTCTTCGGATTTCTTCTTGTTCCTCTTCATTGGCGATCTCAATTTTAAAACTTGTTGGAATCTCGCAGCGTCAAGCCATCAACTCCTAGGCTTACTTGGTCGCTTTATTTCTTATCTGAAACTCTGTTCTGGTCTGGTAAGTGAATCTCCATTTCTTTATAAGAATCTTGATTTTGAATCTCAATTATTTGACTCGCTTATCTGTCAGAATTGTCATCTTAATTGTGGTTCCTGTGCGGCTGTTTTTTTTTGTTTGCGTTTCATGTTTTGGTGTTGTATGGAATGAATCGTTTTATTCTTCATGATTTATCTTGGTTTGTGTAGAGTGTCTTGCGATTCATAATCGAGGAATATGGTGACCAAGTTCGTGGCAAAGAGTAACGGAGTTAAGGGCCGGACCTTCCACACCAAACGGCCATGGATTCTCGCGAGAAGATTGCTCTGGCATTACCGTAGGAGGGACCTGTTCGTGGTGTTCATTTGCCATAAATCACGGCCTTTCTTTTTCTCACAAGGTACACTTTCATTATCTAAAGTTTTTTTTATTTTTTATTATTACTTGAATATTTGGCAAATTTCTTTTTATTTTCTTCTTCCGTCATCAAAACCAAGAATCCCGTTTTCATTTTTCTTTTGATCTTATGAGTTTTAATATGAATAATCCTTTCTCATCACTTGTACAATGAAATTTACACAACTGAGCTTATAATACAGTGGCAAACATAGCTACTTAATAATGTTAACTTTGCAACAGCAGAATAGGTATCCACATAAATCCAATTCTTCCTTTTGATTATAGGCAATCAAAAGTTATGTTTTGAATTTTTAACACCCATTTACATGCTTAGTAGGTGGTGAGGAATGCAGTTTTTAAGTGTGATTGTTCTCAAGTACCTGCAACTCCAAACTCTTTATAGCATTTTCCCATACTATATGACATTTAGGTTCAGTATAGGTAGTGGGTTCAAATTTCTAGGTAATAGCAGCTATATAAGTTTGGTATGGCAGTTATATTCTTAGTCGAACCACTTGTACCCGAAAGCAAAAGTATTGTGGCTATTGTCGACAATCTAGTGATGTCAATTTGGGCTGAAAATCTGCTTCTCCACGGGGCGGGTTAATGTTGTAGTTTTTGACAACAATCTCAAATGGGTTAAACCCGCGTGAGTGATCCAAGTAATATGATAAAAAATAATTTATATATAATGTTAAATACATATGGTTATGATTTCTAAATGCAATTTACCAAGTAATATTAACTTCTTCTTCTTTTTTTTGTGTATGATATTTTTGTTTTATTTTATTATGCATAGGAGATAACGGATAATTAAAATTAATTCAGAAGAGTGATGTTTCTGAAATGGAATCAAAACTGGAATGGATTAACGGATAATTAAAATTAATGATTAACGAATAGCAAAAGATGCTCCGTTAACAGTTAGTTCTAAAACAAACAATTAACGGATAATCAAGACTAACTGTCTACTACATTGTCAATAATTTGTCACAGACGAGTCGCTACTGCTTTTTCTCCGAGCTTCGTCTCTGGAGGTTTTTAGGTTTATCCCTAAAGCTTTTCCCCGGAGGCGTCGCAATGACCCGATCGATTGTGGTGTCCAAGTGTGAGAGAAAGAGCGAATCGAGGACCGTCATCAACACAGAGAAGAAGAGAGTGTACGGACTGAGTTTCCATTATAAGCGACCATGGATTCTCGCGAGTTTGGATTGTGGCGAGATCCAGCTGTGGGATTATCATAAAGAGTGTTTGATCCGTCGTTTCGGTGAGCACCAAGGACCGGTTTATGGTGTTGATTTGCACAAATCGACTAATTTGTTCGTCTCTGGAGGTACGCTTTCTTCTCTAGCTCGGGTCGTAATCGTTTGGTAGAAATTGGTTAATGTGTCTGTGATGTGCTTGCTCGGTTAGTAAAATTTGTGATTCAAACTCCACATGTTTGCTACTTCTTGATTCCACAAGCCAAATCGTGCCTATATGAAAGATTTAAGGGTCGAAAGATTATGGTTTGGGATTGTAGGAAGTATGTTTGCTAAAAATTGGTTGATGTATGTGTAATGTGCTTGTTGCTTGCTCGGTTAGTGAATTTGTGATTTAGATTCCACAGAGTTGATATATCTGTCTGGTTCTTGATTGGATTCTTTGCAGCCTTTTATGGTTTACATTAGCAAACCAGATCGTGCCTTTATTTATTTAGGAAAGATTCTAGAGTCTGAATCACAAGATTCTTGCAGGGGATGATCGAAAGATTATGGTCTGGGACTGCTACAAGTCACAAAGTCTCTTCACTCTGCAAGGGCATGGAGATATTATCAGAACCGTGCAGTTTCACCACGAATACCCGTGGATAGTTAGTGCTAGTGACGATAAAACTGTACGCATATGGAACTGGCAATCACGGAATTGTATCTGTGTCTTGACCGGTCACAACAGCTATGTCAAATCCGCCTCTTTCCATCCCACCAAATACCTTGTCCTATCAGCTTCTATGGATTGTACAGTCCGTATTTGGGATATTGGTGGTCTTAGGAAGAAGACACTGTCTCCAGCTGATGCCCTCCCACGTTCCAGTCAGATGTTTAGTGGTGATGATGCTATAGTCAAGCACTTGCTCCAAGGTCATGCCGCAGGAGTAAACTCGGCTTCTTTTCATCCTACCCTACCTCTTATTGTCTCTGGCTCAGATGACAACCAACTAAAGTTGTGGGAAATGGATGGTAATCATTTAACTTTTTTGCCGAACAAAATTGGTATTCAATCATGGATGGTACACTGATACATGATAATATTGCTCATGGATTCGTTCTGGATTAGTTATGAGTTTTCAATGTCATTGCAGAAACCAGAGCCTGGGAGATAAAGACATTGCAAGGGCATACAAACAATGTGTCATCTGTTATATTCCACGCGAAACAAGACATAATTGTCTCCAACTCTGAAGATAAAAGCATCCGCGTCTGGGATGACATTGAGCAAACTGCAAATCTCACTTCCCGTCAAGAGATGAAATTACGGAGTTATCCACCAGGTCACCCATTGAATCTACAAGCAGCGAGATTTGGGAGTGGCATGATTACTTCATCACGCACTTTCCAGGAAGAAGAGAAATTCTGGAGTCTTGCTGCTCACCCAGAGACAAATCTACTCGCAGCAGGACATGACAGTGGTATCATCATCTTCACGGCTAAGAGAGTACGCCCTGCATTTGTTGTGAGTAATGATTTTCTGATATATGCCAAGGGTCATGAGTTGCGGCGCTATGAATTCTCAAATCAAAGTGACTCGCATATTATGCGTTTACCAAGTGGGGCAAGGACTCTATCTTATAGTCCAGAGAAAGATGCATTACTCATCTCCACAAATCCGGATGGGCAATATGAGTTGCGCAAGTTATCAGAACCGACAAGTCCGCCTTTGTACCCTGGAAATTATCAGTCTGCGGTGTTCGTAACACCGAATAGGTTTGCTGCTCTTGAAGACTCTCGTAAAGTGTTACTGATAGATCTGCACAACAAGATCCGTTCAAACTTTAGCCTGCTAGTACGTGCTGATGCTGTTTTCTACGCCGGGACTGGATATCTGCTTTGCAGATCTGAGCATCAACTGTTGAAGATTGACATAAATGGTGCTTTCGTTGCTGCGCTTAAGATACCATCTGGATCTGTTAGACACGTTGTTTGGTCTCGGGATATGGAGAGTGTAGCTTTGCTCAGCAAACATAGTATACGTGTTGCAACCAAGATGCTCGTCAGCCAGTGCTTCATTGAGGAGACAATACTAGTGGACAGTGCTGCTTTTGATGAAATTGGTGTCTTGCTTTATACTACTTTGAGCCACATCAAGTACTGTCTTCCTAATGGAGATATTGGAACCATACAACCCCTGGAAGTCCCCATGTACATCACCAAGGTTTGTGGAGATAGAGTCTTCTTACTGGACCAAGATGGAAGAAATGGAGTGGTTACAATCGACCAAAGTGAGTACCTTTTCAAGCTTTCCGTGCTAAATGACTATGATGTCACGAGTAGGATCTCCGAGATAGCTATGTTTGCTTACCTGGATCAGAGAGGCTTCCGTGAAACTCCACTCCATTTGGAGAGTGAAAGGATCCGATTCAAGCAGGCTATCTCCAGTGGCTGCTGAATCAGCAACAGAGTTGCTTGCTTATGAGTCTCTTAGAAAAGGTAATATCCTTTCAGCTGAAGTGTCTTACAAGCAGACAAGAAACTTTGAGAGGCTTTCTTTTCTCTATTCCGCTACTGGAAATCTGCCCAAACTGTCGGAGTTGATGAAGACTGCAGAAGCGAAAAGCAACCTCTCGTTTCAGCTTCAGAGTGCGCTATTTCTGGGGGATGTTGAAGAACGCATTAGGATACTTGAGAAAACTGGAAATTTGACTCTTGCGTACACCACGGCTTCAGTGCACGGTTTAGTTGACGTTGCGGAGCGTCTTGCAAATGTTCTAGGAGAGTTGCCAACTTTGCCTATAGGCAAAGCTGCTCCGTCGCTTCTGATGCCTCCGAGGCCTGTCATGTGTGGGGGTAACTGGCCAATGATTGCTGCTCTAGGTCAAGGCGAAGAGGTTATGGGTGATGAAGAATCTCTAGGTCAAGACGAAGAGGTTATGCGTGCTGAAGAATCTAATGTCGCGAGGGTTTCTACTTAAAGACGAATTCAAGGCTAATGATTGTTGCTCTAGGTCAAGGCGAAGAGGTTATGCGTGATGAAGAATCACACCTCGTCGGGTTTTCTACTTAAACAGAAGTTCGTTGCAAACTTTTATGTTCGTTTTTTTGTTTTTTTTTACCAGTTATGTTCGTTTGCAAGTAAAAACAAGCGTGTGACGAATACAAAACACAAATTATGCGGTAAAGGACAGAAGAAAATAAAGCATGCCAATCGATCATGTGCTCATGTTCACACAACTCGCAGGTGTATATGACACAGGGACTGTACACACAATGTCAACCCATTTAATCCGACCCCAAACTTGGCCACTGATCCTCTTATCAAGCAAAATCATAGCACACCAAATTTTTTTAGTTTGATCATTAGGAGACAAGGCAGGACTGTCCCAAAACATAACGAGCTCCCCACCATAAGTACCAATTTCAGTATCGTTTCTCGAACACGCATCAAGTCCAGTCAAACCTTTGACAATTCTCCCCTCGTTTGACCCTTTTTCTGACCACCAACACTTATTCTTGTCATAATAGTAGTTTACATTCTCTATCCAACAATTAATGACCATCAAGCGCTCCTTGACCACTTTCCATTCCTTTTCTTTTATAAGGTAAACAAAGTTCTTATTCGTAGCCTTCACATAAATCTTTTCGGACCTTAGCAGGAGCTTTATATTTGAAGAGAACCGGACCTCAGGGCCAGGGTCCGGTAAAGATTCCCAAGTTTGAGTCTCTATGTCGAAAACCTCACCCCAATGCGACGACTCATCAGCTTTACACCCTCCCATTACATATATTTTTTTATCGCTGATGCGCGTAAGAGGTTCCTTGCGAGCTAACATCATGCTAGGGGCTTCACGCCATTGGCCAGTCAGCTCATTATAGACCTTCACATCCGACGAGGAGGGTGAGTTTTGTGTGCCACCGCACTTGTAAAGTTCTGAACCAATATTTGGGAACATTATATCTGATGGGCTAAGAGAATAGGAAGAGGGCACTGGTACCAACAAATTTCCAGTAGTGTTTTCTTGACGCATCATGCATAGGTCTAGGGCTTGATGATCACGTTTTATCCAGAGACTATACCAGATGAGGCAAAGATTGGTGGGCGATCGTAGGCCGAGATAAACACGTTCTTCTTCAAATTTGATTTCTCGGATTCGTACCTTATGGAGCATCCTGGAGAGGATGATCGACCGGATGCTCTTGGAGACAAGAGCTAGCTTCGGGTAGTAGGATCTTGATATGCGAGCCAAGCAGCTCACAATAAGGTCCTCCGGTAGTGATGTAAGCGACGACAGAAGAGCCGGCTGCGACGACGGAGGAGGTGGAGGATGGTTTGGCTTGTTCGGCGGTTCTGTATTCGACTGCATAGCGGCGCCTTTGCTTGTAGTTAAAATTTAGTTAGATGTTAGGTTGTGTTCCTTGTTTAGTTAGGATTTTCTTAAAATACTATCCTTTTTTTTCATTCATTTACATATAACTATATAAGTCACCTAACCATTAATATAGTGCCATGTGGCATGTGCTTCAACTATCTCCACGATCTCCACCACATTCACTTTTCTACTCTTCTTCTAGCAACGTCGGTTTTCAACAACGAGTCAACGACGACGACTAATCAGATAAATTTTCCATTTTTAATGTTTGAGAACATAATAATATGCTTAACACATTACATAAACAGTAGGAAACTTTCTTTTTTTTTTTCTTTGGCCTCGGATCAAAGCTCAAATTTTAATTTACATGGAGAAAAAACAAAATATTTACAAGACAACCTTTTTCTTTAGTTATGGTTTTGTTACTTGAAGTAGAACAAAACTGTCACCAGTCGAGTTTTATGTTCCTTTCAATGTAAAGCTTGTCAATATACTCTATGATTGGTAGTGACGCTTCCATGTACCTCCTCATGTTCTTCTCAACAGATTGATCTGTTTCATCGAGCCGTAGCAGAAGTTGATCCCTAGTCGGAAGTGTATACATTCCGGCGTAAACTGCGGTTCTAACAGCCCATGTATGGAACGGTGCGCATACTTGTGTGTAAGCTGTTGTTGCTGCGTCTTTCAAAGAATACTCATCTGTCATCAAGAACTGTTCGAAGATTGCTCTGATTAGATCTAAGCCTTGTCTTACACGTCTTAGGTTACGCGAATGGCTTCCTGGTGTTTTCACCGTCTCTTTTTCCACGTCTAGGTCCAAAATGTTCTGTAACGTGTCGAATGACTTCGAGGCCTCGACCAGATCCTTAACCTTGGAGATGTACTCCATTTCAGCGAATTTGAAGGCGAATCCGAGGCAGCTGAAGAGGATAGAGACGTGAGTACACGCATTGCAGAAAGCATCAAGCCTTAATCCGATCTCTTCTTCATCCTTCTCCGCAGGTTTCAGCAAATCTGCAAGATTTTCGAACGCTTCTGTGATTACAGATAGAGGCGTGTTGACTCTGGCGGGTGTCTTGGAACACACGGCATCCTCGAACGAGTCGTCTTCTTCCTCTTCCTCTTCCTCTTCCTCCATCACTTTCTTCCTCTCCTCCTCCTTTTTATATAGCTTCGCCACGATTGCTAAATTTTTCAAAAACTCTCTTTGATCGTGATGGGTCAGAGGAGGAACTTACGAGAAATGAAAGACGTGTTTTTGGTTTTGGAAGTGGAGGAAAATAAAGAATTGAGTTTATGTTTTGGGACGTGACACATCGCAACACTTGCGGGTTCACCAATCAATCAAAGTGAGAAATGTTTTTTTTGGATCATAACTATATAAAGAATGGCTATAAATGGTTGCTGCTATAATTTAGGAATAGTTCTTGTATGAACTTTTAAGATTATGGTGAACAATTTCAAAAGAGAAGAAACTTTTATTTATGTATCCTCAAATCAAAGGAAGAGAGAGTTGAACTGGTTCATCAAAAGGACAAAGAAGCATTGAAAACAGATCATACGGTTAAAAGCTCTCATTCGCTTTTCTTTAGTCTTTCCTTCACAACCTGGAGATGGAATAGTCCAATGCATCTACCAAGAAATCTGTGGATACAAAGCACCATTCATGACATTATACATTTTGTTTGAAACCAAAAACAAAACAAAAACTATGATAAGCAAACATATAGATATGAATTTACCTGCATCGTCTTTGGAGAAACACATTGGTGGCTTTATCCTGAAAACATTCCCATGAAGTCCTCCTTTTCCAACGAGAATGCCAAGTTCTTCATAAACAGAAAAAGTGCAAGATTTTCGTGAGCAAGTTGATGCGTTTAATTAAAATGTGAATGCATTTGGTTTAAATGTTGTTTACCTCTAAGATGCTCAAACAAGACAGCTGTTTCAGCCTTGGCCGGTGTCTTGTCTTTCCGATCAGTTACAAGCTCGATCCCAACCATTAATCCTCTTCCTCTAACATCTCCAATGACTGATACCAAAAACAGAGGCGGTTTAGTTATAAAAAAACAAAAAACAGAGTAGGAGCTCAAATATTGTTATGTTACTTACTATCATGTCTTTTCTGCAGATCTTTCAAACGTTGAATTAGGTGTGAACCAACTTCAGCACAATGTGCTTGGCGTTTCTCATTGTCAATAACCTTTAGAACAGCAAGTCCACCAGCTGAACACACAGGGTTTCCACCAAAAGTGTTGAACAGAATCTTCGTAGCTAAAACACTCGCGATTTCTGGTGTAGTCACTACAGCTCCTAATGGCAATCCATTTCCAATCCCCTGTGAATACAATAGTCACCAGTTTGTTACTAAAGGTAAATGACAGTCTATGATTGGAGAACAGAGCAAATGGTAAAAAAAACTTATTTTGACAAACCTTTGCCATTGTGACTATGTCAGGAACTACATCTTGAGTCTGGAAACCCCAATAGTGACTTCCTGTTCGGCCAAATCCAGTTTGGACTTCATCAGCGATGCATACACCACCAGCGTTGCGTACAATGCCATACACCGACTTTAAGTAACCAGGAGCCAATTCTACAGCTCCTCCGACCCCCTAAAGTTGAAATGATAATGGCATGGTGAATAGGACGCTCAATCAAGAGAGCCGTGAATCAAAAGACAATAGCTTATAACCTGGATGGTCTCAGCGATAAATCCAGCCACTTTTCCAGAAGTACCATAGTCGATGTGGTCTTGCACATCTTTAGCATAAAGAGAACCATCAGAGCCAAATACTCCACGGTATGGATCTGGATTTACAACGTGGTGGATTTCCCCCTGCACAATAACAGAGTTGGCAAACGAAAGTTACAAACACGCTATTGCAGAATATTATATAGTCACTCAAGCTCAAAAACAGAGACGATATGTCTATTATGTGCAAATGAACTTTTATAAGGAATGGGGACAAAACCTGTGGTAATGGGTACTTCCATGTGTTAAGAGCTGTTAGTCCAATAGTATTAGAACTTCCACCATGATAAGCATTTCTCAGCGAAATCATCTCAAGGCTACCCGTGTAAAGCCTAGCCATCATCATCGCTAGCTCATTAGCTTCCGAGCCAGAATTTACAAAGTACACAACCTGCATTCAAATCATGAAGCTTGCTGATTTATCTCAGAGAAAGAAACAACAAAAGCCTAACTAAATGATTGTTGTTTCAGAGCTTCTTTCTTTAAATGTCAAGTACCTTTAAATTTCCAGGCATCTTAGCAGCTAATGCTTCAGCGAAATCGCCAATGGCGTGATGGAGGTATATGGTTGTCGCATGCTGAAGAAGCTTGCTCTGTTCATTAATAGCATTCAGAATATCGGGATGGCAATGACCGCATGAGACAGTGACTATACCAGCAAACGCATCCAGATATCGCTTACCACTCTCATCAAACAAGTACTGCATCTTCCCTTCAACGATGTTAAGCTGCAAGAAGAAAAATACAACGCAAGGAACATAAATCAAGCGGCTTTAACCACACAAATCAAAAACCAGTATTGGCAAAATGCAATCAGGATCAAAACCAACGTTTCGTTTGATTTCTAATGACTCTGGCTGCATCAATGTATTCACAGGCAGAGTAAAATTGATCAAAATCAAGCTAATACATCCGGGAATTTCAAATCCCAAAACAATCGATTCATCAATATGCAAAAATGGGGAAACTCATGAATCTAAAACCGCAAATGACATTTCCTAATCGGAACTGATCAAAATAGTGTTTCGATCCTACTATATGTGATTTCAGCAGAATACGTCAAATCGGAAAATAAGAAAACGGAACGTACAGGCTTTTGGTAGAAGTGGAAAAGAGACGGTCCGAGAAACTTCTTCCGTTTCTGGAAAACTTCATCGGCGGAAGGACCAGTATACGGCCGCGGCTGGTAATCGAACGGCGGAATCTGCGGCGGAGAATCGGCAACTGAAGGAGAAGTGGAGAAATCAGAGCGGAGGAAGGAGATCGCAGGGCGATGACGACGGATCCCGGAATCTACGACTCTCTTTAGGAGTTGACTTTGTAACGCCATTTCTGTACGGAAATTAGAGAGAGATTTCAAAAAATTAGGAGAGAGAGAGAGTGATAATGATCATTATATGGTACCGTAGGCAAGATTAACAGTGGAGTTAATAAGTGACTAGTGAAGATTAATAGAGTACAGTTAAGAATATATTTAATTCAAACATAAAGTGATAATGATTCCATTGATTTGCTGGCTAAAAGCACTGACAGTGACACATCACCGCCGATATCCTCTGCATGATGACGTGTTAATGACTAGAGAGGGTGCGGAGTATCCAAGATTTTATATATCCTCCAAGTATATTATTTAGATTCGTTATCGATAATTATGTAAAAACCATGTGATAAGAAGCAAAATTTCATTTTGTTTTTTATTCTTTGATTAAAGGTATAATATAACCATTACAATTTTCGTTGCAATACTCCATGGGAAAAACAATAAAATCCAATCTCAATATCCTGAAGGGAACCCTCCTTTTCTAGGATCACTGACTGCCACAAGTCTACTCATTCCGCCGGAATTTCCACCGGATTCTTCAACTATGAGCTGAGAAATCGTCCCACCGGGTAACGGCGTCAGGACGTGACCTTTCTTTTGCAACACGTCTCTCTTCTCTTTAGGAATCTCGAAATGTTCATTGTAAGCCGTCGTCCAGTTCTCATACAGAATTTGGTTTGGTATCAGCTGAAAAATGAAACCAAAGAAACAAATTTTAGTTATGAACAAGAAGATTCAATAAGCACATAAAAGAAGAAGCAAAACCTGATGGTAGATTCTCGGAGCCAAGACCGAAGAGAGAGGATCCATGTTGAGGAAAAAATGATTCAAGAAAACTTCAGTTGCTCCAGCAATGATATACATTCCTCCGCTCGCACCCACCGCAGCTTTCACTTTACCATCCTGCGTTAAACCAAAGAAGACAGAAAAAACCGTACGTTGTTCAGAACCCTAATTCAGAGTTTCTTGTAATGCAAGTAACAAGGTTTTTAGTTTTTTTTACCTTTAATACAATAGTGGGAGCCATTGAGGACAAAGGTCTTTTCCCGGGACGGATGAAGTTAGATGGTGCCGGCGGTGGCACATCCGGGTCAACGTTAGATTTCACTGGCATTGAAAAATCGTCCATTTCGTTGTTCAGAACGATTCCGGTGCTCGGAGACAGCACCACTGACCCAAAGTAACTGTTTATCGTACTGGTCATGGAAACAGCATTCCTCTCGCTATCTATGACCGACAAATGGCTTGTCCCGTGTTCATTGATCTGATTCCATCTATACGAATTAGGGGAAAAAAAGAAAAGATTTATAAATCAACCATATGAAATATATACGAAGATGAAATTTGAGACTTACTTGCCACCGTAATACTTTGTACCAAAGGTTTTGTCATCGTTTATCTTTTCCTTTAGCTCTTTTGCAAACTTTGGAGACAACATATCCGAAACAACATCAGTAACATTGACGAAAGCCGGATCTCCGAGGTTCATTCGAACTGCGAATACGTGTTTCAGAGCCTCCACTATTCGATGAGTGCCGAGAGGTCCCGAAACACCCGATGGAATCTCATACTGAGAAAGAATGTTCAACATCTGCAACGCAAGAAACTCCCAAAAGTTAAACCTAGGTTTGATGAAACGTGAACATTTTATCAAAGAATTAAAAAACAGACTTACAAGCATCATTCCAGGGCCACCGGACGAAGGAGGAGGCATTCCGAGTAATCGGTATCCACGAATATCCGCAGATAATGGTTCTTTAACATTAACTTTGTAACTCAACAAATCTTTCAAAGTTACTATCCCTCCGGACTTTTGTATATCACTCACTAGGTTAGCTCCAACCGTGCCATTGTAAAATGCTTTTGGACCGTGTTCCGCGATTTCACTCAGCGAAAGAGCCAGCTTTGGGTTACGGACGATCGTGCCTGGTTTCTTGAGCTCTCCGTTTGAAACAAAAAGCTCAGAGAGACCTTTGTCGGCTAAGATATCGTCTCTGGTCGTGTTCATTTGCACATAGAGATACTTTGAAATCGCGTATCCTTGAGCTGCAAGTTTCTGCGCGGGAGACACTAACTGCTTCCACGGTAGCTTCCCGTGTTGTGTCCAAGCCGTGAATAGACCTGCGACCTCCCCGGGAACGGCTACTGATAAGGGTCCTTTATGCTTAAGCTGACGATCACCACCATACATATCCTACATCAAGAACGTTGATCAGGAAAACGATAATTACATAAGTTCAATAGTCTTTGTTCAAACACATACTTAAAAAACGTTAGGAAATGCTATTAATCTGTTTATAAATTTCTAAATCTAGAGAGGAACAATTAGAACTTATGTTTAAGGAAAACATATATTTCAAAACGCATCATTCAAAACGTGTTACGTACCTCTGTGGCGCGGAGAGGAGCGGTTTCTCTAGAGTCGTAAACTACTTCCTTCCCATTAGCTCTCTTAACTACTATAAACGCTCCACCGCCTATACCGCTAGATGCTGGACTCACAACGCCCAAACACAGCGTAGCAGCGACCGACGCATCAATCGCGTTTCCTCCTTGAAGAAGAACTTCCATCCCGATTTTAGAACACCTTCCATCGTCCGTTGCAACCGTACCATGATACGCAACACTACTTTGCTGAGCCGCGGCGTTTTGAAGAAACGCGATTAGAAAAAGACCGATCATCGCCGTCCGTACCAGTGACATTCCTAAGATCGATCGAGTCAAACCAGAGATTAATCACAAAGGATAAAAAAAACAAATATGATAATTTAACGTTTAAAACATCAACAGATTCGTTCAACATTAATTTTGAAAAAATCTCGACACTTCTTGAAATTTAAATTTAGTAAGTCCGAGTTCCGACTTATACATATACATGCATATAAACTAATAAAATTGAAGAAGCTTCTAACAACTGATTATTTAATTAAGAACATCTCCATTACGTACGTACCCACTTATGGTTAATCTAGTTTTTTGACAACAAATAGTCAGTTTTCGTGTAAGAAAATCAAATGACTCGACAAATAAACCAACCAACTATCATAAAACACAAAACACAAAAGAACCTATACCGTTCATGTGCATGTCTCTTTCTCAAGAAGGTCTCCCCTTCTTACGTCCTTGGCAATAAGAGATTGTTCTGACAAATGTTAGCAAGAGTCTGTGTTTATATAAGTCTCATGTGAACTATATATTTTGGTCGGTAGATAAATTACGAGGAATACAAACCTCCTTTCCAAAGTTGAAAGTCTTTCAAATTTTTCATTTTTTTGCCAATGTTTTTAATGTTCTACAATCGGGGGTGAAAGGAAAATGTAATCTAAGAACATTAAATTATTAGTCAATATAATATATTTTGTTATGGTCTGAAATATGTAGGACTCCATTTTTTTTGGCAAGTGCTTTCAATCTCAGACCATATATAAAAAAAAAGCTTACATTGACTAATAATGATACATCGAAGATGAAAGAGTCTCTTCAATTTTACATTGACTATCAAGTATCAAATACCAGTCAAAATCAGTAATTATTTTTTCTTCAAAGTTCATAAAATTTAACATGAAATCAACGTTTGAATTGATTATACTATGGAATTCAGTTCACTTGGGCTACAATAAAAAATTTCAAGATCAATTTTATTGTAGAAAAAAAGAGGTTAATATTCATCGGAAGTTCGATGCAATAAACAATAGAAAAAAAGAAAAAAAACAATCAAGGCCGATCTCAATATCCTGAAGGGAACCCTCCTTTTCTTGGATCACTGACCGCCACAAGCTCATTCCTTCCGCCGGAATTTCCACCGGATTCTTGAACTATGAGCTGAGCAATCGTTCCACCGGCGATCGGCGTTAGGACATGACCTTTCTTCTCCAACACAACTCTTGTCTCTTTAGGGATCTCGAAATGATCACTAAACACCGTCGTCCAATTTTCATACGTAACTCTGTTTGGTATCAGCTGAAAAAAAAAATTACAAAAAAAAAAACTTTTTTAGTTATGAGTAGAGAACAAGAAAGTCTCTATTTTGGGGTAAAAAAAGAAAAGACGCAAAAACCTGATGGTAAATTCTTGGAGCCAAGACGGAAGAAAGTGGATCCATGTTGAGAAAAAAATGATTCAAATAAACTTCTGTAGTCCCGGCAATGATGTTCGCTCCTCCGCTCGCACCCAGTGACGCTTTCACTTTACCGTCCTGCGAAAACCAGCCAAAAAAAAGTAAACGTCTTTTGTAGCTCTAAAGAAGAGTTTCGTGTGTCACAAGCAATAAGGTTTATTCTAACCTTGAGTACAATGGTGGGTGACATTGAGGACAAAGGTCGTTTCCCTGGACGGATGAAGTTAGCCGGTGCCGGTGGCGGCACATTTACGTCACCGTTGGATTTCATCGGGATAGAGAAATCGTCCATTTCGTTGTTGAGAACAATTCCGGTGCTCGGAGACAGCATCACTGCCCCAAAGTAACCATTTATCGTACTAGTCATCGAAACAGCATTCCTCTCGCTATCTATGATCGACAAATGGCTAGTCCCATGATCATCGATCTGATTCCACCTACGAATTAGATAAAGAAAGATCGATAAATCAAGAATCAAAGAAGAAAATCTGTGGGTTTATTTAACAGTGCAAAAACTTACCTGCCGCCGTAATATTTTGTATCAAAGGTTTTCTCGTCGTTTATCTTTTTCTTCAAGTCTTGCGCAAACTTTGGAGACAACATATCCGAAACAACCTTACTAACATTGACGAAATCCGGATCCCCAAGGTTCATTCTAACCGCAAAAGCGTGTTTTAGGGCCTCGATTAGTCGATGAACGCCGAGAGAGCCTGAAACACCTGATGGAATCCCATATTGGGAAAGAATGTTCAAAACCTGCAACGCAAGCAACTCCGTAAAAACCTAAAGTAAACCAAGGTTAGAAAAAATGTGAAATTTTCACACAAGAAAAGAAACTTACAAGCATCATTGCAGCACCACCGGATGAAGGAGGAGGCATACCGAGTAGTTTGTATCCGAGAATGTCTGCGGATAAAGGTTCTTTGACCTTTACTCTATAACTTTGCAGATCTTTCAAAGTTATGATCCCTCCGGATTTAAGAATGTCTCTCGCTAGTTTCACCCCTACTGTGCCATTGTAAAACGCTTTTGGACCATACTTGCCGATTTGTCTCAAGGTTAAAGCCAATTTAGGGTTACGGATAACCGTCCCTGGTTTCTTGAGCTCTCCATTTGAAACAAACAGTTTAGAGAGACCTTTGTCTGCTAAGATATCGCCTCTAGTTGCGTTCATCTGCATATAGAGATACTTTGAAATCCTGAATCCTTGAGCTGCGAGTTTCTCTGCAGGATACACTAATTGCTTCCATGGTAGCTTTCCATGCTGTTTCCAAGCCGTGAATAGACCTGCGACTTCCCCGGGGACTCCTACTGATAAGGCTCCTTTCTTCTTTAGATCAGCATTGCCTCCATACATATCCTTTAATTATCAAGAAAAACAAATGTCTTTAGTTTAAGCAACACACAGCATTCAAAATATTCGTCTAAGAGGAAGAAATCCTAAGAAACGCTATTTAGGCTCAAAATCGCGTTCAAAACGCTAATCTAAGTGGAAATATGTTGAAAGTGCTATCTGAGCTAAAGATAGCATTGGAAAAAGTTACTTAATAAGAGAGCACAGTCAGAAGCACTATTATCCGTATATTATTTCACGTCAAGAGCAAAAACATAGCTTTACCAAAATGATAAAACGCTAACGTGACCACATATTTTAAAACGCATATTTTGAAAGAAACACAGTACGAAAACGGCGTTACCTCAGTGGCGCGGAGTGGAGCGGTTTCTCTAGAATCATAAGCTATCGCTTTCCCACCAGCTATTTGAACCAAGGTAAACGCTCCACCGCCTATACCGCTAGAAGCTGGACTCACAACTCCCAAACAGAGAGCAGCAGCTACCGACGCGTCAATCGCGTTTCCTCCTCGACGAAGAGCACTCATCCCGATTTCAGAACACCTTCCATCGTCCGTCGCAACCGCACCGCGATACTTGACAATACTTTGCTGTCTTTTCTGAGCCGCAGCGTTTTGCAGAAACACGATTAGAATAAGAGCGATCGTCGCTGTTCGAACCAACGACATTGCTGTGATTGATGGAGAATAAGACCAAGATTAATCACAGTGGATAAACCAACAAATGATTTTTACGGTTTAAATAATGACAGATTCGTTTAACAATATATTTGACGAATTTTCGAACTTTCCTCGAAACTCAAAACAGATTTGTCGAATATTGAAAACTTTTAAACCAGTCTCACGCGTACACGCAAAAGCTCAAACCTACAAAAGTCTTTGTTGTGCTACTGTCATGACTCTTGACCACACACAGAAAAAGGCTCAAAACTTGGATTAGATGATTCCCAAAAAAAAAACGCGACTTTTTATTTCTTGTGTTTTGAGTCAAAGCCTGATTAATGAGTGGAAATTGAAAAACCAGGGACCAATCTGGAAAATTCTCACTGGGTCAAAAATGCTGACGAAGCTTTTAACAAGACTCTCTTCATTATCCAATAAGCTTGTTATATCAAACAGTCAAAATTTTAGGTGAGAAAACCAAATGGCTAGAGAAATAAACCAACTAGAATAACTAGATTGTCGTTGTATTGACGATTTACTTTTATGGAATTAGGAAAAACAAAATAACTTACAATTCATGGGGACGTGCGTCTCTTTCTCAGAAGGTCTCGTCCTTGGCGTGAAGAGACTTGTGCAGAGGAATATATTTATATACAAGTCTATGGTGTAAAGGTCTAGTTTGAGTTGTAGATAAACCTATGACGTGAAGTCTTTAATTATACGTACAGGGAGAATATTATTCAACAATGTAATAAAAGAAAGTTGGTCCAACACTCCACATGGCTATACAACCAGAAATCTTATAAAAGTATTTTGTACATTAAGATATGAATTCATGTTAATCATTTGACTAATTTTAATACAGTTTGATACAATGACTAAAAAATGACTTAATCATCTATATTTGAAGTAAACCCGTGAAGTTTTTTCTGAGTGCTACGGGTCGTGCCAGGCTTTTTGAAATACATATATGCTAATTGGTCATGAAAACAAGTGCTCGTCTTCATCAATCACCATGCGTTGTCCCTTACACCCTCCTCGTGGACCGTTGAGAAAAAGAAAAAAAAAAACCATTATTATTTCGTCCAAATTCTGACTTCCTATCGTCTTTAATCTTCAGTTCTTCACCACACACTTAACTATTTTGAAAAACCACTGGCACGAAAACAAAAACTAGTTGGAAACATGTGGGGTTCTGTGGACATTAAAGTTGAATATCACAGTTCGGCCTTTATTTGATACTATTATGATTTTGGTGGGCCCTTTGGGCCTTATTCCAATTGAGGGTACATACGTAATTTCGTATACTAGTTACTGCCGAGATCTGTTTACGCCTAATTCTCCCGCCCAGCTAATTACTGTTCAACTTCAAATGCTTTTTGATTTTGGGGTTTTTTTTTACTTCCTTGTGTTTTAGGGTTTCGAGCTCAACCTCGAATTCAATTTGTTCTGATTTCAATTGCATGATAAGATAATTCCGTCTTGCTTTTCGAATTGAGGCCATAGCTGTTTGAAAGGATCCGATAATGCCGAAGCGAAAAGCGAAGAAGATTGTCAAACGCACTGAAGAACAAAAGACGGACGACGAGAGCGACAAAGGAATTCAAGGAGAAGAGAAGAAAGAGGACTTCGTCGACGAAGAAGGTATCAATTATTCCAATACCCAATCACACATTTTGCGCATATTGAATTGAATTTCTCTCTACTGTTCGTTGCTGAAATCGGAATCGGCAAATTCGTCTTTTGTCCTAGACTATTGTTCTCAGTGATATTGTCCTTGAATAATTTCAATTCAAATGGTGAATAAGAGCGAGCACTGAATTGGAATTTAGGATTTTTTTATGAAATTGGATCTGATATTGATGTTTTTATTTTCTTTCCGGAAACATTTTGTGTAGCTGAAAGACAGCAAGCTGCAATTAGAGCAATCCGTGATGTTGAGATTGAGCACACTTTGACTGCACTGAGCTTACTCGAGTCATATTTTGCTGAGGAACAGATGCAGACTCCCGTGTTACAGTTCTTTAAAGAGAAACTCCCGAATTTATCTCTACTCAGAAACGAAGAAAGTGGGGAGATTGAGCTGAAGTGGACTGACGAAAATGGTGATTCGTTCATGGGCAATGCAAATGGGGTTGACTTGAATTATTCCATTCTGAAGCGCTTGTCGATGGGTTTTCCAGATTTTTACAGTAGGCCATCTCTTGGTGGTGGCTACGATTTACCTGGCAACGGTAAGGAAGAAAAGAACTTAACTAGGTTCCTTTTAGGGTAAATGGATTTGAGTTTCTTTTCATTTTGGTGCTAGAGTTTGACTTTAATTTTGTTTTTGTCTTTGGTGGTAGTGAGAGCAAACATGTTAGGAACTGATAACCCACACCTCGAGAATCTTGTAAGTTTATATCTCTCGTCTTCCTCCATTTTCTGATGGTTTCATGGAATCTGACATATGCTTCTGCCTCGTAGAACTAGGGAATGTAGCACAATTGTTCAACCTTGTATTTTTCTTCTGCCTTCCAAAATTACTTCATGAGAGTTTTTATAAAGCTTTAGCTTGCTATTTTTTTCCATGGTTTTAGGTGTTACAGGGGACATCTGAGAGACAAGTGCTTGCAGGCCATGATGCTTTTCAGACTCCTGGGGTATGTATTCATGATTGTGTCCCCTATTTCTCTCTTGTTGCAATTATCTTGTGCCTAGGACTGATATCCAGATCACTGTTTTTACTATCAAATCTGGGAAAGAGAATGAAAAGTATTTGAGGTTTTTTCCTGGATTCTTTGCTTGTACTCTGATCCAGAGAGAAAGGAATCAGTTTATGGTTTCCGGACTTAGTCGTTTACATTCTCTGTTGTAGATTGAGTAATGTTTGTTCCTATGCTATTAAATTTTACGAATACAAGCAGAGACTCAATGATACTTGTAATGTTGCAGGTAAATGGACAAAGACTCTCTTTTGGAATGACACCAAAGACTCGGAGGCTACCAAAACCTGGAGAGATGATGCTCTCTGTGCATGGCTCTCCTTTGGGGGTCTTTAACGAAGATCAAAACATGGAAGCTATAAAGGGTATGTTTACTATATCACACTATCTCTCAGCTCTTGCTCCCTCCTATAAGATTAAACCAGAATAATTGTTCTTTGATTTTGCAGAGTAAAACTGTTCAAAATATTCAAAGGTTCAGACACTTGCAGATTATCAGATTGGCTAAGCTGATGTTTGCAGCATTGTGATGGTGTTTTTAAATTTCCAAACACGAGATATCTTTGTTTAGTCTGATCTTTTTCCTGCATGCTATGGTAATATAAATGTCTGAAAGAACACACAACAATAAAGCTTTGTTTGTTATATAAAAAAACCTTTTGATTACAGTTTACCAATTGATTACATGAGTATAGTGAATGGTTCTGTCTTCACTTCGATCTTTCCATTTCGTTATCTTGATCTGAAGAAACTAGTTCTTTCTACACTTTGATCTTCCCAAAATAGTGGCTACTGCTAATCTTGACTAAGCTTCCTTGATCCCTACTTTATCACGTCCACTCAAGTTGTCCAAATAATTCTTTCTGCAATTCTCCTTTCCAATCTTGACCAAGTCTGAAAATTCATGTTTGTACTGAAATCATATAAGTAAAATGTCAATTAGTCAAAAGTATGCAAACAATGAACAGAAACTGGAACTCAAGTTGTGACACTGCAGTCAACATCTCTATAAAAAGCTAAACTAACCATGATATGAAGGGACTGACTGGATAACTTGTTGGAGCATATGCAGTTTCACATCCAGCAAAAAAAATTGTTAAGCTTCACATCATTATGTTGAAATTTAGTCAATTTCTTTCCACCAAGTCCTTAGCACTGTCTTGTGACCTGCCAGAACCAGTTGATTTCCTGTTTTCTGAATCCGAACCAGGTAGTTTCGACCCAAAAACTTCAAGGGCTTCCAAGAAGAATCTCTTGCTAGGTACAATTCCATCTTTCTCCATTTTCTTTATCAGCATCTGCACATTCTCCTTCATATCTGCCTTAGTATACGCCTTATATAGAAGCTTATACGTTGATGCATTTGGCTGAACCCGAAAAGCACTTGCGTTATGGAATAGCTTATCTGCTTCCATGTGAAGACCACTAAGACAATAAACATCAAGCATGGCATTGAGTGTTGACCCCTTCACCACCGTTTCCGATTCAACCACCTCCTCAAATACTTCCCTTGCTCTGGAAACAGAGCCAGAGTAACCATACATCATGATCATGCACTCATAAGTGATAAAACTTGGCGTGTAGCTCATATCATCCATCTTCTTGAAAACCCATTCGGCCTTATCTCTAAGACGAGCTTTCCCGTAGTTTATAATCATTGAATTAAAAGTAGACAGAGTCGGCTTCTCCTTGGACCGCATCAAACTCTTGAAAGTCTGCTCCATCTTCTCAAACTCTTGCTTCTTACCATAAGCATCAATAAGCAGATTAAACGTGATGATATCTGGCTTACACTCGTTACTCCTCATCCGAGTAAGCACAGATTCCATTTCTTTGATCATCCCGTTTTTCCCATACGCATCCATCACACCGTTGAAGGTATAGACATCTGGAGAAACTGCGCTTATATCCAAGTCTTTGAACAGAGCATTGACTTGGTCTACTTTTCCCGACTGAGCAAAAGCTCTCAACAGGATGTTGTAAGTCACAACATTGGGTTGACACCGTTCCATGCCTTTCATTTTGTCAAAGTATCCACGGGCCTTCTCCAAAGCTTTTGCCTTGTCCCGAGTGTGGAGATGAGCCGTTATAAGGGCGTTGTAAACAGAAGCATCGGGACGACAACCACTGTTTTTCATCTCGGAGAACAGCCACATAGCCATCCGGGTTTGACCTTTTTTCCCCATCACGGATATCAACTTCGAGTACACTCCATTATCTGCGATGTACCAACGCTGTTTCTGCATCCATCTGAACACCTAGAGAAGAATCACACAGCAAGTTAAGGAATAAACACAATGGCACCAACACGTTTCCTCACAGAACCTTTCATCGTTATTCATTGGATACAGAACAAAGCTTTATGAATCTACCATTGAGCTAAAACGATAAAAGTCCAATCTTTTTAAAAGACCCAGGAGCTGAAACACACAATTACGCCCCGGAATCGAAAATACACAAATTGAAGCGAGGAAGAAGTAAAGGATTTTAAAAATCAAAACTTTTTAGAAACACAGTAGCTGAAACTCCAAGGAAATTGAAGTGGGGAAGAAATTTTAAAGGAGAAGAAGCAAAAACCTCGAGGCATTGGAGCCACTTATCACTCTTGCCAAGCTCTTCAAAGAGTAGAAAACAATGCTCACATCTTACGACCTTCACGTACTTGTCAAGTGTCTTCACCAATGGCTCTCTGTCACTGATCCTCGACATCAAACTCCGTACGAGCACTCTGTTCTCTCTCTCCGCGCTCTCTCTCTCAGCAAATTTCCTCCTTGACGAAATCGGACCGCAGGTAATCCTCGTCGCTGTCCTCATCGCGCCGCTGGGTTTCGGTGAGAAGCGAAGCCATTTGTGGTCGGTCTCCTGCGAAAACGGAGAGATGAAATCGGAGAATCTCAGCGAGGAAGGCGATGTCAACAAGTAGTCTATGGTCATTTTCTGGTAGTGAGATAGCACGACGATGAACATTTTCCCCTTAATCCTCGATTCAATGTGGATAAGGTTTTTTCAGCTCCATAAGAAACTGTGAGGTGTATTCCGAAATTTCAGAAACAAAATGGCATGTTTTTGTAAATACAGCAAAAATTTAAGAAAAAGTTAAGGATCAAATTTTCGGGATTTTGAACCCGACGTGAATCGAACACGCAACCTTCTGATCTGGAGTCAGACGCGCTACCATTGCGCCACGGATCCTGATGTACTATTCTCTACATTAAATCAATTTAACAGTGATGTAAATTTGCAACCTATAAGGAAGATCTAAATCATGAAAGACTAACATACGCAAATTATTTCTTGGATTTTCATTTTTTTATACGATAGCTTTGATTTACCTTATCATCAAAACAATTCCCCAATATAACTCTTCTTAAAAAAGAAATTAAGAAACCGAAATTTAGAAAAGAAATAAATAAACTTCAAGGATAAGGATTTTGATAGGAGGAAAGAAATCTTCAAAAAGGGAAGGGAGAGAGCTCAGATAAAAATAAAAAGACCAACATTTCTACAAGGACGTTGTTGGTTAATTAGTCGTCGTCGGTCGTCGGAGGAAGAAGTCTTTTCTCCTTCTTTCTTCGCCGTACGGTCGTCGTCTATTGATGGTAGGATCATCAAATCCAATGGCTACAAGTTCCTCTTCCTCCTCCTTAAATCCTCCTTTGTCTCCATCTTCTCCGGCGACTACGACCACCCCGCCACGTCAGCATGCTCTCCTCGAGCCACCACCTTCTAAAAAGAAGAAAAACAGATCAAACGTATTTCGAGTCTTACGCACCGTATTTCGCTCTTTCCCGATCTTCACAACACCAGCCGTAGCATGCAAAATCCCGGTTATGAATCCCGGTTTAGGGTTACCGGATCCACATCACAACACGTCAAGAATCACGGGAACGTTATTCGGTTACCGTAAAGGCCGAGTAAGTCTCTCGATTCAAGAAAACCCTAAATGTCTACCTTCTTTAGTCGTAGAGCTCGCCATGCAAACCACAATGCTTCAAAAAGAGCTTATCACGGGAATGGTGAGAATCGCTCTCGAGACTGAGAAACAGCCTCGAGCGGATATTAATAATCATAATCATAACAACAAAGTAGAAAAGAAGACAGATATCGATATTTTGGAGGAGCCGTTGTGGACAATGTATTGTAAAGGAGAGAAAACGGGTTACGGTGTGAAACGTGAGGCGAACGAAGAAGATCTAAACGTGATGGAATTGTTACGCCCGGTGTCTATGGGCGCCGGAGTTTTGCCCGGAAACTCGGAGTTGGAAGGACCCGACGGCGAAATGGCGTATATGAGAGCTTATTTTGAGAGAGTTATTGGGTCTAAAGATTCAGAGACTTTTTATATGTTGAGTCCTGAAGGGAATAATGGACCCGAGCTTAGTTTTTTCTTTGTAAGAGTTTGATTCATAATTTATTATGAGTTAAACCAATTTAACGTGCATGTAGAGGCCGGAGACGGTGGTTGACTTTTATATAATAAGATTTTAGGATGATTAATAATACATTTCTCCTTCTTCAGCAATAAGTTTCAGACGAATTGTCGCTACATCTTGGCGCCTGGACTTGGTTTATCTTTTTGACGTGCTGGTATTGAAGTACTGCGTCCTACGTCAATCTTGATTTTTTCGGTCATCCTTTGATCCCAAACTCTTTCTCCGTTTCCTTCCCATACGATCAATACAAAAAATATGTGAATTTGAATATATGACGTGCTCGGTTCAAAACGGATGATAAATTATAATCAAACTCATATTACAAGCTAGGACATACTCACATACACCATTGACCATTCTTTAAAAAAAATGAAATTCATGAATCTTCAAGGCATATATAAATAGAAATAAATAAATAAATTTGGTTTGGGAATAACTTAGAAACTTACTTGTCATGGAGGCCTTGGTTGGTGTCCGAGCGAACGCTGTGGTTGATGATGATCCAGTGCACAATAGAATAATCAAAGTAAATAACCAAACCAAACGGTGAAACATTGTTTTTTAATTTACTGGTAAACACTGATCTCTGAGGACGAACGATATGCATATTTTTAATTACTGAAAGCATGTGTTTATTTATAGAGCTGTTTTCCTGACTTTTTTGGTTCTTTGACGAAGAAAAAGCAATTGACTGAATAAATTATATAATGTACATAGTTTCTTGTCAAATTTGGAAGAATAGTCCAAATTTCCGGCTGAAAGACGGTCAAGCGAGAAATATGCGTTTTAGAGGTCAACTACTCAAAAAAATCGGAATTATTTGTTTTCGGGAGATCCATATGGTAGTCGCGAGCCAAGACAGTGCCTGATGATGCAGAGAACAAGAGAAGAACCAAAGTCAATAACCTAACCTAACCGTGTACCTCATTTTGCTCTGTTTTATTTTGGTAAACCTTTCATGGGTCTTGTAATATGTTAACTGAGTATTTCTATAATTATATCAAACCCACCTCTGGTTTCACTTCAAATCCATCATGGTCCGCTACTCCGCTTGTGCTTCGACCCTACCTACGCCATTATATTGTTTAGTGTGTATGTCATATACTTTACATTTTTTGTTCTTTCTAAATAAATATCCCAACCCACATATATAAATAGGAAAGGTATGAGCATCGAAATCAGCTTCATTTAATAGGCCCAATAGGATAACGCAGGCCTGTTTCAACCTTTTTGAACCCCACACAAACAAGAGAGAGAAAGAGAGAACACACACAAATCAGTGGGAACCCTAATTGTGTCGACATGCAGAGTCTTGTTCGATCCGTTATCACGCAGGCAACGCGCAGAGTGAGACGGGTTGTGTCTCGCCGTAATTTCTCTGCGTCTTCCGATGGCGAACGCGAAAGTAACATATTGATGTTTTATAGTCTCATGTATTCGTGAACAGAAAAAAACAAAAACTTCAAAATTTTGTTTCTGTTTTTGTCATATGTTCCTTGAATCAGCATGAAATCTATCAAATTCGCTAGGGAAAGCTGTTGATATTTCTGTCATCTGTTGTTTGTTTTTGTTTCGAGGGATTCTTATTGCTTTGATCTCCTTTTTCGTATTGTTTCGCTAGGGACTGTTGTTTTTTTGTTTATTCGGAGGGGAATTTGCTTTGACCTTTTTTTTTTGTCATATGTGATTGTAGAGATGAAGGACAAAATCCGGCGTCTGTTTCAGTTCCATCCTAACTCTACCGCCATAATTGCAGGCACAGCGTCTGTGTCGGCTCTAGAAGGTATAGAGAGAGAGAGAGAGAGAGAGAGATATATTTAATATTCCCTTCAAGTTTTCCAGTGGCTGTGTTATGATAATACTTTTTTTCTTTCGATTTAAGGTTTCAATTTCATGGATGATGAGGAAGCGGAAGGGAAGGATGAGAAGAAACGGTATATATAATATATTAAGCCATTGAATGACTTTGTGACCACTGCTATTCATCATCATCATCATCTCTGTATTTTTTCAGTAAATGACGGAGTCTGATTGGAAATTCTTCAGAGTTGCCGACAGCAGATAATTAACGGATAACTGCTCTAGTCATTTGTGACGTTTCACAATCTCTAATTATCCGAGCACTTTTGTTTAAATGCATGTGTGGTTTCTGATTTTGAGAATTGTGGTTAACAAGTGTTTTCGCTTATTTTATTTAGCCAATTAAGTCTGGTATTATATTACTATATTTGCTTTCTTAACTCTTTGCCTCTTAAAGAAATACATCATGATTCATGTACCAAGTTTGTTGGTTTTCAATTCGTTTTCATTTGCTTTTCTGTTGATCTTGATTATTGTGTTGTATCACAGATTGTTAATTTCACCAAATTTTGTTCAGAGTCTAGTTGAATATGGAAATGATAGTAAATTTGGATGAATTTTGGCTGAAATTAAGAATATATTATATAATGTACGTAGCTTCTGTCATTTTTGAAGAATAGTCCAAATTATCGGATCCAAAACCAAAGTCAATAACCTAACCGCGCGTGTACATCATTTTGCGTTATTTAATCTTGGTACTATACCTTTCATGAGTATTTATATAACTATATCTCAAATCCATCTCTGGTTTCAATTTAAATCCATCATGGTCCGCTTGTGCTTTAACCCTACCTATGCCATTACTGTATATTGTTAGCGTGTAAGTCATATACTAATCATTTTTTACTCTAAATAAATATCCCAACACATGTAAATAGGGAAAGGTATGAGCATCGAACCCAGCTTCATTTCATAGGCCCAATAGGGTAAGCAGGCCTGTTTGAACCTATTTGAAGTTTTGAACCACACACAAACGAGAGAGATTGAGAGAACACACACACAGATCAGATCAGTGTGGGAACCCTAATTGTGTCGACATGCAGAGCCTTGTTCGATACGTTATCACGCAGGCAACGCGCGGAGGGAGAAGGGTTGTGTCTCGCCGTAATTTATCTTCGTCTTCCCATGGCCAAGGTAACGTTTTGGTGTTTTGATGTATTCGAAAAAAAACTTCAAATGTTTTGATTTTTGTTTATTTTTGTCATCTGTTCTCTGATTCCGCATGAGATCTATCAAATTGGCTAGGGACAGTTGTTACTTTGTTTAAAGTCTTGATCTCTTTGTCATATGTTGTTAATTTGTTCTTTATTTGATGGATTCCTATTGCTTCGATCTTTTTCGTATTGTTTTTGTTTCGCTAGGGAATGTTTCTTTTGTTCAAGGGGGATTTAATTTGATCCTTTTTTTGTCATCAGTGATTGTAGAGGCAGATGAGAATGCATGGATGAGAACTCCTAAAAATATGTTCATGATTGCATCCCTGCTGACTGCGTCATGTGTAGCAGGTATATATATATATATATATAGAGAGAGAGAGAGAGAGATTTAATATTCCCTTCAAGTTTTCCTCCGATGATGATATAATATTTTCTCCTCTATGTAAGGTTTCAATTGCACTTTTTGGGAGGAAAAGGAATGTTGTTGTTCAAAGGAAAAGGAAAAGGTTTCAAGCTCAAAGTTGCAGGCAGCAGATAATTAACCGGAGAAATTTGTGTCTTGTGAAAAAAGATACCTCAAAGGCCTTGCTCTAGTCATTTGTGATGTTTCACAATCTCTAAAACTGGTTTGCTTTTGTTTAAACGTGTGCTTTCTGATTTTGAGAGTTGTGGTCAACTATATAATCAGTTTATTAAAAACCATCAAGTGTTTTCTCTTATTTATTTAGCCAAGTCTGGTATAACTATATTTGTTTTTTTTTGCCTCTTAAGAAGTACATCATGATTCATGTACCAAGTTTGTTTGCTTTGAATTCATTTTCATTTGCTTTTCTGTTATTGATTATTGTTTTGTATCACAGATTGTTCATTTCACCGAATTTTGTTCAGAGTCTAGTTGAATCTCTAGTAGTGAATTCATTAAACTGTTGGTTCCCTCCACTGACAATTTAAAACTCCTCTTAATGTCATTCACTGCTTCATGTCGCTCGTAGCGAAAATGTGCTTCAGTCAGGTGAAGTAGCATAAACTCGTAATCATGATCCAGTGATTTGATATAAACTCATAAACTCGTATTTTTGTATACAAGATTGAAGATGCTCTTCTGAGTTCTGCGTTCTGAGTTCTGACTCACGCATGAATTTCTGGTTAAGGAAAAAGTCTGAGAGATTTGGTATAAATTATAAAACATGAAGAACCGGTCTAAATTCATTTGAACCGAGGCCCACTAGGTTAAAGCCCATATTCGGTTGATTTTTTTGCGTGACGCGCAAATTAGGGCGTACAGTTTACTTGGCCAACCAAAACCCTAAGTTTTGGTTTTGAGTCTTCGACGTTTGAGGTCATGTCGAATTAGGGCAATGTCGTCCACAGTCATCGCTTCCGTCGCTGCTAACGGTGAAAAGTCACCGTCGAAGAAGACTCCGGAGACAGAACCGACCCTAAATCCGTCACTCCCTGATGATTTGGTAGTGACTTGCTTAGCCCGCATCCCGAGATTGCACTATCCAACTCTCTCACTCGTCTCCAAGAGTTTGCGCTCACTCCTGTCTTCACCGGAGCTTTACCAGACTCGGTCACTCTTAAATCGCACCGATATTTGTCTCTATGTGTGCTTAAGGTTCCCTTCTGAGACCATCCCACGTTGGTACACTCTTTCCCGGAAACCTGACAAATTCCTCAACAACCACATCAGTAAGAAGAACAAGAATGCGCCAAGTGGCAATCTCTTGGTTCCGATCTCATTTCTCAACTCTCCTCCTGCGGAATGTTCAAATCTCATCGCTGTTGGTCATAATCTCTACGCACCCATCGAAAACGCTCCATGCGCTAACGTCTCATTCCTTGACTGTCGAACTCACACTTGGCTCGAAGCTCCGAGCTTGCGTTTTGCCCACACCGGTACCAAGTGTGATGGGGATATGTACTTTGCAGGATGCTACGAAAATCCAGATTCTTTGAACTGTATTGAAGTGTTCAACACGAACACCAAAACTTGGAAGCCTGTTCCGCCAGAAAAACGGATATTCACATGTGGAAAATTTCAAGGAAAGATGTACATTAGCTTGAAAGGACGTGTGGCTTATTATCCGAAGGAAGCGACTTGGGAAATTGTAAGATTGGATACTGATTCGGGTCAGTTAGGTGTTTGTTGCATAAAGGACATATCCTATTTTTATTACAAGGGGGTGTTTATGTGGGCCGACCCTAAGGTAGGAGGAGGACCACGGGGAAAATTAGAGGGTTTAGAAGGTCTTCCTAAGTTTCCCTATCATAGTACGGTTAAATTGGTGGATTATGGTGGTAAGATGTTGGTTTTGTGGGACAAGCATGTTCCTGCAAGTTGGTTTAAGAAGAAGATGATTTGGTGTGCGGTGATTTCGCTTGAAAGGCGTAGCAATGAAAATATTTGGGGAAAGGTCGAGTGGTTCGATGCTGTGCTTACAGTCCCCAGGTCTTACAAGTTCGTGTTTGCTGTTGCTGCTACTGTTTGAACGTAAGGAATCAGGTTTTATCGTTTTCATCTATTTCCTTTTAGTATGTCGTCTGTCTTTCAGTGGAATGCAATTGAAATTGTTTTTTCTTTATAAACATATCTACTCACTTGCTTGTGGATGAGTAGGCTTATTCTGATCCCAATTTCTTTTAATGCTACTGTTTAATTTAGTCAATAAATCATTTAGAAAAGCAGGTAATATTTTTCTTGCGCCCTTTCATTTATATGCGAGCATGATGCATGATCAATGCAGTGTCTCGAGATTTTAGCGGACCTTGTTTCACATATTTGCAGTAACTATAAGACGACTTAGCTTACTTTGTGACAATATTTCTTTGAAAACACTTATGTTTGTGTTGCAAACTTGTAGTAGGAGGCTACCTTTATATCCTTTACGTGGGATCATAAATCTTCTCCATTAGTCCTACTTCAAAACGAACTCATTCAGCATTTCTGAATTTTTTTTCCATATAATTACAAAAGCTTTTGCTGTTTAAAATAAGCTCATTTAAACTAAAAAATCTGGACTTAAACATCCAAAAAATTATAAAATAACTAGAATCATGTTGGACCAATTTAGAGAAGACTTGATGCATTTTCAAGAGTCAAATACGCATTTTCAACAAAAAAGAAAAAGACATGTTTAGCGTAAAATCGTAAGGTCTATCGCACCAATCCGCGTGATCTGACTTTGCTTCTAAAATTATGAAAGAAACACCGCGGAACTTGAGTTCCATTCTCTCTATATATGCACCAACTTGCATTTTTGAAGTTCTTACTACTAACCAACGAACAAAATGTATAACGTTTGCTTATTAACTCTTGCTTTTCTCTTGCTCTCTGGATTATCAATCACGACATTGGCCCGAGTACAATACCAATCTCCAAAGTCAGGTAAAAAGACAAAATTATAATTCCGATAAATTTTGATTTTCGTTTGGTTGTAGTTAGTTATAATAGGGTTTCTTTTGTAGATGAGAGACTGAATACTGAATTATTCTATTCTTCTCCAGTTGACTGTTGTTCTCTTTGCTGGAAAAGAATTAGGTGAATGGATTTGGGATCAGAAGGTGATCAAAGATATCAAGATTGGAGCAGACCCCAGTTGTTCACTGATTGGACCAGGAAGAAGACCACCAAATAGGCCAGGCTCACCAAAACGATGTACTTAATCCTAGCGACAAGACAATTGAATTTGATGGTGTAATAGTTAACGATTTAATGCTACACATCGAAAGATTATGAAAACTTACACAAGGTTTTGAAAATTTATGGATTCTCTTTACATTCACGTGAAGATATAATTGTAACTTTTCTCGTCAATATAAAAGGATATGAATCTTAATTGGTCCAACTTCATTTGTTCTTAATTATAATATATGATAGATACGTCTTGTTGTTGAGAAAAGTTGAAGTATAAAAAGACCAAGACCAAAAAAAATATAATTTTCTTACGAAAGAATACATTGCATGTCGTCCTCTTCGATAGTGACGCCTTTGATTTTATGTTATGGTGTTGTTTTTTGGCAATATCACATTCAGACTTTCGGCCCATGGGCCAAGTTGGTGGTTACATTTCTTCACGCGCACGCGTAAAACTCGCAATTTTTTCCGAGATCTCCTTTTTTTTTTTTTTTTTTTTTTTTTTTTTATTTTTTTTTTTTTTTTTTTTTTTTTTTTTTTTTCTTTTTATTCTTTTTTTTTTTTTTTTTTCTTTTTTTTTTTTTTTTTTTTTTTTTTTTTTATTTTTTTTGTCTTTTTTTTTTTTTTTTTTTTTTTTTTTTTTTTTCTTTTGTCTTTTTTTTTTTTTTTTTTTTTTTTTTTTTTTTTTTTTTTTTTTTTTTTTTTTTTTTTTTTTTTTTTTTTTTTTTTTTATTTTTTTTTTTTTTTTTTTTTTTTTTTTTTTTTTTTTTTTTTTTTTTTTTTTTTTTTTTTTTTTTTTTTTTTATTTTTTTTTTTTTTTTTTTTTTTTTTTTTTTTTTTTTTTTTTTTTTTTTTTTTTTTTTTTTTTTTTTTTTTTTTATTTTTTTTTTTTTTTTTTTTTTTTTTTTTTTTTTTTTTTTATTTTTTTTTTTTTATCTTTTTTTTTTTTTTTTTTTTTTTTTTTTTTTTTTTTTTTTTTTTTTTTTTTTTTTTTTTTTTTTTTTTTTTTTTTTTTTTTTTTTTTTTTTTTTTTTTTTTTTTTTTTTTTTTTTTTTTTTGATCCCGCCCAAATCTTCTAGGGTCTCTGTTCTTGATTGTCGCTCTCACACGTGGCGCGAGGCTCCAAGCATGCAGATGGAACGGAACCACTCCTCCGCTGCAAGCTTATTTGAAGGGAAGATATATGTGGCAGGTGGTCTCGAAGACGAACACATCGCTTCCTCCAGATGGACAGAAGTGTTTGATATAGAGACCCAAACTTGGGGATATGTGAGGAACCCTTGTATTTTCGAGTGGTCAGATGAGTTTAGGAGTAAGCCCTATGTGGTTAAAAGCTTGATACTTGAAGGTAAACTTTACCTGTTTGGGGACTCGCCTGCGGTTTACAATCCCGAGGATGGTAGATGGTGGGAAGTGATAAGAGAGGAACGATACAGTATGTCTTGGGGAGTGAAGTCTTGCCATTGTGTTGTAGATGATGTCTTGTTCTATTGGGATAAAAAAGTGTTCCAATGGTATGACCGTAAGGTTAGTTCATGGAAGGAGTTGAAAGGTCTTGAAGGGTTGCCTGATTTTCGCGACCGTGAGGGTTGCAAAATGGTTGATTTTGGTGGGAAGATAGCGTTTTTTTGGTCCGAGTGTTTGCCTAGAAAGAGGCCTCCGCATACTATGATTTGGTGTGTTGAGATTACGCTTGAAAGGCGCGATGGAGATGAGTTTTGGGGGAAGGTTGAGTGGTTTGACTTTGTGCTAAGAGCCCACCCGTCTTGTTCCTCGTTCGATGTTTTGTCTGTTTCTGTTTGATGAAATGACGCATTATATTTCATGACAAGAGGCTTGAACGGTTCGTTGCCGATAACTTCGTTTTGCTTTCAATATTTGCGTTATTTTTTGTTTGTTTTCCTTCTCTTTTAGTGTGTATGACTACTACTGATGAATGGTTGTTTCATGTTTTTTTTGCCATTGTTTCACTTTTTAACATATGCATCCACACTTGTTGACGATCAAGCTCATTTTGCCAAATTGTCCTTGAAAATATTGTGTTGTAAATATTTAGGATACCGTTTTTTCTTAAATTTACGAGAGTAACTAAAACAAGATACACATACAATATATAGCTTGTGTACAGTCCCTTGGGTTTTCTCATTTCTGTAATGGATTTGTATTGTCTAAGGTATAGCTTAATTGTTTATAACTTTCTATTATTGCATTGCAGCGAAGAACACAGACTTTGCTGCTAAAAGCTAAAGCCCATTACAGATCTGCTAAACATATGGATAAAGCCCAAAACTTGGCTTTGAGTTTCCCCACGCGCAAGATAAGCGCGTAATATATACGCACCCGACACACCGGTTTTAAATTAATTAAAGGAAATCGTCGTTTCCTACCGGAATTCGCTACCGCCAAAAAATGTCGTCCAAAGATGAACCCTCCGCCGCTACGAACGTCGCGAAACCACCGCGTAGGAGGAGAAAGAAGAGGAAGATGATGAATCCAACGACGGTGCCCGAACCGACCTCGATCTCTTCACTTCCTTACGATTTGCTATTGAGTTGCATCGCCCGCATTTCTAGATCCTACTATCCAACTCTCTCCCTCGTCTCCAAGAATTTCCGATCCATCGTTGCTTCGCCGGAGCTTTACCAGACCAGATCACGCTTAGGCCTCACCGAGAGCTGTCTCTACCTGTACTTGCGCCACCCTCGTGTCCCTGGCACGAATTGGTTCACTCTCTGCCGGAAACCTAATCGAACCATAACCGGCAATTCAAGTGGCAATCTTTTCATCCCAATCCCATCTCCCAACTTCCCTCCTGAGGAATCGAAGAGCATCGTCGCCGTTGGTTCTGAGATCTACAAAATCGGCGGTTATATGCGCTCTTCTTCTAGAGTCTCGGTCCTTGACTGTCGGTCTCACACGTGGCACAAGGCTCCGAGAATGCGAGTGAAGCGGAGATCACCAACAGCGGGCTTAGTTGATGGGAAGATATATGTAGCGGGAGGCTGCAAAGACGTGACTTCTTCTAACTGGATCCAAGTGTTTGATCCAAAGAGCCAAACATGGGGAAATGTGACTAACCCTGGCACCGAGACACGCAGTGATTCTCAAGTCTCAAGCTTAGGAATTGGAGGAAAGTTCTATCTGTTTGGGGATGAGTGTGTGGTTTATAATCCCAAGGACGCTAGATGGGACGAGATAGGAGTTGGTATGGATATGGCTTATGTAGTATTCTTTACTTATGGCGTGATAGGCGACATGTTGTTCCATTGGAATGACGGAGTGTTCAAGTGGTATGACTGTAAGGCAAGTTTATGGAAGAAACTTAATGGCGTTGAAGGGTTGCCTGATTTTAGCCACCGTGGGTATTGTAAAATTGTGGATCTTGGTGGGAAGATGGCTCTTTTGTGGGATGATTATGGGAATTCGGTTGGCCGTCTGGATAGAAATGTGGTTTGGTGTGCTGTGGTTGCGCTTGAAAGGCGCGATGGAGATGACATGTGGGGGGAGGTTGAGTGGTGCGATGTTGTGTTTACACCCGACGACGACGTCGACGTGTCATGTCCCTTGTACGATATGGATGTTCTTTCTGCTACTGTCTGATGAAATGACTACTCATGAGAACATGCTTGAGAGGTGATGGGAGAATCATTCACTATATTGCGGGTAATTTTCGTTTTGTTTTGAATATTTGGCTTCTTATGATGTAATTCCCTTGTGTTTATATGTAAGAATGATTGTTTCATGCTTTTAGTAGGATACAATTTGTATTGTTTCACACCTAAACATATGATGCACTCACTTAGGTAAAGCTATCTTCATGTCTTACGAGTAATCACATAAGTTCTTGGGTTTTCTCATTTCTGTAATGGATTTTTATTGTGTAAGGTATAGCTTAATTGTTTTTAACTTTATATTTTTGCATTGCAGCGAAGAACACAAAGACTTTGCTGCTAAAAGTTAAAGCCCATTACAGATCTGCTAAAAATATGAATAAAGCCCAAGACTTGGCTTTGAGTTTACCCACGCGCAAGATAAGCGCGTAACTTATACGCTCCCGACACACTGGTTTTAACTAAATCGTCGTTTCGTACCGGAATTCGTTACGTCAAAAATGTCGTCCGAAACCAAATCCTCCGCCGCCACGAACGTCGCGAAACCACGGCGTAGGAGAAAGAAGAGGAAGATGATGAATCCAACGCCGGTTGCAGAACCGACCTCGATCTCTTCACTTCCTTACGATTTGCTATTGAGTTGCATCGCCCGCATTTCTAGATCCTACTATCCAACTCTCTCGCTCGTCTCCAAGAATTTCCGATCCATCGTTGCTTCGCCGGAGCTATACCAGACCAGGTCGCGCTTAGGCCTCACCGAGAGCTGCCTCTACCTGTGCTTGCGCTACCCTCGTGTCCCTGTCACGTCTTGGTTCACTCTCTGCCGGAAACCTAACCGAACCATAACCGGCAATTCAAGTGGCAATCTTTTCATCCCAATCCCATCTCCAAACTTCCCTCCTGCGGAATCGACGAGCATCGTCGCGAAATCGACGAGCATCGTCGCCGTTGGCTCTGAGATCTACAAAATCGGCGGGTGTATGCGCCATTCTTCTAGAGTCTCGGTCCTTGACTGTCGGTCCCACACGTGGCGCAAGGCTCCGAGAATGCGAGTGAAGCGGAGATCCCCAACAGCAGGCGTAGTTGATGGGAAGATATACGTAGCGGGAGGCTGCAAAGACGTGACTTGTTCCAGCTGGGTCGAAGTGTTTGATCCAAAGACCCAAACTTGGGGAAATGTGACGAACCCTGGCACCGGGCTACGCAGTGACGTTGAAGTCCTAAGCTTAGGAAATGGAGGAAAGTTCTATGTGGTTGGGTATGGTTGGAGGAAAGTTTACAATCCCAAGGAAGCTAGATGGAACCCCATAGGATTAGATATGGCTGACGTAGTAATCCGTACTTATGGCGTGGTAGACGACATGTTGTTCCATTGGAATAACGGAGTGTTCACTTGGTATGACTCTAAGGCAAGTTTATGGAAGAAACTGAATGGTGTTGATGGGTTGCCAGATTTTCGCCACCGTGGGCATTGTAAAATGGTGGATCTTGGTGGGAAGATGGCTCTTTTGTGGGAAGATTGGGAGCTGGACAATAGTGTGGTTCGGTGTGCTGTGGTTGCGCTTGAAAGGCGCGATGGAGACGAGATGTGGGGGAATATTGAGTGGTGCGATGTTGTGTTTACACTCGACAGGTCATGTTCCTTGTTCGATGTGGATGTTCGTTCTGCTTCTGTCTGAGGAAATGACTTTCTCATGAGAACTGGCTTGAGAGGTGATGGGAGAATCATTCACTATTGCGGGTAACTTCGTTTTGTTTTGAATAGTTAGGTCCTTGATGTAATTCCCCTCTCTTGACATGTGACTAGTCACTGACTATAACGAATGATGGTTTCATGTTTTTTAGTAGAATACAAATTGCATTGTTTCTCATCTAAAGTTATATTCATGTCTTACGAATAATCACATAAGTTGGCATAAGATCCTCTGTTTCAGTCACAAATGGGACTTTGTCAAGCCCCTTTATGTGGTGTTGTTATAGAAATGTGATATCTGCGTTGGTGGGAAGAACTAAAACAATATACACTCTAAATGAGTATTTTTCTAGTGCATGCACTACTGAAAATTGAAGATGTATTGCTTATGCAAAGAAAAACCTCTTTGTTCATGTATTTGAGGATCCTCTGTAATGAAGTACTAAAAATATATATACTAGGAGATTTGTATGGTCCTTACCAAAGCTGTCTTTTACGACCGGGTCAAACTTTTGAAATAAACGCATAATTGTTTATCGAGTATTTCGTGACTGATCCAACAAGTCTTCCGTGACTCTGCTCCAACATTTTTCTTTTTATATACTTTTTGTGTGGAAAAAGTCACAGGTTCACAAGATCAAATATTTCTTTTTTGAATGACAACTAAACACGCTCAAGAATCGATGATCTAGTTATGCAAACGCCGTAAGGATTTGTTCTTCCACTAGCAGAGGAAACCCTTTCATCGCCATGAATGACAACGACGAGGCACCGATTGAGACGAAGACGACGGTACCATTAGTACCTTCGCCGACCACGAATCTTTCTCTTCCCAACGACATACTTTTGAGTTTCCTAAGCCGGATCTCTAGATTGTACTACCCAACTTTCTCCCTCGTCTCCAAGAGTTTCCGATCTCTAGTCGCTTCACCGGAGCTTTATCAGACCCGATCCGCACTCGGCCGTACAGAGAGCTGTCTCTACGTGTGCTTACGGTCACTCACCGACTCTAACCTTCGGTGGTTCACACTCTGCCGTGTACCAGATCGGAAACTAACCAATTTCTCAGGTGGCCATTTACTAGTCCCAATCTCATCAAGCCATTCTCCTCCTCCTGCTCATTGGTCGAGCGTGGTCGCGGTTGGTTCTAATATATACGCTATTGGAGTTGGAGGGCCCATCAACGACGCACCTTCCTCTACTGTCTCGTTCTTGGACTGTCATAGTGACACGTGGCGATCAGCTCCACCGATGCGTGTGGCTCGGAACTACCCCACCGTGAGTGTTCTTGATGGGAAGATGTACGTAGCTGGAGGCTGTCAAGATTGCGATTCGTTGAGTTGTGTAGAAGTGTTCGACCCAAAGACTCAAAAATGGGAGTTTGTGGCAAGTCATGGCACCGAGAGATGCGAGAGGCTTGTTTACAAAAGCGTAGGGGTCGAAGGAAAGTTTCACTTGTTTGGTGGTGCAAGCAACGTGGCTCACAACCCGAGAGAAGGTGGATGGGACTTGATAGGTGTGGATATGGATATGGGTCGGGCATGGGTTCCTTACTGCGTGGTAAACAATGTGTTGTTCTATTATCATGATAAGTATAGAGAATTTAGATGGTATGACTATAAAGGAAGAGTTTGGAGGAAAGTTTTGGGTTTAGAACGGTTGATTAAGTTTCACTGTTATAGCCGTGTTAACTTGGCGGAGTATGGTGGGAAGATGGCGGTTTTGTGGGACACGTTTGTGCGTGCGAGTGGGTCTAAGAACAAGATGATTTGGTGCGCTGAAATTACGCTTGAAAGACACGGCGTGGACGAGATTTGTGGCAAGGTTGAGTGGTTTGATGTTGTGTGCAGAGTTTCGAGATCATATGAGTTGGTGCATGTTCTTGCTGCTAAAGTTTGATTAGTGAATGATTTCCGGAATATAGATAAGCTGGATTTCACTAATCTTCTCATTAATATATAGACATGTACATGAATTTTCCTTCAGACAAGAGATCACAGTTTCTTTCTTTGGTGACTGTGTGACGTCAACTTCAGACAAAACCAATAACCAAAATTATAATTTTTGATTTGTTAATTTGAGGCCCACTAACATCGATGATAACTGAACTGACCCCACGATTGAGTTTAGTTTAGCCTTTTGTGGCATTTTCTCACGCGTAATTCGTTAACTGCAAATCGGAGAAGAAGTAGTATAAGTAATCCGAGGTTGATCAATTGCGATTTCATCTCGGGTAATTCCAATTCCAGAAATGTCTTCTCCAGAAAAGAAGAGGAAGAAACCGTCGCTTACGCAGTCGACGGTGCTCACGCCGACGCCGCCGCCGCAATCGATCCCAATAGTTTCGCTTCCTGATGATTTGCTAGTAAGCTGCTTTGCACGCGTCTCGAGACTGTACTATCCGACTCTCTCACTCGTTTCCAATAGCTTCGGATCTCTCCTTGCTTCACCGGAGCTTTACAAGACCCGGTCCTCCATAGGCCACACCGAGAGCTCACTCTATGTGTGCTTACGGTTCCATCCCGACTCTAACCCTAGCTGGTTCACCCTCTGCCGGAAACCCGAACAAATCCCAACCAGCGACGCCACGAAGAAGAAGAAGAAGAAGTCGAGTGGGTATGCTTTGGCTAAAATCCCAACTCCGCATTCTCCTCCTGTGAACTCGTCGGGTCTCGTGACAATTGGTTCGGACATCTACAACATTTCCGGATCCATCGGCAACGCGCCATCGTCTAGCGTCTCGATCATGGACTGCCGGACTCACACGTGGCGCGAGGGTCCAAGCACGCTGGTGAAGCGGACTAACCCACACGCCGTTATCCTTGACGGGAAGATATATGTTGCAGGGTACGGTACCGACCCTGATTACTCGGACTGGATGGAGGTTTTCGACCCAAAAACCCAAACTTGGGAGCTTGTGTCTTCTAGCCCCGACCCTGTGTTATGTGTGTGTGATAATGTTCGAAAAAGCGCAGCGATTGGAGGAAAGGTTTACATGGTTGGAAATCTTGGTTTGACCTACGATCCGAGGTCTTGTAAATGGGGAATGGTGGGATGTAGGATGGATTTGCGTTGGGTGCGGTATTCTTACTGCGTGATCGAGGACGTGCTTTACCATTATGATGGTGGCAGGTTCGAATGGTACGACTCTAATGCATACCGCTGGAATCAAGTGAACGGTGTCAAAGGACTGCCCAAGATCACCCGTTCTGTTGCTAGATTGGCGGATTACGGTGGAAAGATGGTCGTTTTGTGGGACAAGTTTGTGACTTCCGGTGGAGATAAGAACAAGGTGATTTGGTGCGCGGTGATTGCTCTTGAAAGGCGCAAAAATGGTGAGATTTGGGGGGAGGTCGAGTGGGATGACGCAGTGCTTACGGTTCCCAAGTCATGTAAAGTGCAATATGCTCTTGCTGCTACCGTTTGATGAATGGAATGTGATGAATCTTTAGTGGTTGTGGGTAGTGTCAGTTGTGTCTTTTGTTTTTAGCTCAAGTTTTAAGTTTTTTTATGGTTGGCTTATTTTGTTTTGCTAATTCTAAATACTTATGACTTATGAGAACACTGTTTTGGTTGAAGAGAAAGTTCACTGATGAATGATTGTGCAGTTAGAGCTCATCAAAACTGACAAACCGAAATCTACACACATGTAGGAACAGGGAGGTTCAAAGACATACCTCAATGGCGATTGCAGCTGGTGTAAGATCTGAGACGCTTCTGTACCCACAATTTGATGTGATATCTGAACAGATGGTGTAAACAAGTCGCAAAACAAAACAATTTGGTAACTCTCTTCACAGTCATGAAGAAGAACTGTAACAAAAGAAGCACACTTGAAGAGAGTTTGGTCGTTTAGTGAACACAACTCTTTTCTTCTGTTCTCTTATTTTGGGTAACTGTTGTTTTAAGGCCCATTAAGATAAAAGGAAAAGGATTTCGATCACAGTTTTATAAATTGAGACCACACAATTAAATTAGCCCTAAGAGTATCTCACACGCAATCTGAGCAGAGTAACGCGAACGCGCTTAAAAGCTTGGTTTCTCTGCGAGTCGCATCAGAAAGAAAGCAGAAGAGTATAATTCAGAGGTTGATTAACGGCGATTCGCCTGAGTAATTCCGCCAATGTCGCCCCCGGATAAGAAGAGAAAGACCTCGAGTACTACGAGGAAGGAACCATCGCTTAAGAAGCATAACAAGAAGCCGTCTCTGGTGCTCCCGCCGACGACGCAATCGGCCATCACAAACCCGTCGCTTCCTGATGATGTTCTAGTGAGTTGCTTAGCCCTTGTCTCGAGAGTGTACTACCCGAGTCTCTCACTCGTCTCCAAGAGCTTTCGATCTCTCCTTGCTTCACCGGAGCTTTACAAGACCCGGTCCTCCATAGGCCACGCCGAGAGCTGTCTTTATGTGTGTTTACGGTTCCATCCTGACCCTAACCCTCGCTGGTTCACCCTCTGCATGAAACCTGATCGCGTCCTAACCAAGGACAACATCAAGAAGAAGAAGCAGAAGAAGAAGAAGTCAAGTGGGTATGTTTTGGCTAAAATCCCAGCTTCCCATTCTCCTCCTGCGCGTTCGTCGGGTCTCGTGACAATTGGTTCGGATATCTATAACATTGGCGGAGACATGAACCATGAGCCATCGTCTAGCGTCTCGATCCTGGACTGCCGGACACACACGTGGCGCGAGGGTCCAAGCATGCTCGTGAAACGGATATACACACACGCCAATGTCCTTGACGGAAAGATATATGTTGCAGGGTACGGCAAAGCCAAAGAGTCTAGTTCCTCGGACTTGATGGAGGTTTTCGATCCAAAAACACAAACTTGGGAGCTTGTGTCGAGGTGCAGTGGCGGGGAGTTGGGTGACATTAGTTATATACACAGTAGCGCAGCGATTGATAGAAAAGTATACATTTTTGCAGGTTCTAATGATTTGGCTTACGAACCGAGGGAATGTAGATGGGAGAGGGTGGGAACGAAGATGACTTGTGTATGGTCTTCTAACTGCGTGATTGAGAATGTACTTTACCAGCAGAATGATGGCAAGTTCGAATGGTATGACACTAATGCACGTCTCTGGAGAACTTTGAAGGGTGTGGTAGGGCTGCCTAAGTTTGCCCGTTCTACTGCTAGATTGGCAGATTACGGTGGAAGGATGGCCGTTTTGTGGGACAAGGTCGTGGCTTCCCCTGGAGATACGAAAAAAGTGATTTGGTGCGCGGTGATTGCCCTTGAGAGGCGCAACAGTGATGAGATTTGGGGCAAGGTCCAGTGGCGTGACGTAGTGCTTACGGTTCCCACGTCATGTGATGTGCAATATGCTCTTGCTGCTACCGTTTGTTGAGACCGAATTTAACGGGGAAAACGGCCAAATAAATCCTCAACTTTTTCGATTAGAACGTTTTATTCCCGAACTGTCAATTGTACGATTAATTCCTCAACCGTGTGAAAATTGTCTCAAATTAGACGAAGCCTAATTTGGTTTTAACGTCACTTAGACGGGAAAACCTGTACGTTACTTTTAAACGCGATAGACGTCGGGATTTTTTTTTTCCGACATAAAATCCCCAAATTGAGAATCCTAGAACATTTGGCGACAAACTGAAGTTGCTCTCTTCGAATCGGGAGTTTATTCCTCCTCCCACCTCCTCTCCCACCTCCTCTCCACATGGTTTTCACCATGGAAATTGCAGAATTTGGCTCAATTTCACTTCAGTTTCACCTCAGTTTGTCGCCAAATGTTCTAGGGTTCTCAATTTGGGGATTTTATGTCGGAAAAAAAAATCCTGACGTCTATCGCGTTTAAAAGTAACAGACAGGTTTCCCGTCTAAGTGACGTTAAAACCAAATTAGGCTTCGTCTAATTCGAGATAATTTTCACTCGGTTGGAGAATTAATTGTGCAATTGACATTTCGGGAATAAAACGTTCTAATCGAAAAAGTTAAGGATTTATTTGGCCGTTTTATAACATTTTACTGGATTGTTATATTGTCTTCTGTTTTAAGCTTGTAAACCTTTTCATGTGTTAGCTTATTATGTGAAACTCTGTTTTGGTTGAATAGAATGTTCACTACTTTCATGGGAAGAAGAAGTTATACAAGATGCAAAATTGTTTGATGATATTATGGTTATGGATGTCAAAGTAATCAAAGAAAGAGTAGTACTCAAATTATATACAACAAAATGCATGACATGTAGCGCGGGAACATAACTGTCTGGAACTAGAGGCCTTCTTTCTCTACAAAGCTCTGAACTTGCTCAAAGGCCTGATGATGAATGATTGTGCAGTTAGAGCTTATCAAAACTAACAAACTGATATCTACACACATTAAAAGGAACAGGGTGGTTTCTGAGACGTACCTCAATGGCGATTTCAGCTGGTGTAAGATCTGAGACGCTTCTATACCCACGCTTAGATGTGATATCTGAACATATGGAGTAAACAAGTCACATAACATAAATGGCCGAGATTGTGGAAAGCTATGGACCATGGAAGGCGAAAAAAAGGATTATACTTTCTAATGAAACTCTTGCGCTAGCGTTAGTGTATGCTTCACCGCGTGCATCCCAAATAGTTGAAAGACGGTTCAAGGCCTATGAGAGAAGTCAGACATGATTCAAAAACCACACAAAGCAAAAACAGAGTCTTTTCATAATTTAACAAATGTAGCAATTCATTACCACTGTGTATGCGTCTTTTGACTCATCACCATCGTCATTACCACGTAACAATGGTCTTGAATGAGTTCCCACAGCAGCGATTCTATGCGCTAAGGCTTCTAGAGGAACATCTAGCCAAATGCTTATACCGTTATGCATATACTTCCTGAGTAAAACATTGGACACATTACTACCAAAAGGATCCGAGTTTCAGCATTATATATATTCACTGATGAGAAGAAAGCGCACCAATTGATGGGTCTTATAACTGCACCTCCACCGGTTGAGACAACGACTTGGTGGTACGTCAAAGAGAGTTTCTGTAGCGCCTCGGTCTAGGAAGAGAGCATGTGACGAAATTAGGAGCAAGAATACACAAAGAACAAAAGGACTTATGGAAGGAAGAAAAGCAGAGTAAAACCTCTTTTTCTCTGAAGACGCTCTCACCGAAATGCTCAAATATCTCAGCTATAGAAGTTCCGTTCATTGCTTGCTCGATCAAAGCGTCACTGGCACATATACATAACGATCTTTAGTTGAGCTAAAGACTAATAGACACACAGTTGAAAAAGGGTTGGAGAATGTACCAATCAAAGAATGTATAACCAAGTGCTCTTGCCATTATCTTTCCCACTGTCGTCTTCCCAGAACCCATCATTCCTAACGCATTCACCAGGAAACTCTTAGTTAACAGACTGTACGAGAAGCTAAGCAATAATCAACCAAAGTGTGAGACGAAGAAACTAACCAACAAGATACATAGATCGCCCATTTAAATACTGTTTAACCTCTTCAGCTTTTCTCTGCAAGAGCTTATATAATCCACTGTCAACATAAGATTTTTATAGAAAAGAGAGAAGATTGATGCTCAGAGAGAAGTGTATCACTTGCCTTCAAAACCAGTTCTTCATCAAATGGAGAATGAAGGAGACTACCAGTTTCCAACAATGCTACAAAATTTAAAGGTGGAAACACATCTCTTGTCATCAAACACGATCGAAAAAACAGAAAATTCAAAGATTCATGCTTTTTTTTCTTTCTTGTCAGAACCTGAGGAGTTCTTGTCAGAAAGTGATCTTTGTCGATGGTCTCTTCTTTTGTCAGGTTGAAAATGAGCTAAAGCAAGAACTCTAAGCCTTTTATTTTCTTTGCTTCGATGATTGTACTGTAGAGAACCACGAGGCTTCCCTTCAAAATTTCTCAAATCAATCCATGGTGATGAGTACTGAAACCTATGAACAGTAGTTGCTTCCATATTCTGGAAATGCAAGCAACACAAGAAATCAGATTCTATGCGAAAGACAAATTCTGTTGGATTTAGATTTCTTTGCAGAGTGTCAATAACTCAACGTCAAGGCCAAATAGAAAAATGGATTATTACACAATTTCATGGGGGAAAAAAAGTGAATTTTCATGTGGAATTAAGCTAATTACAGCAGAAACTTTCAAATAAGCTCCATGAATACAAACAAGAAAAAGAAAAGGACAGAGATTAAGGAATAATTACTCCATAAAAAAACAATGCAGAGACAAATGAAATCGGAGATTGTAGAATGGATAAAGGGTTCACCTTTTTCCCCGACGGCGGAGCAAGACTCGAGACACGGAGACTCTCTCTTCTCTTTTTTTCTATTGGCTTAAATTAGTTCTTAGTAGATTTTTGTTTTTATTGACCAAAAACGAAAAGAATTTTGTTAATCTAATTAAACGAAAATGCAGGGGACAATGGGTAGGTGAAATACCTAAATTATCTGTTCATTCATGCCAAGTCACTAAAATCGATTTATGTTAGGGTCCCAAATAAAATGTTAGTGGAAAAGAAATCTGTAACGTGTTTTAAAATAAAGATATGGTTATGATATCTGACATCTTTTGTGATCTTTCAAATTATCTTGATTCTGTGTTTCGTACATATAAAAGATATAAAATCGTATTTTTAGTAACCTTCAACATTAATATTATCATTGTGATCTAAACCGAATCAACCACATATCTAATCTAACCATAACTGAATGCAAGATCTTTCAAATTTTAAGGTTTGTCAAACGAATGTCAGGTTTAAAATATGGAAAATGTAATTTGGTAGGTGGTGAGACGTGGAATTAGAATTCTTATCCGACCAAAATTATATGTGGCAAGTACAATATACTTTACAAAGTGGATATGGCCCACTAAATAATCAGGTAGGGCCATCCAATATACTGTTTTTGTTTTGCGATCAACCTACCAACCTGTTACCTAAAATAACTCTAAACCCATGTCATTTCGATGCTTGGTAGTATAACCGTTTGCCGTTTTCACTTGTCATATCCACCATCCCTTTCTTCGATTATAACACAAAACGGCAGACTGTTTTTGTCTTATGAAATAGTTTCTCAACGGTCGTCGCGGCACGCATTTGCTTCTTCTCTCTCGGTAGGATGAGAAGCCATGGAAGCTGGCGTAAAGTGAAAGAAGCGATACGTTTCTACTCTTCTTCATCTTCCTCTGCTTCAGGTCTCTTGGAATTTGTAAATGTAGATTTTCCTTCTACGATAGGAATTCGAGGAAGGCGCGAATTTGCCAGTCTCTTGCAGCTTCGTGCGTCGGACGATCCGTTGATCTATCACAATGTAGTTCATGGTCAGATCATCGTTTCGGGTTTTGAGTCAGATACGTATCTTAGCAATCTTCTGATGAAAGCGTATTCGGAAGCTAACGGTATGGTTTATGCACGGAAGCTGTTCGAGAAAATGCCTGACAGAAATTTGGTTACTTGGTCTACTATGGTTTCAGCCTGTAACCTTCATAGGTTATACGACGAGTCGTTGAAGGTTTTCATAGAATTCTGGAGAACTAGAAAAATCAGCCCGAACGAGTTTATTTTGTCGAGTGTTATCCAAGCTTGCTCTGGATTAGATGGTGATTGTGTACGATGGATGGTGTTTCAGCTTCAAAGTTTTCTTCTCAAGAGTGGGTTTGATCGGTATGTTTACGTTGGTACACTGTTGATTAAGTTTTTTCTGAAGGAAGGTGATCTCGATTACGCAAGGCTCGTGTTTGACGCTTTACCGGAGAAATCTACAGTGACGTGGACGACTATGATCAGTGGGTACGCCAAAATGGGAAGAAGCCACGTGTCATTGAAGTTATTCTACCAACTAATGGGAGGTAACATTGTTCCAGATGGTTACATCCTTTCGACGGTTCTAAGTGCGTGTTCATCACTTTCGTTTATCGAAGGTGGGAGGCAGATTCATGCACACATCTTAAGGCATGGACATGAGATGGATGCCTCACTGATGAATGTGCTTATAGATTGTTATGTGAAGTGTGGCAGAGTTACATGTGGTCTTAAGCTATTCGATGGGATGTGGAATAAAGACGTGACTTCGTGGACCACAATACTGTCTGGATATAATCAGAACTCTCTTCATAAGGAAGCCATGGAGTTGTTTTCGGGAATGTTAAAGATTGGTTTGAAGCCAGATGCGTATGCTTGCTCTAGCATACTCACGTCTTGTGCCTCACTTCATGCTCTGGACTATGGAAGACATGTTCATGCTTACACTGTCAAAGCCAATCTTGGCGATGATAGCTATGTGACTAACAGCTTGATCGACATGTATGCGAAGTGTGATTGTTTGACCGACGCGAGAAAAGTTTTCGACCGTTTCGCTGCTGCTGATGGAGTTTTGTATAATGCAATGATTGAAGGTTACTCGAGACTTGGGACACAATGTGAGCTACATGAGGCAGTGAACATGTTTTGTGATATGAGGTCCAGATTGATTCCACCTAGCTTGTTGACTTTTGTTAGCCTTCTACGTGCATCTGCTTCTTTGAAAAGCTTGGAACTTAGCAAACAAATCCATGGGTTGATGTTCAAACATGGAGTAAACTTATATATGTTTGCTGGAAGCGCTTTGATTGATGTTTACTCAAGTTGCTACTGTCTCAAGGATTCTAGGCTCGTGTTTCATGAAATGAAAGAGAAAGATCTTGTTCTGTGGAATGCAATGTTTTCACGTTATGTTAAACAATCAGAGAACGAAGAAGCTCTCAATCTGTTTTCGGAACTACAGATATCAAAAGAAAGTCCTGATGAATTTACTTTTGCCGACATGCTTAAAGCAGCTGGTAACTTGGCAAGTCTTCAGTTGGGTGAAGCGTTCCATTGCCAGGTTATGAAAAGAGGCTTGGAATGTAATTCATATATCACAAATGCTCTACTAGATATGTATGCCAAATGTGGAAGTCCCGAAGATGCTTACAAGGCTTTTGATTCAGCAGCTTCGAGAGATGTGGTTTGTTGGAATTCTGTCATATCATCTTACGCGAATCATGGAGAAGGAAGAAAAGCACTTCAGATGCTGGAAAGAATGATGAGTGAAGGAATAGAGCCTAACCACATCACATTTGTGGGGGTTTTATCAGCGTGTAGCCACGCTGGTCTCGTGGAAGATGGACTTGAGCGATTCGAGTTAATGCTTCGGCTTGGAATTGAACCAGAAACTGAACACTATGTTTGTATGGTATCTCTGTTAGGCCGTGCTGGTAGATTGAACGAAGCAAGGGACTTAATTGAGAAAATGCCGATGAAACCACCTGGTATTGTATGGAGGAGCTTGTTGAGTGGATGCGCGGTGAAGGGTAACATAGAGTTGGCTGAGTATGCAGCTGAGATGGCTATTTCGTCTGATCCAACGGACAGTGGATCGTTTACTTTGCTTTCTAACATGTACGCGTCGAAAGGCATGTGGGCAGATGTGAAGAAAGTAAGAGAAAGAATGAAGTTTGAGGGTGTGGTGAAAGAACCTGGACGTAGTTGGATTCAGATTGATAACGAGTTTCATATATTTCTGTCCAAGGATAAATCTCACCGCAAGACGAATCAGATTTATGAAGTATTAGACGATTTGCTTGTGCAGATCAAAGAGTGATTGACTCTGTTTGGTTAAAGACCAATGCAGCTAGAGTTGTCGGGAATTTCAGATCGGTGATCACATTATTATCCGTTCTGATCAAGTTAAGGATGCCGAAGTAGGTATTAAGCCTGATTGGATCATTGAAGAAAGAGTTGATCTCTATGTTAATGGAGTTGCAGGAGATGAAGCTAAGCAAGGATGATAAGAGAGGCCGATGTTAACTTGTTACAATCAGAACCAGAAACAGTAAGACTAAATTACATCCTTAAGTGAAGCAGAGATTGAGAAGCCTAGAAAGCAACTGATACAATACAAGTAAGACCGAGCTGAAGAAGAAAGAAGAAGCTGCAATGTCCAATAAACTCGGTTCGGTTCTCAGTTTCTTCTTATCACCTAAACCGTTTAGGTTAGAATTTAGAAACCTGTTTGACGGAGAAGTTGTAATGGTGAACGGTCTGTTTAACCGATTCAAAAAATCAAAAACAGTGTGTTTAACCAAAGTAAAAATTCTCATTCTGTTCCAATTTTTCATAAACCGGAAACCAAACTCAATTGGACATTTAGCTGTTATTTGGGCCCAAGATATTGTCGGACCAGGCCGAGTTCTAGACACTTCGGTTCTAATGTCTGTAATCAGGTGAAACGAAAACCCTCAGATTTCTCTGGCTCTGTCTCCTCCGTCGTCACTTTCGAGTTTCGACCTTCTGATTACGGTGTTCTTCCTTTCACTCGCGTTTAACTTCTCTCCTTAAGGCTGTAGCTAAGCTCTCTGATTTGACTGCAACCATGGCGACTATTATGGTGAAGATCAAAGAAATCGAAGATGAGGTCATTTTCTCAAATTTTGTTTTTTTCTTTCGATCCTCTGATTCTTCATTTGTGCATAGGAATCTAAATCCGAAATATTTGATATTTTCAATTAGTTCTAAAATGATTCATTGTTATCTTTTGTTTGCTTATGTTGCAGATGGCAAAGACACAGAAGAATAAAGCCACCGCGCATCATCTCGGTTTGTTAAAGGTAAATTTTTCTCTTTCTAAGTTACTGAAATTGCCCAGTTAGATGAAAATTTTGTTGTTGCAGTCGTGTTCTGTACTCTGTAGCTTTGATAGTGAGGTTGAATGATTGAGGTTTTTAATTTATACTGATGAAATGCAAATTGGGCAGATTGTTTTATATCTGTTTCAATAAAATCGTGTATGATAAATCAACAACTAAGCAACCATAAGCTTAATCTTTAATTTGGAATTGGTCCGTTTTGGCAGGCGAAACTTGCTAAGCTAAGGAGGGAGCTTCTTGCACCACCTACCAAAGGTGGAGGTGGCGCTGGCGAAGGTTTTGATGTGACTAAAAGTGGAGATTCTAGAGTCGGGCTTGTTGGCTTTCCTTCGGTTGGAAAATCCACGCTCTTGAACAAGCTTACCGGAACATTTTCTGAGGTTTGTAGTTACTGTTAACAATCTCGCATTTTCTGTCGACTTGGCTGTCTATGTTAGAGCACTTGCATGTAACTGTAGGTTTCAAACTTTACCATGTATCCAAGCCATCTGCTTTCTAGTTGCTTTTACAGATTAGCATATAAAATCTTGGAATTAGGTATGTGTTTTGTGATGCTCTACTTTCTGAAGGTATATTCACTGTTTTTTTTCTCAGGTTGCTTCTTATGAGTTCACAACATTGACATGCATTCCTGGAGTTATTACATACCGTGGAGCTAAAATCCAGGTACTTTATCTACCTCTATGCCTCTTTTCTCAATCTGCTACTTTTGGAGATAGATGACATGCTTTCATCTTCTGGTTGTTCTCAAGTTGTCTCCTGTGTCTTGGAAGTCATGTCGAGTCTCACACTCTCACTCTTATGTTAATGTGCTTGCAGTTATTAGATCTTCCTGGTATTATTGAGGGTGCCAAGGACGGAAAAGGTAGAGGAAGACAGGTATGTCGATCATAAACCTCTCAACTTTCAAAATGTCCCTACATTGGTCCGTGTTTGACGCTTTACTATTTCCAGGTTATTAGTACTGCTAGGACTTGCAACTGTATCATTATAGTTCTCGATGCCATAAAGCCAATAACTCACAAGCGTCTCATTGAAAAAGAGCTCGAAGGATTCGGAATAAGGTATTTGACCGCTTACATTATAAAATAACCTTGATACACCTTATCATTTTCCGGTAGATGTTCTGAGCCAATTATGGACTGATGCTGTATAGGTTGAACAAGGAGCCACCTAACCTTACATTCAGGAAAAAGGACAAAGGTGGTATCAATCTAACTTCTACAGTCACATGCACACACCTTGACCTCGACACCGTCAAGGCGATCTGCAGTGAGTACAGGATGCACAACGCTGACATCACTCTGCGCTACGATGCAACCGCTGATGACCTCATTGATGTCATCGAGGGTAGTCGGATCTATATGCCCTGTATCTACGCTGTCAACAAGATCGATCAGATCTCACTTGAGGAGCTTGAAATTTTGGACAAACTTCCTCATTACTGTCCTGTCAGGTAAATATTTTGTAGTTTACCTCGCAGGTTTCTTGATCAATTGTTTCCCTTTTTTCTCATTGAGGTATAATAATCACGCAGTGCGCATCTGGAGTGGAATCTTGACGGTCTTCTTGATAAGATTTGGGAGTACTTGGACCTAACTCGAATCTACACCAAACCGAAGGCTATGAATCCAGATTATGATGATCCTGTTATCTTATCTTCCAAGAAGAGAACAGTTGAGGACTTCTGCATCAGGATTCACAAAGACATGCTTAAACAATTCAAGTAGTAAGTAACTAAAACTTTACCACTGTTCTGTTTCTCTAACTAATAGTTTCTTGCTCGTCAGCATTCCTTATGAGTACTAATGATTTTCCGGTTGCAGTGCTTTAGTCTGGGGTTCAAGTGCCAAACACAAGCCACAGAGAGTTGGAAGGGTCAGTCTACTTTGCATACTCAGTAACTTTTAAATCAAATTTGTTGAAATATCCATAGTTACAACATTATTGCTGAGTAAACCCATTTGCCATATCGCGAACTAACTGTCGCCGTTGTCTTTTTGTTTTATGTATGGAAACACTTCAGGAACACGAGCTCGAGGACGAGGATGTTGTTCAAATTGTTAAAAAGATATGATTTTTCCAGTTGATGGAGAAGTCTAAAGACCAAAGTAGCCATCTCTCTACATAGAAAGAAGGCTTTGGTTTCTCACCTTATCTTTTTGTACTGTACTATATACAGAGAAAATCTTGTGTCCGCACTTTTTTGTTTGTCTTTTTGGATACAGTCCTTTCATCTTTTTCTAGTGATAGCATGTGATTGATGTCTTGTCGGAACACACTTCGGGATATGGTTTTGCCTAGATATCCTCCTTGTTTTTATATATGCAATTTGACTCTTTTTTTTTCTTTTACGAACTACATAATTTTGCAGGATGTTGTTATTTTATATGTATTCATTCATTTAATCAGTGTGCTCTATAGTGTGTTTATAAATCAAGTTCCTTCAACACTCAAGTTCCATCACAGCCTTTACGATAAAGTTCCTAACCTTCCCTGATGGCCTCAATAAGCTTACTTGAAGCCTCCATAACAATCCTTTGCTTTCTTATTTTCCACCACTTGCTCTTCAAGAAACCTCACGACCGGTACCTTCGAAACTGGCCGGTTCTCGGGATGCTTCCTGGTCTCCTCTCGGTCGTCCATCGCATCTACGACTTTAGCGTGGAAGTTCTTGAAAAAATCGACTTAACATTTCCATTCAAGGGACCCTGGTTCGTTGGAATGGATATATTGGTCACTGTTGATCCAGCTGATATCCACCACATATTGAGCTCAAACTTCTCCAGTTACACCAAAGGAGCCGATTTCAAAGAAGTCTTTTACGCTTTCGGAGAAATGATCTTTACTTCTGACGGGGAGCTATGGAAGAATCAAAGAAGAGCTGCTCAATTCATGCTTAACCATCAAAGGTTTCAAAAGCTTTCAATGGGTGCGACAAGAGGTAAACTCGAGGACGCTCTTGTTCCTCTTTTCAACCATTTCTCAGAGAAGGAGATGGTCGTCGATTTGCAAGATGTGTTTCAGAGATTCACTTTTGATACAACTTTTCTTCTTGTAACCGGGTTTGATCCAAAATCTCTCTCCATTGAAATGCCGGAAGTTGAGTATGCTAAAGCTCTTGACGATCTTGGAGAAGGGATTTTCTATAGGCACATTATACCGAAGTTCTTGTGGAAGCTGCAAAAATGGATTGGTATCGGAACAGAGAAGAGGATGGCTAAAGCTAATGCCACTTTTGATCGCGTTTCTGCGAAATACATATCAGCTAAGAGAAAAGAGGTAAGATCACAAGGTGTTGAGAGCGAGGATCTTTTGACATCTCACATAAAGCTTGACACAACCAAGTACGAGCTCTTGAATCCAAGTGATGATAAGTACCTAAGAGACACCATCTTGGCTTTCAATATAGCTGGGAGAGACACAATGGCTTCCGCGCTCTCTTGGTTCTTCTGGCTTTTATCTGAAAACCCTCGAGTGGTAACCAAGATTCGCCAAGAGATCATCAACAACAATCTTCCAAGAACCGGAAGGAAAGGCCATGAGAATTTAGACAAGCTGACGTATCTACAAGGCGCTTTGTATGAATCAATGAGGCTCTATCCACCAGTTCCCTTCCAACGCAAGTCACCTATAAAACCAGACTTGCTTCCAAGTGGGCATAAAGTGGATGCGAACTCAATGATCATCATCTATCTTTACGCATTGGGGAGGATGAGAACGGTTTGGGGAGAGGACGCATTGGAGTTTAAGCCAGAGAGATGGATTTCACAGAACGGAGGGTTGAGACATGAGCCTTCTTTCAAGTTCCTATCGTTTAACGCAGGTCCAAGAACTTGTCCTGGTAAGCAGTTAGCTTTGACTCTAATGAAGGCAGTGGCCGTGGAGATATTACAAAATTTTGATATTAAGGTTATCAAAGGGCAGAAGATTGAGCCAGATCCTGGTCTTATATTGTATATGAAGCATGGGCTTAGAGTCACAATCACTAAGAGATTTTCAGATTAGAATTGATGTATGCCTTAATTAATCCATCTCTCCCTTATATTAAACTGGATCTACCACAAAATTGTGTTATGATGTAAAGACTATTATGATTATTATAAAGCCTTCGTATCTATCAACAGCTAATGAAATTAATCATTTTTTTTTATTGGTGACATCTATTTTTTTTTTAAAAAGCAACGGATCACTGTTGTGGTCTTGTGGTGAACTACAATACTATGAGAAAAAACAAAAAATAAGTTATTAATATTGTATTTCACCACCACAACAGCGATAAGTTGCAAACAGAAAACAACCAATCACTTCAGGCTTCAACGCTCACATATAGAAGAATCCATCAGAAATGTACGTGTGTGTGTCTCTGTGAATTCCAGCTCACTCTTTAACCGCCTCATAAGTTTAATTGCAGTTGACAAAGTTAGAAACAGGCAATAATGATCTATGCGTTAATTTCCTTACAAAATCCAATGTATTTAAAAACAATTTCTTATTTATGCCTTGAAGTGTGTGGTGCAGTGTGCATGCATATAAATTCAGTTATTTCTGCCAGTGGGTGTGGGTGTAAGTGTGGGTGTGTGTTAATGACTCCCAATGGCTTTAATAAGCTCCCTTACTTGCCTTCAAGAAATCACATGGCAGGTTCATTCGGAACTGACCGGTTCTCCGGGTGACAATTTTCAAAGCATATAAAAAGTTAGGTGAGTTATTATTACAAATATATATATAAAAGTTAGCTGTATAGGCAGACCATTTAACACAAATTCCTAATTCTAAGATCTATGCATGAATCGTGCCTTTTGTGCATATAACAAAATTTAGTGTAATTAAAAAAAACATTTCAATAATTGTGCGCCTTGAAGTGTGTGATGCAGTGTGCTTATAAATTCAGTTCCTTCTGCGAGCAAAGTAACCATCACAGTGGAGTGAATGTGATTTGCTCCCTCTAATGGCTTCAATAAACTTACTTGAAACCTCCGCAGCCATCTTTTGCTTTCTCATCATCTATTACTTGTTTTTCAAGAAACCTCATGGCCAGTTGCTTAGAGACTGGCCGGTTCTCCGGATGCTCCCCGGTCTGCTCGTGGAGTTCCACCGGATCCATGATTTCAGCGTTGAGATTCTAGAAATCTCTGGCTTGACGTTCCAATTCAAGGGACCGCCATTCACTGGAATGGATATGTTGGTCACGGTTGATCCAGCCAACATTTATCATATAATGAGCTCAAACTTCTCAAACTACATCAAAGGACCTGAGTTCCAAGAAGTGTTTGATGTGTTCGGAGACGGGATAATCACCACGGACTCGGAGCTCTGGAAGAATCTGAGGAAGTCTTACCAAGCCATGTTCCATTCTCAGGAGTTTCAAAGGTTTTCAGTGAGTACCATGACAAGTAAACTCAAGGACGGTCTTGTTCCTCTTCTTAATCATTTTGCAGAGGAAGGCACACCAGTGGACTTGCAAGATGTGTTTGGGAGGTTCACTTTCGATACAATCCTAAGCCTTATTACCGGTTCTGATCCTAAAACTCTCTCCAAAGAAATGCACGAGGATGAATCCGCTAAAGCTCTCGACGATGTTGGAGAAGGGATCCTGCAGAGACATGTTAAGCCAAAGTTCTTGTGGAAGCTGCAAAACTGGATGGGATTCGGACAAGAGAAGAAGATGAAAGAAGCTGATGCAACTTTTGACCGTGTGTGCGCGAAGTACATATCAGACAAGAGAGAAGAGATAACAAAATCTCAAGGGATTATTGATGGAGATAGTCAGGATCTTTTAACTTCCTTCATGAAGCTTGATACAACCAAGTACAAGCTCTTGAAGCCGAGTGATGATAAGTTCCTTAGAGATACTATCTTAGCTTTCATTCTAGCCGGAACAGGTACAACTGCCTCTGCTCTTTCTTGGTTCTTCTGGCTGCTCTCTGAAAATCCACAAGTGGTAGCCAATATTCGTCAGGAGATCACCAACACGAATCTATCAAGAACAGGAAATGTCCAAGAGGATTCAGACAAGTTGGTGTATTTACATGGTGCGCTGTATGAAGCAATGAGACTATATCCACCATCTTCCTTCGGGCGCAAGTCTTCTGTCCAATCAGATGTGCTTCCAACTGGGCATAAAATCGATGCAAACTCTAAGGTTATTATCTCTCAATATGCGTTGGGAAGGATGAGAGCGATTTGGGGAGAAGATGCGCTGCAATTCAAGCCGGAGAGATGGATTTTAGGGAATGGAAGCTTAAAGCATGAGCCTTCCTTCAAGTTTTTAGCGTTTAATTCTGGTCCAAGAACTTGTCTAGGTAAGCATTTTGCTATGATTCAAATGAAGATGGTGGTAGTGGAGCTATTACAAAACTATGACATAAAGGTTATCAAAGGGCAGAAGATTGCGCCAGTTCTTGGTTTTATATTGTCAATGAAGCATGGACTTAGAATCACAATTACTAAGAGATGCACAGCTTGAAAGCATTATTGCATTAGTTTAATCGCTGTTAGTTTGTCTTGCTATCACAATATAAAGCTTATGAAACAACAACTTCTTTTTTTATTTTTTTTCTTTTTTTTTGCGTTGGAGAGGATGAGAGTGGTTTGGGGAGAAGACGCATTGGAGTTTAAGCCAGAGAGATGGATTTCACAGACCGGATGGTTGAGACATGAGCCTCTTTCAAGTTCCTACCGTTTAACGCAGGTCCAAGAACTTGTCCTTGTAAGCAGTTAAGCTACGACATTAATGAAGGCAGTGGCCGTAGAGATATTACAAAATTTTGATATTAAGGTTATCAAAGGGCAGAAGATTGAGCCAGCTCCTGGTCTTATATTGTATATGAAGCTTGGACATAGAGTCACAATCACTATGAGATGTTCAGCTTAGAATTAAATGATGTATGCCTTAGTTAATCCCTTTCTCTGTTATATTAAACTCTATCACAAAATAATGTTATAATATTATGGGGAAAACAGAGAACAAAGTTATTTGTATTGTATTTCACCACAAAATAATTTTGTGATCTAGGCACTAATCGTGCTTTGCAGTTCGGCATATAACAAAATTTAATGTATTTAAGTACAATTTATTTAATTAATTGCGCCTTGAAGTGTGTGGTGCAGTGTGCTAAATTCACTTCTATCTACCGGTGTGTGTGTGTGTGTATTATTTACTCGATATGGCTTCAATAACCTCCCTTACTTGCTATTCAAGAAATCACATGGCTGGTTCTCCGGATGACAATTTAAAAACATTTAAGAAGTTAGGTGCGTTATCACAAAAATAAAAAAAGTTAGTTGAATTGGCCATTTAATACAAATTTCTAATTCTATGATCTATCATGTGCCTTGCAAACTGTGCATATATCAAAATTTAGTGTAAGTAAAACATAATTTCCTTAATTGTGTGCCTTCAAGTGTGTGATATGATGCAATGTGCTTATAAATTCAGTTCCTTCTGCCAGCAAAGTAACCCTCACACAGTGGAGTGTATGTTATTTACTCACTCCAATGGCTTTAATAAACTTTCTTGAAACTTCCGCAGCCATCTTTTGCTTTCTCATCATTTATTTCTTGTTCTTCAAGAAACCTCATGGCCAGTTCCTTATAGACTGGCCGGTTCTCCGGATGCTCCCCGGTCTGCTCATGGCGCTCCACCGGATCCATGATTTCAGCGTTGAGATTCTTGAAATCTCTGGCTTGACGTTCCACTTCAAGGGACCGCCATTCGCTGGAATGGATATGTTGCTCACCGTTGATCCAGCTAACATTCATCATATAATGAGCTCAAACTTCTCAAACTACATTAAAGGATCGGAGTTCCAAGAAGTTTTTGATGTGTTCGGAGACGGGATAATCACCACGGACTCTGAGCTATGGAAGAACCTGAGGAAGTCTTATCAAGCCATGCTCCATACTCAAGAGTTTCAAAGGTTTTCAATGAGCACCATGACTAGTAAGCTCAAGAACGGTCTTGTTCCTCTTCTTAATCATTTTGCAGAGGAAGGCACACCTGTGGACTTGCAAGATGTGTTTGGGAGGTTCACTTTCGATACGATCTTAATCCTTATTACCGGTTCTGATCCAAGATCTCTCTCCAAAGAAATGCACGAGGATGAATTCGCTAAAGCTCTCGACGATGTTGGAGAAGGGATCCTGCAGAGACATGTTAAGCCAAAGTTCTTGTGGAAGCTGCAAAACCGGATGGGATTCGGACAAGAGAAGAAGATGAAAGAAGCTGATGCAACTTTTGACCTTGTGTGCGCGAAGTACATTTCAGACAAGAGAGAAGAGATAACAAGATCTCAAGGGATTCTTGATGGAGATAGTGAGGATCTTTTAACTTCCTTCATGAAGCTTGATACAACCAAGTACAAGCTCTTGAAGCCTAGTGATGATAAGTTCCTTAGAGACACCATCCTAGCTTTCATTCTAGCCGGAAGAGATACAACTGCCTCCGCTCTCTCTTGGTTCTTCTGGCTTCTCTCTGAGAATCCACAAGTGGTAGCCAAAATTCGACAGGAGATCACCAACACAGAGCTATCAAGAACAGGAAATGTCCAAGAGGATGCAGACAAGTTGGTGTATCTACATGGTGCGCTGTGTGAAGCAATGAGACTATATCCACCAGTTTCCTTCGGACGCAAGTCTTCTGTCCAATCAGATGTGCTTCCAAGTGGGCATAAAATCGATGCAAACTCTAAGGTTATTATCTGTCTTTATGCGTTGGGAAGGATGAGAGCGATTTGGGGAGAAGACGCGTTGCAGTTCAAGCCGGAGAGATGGATTTTAGAGAATGGGGACTTAAAACATGAGCCTTCCTCCAAGTTTGTTGCGTTTAATTCTGGTCCAAGAACTTGTCTAGGTAAGAATTTAGCTATGACTCAAATGAAGATAGTGGCAGTGGAGATAGTACAAAACTATGACATTACCGTTGTCAAAGGGCAGAAGATTGAGCCAGTTCTTGGTTTTATTTTGTCGATGAAGCATGGACTTAGTATCACAATTACTAAGAGATGCACAGCTTGAGAGCATAAGTGCATTAAATATATCGTTGTTAGTCTGTCATGCAAATCTATCGCAATAAAAAGCTTAAAAATAAAAGATTTGGTGAATTGAATCTTCTTCTTCTTTTCTTTTAACGTTATGTGAATTAGTACGGGTCAACGCATCGTGAAATTCATTAACAATAAATTTGAACAATGGAGAAATATTACCATTAATGATAATCATGTGATCCTCAACGCCTTAGATTCGTCTGGTTCTTTAAATACGAACATGATTTTATCAAAAAATATCTAAAGCGTGAGTACCGAAATTCATCTCTGATTATTAAAATGTAATGAAACAATAGTCTGATCACAACTTGTCTGGTAGATCGATCTTAGATCTTTGATTGTGTGTCTATAAATCAAGCCATGACATTAGATTTTCCTCACTCTTAAGGAAGAAATAAAGAAAGCATCTACGTAAAACATTCAGACCAAACATCTCTTAGTAACTGTGACTTTAAGACCACGCTTCATGTGGAGAATAACAGAAGGAGCTGGCTCAATCTGTTGCCCTTCAACGACCTTCATCTCATAGTTTTGTATAATCTCCACAGCCACTGACTTCATTTGCATCAAAGCCACTTCTTTCCCCAAACAAGTTCTTGGACCAGCGTTAAACGATAAAAACTTATAAGATGGCTCATGTACCGGCTTCCCGCTCTCAGAAATCCACCTCTCCGGTTTAAATTCCAACGCATCCTCTCCCCAAACCGATTTCATCCTCCCTAATGAGTAAAGACAGAACAAAATCTTCGAGTTGGCGTCAACTTTGTGTCCACTGGGAAGAACATCGGATTTAGTTGGAGACTTGTGCTGAAAGGGAACAGGTGGATAGAGTCTTAGGGCTTCACAAATCGCTCCGTGTAGATAAACCAACTTCTTTAACTCTTGGGGATTGCTTGAGTCAAAATCATCATCTGTGTTGATTTCTTGACGAATCCTAGCCATCGCTTCTGGATTTATTAATAGAAGCCAGAAGAGCCAAGTGAGTCCAGATCCTGTTGTGTCTCTTCCCGCTAACATGAAGGTCAAGATCGTGTCTCTAAGGAATCTGCCGTCACTCGGATTCAACAGCTTGTACTTGGTCGTGTCCAAGTTCATGTAAGACGTCAGCAAATCTTGAGAAGGAGAATCATCATTGTTGATCCCACGGCTTATCTCCTCTCTCTTTGAAGCTATGTACTTGGAGCAAACACGATCGAAAGTCTCGCGAGCTTTCGTCATCTTCTTCTCATCTCCTAACCCAATCAAGCTTTGCATCTTCCACAAGATCTCCGGCTTGATATGCCTGAAGAATATCGCTTCCTCTGCATCGTCTAAAGCTCTTGCAAACTCGACTTCCGGCATTTCAACCGAGAGACAACCTGGATCATATCCGGTCGATAAAACACACGTGGTGTCGAACGTGAATCTTTGGAACATATCTTGTAAGTCCACATCGAGTTTCTCTTTAGCTACATGGTCAAGAAGTGGGACAAGCCCATTCTTTAGCTTATTCAAGCTTGTAGCTAATGAAAACCTTTGAAACTCGGGATTCATCATCATGCTTTGAGCTGATTTCCTCAGATCCTTCCACAGCTCCGAGTCCGCATTGAAAATCCCATCTCCCAAAACGTCGAATAGCTTCTTGAACTCAGGTCCTTTCGGGTAGTTTGCGAAGTTTGAGCTCATGATGTAGTGGATGTTAGCAGGATCTACCGTGACCAACATGTCGAGTCCGGTGAAAGTTGGGCCTATGCAAGGATAGGTTAAGTTTGTGACCTCCATAATATCGGTTACGAAGTCGTAAACACGATGGATCTCGACGAGCATACCGGGAATCATTCCGAGGAGCGGCCAGTTTGTGGGACACAAATGGTGAGGTTTTTTGTTGATCAAGAAATATCGGAAGAGGATGAAACAAAAGAAAGCAATGGAGATTTCAAACAAGCTTATAAAAGCCATTAGAGATTAAAAATATGTAAATGTATTTCTCTTCTTTTGAGAGACTCCAATGGCAGCTTGATTCTTGATTTTGTAACCACAAAGGATATATATAAAGCAGTTACGTTGTGCGTCTTTGAATTTGGTGATGTGTTGTCTATATCGTTTGAATTCTTATAACACGGAATAAAATCTTACTTTCTTCGGTGATTATCTTTCTATGTTTTGTAAATAGCCAAAAGACTCATAACATCTTCCTTCATGCATGCAATCTTAACATTTACACCAGAAAAAAAAAGATCTATATGCATGCATGTGACATATTATTACCCAATTAGTTATTTGTTTTAATACAAATCAATTTATTACCAAATGTGTTTAATGTATTGACTAAGAGTCGACATATTTTTATTTATTTTGTGCTATGTGAGTCCAAAAAGGTTGATTTTATGCCATTTTAGGGTATTCCTAAAATTGAACGTATTGAAAAATCTACATAACTAATAAGGCTTGGACAATCTCCAGCCTTTGACACGTGGCACTCTCTTTTTTTTTTTTTTTTTCGCCTAACACCAAAACGACGTTTTTTTTTTTTTTTTTTTGTCTTACACCAAAACGACGTCGTTTTGCGCTTTATTTTTTTTTGTCTTACACCAAAACGACGTCGTTTTCGTATTAAAAAAAAAAAAAATCTAAATCAAAATTATGTGTAATGTGTTCGTTTTGATGGGCTTGATTATTTATCGGACCTCTTCGTTTCCATGGTAGCTTTAAATGGGCTGGCTAATTAGCTCATTTCATTTCCTTTTAAAAAGGATTGCAATTATTATTATCTATGAGTCTGTAGGATAATAATCAATCTATAATGATTGTTAGTATAAGGAAAATTAGAAGAACTCAACTCCAGTCGATAAATTATTGTATAAAAGAACAAAAAACATATGAAACTATTCACTATGAGTCTATATAAGATTTCACGTAAATAACAACTAAATTTTAAAACTATATGAAAAAAAAAAAATGCAAAACTTACAGAATCTAATATATTCGAGTAAAAAACAAATGATATATTCGAATCTAATGTTCTGAATAATTAAATTAAAAATATTTGGTTTAATAAACCCGCGCATTGCGCGGGTTCTCTCCTAGTATTAGTAAAATCTACATAACTAATAAGGCTTGGACACTTCAAGTCTTTGACACGTGGCACTTTTTTTTTTTTCGCCTAACACCAAAACGACGTCGTTTTGCTTTTTTTTTTTTCGTCTTACACCAAAACGACGTCGTTTTGCGCTTTATCTTTTTTTTTCGTCTTACACCAAAACGACGTCGTTTTCGTATTAAAAAAAAAAAAAAAATCTAAATCAAAATTATGTGTAATGTTGTTCGTTTTGATAGGCTTGATTATTTATCGGACCTCTTCGTTTCCATGGTAGCTTTAAATGGGCTTACTGGCTAATTAGCTCATTTCATTTCCTTTTAAAAAGGATTGCAATTATTATTATCTATGAGTCTGTAGGATAATAATCAATCTATAATGATTGTTAGTATAAGGAAAATTAGAAGAACTCAACTCCAGTCGATAAATTATTGTATAAAAGAACAAAAAACATATGAAACTATTCACTATGAGTCTATATAAGATTTCACGTAAATAACAACTAAATTTTAAAACTATATGAAAAAAAACAAAATGCAAAACTTACAGAATCTAATATATTCGAGTAAAAAACAAATGATATATTCGAATCTAATGTTCTGAATAATTAAATTAAAAATATTTGGTTTAATAAACCCGCGCATTGCGCGGGTTCTCACCTAGTATATCATAATAAAGGAAATTTTATAGTATATGTTACGCTAAGAAGTTATATTTTATATATTGTTATGTCATTAGTCAACCTTTCATAACTTTCCAAAATTTCCAACATGAATATATATCCTGCCATTAAAGATGATGTTTCGTGGCTAAGCTGTATACATACATGCAATTCTATGAATTCTTTTTTTCTGAAATGGATAGTTTATTCACATTTTCTCCTTTGTCAGCTTTTTGATCATATGTATCTATCTAATATTTTTATTTGATAATAATGATTTATTTTTATTTTAAAGAGAGAATACATGAGATGATGAGAACATAGACTATCAAAGTAAAAGAAATTAACATTTTGGTTATACTCTTAAAATATCGGTAAAGATACTGCTACATGTTTTATTGGATAAACCGAGTTTAAGCGGACCTGTGATTTTTTCATACTTCCCTTGGGAGAATAAAGAAATCATTTGCATCATCAACTGCCACAGTTTCTAGTTATAATATTCAGACTAAACATCTCTTAGTCACTGTGACTTTGAGACCATGCTTCATGTGGAGAATAACAGAAGGAACTGGCTCGATCTTGTGCCCTTCAACGACCTTAATCTCATAGTTTTGTATGATTTTCACAGCCACTGTCTTCATTTGCATCATAGCCACTTCTTTCCCCAAACAAGTTCTTGGACCGGCGTTGAATGATAAGAACTTATAAGATGGCTCATGAACCGACTTTCCGCTCTCAGATATCCATCTCTCCGGTTTGAATTCCAACGCATCTTCTCCCCAAACCGACTTCATTCTCCCTAATGAGTAGGTACAGAACATAATCTTCGAGTTTGCTTTGACTTTGTGTCCGCTTGGAAGGACGTCGTTTTTAGTAGGTGACTTGTGCTGAAAGGGAACAGGTGGGTAGAGCCTTAGGGCTTCACAAATAGCGCCATGTAAATACACCAACTTCTTTAAATCTTGGAGATTGAATGAATCTGAATCATCAGAGCCAAAACCATCAGCCTTGGTTCTTGAGATCAGGTTTGTGTTGATTTCTTGACGAATCTTGGCAATGGCTTCTTGGTTTTTAGATAGAAGCCAGAAGAACCAAGTGAGTGCTGAGCCTGTCGTGTCTCTACCCGCTAACATGAAGGTCATGATCGTGTCTCTTAGGAAACTGTCATCACTTGGATTCAACAGTTTGTACTTGTTGGTATCCACATTCATAGAAGACATCAACAAATCCTTAGAACAAGAAGAAGAACCGAGATTAAAAATCTCATCTCTCTTAGAAGCTATGCACTTGGAGCAAATACGATCGAAAATGGCGTGAGCTTTTTTCAGCTTCAACTCATCTCCAACCCCAATCAATCTTTGCATCTTCCACACCATCTCCGGCTTGATATGTCTGTAGAAGATGGCTTCCTCAGCGTCGTCTAAAGCTGTTGCAAACTCAATTTCCGGCATTCCTACGGAGAGACAACCTGGATCATACCCGGTCGCAAGAACAAACGTTGTGTCGAACGTGAATCTTTGAAACACATCTTGTAAGTCCACAGAGAGTTTCTCTTTGGCAACGTGATCAAGAAGTGGAACAAGCCCTTTCTCTAGCTTACTCCAGCTTGTAGCTAATGAAAACCTTTGAAACTCGGGATTCATCAACATGCCTTGAGATGACTTCCTCAGATCCTTCCACAACTCCGAATCCACGTTGAAAATCCCATTTCCCAAAACGTCGAAATACTTCTTGAACTCCGTTCCTTTAGGGTAGTTCGCGAAGTTTGTGCTCATGATGTGGTGGATATTAGCTGGATCAACGGTGAAAAGCATGTCGATGCCTCCCAAATAGGGGCCTTTGAAAAGATAGTTTAAGTTTGCGTCTTCAAGAACCTCGGTTAGAAAGTCATAAAGACGAGGAATCTCTACGAGCAAACCTGGTAGCATACCAAGCAACGGCCAGTTTGTAAGAAAGGAGCGGTGAGGTTTTTTGGTGATCAAGAACAAGTGAAAGATAAGGAAACAAAAGAAAGCAATGGAGATTTCAAGTAAGCTTACGAAAGCCATTAGAGAGAAATTAGAGTGGAGGTAAGGTTGATACGTATGTGTGCATGTTATCATTCGTATAGTAATAAGTATATATAGAAAATATGAAAAGAATCTAGAAAGCATCTTCTTAATTGTTTTGTCCTTGAGATTAGGCACATGTCTTTGTAGTTATAATAATCATAAACACGAGGGGTCTTTGCTTATTTTTGGTGATTATGTACTCTTCTGTTTGTTTGCTATTGTAGCTTTATTTAAGTCAAAACCTCTTTCGGAAACCAACGGTCCAATGCATGCGACATATTACTCAGTTAGTAGTTATTTGTCTTAATATTAAGACAAATGCCCAGCTGGGTTTGTCGAACCAATAAACCTTTTGGAAGAAATAAATAGTAGTATGTACTAGTTATCAATTCAAATTGGCCTATTAAAAGATACGTATACCTTTTGAAAATTAAGACTTATTATAATTATTATAATCATATGGTTTATATCATTTTAAAAATAATTTGTAGTAGTAGATATAAATGATTATGTTGATCGATAATCAAGAAAATTAAGTTGAAACACGTTTTCAACGGATTTTATCTCTACGACCTTAAAATTTTGAAACATGTCAAGTTTTAGGGTACACAATTTGAAAATCTGTGTCTTTCGTAACAATTATTGATCTAAAAAGACTAATAATAGAGCTCTCGGGATTGCGTGGCTGGTGGTGTTTGATACCGACGTCTGACGACGTCCCGTATGCCTACCTTTGGGTTCTTATAAATTTGAGTTTGGCACATTCAGGTTCCATGGTCCATGTATAATTTCCTATTGGCGCGTCGTACGATCTAGGTCCCTATGTATTAAAGGAGAAGCAACCGAAAATCAAATTATTGATGTGTCATAACTCATAAACAGTGATTCAATGAATGTTTTTTGCTCATGTGAGTAGATAACTTTTTCCAGTTTGTATGATTCACATATATTACCACTTACTAATGCGTTCTAGTTAGATTAATCGTTTATATTGGGCTTTCACGATTTGGGCTTTATCGTAATGTATGGGCCTATAGCTTCATTATCCATTTGTGAAATGTTGCCCAAGTTAATGATCGTTGTTACAGAGAATTGAGAAACCATAGAATGTGTTCAACCGGAGTATTTGCTCTCTCTTCTCCGGCGAAATTTCACCATCGCCGGGAAAAAGCAGAGATTTTTTCTCCGGCACACTTGCGTAATCCAAATGGGTATCCATTTCGGTGGAGAAATTCTCGAGCTTTCGCTCCCAAACTCTCCCAATCCGTCAATTTTGTCTCTCCATTTCCACATCTCCCTCTTATACGCTCTTCGACGTCGTCTCTTTCTTCCAAGGATTTCGTTCAAGTTCTGGCGAGAAAAGCCGCGATTTTACTTGTTGGGTCGTTCGTATTTCTAGGTTTCTGCTCTTCGAGACCTGCTTTAGCGCTACCCACTGCAACTGTGAGCTCTCAAGCGGAGTTAGAAGACGAAGCAATGTTCGAGAAGCTTCTGGAGAACGAGCCGGAGAATATGGAGGCGATGAAGGCTGTTTTGTATAAGAAGATGAGGAGAGGGAAAACTGAAGACGCTGTGAAGTATGTTGAGAAGCTGATGAAATTAGAGCCTCGTGAAGTCGAGTGGAAGCTTTTAGAAGCGCTTTGCTATGAGACGATGGGGCAATTGAGCAAGTCTAAGCGATTGTTTAAGGATATTCTCAGAGAAAACCCTCTCTTGATCAGAGCTTTGCACGTATGTGTTTCTGATTCTCTCACATTTTGATGATTCTGTAGGATTAGAGTCTTTTAATGGAACTTAGGAGAAATGGTGTTTCTTGCAGGGTCTTGCTATGGTAATGCATAAGACTCATGACCCTTCTCTCTTTGATATGCTTAAGGAAGCCATGGAATTTGCTCGACAAGGAAACCGAGTAACCGAGGAGAGAAACATACAAGTTTTGATCGGCCAAATGCATATTGTCAAGGTAAAGCCAATCCTAATCTTCTTTTCTCTGTGTGTTTGAGAATGCATAGGATTATATGTACTTATGGAGATTGGTATATACATTAATCTCAGGGTCAATTTGAAGAAGGACTAAAGATATTTCAACAGATGGTAAAAGACAACCCTCGAGATTTTCGACCTTACCTTTGCCAGGTAAAGTTTGATGATCTTTGATTCAATAAAGGCATCTCTTCTTACATTATTGGGAAACGAGTAAAAAGGGATTTGGCTTTATGTTTTGCTATTGCATTTTGAAGAAATTGATGGTTGTGTTTATGTGTTTCAGGGGATAGTGTATAGCTTAATGGATAAAAAAGAGGAAGCAGCTCAACAGTTTGAGATATATTGGAGTCTTGTACCTGAAGAATTCCCACAAAAGGGATTTCTGGACGATGTTGCTTTGGCTGCTCAAGCCAAATCCAGAGAACGACTCCAAAACACCTTCAAAGCTAAATTTACTCATGGCAAATAATGGCATTTGCTTATAAAAAGAAGAATTGGGTATGACATGCTAACCCGTGTCGTCGGTTTAAAGACAAAACCGCTCTCGAGCAGGCAGAGTCCGTGGCTGCGTTTGGAACCGCAAGAATGGCGTTTTTTGTTTTTGCTTTTATCTCTGCAGTAACGTAGCGATTTCTCTCAGGTGTAGTAGAATCAGAGACATTCAATGTTGTAACTTTCTATTGTCATCTGTAAAAATGTTTTGGTTTCAATTCATGTATTTGGTCTATTGCAAAATCAGCAACCGACTGTTGAGACGGTGATTTTTTACAGGCTTCAACTGTCAAGTGGGCCCGAGGCATTAGTGGTTCCTTAATTAAGGCCCATTTGGATGAGGGACAAAACTGTAAATAGAAATGCTTGTAATCCCTTCCACTTTGAATGAGCCGAAGAACGTGAAATCTCTCTCTCTCTTCTTACCTTCTCTTTGTCTGGTACAGTTGCTGAGAAATTGATTTGGTTAAATTAAGTCAGAGACGCTTCTGATGGCTCCTCTAACGCTCTCTGTTGATGCAAAGAGCTCTTCAGCTAGTGCTCCTGGTAAGCTCGCTTCTCTGTGAACTCTTGTTCTACTTTCGTCAGTGTTCGTTAATTCGTTTGCGTACTGGTTTTGTGGATGGATTATGAGAGAAAAAAATATATGTTTTTTGGCGTTTCTGTATAAATACTTCACTGAAGGAGAGAAATGTGTGATGATTTATTTGTTGGTTGTTTTTGCAGATCTTTCGAATAGGATAATGCAGAGCCCACAGCTCAAATTGAGCAAAGGCTTTGCATCTGTCAATACGCAAGAAGACAAACCCTTTGATTTCTTCCGCACTCTCTTCGGTAAATATATGCTAATAACTTTCTCAATTGGTTCATTTGCAATCATAATTTTTATGAATTTGATGTCTTTTGGTTTAGCATTTCCTTGAATCGAGCAGCCTAAGTATTCGTTTTTGTTATGTTTTTGGTTTTGATGATGCAGAGGGATTTATAGCAGGAGGTACAGCTGGGGTTGTAGTTGAAACAGCTTTATACCCGATTGATACAATAAAGACTAGACTTCAGGCAGGTCCAAGCTACTAAAATTTTATAGTTTCTTTGTATTAGTCTCTGCTTTTGATTGTATGCAAACTAGCTCCTGTAATCATTTGGTCTAAACAGAATGAAAAAAAAAAAGATAAAACCTTAGTCCCTCTAATTGTTTTGATCTTAAAATGTAGGCAGCTCGTGGAGGTGGGAAGATTGTTTTGAAGGGTCTTTATTCAGGATTAGCTGGAAACATCGCTGGTGTCTTACCGTAAGTGACTCTGACCTCATCCATTGTTTCATTGTCCCTTCTCCTATCTTATACTTGTTTTGACAATGTTTCTTTTGCAGTGCTTCGGCTTTATTTGTTGGAGTTTACGAACCAACAAAGCAGAAACTGCTGAAGACCTTTCCTGATCATTTAAGTGCAGTTGCTCACTTGGTGAGAGAGTTTCTTCATCTTTAGTTTTTGCCTTTGAAACTAAAGTATATTACTAGTCTCTGCTATACTTTTCACTTGTATTTGAGAGTTAAAAGAATCAATTTCGTTTCAAATTCCACAGACTGCAGGGGCCATTGGTGGACTTGCTGCCTCTCTGATTCGAGTTCCTACAGAGGTAAAAAAAGGCTCTCCCTCTTGGATATCACAATCCAGATCCTGTTCTTACAAAGAATCCTTTAACCGACATTTCAAGTGTGTATTCTTTAGGTTGTGAAGCAAAGAATGCAGACTGGACAATTTACATCAGCCCCCAACGCTGTTCGAATGATTGCATCTAAAGAGGGATTTAGGGGTCTCTATGCAGTTAGTAACACCTTTCTAAGCTCTTCCTTCCTCGTCTGCACGTTTTTTTGCTGAATCTTTGTGTGGTAACTTAAATTCAAATTCCTTCTAGGGATATCGATCCTTCCTGTTACGAGACTTGCCATTTGATGCTATTCAGTTCTGCATATATGAGCAGCTATGCTTGGGGTATAAAAAAGCAGTAAGCTTCCTTCCAGAAACTCATACGCATTCTGCTGAACTGATCTTTTGCATGATATTATTAACTTTGCTCACCATTTCTGCAGGCGCGTAGAGAGCTAAGTGATCCTGAGAACGCTCTAATTGGTGCATTTGCTGGTTAGTGACATATCTTTTATACTCTAAATAGATATTTCCGAATCCATCATTTGTTTGGTAGAAGTACAGTAAATTACAGTGTGTGAGTGTTATACTTTGTTGATCGTTGATTTGTACCGTTGTGGTTTATGCAGGTGCTCTGACCGGAGCAGTCACCACTCCGCTTGATGTTATAAAAACAAGATTAATGGTTCAGGTAGAAATGGATAATCACACCTTTAAAGTCTCCCTTTGTATCTCTAAAATTTCGTCATCTTATTATTCTTTCTTGATCTTCTCAGGGATCAGCCAAACAATATCAAGGAATCGTTGACTGTGTTCAAACTATTGTTAGAGAGGAAGGAGCTCCTGCTCTCTTGAAGGTACACTCACACACAGTACTATAAGGTTTCAAGTAGAATTCTTGGAAATTCTGTTCAAAGTTGAGCAGATTTAAGACTACAAAGCCACTAATCCTTGTACGATGTTTGACTTGCAGGGTATCGGACCAAGAGTGTTGTGGATAGGTATTGGAGGTTCGATATTCTTTGGTGTTCTCGAGAGCACCAAGAGGACACTTGCGCAGAGACGTCCCAAGATGGTTAAAGAGTCGAAAGAAGAATAAGTTTCTTGAGGAGAAGTGATCGAAATGTGCTATCCTCCTTTTGAATCTTTTGTTTTATGGAATCAATGCAATTCTTTAGGAACATATATCAAAGACAGTTATTACACTGTACACATCTCTATATATCTCTCAAAACTGCCATAAAAGGGAAAGAGAAGGAAAAAAAAGAAAGCAAAATAGAAAGAATTATGAGATCCATCAACAAACACACATACACACAAAAACCACTGAACCCTATAAGACTTCAGTTCGTATCTTTTCCAATTTCTCCGGCTAATTTACAGCCTCATCGAGCACTCACAAGTCACAAGTCACAACGATGAGGCAGAGAGAGATGCGTGACATTGCATCTTTTGGGATGATCTCTGAGCTCACGCACTTGCTCACATTAGTGGTAAGTATCCTCCTCCGTGTCCTTTCTTTAGCACAAGCGGTCCAGCATTTTCCGGGACCTTATCCAACGCATTCATACATGCATCAACCATATCTGAGAACCCTGTCGCTGTTGTAGCCAGCTGTAACCGTAGCCTCAAATCACGTGTTCTCTTGAGCAAACACCTGAATGATCTCCACATGTATTTGGCCCACTCAGCTGGTAAGCCGCCTCCTGTGAGCCAGACTGAGAATTGGGACTGGTCACCTCGAGCTGCCATTTCCGCTCTGTAGAATCTACCCAGCTCCAGAAGCATTGAAGCCTGTAGGGGAAGCACCGCTACAAACTCAGCCACAAACTCCTCCGCTAGCTCGGGTTTCAGCATCAGATTCCATAGGACAAGCGCCCATTCGCTTGGCTGGTTAAGACCATACGCTTCTGCTACAATCAGAGCCTCCTGGAAACGTGATTGATCAACAAGTGCTCTTCTGGCGTTTGTTTCCGACAAACAGAGCCACTTGGAATCTGGCATCCTTATTTGAAGGGAGACGAGGGAAGCCTGACCACAAGCCTTACGCGCTTTGTTTCCAGCATCAATGGAAGTATGGACTTCAGCAGCTTCAATGTAATAGCGCATAGAATCAAGGAGATCTTCATTTTGATCCTTGTCATACCGCAGGAACCACTGCTGTGCAGCCTGATCTGCACGTGCCTCTAGCAAAGCAGCTGTTTCATGCTTCATGTCAAAGTGTTTATATACCTGCAGACAAATCCCGAAACGTCGCATCAGTGAACTAGTCAATCTAGATACACTCTTTAACATCCAACATTATAGTGAACTAATTCCAGCTTACGAAAGACATACCATTGCGAATGCATCATGGTCACTTGGGTTAAAGAGATTCAACGAAGTCAAAACAGCCATTCGGAAACTTCTGACAGCCTGAGCAGTGCCAGTGTTTGCATCAGCCGCAGCAGAAAATTTCTGTAGTAAGAGATCGAGCTGCCCGTTTTCGATTAGAATATTAAGAATGAAATTAAGAGCATGAAAGTTTCCGACTCCAGTTATTAGACGACCCAGGCATGAGAAATCGCCCTCAGCAACATAAGCCTCGACCCTAGTGGCAGCAAGTGCCACAAGAACATCAACTCCATCAAGGCACGTGGATGACTTGTAGAAGTGATGAGACAGAATAAGTAGCTCAACCTGAAAAACAGCATTCCATTATGTTACCGAATCAGCATTGACAACTTATTCGTTCATCTTTTTAGAAAAAAATCATTGTTCATAAGCTTTCACAAAATCACATACCTCACACGCGTGTGGTATTTCCTGCCCAGTAATCACAAGACGCATCAAGGAATGACCAATTTCTTGTTCAGATGGACAAAGCTCCGCCCACTTCAAAAAGTCTGAAAATCTCCACAAAAGTGGTGCAGGACCTTCCTCCGTTTGAGAATCTATATATCCTCCACGATGAGCTGCTAATAGACCCTGGCACATGGATTACAGATTAGAGACAACACGCAAAAGAACCCTCAAATCACTACAAGGGGGTTTCTCCAAGTAGTCAATCAAATCAAAACCATTAGATAAAGATTTATGTCAAAAGTTGAAGTAAAGATTCAAAAGTATGAATTGTGTCATATAGACATACATAAATAACAAAGATAGTTTACTTAAGTTACCTTAAGAAAGGATTCTGCAAGTATCTGAGCAATACTAGCAGCGGGCATGGAATGTGTTTGGACAAGGAGACAAGCTTCTTCAAAGGAATCTTGAGCTTTAAGAGAAAGTAAACGTAACAACTCTATGGGCTGCTTTTGATATGCCTCGGTGAATGTAAGGCCCAGGATGTTAGCAGCTTTTATAACTGCGATGATTTTTCTTGCCAGCCCGCGTCCACTGCCTTCATTTAAAATGTTCGATAGACTCTCCAGAACCTAGAGGATCAGATAACAATTACTGTAAGATCCAACAAAGAAATTATAAGAAGAGAGAAATGAAGGAAAAAAAAGGGTGGAATTCTTTTGTATATGTAACAGGCTTCATAACAAATGAAAATTTAGGTGTGAAATAGATAGAGAGAACAACCTGCAGCGGTTCAATCACAGGTCTGTCTATTTCTAGACTGTGTGATTGAATGACAGAACGAACTTCATCATCCAACATTGACAATGGTACTTGAATGCAAGGCGTCGAAAGCATTGCTAGCTTCATCACAGCATCCAGAATTATCAGCTCAGAAGGTAAATTTCCTGGAGAAAGCTTAAGTTGGAGCTGCTTCGCAGCTGTTACTTGTCCAAACTCCAGTAAAGACAGAACCGCTCTTTCTAACTCCGCAGGTTCTATACTTTCTTCCCACTTTGATAAGGATATCTCTAAACCCGTGCTTTCTTCTTGAAGCTGGAACTCGCTTTTGATGTTTAGAGGAGATGAAGAATCTTCAGAATCAGTATTCCTATCTGAAGAATCCACAAATTTTCTTTGTGGGACATTTCCTTTTGCTCTCCTCTTGGGCTTGCTGGCACCAGATATTGAAGTGCTAGTGTCTTGGTTTCTTTGATGTGCTTGGCCAGGGGCCCTGAAGTCACCAAACTTATTTTTTGTTGCTGAAGAAATATGGTTGTCCATTTTCGTTATGATACTTGCAGTTCGGTCTATAAGATTTGAACTATTTCCATTCCCCGTGTCTTTTCCGGTGCTACTCGGACTAAATGCTCCTACATTTTTCACATGTGCCTCTGCTTCTACAGCCAATAGCCACACTCTAGTCTCGATTTCTCGCAGAAGATGCAATGGATAAACCCTAAAAATTGATGAAATCGAAGTCATAAACCCAGTAAAAATAATTACATACTAGGGTACAAGATCACTTACGGGTGAGATAGGGTTGTTAACCCACTCAACCACTGTAGGGATAGCAGTAACAGCTCATAGATCTCTCTTGCAGGCAGATCTTTCTCCACCGCTTCTGCATGCCTAAGGAAAAATAAACCTGCCTGCAAAAGAATAAGCAACAGACTCACTTGTAGCAATTTCAGGCTTCCATATAAACTGGTTACAAGCGAGGCAATCAGTTAAGGTACCTGTAAAGGAGGGAAAGAGTATCTGATGAACAGAGTTTGGCAGTGACCCCATAATGCGATTCTCTCTTCTGGAACATCCCAAAGGAATTCTTTCCATTCTGCAACCATTGATTCTGCCTATATGTAAAGCAAATACAACAAGTGTCTATTAAGATTGGGCATTCATTAATCCCTACACATAATTAGAATGGCGTACAGACAAAGCTAACATCATGCAGTGCAATAAGAGTCGCTAGCTAAAGACCGAAAAAACAGCATCGGAAATTACCTAGAAACAGCTAAACTGGTCAATAGTCTAAGAAAGTATAAAGATAAAATGGCCCCCGAAACTTTCTGGCAGATCAAGTATAAGATAGGAGCCAAGAAGCTTTGTTACCTGCGTTTCAGTAACATGATGAACAGAGGATGTCCAAGTGGCACCAATGGTTTCAAGTTGCTTGGCCCAATTTCGTGCTTGCTCCCACTGTCTGTTCTTTTCTAAAGCTGTAAGAAGAGAGCCATCATCAAGATCTCCATTTCCTAGGTCAAGTTCATTCTCCCACCGGAGTGATGGTTCAGCCAAATTAACTTTCCAGTAAAGACGCCGATAATATGTTGCCGCAGCTCCCCCATCACCAAAATCAGTTGCAGCAAGAAGTTGCAGTAAGCATCTTTTCTCATATGGAGACGAACAAGTTGACAAAACAGCATCAGCAGCTTTAACAGCCGTTTTACTGATCCAAGATGCCCCAAAATTGACTTCTTTGGCTGTATTTGACTGAAAATGCATTGATTCATCTTTAACTCTAGCCCAAAAAGAACCCAGATGTGCTGAAGCATCGGACAGGCGCATCTGAGAAAATGCCTGCAGAAAAAAATTAAGACAGGTCAGAATCCTAAGAAGAGGCAGTAAAGCCCAAAGCATTTTACAAATTCGGAGTCCATATCTTCTTTTCCCTGCTCACATTCAATCTTAACTTTTGCAGAATTCGATAATCAGTTTTCTCCCACAGGAGAACAGATTAAAGCAAGCGATGAATTCATGGAGAACAAAAACAGCATCAGACACATGAACATAAATCGTGTAAAAGTCTTTGTGCGTTAAAATGTAAGACAAACCTGAAGAGCACGAACAAATGGCAGTAGAGAGCATGAAGGGAGAAACAACTCAAAAGCTTTTAGCAGAGGAAGAAACAAGCCTTGTTCAGAAAGCACTGCGACCATCTTTGATAGAGACGCATGCTCATCAGGCAAATCATTAGTAAGACTGGTATCTTCAGCTTTGTCATCTTCTACAGCTTCTGTTCTGTATGAACAAACTGTTTTACCAGAAGAGGTGTTAAAACTATTAGCTGAAGCCAATGAATCCACAGATGTATGAGCAACAAGTCGTCTCCGTTTAGGATTCCTCCTATTGTAATGAAACTGGACACCTCTAGCATCCGCTGGCAAGGAATTTGTGGATACAACGGCTGCTGCTACATTTTCTGCTATTTTAGTGGTCATATCGTTCACCTTGATAGACGACGTTTCCCTGAAAAGCATGATCTTTGTTAAAACCAAGACAAAAATAATGCATCCTTTTATTCCAGAAAACCTTTAGAAAGAAGTTTGAAACGCTTTATGTTATAGACTTCAAATACGTCACGATAATAAATAGCTACTATAAATAAATTAATAGAGAACCAAAAGAAGAAGGTGGTTTCCGATACACCCAATCCAATTGAATTTCCGAGTAAAGTTTATCACACCTGGCTGCGGTAATTTCCAACCAAATTGTTAGGCATGATATAGGATCAACATCCGGAAAGCATGATGCTATGAGAGCCAAAATAGACCATGATAACTCCTTAGCTTTCAATAAAAGGTAGCCCCCAGGATTCTTAAGCTTCTCAGAGTAAGCCAAAACGCGAAAGAGTTCAGCAGAGACATAAGCTCCATCCTCTGAGAAGGAACATGTAGAGCCTCTGCTTGTGTCATCTGAGTACGATATTGTAGCTTTCTTTTTTGAGTTGGCATATCTCAAAACGGTCAGTATGTGAGCTTTTAAACGTTGATCACCAAACTCCTTTGATGTCTGACAGATGAAAATGTGTCATATAGTTGTAACATAGCACGTTAAGTTACTGTTTATGATTTCTGAAACCAGTGAAAAGGTGTGAGAAATACCACATTGAGCACCGTATCAAATGAGTATCCTCCAAGCTGCGCTTCAGATAAGAATCCAACCTGATATTTACATAAATCAGGTCAAAGAATAGCTCAAGTGAAGAAAAGAAAAGGTAAGATGAATTATCATGAACCATACCCAATCATTGTCTCTTGCTAGCATGGCAAGGTATTTAGTACTTAGAGGAATCTTATGCATCTGACAGAAAAGAGTAACTAAACTCCAATGCAAGCTAGCAGATGTCTGCTGAGAACGCAGTTCAGACCCATCACCATCACCTGTTAACAGCCAGTATCCACTTGTTTTCCTATCTACTCCAACCTCTGGAAGACTAGCTTGTTCCAGATGATGAAGAACAAGCATTAGCGGAAGAAAGGGTTGAGAACCAGAAATACTGTTTGGAGTATGTTTTTGCTTAGAGACGCTTGAAATATCAGGATAAGCATATTCATTAGCAAGGGCCCTTGCTAGTGACCCCATTAGATCACCTTCACTAGATACCGCACGAAACGTAGAACCCTTAAGCGATTGTTGTTGCGCCATATGTTCGTTATCATTTGATTTATAGAAGGATGATATCCTTCTCAATGATGCCACATCTATTCGAAGCATGCTGGCAGATAAACCACAAAGCTCAAGAAGGAAGGTACATGAAGCCACCAACACAGAATCCCCAAAATGTGTGATAGCAAGTGGTATGACCTGGAGAGCAAAAGAAAAAAGTTATGCAGACATAAATAGACAGCAGTTGAAGAAAAAAGAAACAATAAAAGCGTTGCAGATAGAATGAAAATTAAGCTAGTGATGGTAAGGCCACCAGCACGTACAGATGAAAGAAGAGACTCATCAGTCTGCGTCAGAGGTGAAAGTAGCATCGGAACATCTGACTGCATATTTCTTTGTCCATGTATCGAAGATCCAGATTGATCTTCCAGTTTTAGCTTTCCAACTCTATGTTCCAGGAAAGCATTAAAAGCTGCGAGAGGCCGTCCACGATGCAGAAAGTGCTCAAGTCCAAGCTCAGTTCCCTAGTTTCAGTTCAACTTAAACATCAGCAACTATTACATAAACTCTATCAGTCAGTAAATATACATATCTCAGTGATATGTTACAAGAGTATGAGCTGACAACCTTTTATCGAGATAATTTTAATAATTGAGACATCCACATGACATTCAATCGATTAGAAATATATAACTGAAACAGTTAAAGCATCCATAAAGGTAGCATCGTCAACAGTTTAGAGAAATTATAATGCCACCTCAGTTTTTGTGTGATGAAGTTCCTCTTCGATGTGCTTCTGGATAATTGCTTCCCAAGAGATGGCACTTAGCTCAGTCGGATCATCCACGTTTATAAAGAACTCAACACCTCTGTGCAGCAGATATTCCCCTGTAGGATATCCTGAGGAAGACAACCATCCAAGAGGTCCCTACGAAGAAAACTTTCCGGTATAAGAGACTGCCCAAACACTTTAAGCAAAACATATGCGCTCGAGAATTCCATTGGGCAGATAAATTTTAACTACTAATAATGAATACATGTGTAGCTCTATCGGAAACTGTATCAAAAGAGAACATATGGCATTCGATCAGAAATGGATACCTGGATATAAAGCTGAACTAATCTACGAACCGCCTTAGGAAACCAACAAGGCAACATCTGCAGGAGTGAAGTATCACGTGCAGCTGAGAAGAATACACTGTCACGCCAGTTCAGATACTCTGACAAGGCTGATATATAATAGAGTCAGTGAGAGTATGTCATCAATATGATTACACAGATATATAAATAAAAATTTGATGGATCAGGCTTTACCATTCTTAGCCCTGGTCCGCAAAAGGTTGCCAGAACTATCTTCTCCAAAGCAAGCAGTGACAAGCTTACTCCATAAGGTAGGGAATCGCTGAAGAAATGGTCTCAAATTCTCCAATGTGCATTGCGCAGAAGAGTTACTGTGCCTGTTCACACTGCCAGTACTCAAGGATTTTTGAATTGGCACCGGAGCACACATCATAGTTGCTAAAGCTGCCATTTCTCCTGCCCCTTCAGCAATGTCATCAACAGTACAAACAATTTCATCAATCTCTGGAACACTGAGTTCACCATTTGGTGCTGCACCACGTGACATAATTGATCGTGCATTTGAAAATGAAGCATCATACTCCCGGCCCTTGATCCTGGAGAGCAGCAACCATTTTGCCCAGTGAGAATCACCCTGAATATATTGGACTTGGCATTCTCAGTAAAAAGTGGGCATTCTCAGTAAAAAGTGAGTTGTAAAAAAAGACAAATCAAGAGGCGTAGCAAGAACAGACATATCATATTAACACAAATATGTGATGGACGAGGAAAGCACTTACAACAGCTTCCTGCAATGAATTGAGTGAGTCATTATCTAGGACCAATTCGTGATGATCAAGGTACAGATCCAGAAGGTTTGGCAGATTATGTTGTGTGCAATAATGTATGAATATCTTGTGTACAGCATTCAGGGTATCACCATTAACTCCTCTCCCATTTCTGGACAAACAAAGATCTAGGGATGGCCTACAAGATTCCTCCTCAAATGAAACCTCGCAATGACCAAGGATGACACCTGCCCGAGCCAGAAGATATACTACATCTAGAGCGTTCTCCCAATATTCTTTTAAAAATATCAGTTTTTTTGCAAGTTCCAGCTCCAAAAGTGTTGTTAGCCACAAGGAGCACCGGATATCTGCAGGCAACCTAAATATCTTGATATAAGGAACATCCATAAGTACAGCATCTACTTCTTCGATGGAGCATATATACTCGCTACGGGAAGAAACTGAATAATTTACGCCAGAAGAGTGCTTCGGACCATCCAAAGCAATTTGCAAACTTCCATCATATAAAAGATCCTCAGGAATGAGATCCAACAGCTTAAGGACTTCGTCCCAATCATTGTGACACATATAATACTCTAGCTGGGAATCCCATGGAACATGAACACCCATGACTAAAGGCTGATCCAAGACTATCTGCACAAAAATCAACGAAAGAATATTACTAAAACCAAACAAATGCAGACACTGAACAAAACAACCGTTGCCAGAGCGAGTTCATGGGAGTATTACTAAAACACAATACAAATTGAACTTCCCCGGAGCCTGGAGGTACTAATATTATGGAATGGTGCAATTATAGAAAAATTCATACATCTAAAGAATAACGAAAAAGAATGACTATATCCAAATTCTTACATGATCAAACGTTCTCTGATCCCAAGCATTTGACCACACCGCTGCTGCAGCCCAGTAGCCAGCAGTTGCATCGCTTTCATCAAGCGCATGCTCAGATGCACTCTCATTGATATTTTTCCAAGAACCTAGAACAACACCATCAACCTCACCACACTCAATCTCGAAATGCTGGAATAAAGACGACCTCCCAAGGTGCAAGCTAATTCTACAGGAGTCAAAAGGTACTGCAGATTTCAGGAGTTCCTTTCGACGAGAAAGATATGTTTCCCAAAAGTGGCTGCTAGGATAAAGCCTCTTTTTTTGTCACAGGGTCAAGCAAGGAAGAAGATAAAATAAAGTCAGCACCATACATAACCAAGGTACCGTTTAACCCTTATAACAAGTAATGATTAGGAAATATTATAACCTCGATAAGAGATATCCTCTCCAGTACATTGTCGTCGTATGGTCTTAAGAAACCATGTTTTCTCATCTCTTCAGCAATTTGATATCGAAGAGATCTCCTCACTGTGCCAAATACCAACTGATTGAGGCACACTTCTATATCCTCTCCAAGCCTTTGCAGAGTTGCAATGGCAACAGCAGGTTCACCCTACACATCAAGAAAGCCAAGTGCTAGTCATCATACATGTAAACCACTCTGTCTACGCAAGTATATTTAGGCTTACATTCAAAAATAGGTCATAAGCAATAGCTCTTCCGATATCACGAACTTCAGTAAACGTATCGTGATGTTCTCCATTTTCAACCACGTCTTTAGAATGTTGAAGATGCAATTGAAGAACAGCTAAAGGGAGTCGACCGGAGAGCAAGGCATCCTTAACCACAGTTTTCAAATCCAGATTATTACTCTTCCAACGAGCCATCATCTCCTCAGGATTTTCCAGGGGGAGAACTTTCTTATCTGCAACTACCCCTTGGGGTACAAGGTCAGATGCATAGCTTCTTTCGTCAATGACCTGACCAGCATTGGATGTCATCACACCCATAGGTGTCAAAGCAAGCTCATCACTGGTATCCAATAAAGACGTGTCAAGTTGTCTCAACCCCGCAGATGTTGCATCTGGAACAACTTCAAGCTGAGAATCATCCTGCAAAGAATTTGGGTCTACTAGGTTCAGTGACTTCTCATTCTTTCCCTGTAATAACACACATGTGATATGTCAGATTCTGGGTTAAAAAAAGCACAGAAACTACAATTAACTTATAAAATTATTACAATGTACTACCTTTCCTAGCTTCTTAAATTTTCTGGAAATACGGGATTGAAAATTTCGGGTGATCTCCAAAAGATAACCCATCTCTGACAACCTCCTTGAATTTTCCATTACATCTCTATGCAGTGAAATTGGCGGAAGTGCAAGCATTTCTGTCCTAGGTTTCCTGTCCAACATGTATCCAACTTTCTGATATTCAAGTAACCCATATATGCGAATCATCTCAGTCGCAAACCTTGAAGCTAATGCGAGTAGCCTACATTCAACATGTAGCAATACGTAAGAATATGCCAGCGTGAAAGCTCACCAGTGGATAAAGCTAACGGCATTACTTAATTTTACAGGATTATAGTTTTGCTAAAACTGGCTTCTAAGATATACCAAATGTCAGTGAATCAGTATGCTAAATCCTGAAGCTCAAATTGATTTTTCAAAAGAATACAGAAAAAATGTGGGGCCTGGAGAGGAGTAAGGACATATCTACCAAGCAGGGAGCTCACTGTTGATCCACCTCATTAAAGTTGAGAACTGAAAAACAAAATTTTCCTTTTACCACTCAATACTCGGAAGATCCTCACCTAGATACAGCAGAAATCTCAGTATCGTTTCTATTCTTGCGCGACAACAGATACACAGCAGAAAAGAGCACCCTTAGCATCCCTTCTTCTGCCAGCTTCACATTACCAAGCATCTTCAAAGACCTACTCACACAGCAGAGGTTAATCAAAATCATTTCATGAAACAAGACGAATGGCAATGATGGCATATCATATATACCAGAGATGAGGGTAAAATCATGATATCATTCTCAGATTAGGCAAAAAAAATACAGCACAAGAAAACTACTAGCAACTTACTCGTTGATATCGTCATATTTTAAGTAGTCCAACGCCATTTGCAGTTGACGCAGACGAGCAATTTTTAGGTCCCAACCTATGACAACAGTGATTCATTTAACATACCATAAGCTTATTGAACAAACTTTAAGTGTCAGCAAATCTATAAAGCATCCTCGAGTCTCAATAGGTGAGGTTCTGCTGCTACAACAAGCAGATCTAGGGAAATCATAATGTAGGTGTAACGAAATACAAGCATTTTCTGTTCCAAGAGAACAAATTCACTGAGCTACTGCAATACAAGCATTTTCTCCTATTCACAAACAAATTGTGACGTTTGAAAATAAATTGCAAGCACCTACATGATAACTATATAATCCGTTATTATCAAGCACTCAGTTACAGTTATGTTCAGTTCAATTCTAGCTTCCACATGCATTGACGTATCAAACTAACCCGCATGACATGGTTTAGGTGAACTATTTTTCAACAATTTGTAACGTAACTCTTTGAGCATGACATACCACGTCGGCGTTATTTAAGAGATAGATATCAATCTAAAGAGAAACTGGACAATATGAAAGGGTGAAATCAAAAGCTTTAAGGATGCAACAAGGTAATTTATCAACGTTTGCAGTTCACAGAACGAGTAATAGTTCTTACCATTTTCCAGGCACAAACGATCTGCTGCTTCAGGGCCTTCAAACAAGATAACTCTATCTATAACCTCAACTTGCCAAGGAAAACGTGATTCCCCTGTTCTCAAATCGTCTCTTCCCTGGCATCCCATGACAGTGGTTGGGAGTGGCTGCAGATAATCAATGGCCTCAACATTTGGGTAACTCGAGGTTATTGAGATGGCAGGAAGAAAAACTGAAAGACCACTACAAGTCACCAAGTACAGAAATCCTTGGAAAGAACAACCAACTGATTCTCCTATGAAAGTTTCGTCTGCACCTTGAATAGAATTCTTGTTGTCCTCGTAATTCAAATAACTATCATCTCTCGCAGTCATATGCGTCTGCAGACTATAATGAAAAATCTTACAGCTTTGATCTTCCATTTGTGTGTGCTTTCTAGAGAAATGAGTGAATCCTAATGGAGAAAAGCACACATTATCATCCAATCCTAATTTTTCCGCGGATAGAAACATCTTCCGCTTGACATGTGAGTCTCTTTGGAAATGTCTCGGCACATTTGTTTTAGGCTGAGCAGAAAAAGCACTCAACCATGAACCAGAGTAACCAGCTCTTCGATCAAAATTGTTATGTTGTCTTTCCAAACATGGGTCAGACACCGAGATATCAGAAGCAAAAAAGTTAGGATCACACCTTGAAAAAGTATCTTCACCTCGAGAGCCAGAGGAATTAGCCTGGTGCACTTTTTGCTGGCCAACGTCTATGCCACCTACTTTCCACCCAACCAGGCTTCCAAGCCCAAAATGACGTAAATAAGGAATAGACTCCACGGACACGTCGTATTCCTTGGGAACAAAGTCATCAACACATAACACATACACCAAGCCATTTTCGTCAACTGCAGCTATGAGTGGTGTATAAGAAGCTACAATAAGCTTTCTAAACTTTCTTCTGTCTGCTGTACCAACAGTCAGAGACTTAGACATTGATGGAGCAAGACTTTCAAAGTCACTTTGTTGATCAGCCTCTTGCGTATATGGTGATGATTGCAATCCACGACCACATGTCTGCCAAATATCCCGATGAGAAAAGCAATCCCCAGATTTCACATCATATAGAAAGATCAAACCAGAAACGCTGAGGCAGATAACAAATTTATCAGATAGCCGGAAATCTGCCCACTCATTTGTAGGTCCGATACTTGTTTCCCCAAATTTCACAAGGGAGAGCCATTCCATCCCCCAGCTAAACACCTGAGCGACAAATACAACGCTCTTAGTCTTGCTTCTTTCGCTTTCATCTGTAGGTTTAGATGCACAGTCCGATAACTCCATAACAAATCCAATCAGAAAATGAGAATCGCTGGAGAAAACTTTGGTGCACCTGTACAAACTGCTTACTCTGGCATTACCATCCTCCGGACTATTACCCTTCTGAAGTATGGAATTGTCTTGGAAAAGAAGATTCGAGAAAGGTAGATCACTATTCAATAAACTGAATGAAACAACCTCTGCAGAACCAGGAAACGCTGACTTCTCAGGGAACCTTGACTGACTTCTACCCTCAATTTCAATAGTTTCCACATCAACTAAAAACGATTTCATCCACTGCTTTGAACCATCCAAAGAAGAGACTCTTTCGTGTTCCGATTCCTGATTTAGTCTAGAAGGTCCCCATTCAACCCACTGACCATGTGAGAGCGCACCATTTGGTTTGCCTTTGGCTCCTTCACTTGATTCTTTGAAACAGCAAAAAGCATGGACCGTAACACCATGATTTCCAGATACAAACAACAATTCCCTAAACAAAGGATCTTTGTGCCGATTATAGGTGTCCCCACAACTACCCCAAGCAACAGACTTTGCATCGATGATAAAAGGAAAACTATCGCTACTAGAACTGCAAGATTCTACAAAACCTGGCTCGCCAGAACCAACTCTTTGATCAGACCCACCAGATGCAGTAGGACTATTCGACTCTTCATTATGACAGCTTACCGAAACCTCACTGCCAATAGAGCTCCCTAATAACAGCCAAAAGATAATTGAACATCGTTTTTAACAATGAAACGCATACGCATACTCATATGAATAGAAAACAAGGTATTACCTGAAACCAGAGGAAGCAGTAAAGCTTCAGAGTGGTGAGAGAGCAATAGTAACAGCTGCCTCGACGGCGAAATAAAAGCCTCTCGAAACTCTGATAGCTTGATTTGCAATTGAGAAGGTTCCCACTTGTGCAACTGCAGCAGAGTTGGGCCTTCATTCAACAACCTTTCCATCTTCTTCTTCTTCTTAACACTAGACAGAAGCACGCACAAATCAGAATTCTATAAGAGAGAAGTTCTATCATAGTATTCTAGAATCCGAGCTCAAAACCAATCAAAGCATCAACGAACGCAATAACGTGAAAGAACAGATGATAAAACAGCGAGCAACGGAAGGCGGATTTCGAGCCTAAAAACTCCATAATTCACTAGAACCTTAAAACCCCAGCTCTAATTCGATACAGGAGAACAGTTCAGAGAAAGCCTATAATACCTTGAGAGAGACCTCAATCAAGGGGTTGAGATCAGAGACGAGATGAAGCAGAGCTTATCAAGAGGGCATCGCGACTTCAATTGGAAAATGAAAATAAAATTCCCACAAATTGAAGTCGTAGGAAAGATGATGATGATGAAGAAGACATATGAGATTTGACAAGGTGAGGTGACGAAATCGTTGGTGGTTTCCTTTCCTCCGTCGATGATTCGGCTCACTCCACGCCTGCACGGACCACCGTGTCAGTCGTCTGTTCCCGTGCTTACGTGGATTTTTCTATATTTGTTTTTTTATAAAATGTAATTCATCACAGAACAAGCTGACTGGGCTTTCTGGGCTTTATTTAAGCAAAATACCTCTTTGAGATTTCTTATATGGGCCAACATATATGTACGAGTCCATAGGCCTATTTATGGCTTGCAGATTCGTTGAGTATTGTATTTTTTAGGTTTTAGCATTTGATTTGTGTGAAAATTAGTAATAAAAAAATGTTTATAATCAATAATTGGGTATTATGGATGGAGATGGTCTTAATTGTAGGTTCTTGGAGGGAAGAGTTTGTAATATTATAATGGACTGCTATGTAACATGGGTTCCACATTAAAATTTACTGAAAGTATTGGGCGAATAAAAAGAAAAGTTTCAAGGCGATAAAAAGATAAATTATGTATGTTTACAAAACAAAGTCAGATTAAAAGTTTAATATAAAAATAGAGATGGAATTAGACTTTTAATTTGATGACTTGCTTGAGTTATAAGTACTCCCTCCGTTTCTTATTACTTGTCGTTCTAAGAAATTTCACGCAGATTAATAAAATAGATTAAATACTCTATTATACCCTTAAAAAACAAATTGACTATTAGTATTCTTCATTAGATCAAGGTTAAATTATATATTTAATATTAAATTTTGCATTGGAAAGTGAAAACGACAACTATTTTGAATAAAAAAAATAATGCTAAAATGACAAGTATTTTGAAACGGAGGGAGTAATAGAAAAGGCAGATTTTCAAATGTTCTTTGATAGTACTCGATTTCTGCACATCATAAATAAACAACCATTAATATAAATAAATTAATAAAAAATAAATATAGTATAAATAAATAAACAAAGAGAATAATTGCTACTAACCTTGTCATCCTTTTCATCATCATCATAAACATCATTTCGCAAAAAAAAAACTCAACAATCACTATAACTAGAGCACCATTTTGGACAATGCCGTAAGGACGATCAAACGTTGGAAAAAGATGAAACCAAATCCCAAGGAGGATCCTGATTATGGATTGGCTGGAAGAAACACATTTTGGACAGTGCCATAAGATGAGAACTAGCTTTGCAGATTTTCCTTCGACCTATATATACCGACAAATAATTTAATATCGTAGATCAAAATAAATGTTTTAATCAACTTTGTGCCCTTTTAATTCGTATACGAATTTTATTCAGAGATTCTTGGTCCACATTTTTACTCACGTGTATTATATATGTGTAGGATTAGATGCACAGTCCGATAACTCCATAACAAATCCAATCAGAAAATGAGAATCGCTGGAGAAAACTTTGGTGCACGTAGTGTACAAACTGTTTAGTTTTACTCTGGCATTATCTTCCTCTGGGATGTTACCCATCTGAAATATGGAATTGTCTTGAAAAGGAAGATTCGAGAAAGGTGGTAGATCACTATTTAATAAGCTGAATGAAACAAACTCCGCAGAACCAGGAAATGCTGACTTCTCAAGGAACCTTGACTGTCTTATTCCGTTTCCACATCAACTAAAAGAGACTCTTACTTGTTCCGAATTCTTATTTAGTAGAATATACTTATCAAGAGAGGGCATCGCGACTTCTTGAAGAGAACAAAATATTTATGGGAAATCATCCTTTTTGCATATATTATTTCGGGGTACCCTTATTTCGGTCATGAAAGGGTAACGTAACTTCTTGGCCGTTGAAAAAAAAAGATTTTTTTATCCCCCATGAAATAAAGGAAATAGATAACTTGTAATGGCAAACATAAGTAACGAATGACATTTATGGTAAGTTGTGAACCTTTGGGTTTGTTTCGTGATATGATACGTCAATAAGTGAAAAGAAAGAGAGAGGGCCCACCGATTATGAGGCTTCAATCACAATATCGTGAGTCTAGGGTTTAGTCATTACACGAAAACCTAACAGTCGCTCTCCGTACTCTGCTCTTTGTTCTTTCTCCGCAGCCTTAACTTCCCGACGGCAACGCTTTGAAACGCCGCCCTGAAATGGATTCTGATAAGGTTTTATATTTCTGTCTCTCTCTCTCTGTATTTTTGTCAATCGCTTTTACGTCTGTCCATCTGAAATTCTGCTGTTTCTAGAACTACACGCATCTAGCTCATCTGTTCCATGTTAGATGTTCGATGTTCATCTAGCTCATCTTTTCTTTGTTTGGTGTTCTGTGTGCCCTTGTTTGTTCTAGCTCATTTTGCTCTTTGTTGTCTTGCCTCGTGACTTTGTTTCTCTTCTCTAAATTTTAGGTTGTAACATGCGCGAATCTTTTGAAGAGAGACGCTGATGACTCAGAGGCCTTGGCAAAGCCTACGTTGAAGAAGCACAAGGTCAGCTAGAGTTTGATTTTGTCTAACATTTTGTCCTGATAGTCTGCTTAGCTCTTATAGCTGCTAATTAACAAGATCTATGAATATGAAAACCATCCATGAACTCATCAGATTTAGGCTGCTTTGACATAACGTGATTTGACTCGTGCTTTTTCAACCTTATAAATATCGTTGAATCTACTTTTCTGTTTATGACTATGTTTCATTCATTGACATTTAGCCATATATTCTTCCAAGAAAGTGATAAAAACGAAATAACAAGGTTAGCAACCATTTGGTTTATCGTTAGAAGAATTTTTATGTCAGTCTCACAAATATCTTATGAGCTTTATCGTTAGAAGAATTTTTATGAGGAAAGCGTATCATTAGTGTTTTCTTCTGTTTTTTTACTCTCTTTTTTTTTGCTAATTCTATCGCAGGAAATAGATGTATCAAGAAATAATGTAGACATAAAGAACGAAATCATCAAAAATCAACAGGTGAATTCAGATATATTGGAGATTTTATTGAAGGTATGTTTTCTTTTCTTTTTCTAAAATTGGACTTGTGTTGTGCATTTGTGTACAACGGATCTCACAAACCTCTCAGCAATATGTTTTATGAAAATGAAAATTTTATACTAAAAAGCTGCGTCCACTTTAGATTCGATTACCTTATGCTTTCTTCTTCTAATTTTTCTTCTCGGCAGTTGCAAAGCAATTCTTTCCAAAACAAAGAAAGATTATGACTAGTTTTTGTTGTGTGTTTTACTCATTCTATGACAGAAAATGGATGATATGAGTAATCGTCTGAACGTGGTCACTGATTTTGTTGAAAAACAACAACAGAAGGAGTCAGATCTACCCGTGACTTCATTGAAGGTACTTGTTTTTTTCCTTCTAAATGCCATAGCTGTTGTATTTGTTTTGTATGTAGAGGAAATGGAATGATAATTTTACCCTCTGTAACAGTAATCTATTTTTTGTCTATGTAGGAGAAAAAAACTCCAAAGAAGAAAAAAAAGGTGGTGAAATACAAGTGCTCTTACGAATCTAATGATTATAAAATGATGAACCGGCAAACCCTTTTCGTGACGGGGTTCCGTTGTTCCTTTCCTTCGGCTGTTATCAAGCGCAAACTGACAGAACACTTCAGTTCTTATGGAAAGGTCGCAATGGTTTATCTTCCCCTTCATTGTAAAACCGATTCTTCCATAGGGTTTGTGACTTGTTCCTTCAATTTTCTGACATCTTGAGTTTAAATGCAAACGAGAAGATTAACTCTCATCTGTTTTCTTTCAGATATGCTTTCATTAATATGAGAGATGATGAAAAGGAGGCGTTAAAGCTCGATGGCACTCGGTTCGATGGGATGTATCTCGAGGTTACGATGGCTTATGGGAGAAGCGAATACCATGTATCTACTAATCGTCGTGGTTGTAAAAGTTGCCTTCGTAATCTGATGAAGCGCCGTAGGGAAGATGTCAATCCTCGTGTCAGAAGACTCCCAAAACTCCCAGGTACATAACTTTGTTTCATTTATTTCATAAGAACTTGTTTTTAACTCGTCTTTTTTTTTTTTTTTTTTTTATATTGCAGACAACCTTCCTAGTCCTGATTTCGTTGATTTCGTCTAGGTTGAGGCTTATGTATGTAAAAGATTATGCAGACAACACTTCGTTGCTTGCTACTTTCTTATTACACCAAACTTGTCTAAATTTGTTATGTTCTGTGAGAACTTGTATTATGTTATTTATGCTTTTAAGGTTAATTATCTAAACGACTAAACCCACTATCCTCTCTTCCGTCGTTGTATTCGAACATCCTTTTTACCCTTTCGGTTTTCTCCTTTTTAATATCATTACGCCCATCATTGAAAAACAAAATATTCTAGCCAAACAGCTTTAGCCATTGCTTCGTTAGTCCGATAACTCCATAACAAATTCCAATCAGAAAATCCATAATGCTCTAATTCGATACAGCAAAACAGTTCGGAGATGATTCGGTTCACTCCAGGCCTGCATGGACCACCGTGCAAGTCGTCTGTTTCCGTGCTTACGTGGATTCTTCTATATTTGTTTAATGTAATTCATTACACAACTAGCTGATTGGGCTTTCTGGGCTTTATTTAATACCTCTTATTGATTTCTTAAATGGGCCAACATATTTGTTCAAGTCCATCGGCCCAAGTGGCTTGCAGCTTCCTTAAGTATTGTATTTTTCAACTATTTTTTGGCACCTGATTATTGTATACTCCTGTATGTTAAGAAGATAACAAGATATTTAAGGGAAATCATCCTTTTTGTATCAATTTTTTCGGTCATTTAAGGGTAACGTAACTTCTTGGCCGTTGAAAAAAAAAAAAAATTTCGATCCCCCAAAAAGTAAAGGAAATAGATAACTTGTAATGGCAAACATAAGTAATAATAACGAATGACTTTTATGGTAAGGTCTATTTCATATATTCATACAATTTGCCCTGAATTATGTCATATTAAGATGGGGCCCGGTTGCATATCACAAAACTAATTTATGCCAAAACAAACTCAGAGTTAAGTTTTTGATTGGGGCAGTTACGTCCAATCATTTGATGGTCCCTCCATGTTAGGGTTTTCAGTATCACTTGATTGTGGATTAATTAGTGTTGCAATTCCTTTCTCATGTTTTGACATTTGTCACTTGTTTTTATCCCTTTTTGATACCTGATGTTTTAGTTTCAAGTTACTTGCTTCATCAGTGCCAAATAAAAACAAAAAGTTAATTACTTCCTTGGCTAAATTACCATTATGCCATATATGACTATATTTTTCTTATCCATGCGCACGTTATATGTTGAATTACGAACCCATTCTAACTATGAAAAGAGCATTTTCTCTGAAATTTACACAAGTTTACTTAATCGATTCAAACTTGGTTACTGTTAAATTGCTAGTATTAACATCGTATAGTATCTTGTAATGATACGAACATGACAAAGTAGCTAGCAATGTCTTATAACTCAAACGGCATACAAAATAATTAGCAAGGTAACCGCGGAAAGAATCTGAAAAAAAAATACTACGGAAAGCAACAAATAGTGATCTACGTATACTCAATTAGCTAAACGAGTTCAGACTTAAGACGGATCATTTGAGTGCTGGAAATTTGAATATGATATTATGCTAAAAAATAAACAATGCGAGTTTTGTTAAATTCTTTTATAGATATTTTCGAACATAAAATGAACCAAAAATCTATAGTTTTTTTGTGTGGATATGACAAAAGAAAGTGCAAAGAGAGAGATAGGAGTAGAGAAATAAGCAAAAAGGGGTCGCATAAAGTGACAGAGGAAGGACATACAAGACAGCTTTGGATCAATATAATGTTGTCAAATTATAACACTAACAGACGCAGAGTCCCCGCATGGTGTCATCATTTCTCTTCATGCCCCGCTTTATCATTTCTTTCCCAAAAAAAAAAAATCTTCTTCCATTTCTTAGTTGTTCTCTTTATTTTAAATTAGTCTTTATAAGTTGTTATCAACATATATTTATGTGTGTTGTAAGATGTACGATAAAGATTATATTGTTGCCTTTTTGGTGGGTTTCATTAATTAGTTGTTGGCTTAACCTGAAGTCAACTTTATATGTTCCGCGAATTATCTAAAGTCAATGAGAGTAATGCCTCTGGAATTTGATACATGCGTGTTTCGAATGAGCTCTACTGAATTGTGTTTCCAACCCGTTTTAAAATTTGGTATGCCTTTTGTTTTCTTATAAGAAAGAAAGAAAACTGGTGTATGTTGTATTATATATACAGAATAAAAAGAGTCGGAGCTTTTTGTTCAATAGTCAAGAGTAAAAAAGATTGTGTTTCTGATTTCATGTCTGAACGCGATCTCCGTTAACCGTTATACTACTAGTCTACTATATATATAGATTGACGAAACAAAACAAGATATAGAAGTAATAATAATTTTCGCGGTTTTGATATCTGACGGGTTTTCGCTCAATGTTTATATCCGCACAAAACATTGAAACTTGACATCCAAACTACCGCTAGTTCAAATTAGATTTAAGACTAATGTTTTTAATCCGGTGATGTTAAACTTATATCAAAATTGAAATATGAAACTTGACCCACACCAAAAAACCGTTCGCTAAATTAGATTACAACTGATATGGGAGGCTCCTTAAACCTTAATGGTCGATATTTAAACTTGTAGTATGAAATTTGACTCGCATCAACACCTTTCATAGTTCAAATCATATTATTTATTATTTTTAACTTGTTCAAAAACCACCGATCAAATTGTTAACATCCACAAGTTTGTTTGTTTACCCGATCCAATATTCCGATCATCGGGTCTGATCGGACCGGACTATTCCAGTCGTAGTTAACAGCCAGTTAGATACAATGCTTGAAATGAAACTACCAGTTGCACAGAGAATACTGAAAATGTAATTATTGAAGAGGTAAAGAGAGAGGAAGAAAAGTGATGGATGTGAATACAAATAGTGTAAGTTTTCAAATACATACGAACCAAAAAGCAAAGTAAAATACAATAGAAAACGAAATGATTACTTTCGCCAACCCACACTCCAGTCTCTTCCCCACTTCTGAGAAGGCCCATTAATCAGATTCATATTATTACTCATAATTATGATTTTTGTCCCCAAACAATATAATTTTTTTACCCTTTCCCTCTTTTTTGCCAGATGTATAAAAATGAATCATAAAATATTAAACACCCCCACACACACGAACATAAGTGTGTAAAAAGAAACCGATCTCATTACGAGTTACGTGTATGTTCGTTAGACTATTATTCCCACGGGCCGATGTCATAGTGACGTTGTCCTTACGACATGAGGAAGCTAAACTGCTAGTAACTACACAAGAAGAAATATGATGGATATCCCAAAAGAAAAAGAGTTTGTTATTTATAGAAAAATACGATAATAAAGTTTATGATAGATGTCATATGCGTTCCGTAATTTATCATAGTTTTCTTGCCAAAAAAAAAGTATCACATAATTGTTTGTTACTATAAGAAATCACATCATTATTACAAGTGTTTTTCGCCCTAATAAACAAACGTACGGCGCGAACTACGATACCTAATGATTTCACTGATGCTACTATTATTGACGAGAATCTGATTTAATTACCGACTAATAAACCATCACGACGAATGATGTAAACTAGTTGTTGTTTTTTTTTGTTTTGTTAAACAAAAAGTTGTTACTATTATCTTCGGATCTTTATCAAGAAAAATTATTATCTTCGGATCGTCTTTGTTACTTTGATTCTCGCTCAAACTAAGTTGGATGCACGTGATTAATCTGAGATGTTGGAACCGTGTTTCAGCCAAATTTTGTTTATATGGTGACGTGAGCTGTGTTTCGAATGTGTTGCCGACTTGCCGGACAAGTACGTTATATGGGTTACTGCAAAGCAAATTGACCATAAATTAAATTCTTGTAGCGCAAATTCCAGCTCATAATATGCTTAAACTATACACTAAATGTATATTAAACATAATTTAATGAAAAGTCATACTTTGTCCAATGGTTATATGAACCAAAGTACTTTGATGTATGCATTTCTTCAACTATATATAGGAATATATGCGTTGTCATAACTAAAAACGTGTGGTTAACCTAAAACAGTATATAAAAGGCAAAACGCACTTTAATATATAAACCGATATGAGGTATATATATACATGCATACATAAAGGAAAAGAAAATAAGTGGGCTTGGAATTTGATAAACGGTGGGGTTTCTAAACTTGATGAAACAATTACAAAATGCAATCTTGCAAAAGGTAAAACGAGAAAAAGGTAAGAAACTTTTCTCTCTTGCATGATTAATACAATTTTATTTTATTTATCTTGCTTTAGGTGCAAATTTGCTAACGAAAAAATGTCAAATAGGAGCCTAATTCATCAAATCATAATCATGATATCCTCACACAGCGTACAGAGGAATAGATTTGCACCTAAGATTTTTCATCATTGCTCCTCATAATCTATATATTCCTTTTTGGATTCCCGAAACAATAGAAATCGCATAAATTATTTGAGTACTACATCATTTTGTAAGAAAATTTGAAATCCTAGCTATAAGAAAGTGATAGATGTGTTTATATTCCCATCACATCTCCAGCCATTTTTTTCCATGGAAAATGATTTCAGTATAAATAAATATATTGTTGTAAAGAACATATTTTTGAAAAACGCCAATAGAGAATCTGGATTTCTTTTCCGGAAACAATGATTACAAAACGGTGCAACTATCCCTCTCAATTCGTTCGAATTCTTCAAATATCAGCAATTTTGTCAAAACGCAAAAATGTTCGACAAGTAATCTTCAGTTCATAGATTTTCAAAACCTGAACATTATAAAAAACGCAAAAATCACAAAACTATGAAAATACATTAGGCATTATATTTATAAACGGATGACACAACCCATGAACGCCGTTTACGGGCGGTAACGGGGCGCCGTAACAAAAGCTGACTGCCGTTTAAGCGACAGGACGTTAACTCCCACTACCTCTTCATCTTTCTCTCGAGTGCCCTGACGCGTTTTCTTCTTCTCTATTTTTTTTGTTTTTCTATCACTCTTTCTTTCTCTCTGGATTTTTCTTTTCCTTATTACATTCATCATCAAATATATTCCTTTATTGTCTATACAATATTTATAGCTACCTTTGTAATTTGGCAAAAATAACAAAAAAAAAACTTTTAATAATCGGTGTTTTTTCTTTCTTTTTTCCCACATCACTATTATTATTTTTCAAAATCAGGAGAATGAAAAAAAATGGCATTTTAGTCACATGTAAATCTTCAAACAAAGACAATCCAACTGGACCCACCTGCAACTTTCTTTTTCGAACATTATATATTTATCGAAGCACTCACATGGATGGATTAGATTGTCTCAGCCCAAAATCAAACAAAATATCCACCAATCTCTCTCATACACACACCACTCTCATCTTCTGCAAGCTTTCGCGTAAAAGAAAGACAGATGGGCACGATAAACCAAGGAATCAGTTTGTTCGATGAACCTCAAAACATCATAAACCCTAATAGTACTAACCATCTAGGTTTTTTCTTCTCTTTCCCTAATCACACATTATCTTCAGCATCTTCTTCCCTTTCCTCTTCGTCTTCTCCTTCTTCTCTCGTGTCTCCATTTCTAGGTCATCACTCCTTAAACTCTTTCCTTCACAACAACTCCTCCTCCTTCGTAACTTATCCCCAAGACTCCATCAATTTCATGGCGAATCTCCCTGAAACCCTGATCTCGTCTTTGTCCTCATCAAAGCAAAGAGAGGATCATGATGGTATTGTTAATCTTGATCGTCATCGTCTTACCAGTGGTATATCATCCCAAAGTCCACCTACAAATCCATGGTAGGTTACTTTGGAGAATATACTTTAATTAATTTAAAGTCTTTGGGGATTTATTCGACTCAATTAAAACCAAAGTTTATAAGGATCTATCTCTAGACTCTCTAAACTACAACTACGTATATATGATCTCCAATCCCCCATTTCTTCTCTTTACATACATAAACTATTGATACCCTTTATGAGATATTCAATCAATTTATCTCATCTTCATTCAGTTTATCTAATGCTTTTCCTAAAGATAAATAGCATTTCTCCTAATTTATATGCACACGCTTACATATACATACCGTCATTTAAAGTCCTATATTTTCCTACAAATTACCTTTATATTAATATTTTGAACAAAGTTTTAAATTCGCTTGAGGCGACCCTTCACACATGACCCAGCTACTTATGCAAAAAAACGTTGTGTTAATGTGTTTTAGGGCATGGAGTAGTCAAACAGGATACGGTTACAGCAAGAAAAACAACCGTGGAAGCGAGATTGATGTAGATGATAATGATGATGATGGTGGTGATGATGGTGGTATTAATGATGAGGATCATCATCAACATCATGATACTCCGCGTCATAAACATAACACGACGTCGTTAGGAGTGGTGTCTACCCTGAAGATGAAGAAGCTTAAGACAAGAAGAAAAGTGAGGGAGCCTCGGTTTTGCTTCAAGACACTTAGTGATGTTGATGTCTTAGATGATGGATATAGATGGAGAAAATATGGCCAGAAAGTTGTCAAGAACACTCAACATCCCAGGTATAGTTTTTCTTATCTTACTTAGCATTGATTAGTTTTCACTCTATTTCAGTATTTGCTTAGTTGATATGATTTATGTATCAGTTGTCATCTCTTTGTCGTTCATAGTTGATTGGGGTTAATGATGACTTATCATAGGAACTTTACTGCCTTGAATCAGTAGATATTTTCGAGTTGTTAACGTTAACTACTATGATGAGAGTATAGCCTCGTAAGAGTTAATTATAAGCCGTCATGTAAAGACTAAAAAAATGCTTTACGATTTTGCTAACGAATTGAAAATTATAAGTAGAAGAATCCTGTTGCTGTTTCGTCTTATATAATAAGATAATTATCAGTTTTGTTATAACAACTAAAAACTCTTGGCCCGGCGGGACTATTAGCTAGCTATACGAAGTCAAAACAAAAAAAAGCTAGCTATACCACAAAGTTTTTCCTTAAGAAAGAAAAACAAAGATAACCGTTAAAATTAAAAAGGAAAATTAGTTTAAAATTCATGTAGAAAGCATTTGAGTATTATGTGAGAATCGTGCGACACATGGGGTTTTTTAAGATTCTCTCTCTCAAGTTGACATTTGACATTTACCCACAATGATTTGTTTGAGTAATTGATATAGTTCTTCATTCTTCAAGATTATACTTTCGTTATTTTGTAAAGTTTTATCATGAACACAGTAATAAAGTCCCATTGCCTTACTAACTGTTTAAATGATATATTCATAATAAAACTGATAGAAAAGTTAACTTATAAAGTAATATTTTTAAAATTCTACTTTTGGTAAATGGCAGGAGCTATTACAGATGCACACAAGACAAGTGTAGGGTAAAAAAGAGAGTGGAGAGATTAGCAGAAGATCCAAGAATGGTAATCACTACTTATGAAGGAAGACACCTTCACTCTCCTTCTAATCATCTGGACGACGACTCTCTCTCCTCCCATCACTCTCCTCTCTCCAACTTCTTCTGGTGATTTTAATTTTTTTCATCAAATGAAGATTACCCAACTCTGCCTCGAACTAATCATCGTGAGATTAGTTAATACCTTAATAAAAAAAAAAGCAATAGCTATAGATATGTTCTCGTTAGGAAATAGGTATATATGCTGTTTTTATTATGTGTAATGTGTTTTTCTGGTGGTTTAGGTCTGTTTTTTGTAAGATGATATTATTTTGTGTACCGTTTTCAATCTGACTATTCTGTGAACCCAGTGTTCGGAGACGACTCTTTTTGTTACAGAATTTGATTGGCAAAGTTTAAGCTCTCTATGGTAAAAAGTGAGCACTAGAACAAATAAACGTCATTTATGAAAGTCTGAAAATAGCTTTCAAAATTAAAATGGCGAAAAGGAAATTTGATTTCTTTCATGCTGCTGACACCGATAACACATCGCAAACTTTGCGTCGGCCAATATTTTATTGGTCACAGAGAAATAGCGTGCTGACTGCTGAGCATAGTTGAATCCTCAATTTTAAACAACTTAATTCTTAACGTATTCAAGTCAATAAGAATGCTGAATCGTAATGGGCCAGTAAATAACTTTAAGGCCCCTAGATCATAACTAACGGGCTTCTCAAAGACTGATGCACTTGTCTTGTGTATCAAACACAAGTATCTCAGTGGCCCTATAAACCATTCTAAGTTCACGAACACTACAACCACGTGACGAACAAACAAAGTTGACAAACGGTTAAGTATTTAGGCACGTGAGCGTCTCGATACCCAAAGTTTAGTTTTAAGTTTTTAGCACGTTGCTCAACTTATTACGTAGTTGAATATAAAAATCAACTTATATAACGAAACCTTATTACAAATAGTTAACTGTAGTTGGATTGGATAACTAGTTTTCAATTAAAATCATAAAACTAGTTACGAGGACATGAAAAGTCGTGACACCCGCTTGCTCCGCCGAGTTCGAGGGAGACTCCCACGTGATTCCTTCGTGGACCGCACGTTCGTCCCCTTCACTCAAGGTCTTATCAAGATAATTTAATTTAGGATAAGTAGGATAAGTACTAATTGTGTTACATCATCCGATTTTTAATCCTAAGTACTAATTGTGTTACATCATCCGATTTTTCCAACAAACTAAGTATAATCATTGTTTATTTATTAACTTAATGACACTCTCTTTAAGAAATTCAAAGTTTCAAACCATTGAAAAAGCTAAAGCAAGCGTAATACTGACTGACTCCCGGACGTTAAAGAAACAACTTGAATTTCAATAATAGTATCAAAAATGGTGATAAATACATTAAAAATTGTTCAAATGAGACTGGGAATCAAAACCGAGAAAGCTGGGGGAAGCTGCGAGGAGATAAATACTATAAATACTCATTTGAAGTTTCACTAAACATGACGAAATCTGACCCGTCGCTTTTTGCTTCTTTGTCTCTTCGTCGTGAAAAAAAGGAAGATTCCTAGGTGATATGAATCTACCAATTTATTTAAACTATCGTTTACAATATATATATATCAGTTTTTTTTTATCAAGCAGGAAGAGAGTTCTTACGCCAAAGTTTAAAGAGATTATATTATAAACATATAAAAGCGTGAAATAACTGCTAAAATAGCAAACAGAATTGTTAATAACAAAGTTGGTTTTAATTATACATCTATACTCTCTTTTTTTGTTTGGCGACGAGACCTTAGTTATGAGTGTCGTTTTCAGAAGTGTTAGACGCATATATATGGCAGAGAGCTCACACGCGTGGAAATGGGGTTTGTCTCAATGTTTACGTACAAAAGTTTGTTCTTAGTTATTTTCTTTGTTTGTAGCTTTCTGTAGTTCGTACATCGTCGAAACCTCAAATTTCTAAACAATTTATTAGAGAACAAGCATTCGCACGTGCGGGGAAGTTTTGTTCACGAGAAGAAACCTCGATAATGAACAAGAAGACTACAACTAATTGCTTCAACTTTTGCTATATATATATTGTTGTGTATGTATTACTATTACGTACACATCGCAATCCTCCCCTTATATACGTTTGGTTACAAAGATATATCTAAATGAAGAGACCGTCTTGCACTTGACCCAAATTTATGATATTTTTATATGTACATAATTATCATGCAGTTACACGACGACGTTTCAACGTGAATTATTGGGAATTTTTTTTTTGTTGGCTCAACAGAATTATTGGTTTGGACAGAAGAAAAACTATTGTAAAATGATAGAACGATTTAAAATGCATAATTATATGGAATCGCTACAAATGTCAGCAGTTCAGGTATGTAATTCTACCAACTCTATGATGGGAAACATAATCTTATACGGTTTTGCAAATTAATTCTTTTTTTAGTTACTTGCAAGGTTACCACTCAGAATTTTTGTGCTAGACAAGATTTCTCTGGGTGGTAGTTTTTTTTTACTGTGCCTATATATGTCTTGATTTCTTGATATCAGACAAAGAGCAATGAAACCACCACGTACGTACCCAATAATATGGCGTAACTAATAGTATTGACAAGTTGTCAAAAAAAACATTTAAAAAATCTTGGCATATGAGAAAAAATGTATTCAGAATTTCTATTAGGAAGATAATAGTTTAGTTAAGAAAAATTGTATGGATGAGAAGGAAACACACGTGGGAGAGAGAGAGAGGAGGAAGAGGTCAATTCGGCGGAGACAGGAAAGGGACGGCGGCCCACGGCGGAAGGAGACGTTGTTAGGGGAAGTTTCCGACAAGAACAGCTTGCATGCACGGTGGCCCACGTGCTCCGTACCCACCACCGTCGCGCGTGTTCACGCTTGATAGCTACTCATCTCTCTCCCTCCCTCTCCCTTCTCCGCAATTTCATTAGTTAAAGCGCGTGTATTTTCTACACACTTACATGCGCGTGTGTCAGTATGTTGTCTATATACTATGCATAATACATGAAGCATATAGGTATGGATGTATGCATCAATATGCATGTATGATGTGTTTGTGCACGTATCCGTCGTTTTAAATATATTTTTCTAAACGATTCTTGGAATTACATGGGTAGTTTACTTATTTATTTATATAAGAAGGCGTATTATTATTCGTATAACATTTAAATACGACAATTTAAGACGGTTTGCAGTTTGCAGTTTGCACTTTGCAGTGTTGTTGTTTTTTTCTGTTCTTTTTTTTTATTAAGTGGTTTGCAGTATTGTTTCATATTGATCCACTTGTCAAGTATAGCTTCCGAGAAAGACACAGATGAATTATTAATATCTAGGTTTCGATTTGCAAGCTATGAAATCGTGGAATGATGAGATCAGATGATACTGCAATTTTGATTGATAGCAGGTGATTTCGCTATTTAATCATTTAAAGAGAGGTTATTGTGGTTTTAGAACAGAGCTAATCGATTTATTTTCTCTTATAACAATCAGTATTGTGTAAGATTGTCTTTCTATATGTTGCGAGTGTAACATACTGGTAATAACTCTGCATAGTCTTAACTCTTAAGATGCGTGTAAAGCTACATATCACATTGATAAACCTTTCTTTAAGTTTCATTAAAAGTCCAAACTCATGATTTGTTTTAAGTTTGGGTAGTAGTGGAAAAGAAAGAAAAAAAATCTATAAAGCAAACGGACACGAACTCCGATGACTGAGGGTGAGGGGAGTGAAGAGAGCCCACGTAGCCAGAGAAAGAGATGAGCACGTGAGACGCACGTTCCTTGTGTAAGATTTGTTGTGCTAATGTTGGTGCAGTGTCACAGAAACATGAAACCTACACTTTGTTATAATTTCAGGCGAAGGTCCATTTCTCCATGTTATATATCAGTCTCCTATTTATTAGCATATAAGTTTAAATTTAAAATTCTATTGATCACCCTATCATTTTCAAAGTATTTATTCATCTTCTAGAGTTTATCTTAAGGACCTTTCTCTTAATTTATGCCAATAGTACCATCCCGTTTGTAAATTGAAAATTTCTGGCGTCAAAATACTATAATCTAGTAATCACAGAATTAACATTATCATTTACACACAAAAGAAAATAAAAACATCCCGGTCTATAGCAACATAAAAAGTTGCACTGAATAAGTTAGATGATCATATAAATATGGTCCAACGGATCAATTCACATATAGTAAATATAGAACGAAAATGAAAAAACGTTTAATTCACCATATGTCAAAAGGGACCACATTTGATATAAAAATAATCAAATATTACACATGCGAGTCTCATCTATTCTCACTTTCCCGTTCCCGTGCACCGTGAATTCCCCAATTAAATCCGACAATAATGAAATAGAATAATAGGTCACGTGAACATGATCGGTTGAAATTTATTTCTTGTTCGTCATTCATTTCATCTGCTAAAACCACTTCAGGAATTCGGAAGGAAAATGAATTGGTCAGTAAGATAGAAATTTCATAGAACTAAATACGCAAACACTACAAATTCCAAGAGAACAAAAAGAAACTGTATATTTACATCTTTCAACAAAGTTATTACTTTTTTCTCTTCTCCAACCCCCAATTCGACCAAATAAAAAAAAAGAAGAAGAAAGAACATCCGTCTTATGTATAAATAACATAGATACATACATACATTTAGAATACAGCAGAAAATACAAAAAAAAATAGACCCGAGGAAAATTGGACTGACCCCTTAGATGATTGATGTTCAAAAGAATCTGCTTCGTCTCTGTTCCTAACTCTCATAATTTTCCTTCAGGAACTTCTTTAATACTCATATCAACCATCTCTATTGTACTGAATCCTCCATCCTCTATTGATCCGATCGTCGACTGTGAATCTAGCCCTGACCCTGCTTGTATCTCCTTAAACATGGCCATGACTTGTATCATAGTCGGTCTCCTCCAAGCCCGATCATCCAAACACGCAACCGCAACTTTCAAATGCTGTAAAAGCTCAATCTCTAGCGCTGGATCTTCCTTCATCAGCTCCGGATCAAACACGTCGCTGATCCGCAGCTTCGCGTGCTGCTTCACCCATCCAACAAGGTTATTATCTCCAAAATCCGGCGAATCGGTCGGCCGTTTACCGGTAAGCAGCTCGAGTAAGACCACACCGTAACTATAAACGTCTCCTTTCGTTGAACACCTGAAACTTTGGTAATACTCAGGAGGAACGTAACCAGGTGTACCGGCTAACGTACTGACGCTCAAATGCGTGTCCATCGCACTCATCAGCCGCGCCATACCGAAATCCGAAACCCTAGCTTCCAAGTTCTCATCGAGCAACACATTGCTTGACTTCATGTCTCTGTGGATGATATGAGGAATGCAGTTGTGGTGAAGAAACGCAAGTCCTCTAGCCGATCCAATCGCGATTTTCCGTCGCATGGACCAGTTTAGTTTCACGCCGGCTTTCTTCGGGTCGTGCAACACATCTTCCAAGCTCCCGTACTTCATGAACTCATACACAAGAAGCCTCTCTTCTCCGACTTTGCAGTAACCGAGAAGCGGAACAAGGTTCCGGTGTTTGATCTTCCCGATCGTTTCCATCTCCGCCGTGAACTCTCTATCTCCCTGACCACTAACGTGGATCAGCTTCTTGATCGCAACCGCGCTTCCATCTTTCAAAATCGCCTTGTAAACATCTCCGAACCCACCGGAACCAATCATACTATCGTTGTGGAATCCGTTTGTGGCCTCGAGAAGATCCGCGAACGTGAGTTTCCGCAATGGCTTCTCGAAAGCTGCGAGATTGATACTCAAGGCCTCTTTAGCTCCGGTGAGCTTCCAGTTCGTGTTGTTAGCGGTTCTCTCACCGGAGTTTCCATTCCCTTCCGCGTACATCTCCAACGCCGCCTCTTTCTTCCTCCGTCTCTTCCTCATCTCTCTGCCAACGAGGATAAGCCCGAAGATGCATACGAAAGAGAACAACAACCCCATCGCCACGCTACCGGCGAGAGACGCCGGTTTCCTCCCGTGAGACCTCGAACGACGAGCGTCACCGACTCCGTTTGCCGGACCACACTGCGGAAGCGGATAGCCACAAAGACCGGAATTGTTCAAGAACTTAACCGGAGGGAAAGTCTCGAACTGACCCATCGCAGGAATCGGACCGGATAACAAATTGTTGGACAAGTCGATCTCCGTGAGCATAGTAAGCGCTGACATGGCTTGAGGAATCCTCCCGTCTAGCTTATTGCTTGAAAGATCCAGAATGTTTAACCCTCTCAGCTCACCGACCTCGTCAGGAATCGAACCGGAGAGAAAGTTGTGACCCAAGTTGAGGATAAACAGATAAGGCATCGAACCGATCTCCTTCGGTATGTATCCCGACAACATGTTGTAAGACATGTCGAGGAACATCATCGAGCCGTTGTTATCAAACGTCGGCGAAGTGTGACCTCCGTAGACTCTGGTGAAATTACAAGGGTTCCTCGTGGAAACCCGGTTAAGCAGCTCCGGTCTGATCCCTTGAAACTCGAGCAAGTTACCAGCGCCGTGACACTGTTTCTTCATCCCGTCGTTTTTGATGTAAACGTACCTCTTCCCGGCGATGAAATTCGCTGCGATTTTCCCGGACTGTTTGAACATTTCCGCCGGAATCGTTCCGTTGAAATTGTTCGTGTTGAGGTCGAGCCAGATTAAGCTCCTGCAGTCCCCGAGCTCAGCTGGAATGTTTCCGTAGAAAGAATTGTTGCTCAGCTTGAGGATGGCGAGATTCTCTAACCGGCCGATCCACCTTGGAATCTGACCGGTTAACCGGTTATTCGACAGTGAAATCCAGTTCAGATTGACACAGTTGCTTAAACCGGAAGGGATTTCACCGGTCAGGTCGTTGAAGTCGAGAATCAGAGTCTCCAAGGTCTTGACATTCATGAGCTCCTGAGGGATCTCTCCTTCAAGCATATTCAGCCATAGTTTCAGATCCCGGAGCTTCGATAGAGAGCCAAAGCTCGACGGGATTGTCCCGGTGAGGTAGTTGAAGCTCAGGTGAAGCGAAACGAGCTCGGTACAGTTACTTAAAGTCGGTGGAATCTTCCCGGTGAAGCCATTGTTCTGAAGGTAAAGCTCCTGGAGAGTATTTTTCGGGTTCCGGCAGAGATTAGGGAGAATCGGGCCGGAGATATTGTTGGAGCTGAGATCTAGCGTTAGCAGCGAAGCGGAGAGATTCGTCAGAGACTCCGGCAACTCGCCGGAAAATTCGTTGAACGACAGATCGAGTACCTTGAGTCCTCTCATCTTCAGTAACGTATCCATCGGCAACTCGCCGGAGAAGTTGTTACCCGACAACGCGAGTGATTCCAAAAGTGAACAAGAGCCGAGGAAAGGAGGAACTGTACCGTACAAGTCGTTCCCGGAGAGATCGAGTCCGGTGAGTGTATCACACGCGCCGGAGAGAAACTCCGGGATCTCGCCGGTGAATTTATTCTCGGCTAGAGAGAGGTACTCGAGGCTTTTCAGAGGAAGCGACGGGATGGGTCCGCCGAATTGGTTACCGGAGACGTTCAACGACCTGAGCTCCGTGCAAGAGGAGATAGCACGGGAGAAATCGCCGGACAATTTGTTCCCGGAGATGTCGAGATGCTGCAGAGCAGAGCAATCTCCGAGAGATGGAATCCCGGAGGAGAAATTGTTCGAGGAAACATCGAGAAACTCGAGATTCGCGCAACGAGAAACATCCACGTCGCCGCTGATTTTGTTTCCGCTAATCGCAAAGTGCTTCAACTCTCCGCAGCCATCGGAGAGAACCCAACCGACGACGTTAGCACCGGAGAGCGTATTCGCGGAGAGATCCAGAACTTCCAAGCTATTAAGCTTCAAACCACCTGAAACTTTCCCCGGAAAATCAAGGGTATTGGAGGAGACGTTGAGAGACTTCAGTGCGATGCAAGAGCCAAGGTTCGACAGAGAGGATACAGGGCCCGAAATAGAGTTCTTCGATAGATCCAAGCTGGTGAGAGAAGCAGAGCACTTGAAACCAGAAATGGTGCCGTTGATGTTGCAGTTTGAGAGAAACAGTGATTCCAATCCGGTGAGAGACAAGAGAGAGGAAGCCACGGCGCTGAATCCGACGTTGAGAGGCTTGTAGCTGAGATCAATCGAAGAAACCTTGTCGTCTCTGCAAGTGACGCCGTCGAAAGTACAGGGGTTTTTGTTGGGAGACCAGTCCGGGAGAAGATTCTTGTCGGGAAGAACGTTTTTGAAGCTTATGAGCTGATGGATTTCTCTGTATAGAGACTGAGATGGTGAAGCTTGGAAGGAAAGAGAGAAGAAAAAGAAGAGAGTAGATACAGAGAGAAAGAAGCTTGAAAAAGTCTTCATTCTCAGAGTTTTTGAGAGAGATAGATGTGGGGGAAGTAGAGAAGATGATAGAAGGAATCTAGGGTTTTGGTTCCACCATTAGAGATGAAGTGGAAGCTCTAGAGAGAGAGATTTGGAAAAGCTAAGAGAGAGAGAGAGAGGAGAGTCAAAAGACAGAAGAAGGAAGATGGAAGAAGGTATTTATCAAATGGTGAAGGGAAGAGTGGTCACAGCTGTGCACTCACATGCCATGTTACCTCTTCTTCTGATTATTATCATTATTAAAAAATATATTAATTTCAATTTCGATATCAGATACAAACAAATAATACTACTTTTAATTATTGTATGTGTTAAAAAATAATTAATGCAAGAGGATATAAAATATAAATAAAATAATAGCATCACAAAATCCTTAATCTCAAAGCTTTTGTAGTTAAGTTAAAGAAATATGGTCTTTGTCTGTACATGAGAGGTGTTTAATTAACGTGAGATTAGGGAATGGGATCAAGTCTTCCACAAGCTATATCCTATTTACACTTTTTAAACTCACCTTAGACTTTATTGAACTATTTGTAATTATTCTATCCCAACCACATCTCTTCACAAAAATTTGAATGACAAATCTAATCCAATTATTGGTTTAGTAGTTTCATTTTTCCTTAAAAAATAGAGGAAGTGTGAATTTGTTTCCGTTCTACCTTGAATTCAAATATTATTTTCTTCTGAATAGCCATACATTCAAGATGGTTCATTTTTCTTTACCAGACTCGAATGAGTTTTTATCTGAGAATTATTGTCGTATCATTGTCACCCAATATGCAAAACTTTTGATACCGCCATATTAAGATCCCAGCAGCTAACTAATCGCTCATTTATTGGCTAATGGTTAAGTATTTATATCAGTAAATTTGGAACATATTATAAGAGTCTTTTTTTTATTGATACCTATATACAGCAAGATATGTGGCATTGAATGTGATTGTTAGAAAAGGTTAATATTTACTTCAATACTAAGGTAAATTGTGCTATTGATAGTTTTTACATGAATCTCACACCAACCACGAACACTTCACATTAACACTCGTCTCTTGTTCACTCGCACTTGTGTCTGAAAAAAAAAAAAAGCGGAGGAGAGATTGTCTCTCTAGCTTTTTACAAAAGAGAAAGAGAAAGGAAAAGAAAAACGAGCGTACGTGTGAGCGACGATTGGGACATGAGTGTCAATTAATGGTAGATTCCATCTCTTTTCATAAATTATTTTTCTTATAACTACAGAGGACTATTATTTGTCTGCTAATTATTTTCTCACTAAATTAATCTCTCTCGCTCTCTCGTTTTGCTTTTAGACGCCTTTCCTTTTCTCTAGCACTTACATAGACGGATAGACCAAACCTTTCTTAAGCCTTTTTCTATTATTATTTTTTCTGTGTCGCAGTTTTATAGATAATTCGTAATTAGGTATGAATCCCTTCGTGCAGCTGTATTTTGTGTATACGTGACATATAAAAAGATAATACAATCATCTATGTATCTAACTTATATAATCACTCGGGTATATGAAAATGATACTCTTTTGTATGGTAGATGTAAAAATATAGTAATTATAGTTCAATGATTCAGATGGATTGGCTGGTCTAATTTTATAACATCTGATGTATACTCGATTTGCTTATAGCTCTTCGTTATTTTAGCAAAACTCAACTTGCAAAATTACTATATATACACATGTTTGGGTAATAGAAAGTTAGGAGCTTAAGTAGATAACATTACTTAATCTCGAGATATGATGCTGTCACTTCAAATTTAGTAAGAAAAAACGTCGTATGAAATTTGGTCAATGGTTTCAAGTTTAAACCAGTACTACGATACCACTTAGTATTGTAAAGAAGGAAATGTATAGAGAATGATACTTTTTGTAGCTTTCTATTGTAATTGAAACACTTTTTTGGAAGGTTTGTACAAATACACTGAAAGAAAAGAAAAATAAACGACGTGATATTAGATACTATATTGGTACAAATAACTTTTACAATCTGAAAGGAAAAGTGTGTTTAGTGATGTATTTAATCCATATATATCACATAATAGAACATTGTATTCTATAATGTCATCATAATTAAGCAAAACGCCAAGAGAGCAATGATTCCAACTTCCAAAAGGGACGAAACTGTCCTCCCCACACTGATTAAGCGTTCGTGTGACATTACACCCACGCTCTGTCTTTGTGCGTCATGCACACGCGTGGACAAAAATGGCGTCGTTTTCGTGCACCGAGCTGCTACCTCGACGTGTGTTACACGCGCTGTATGGGGATGAGTGTGATTGGTGGAGAGTGTGTGTCTATCTAAAGTGTGACTAACACAGATGTTCGTAAATGTTTGCAGTGTAGTACACTGTACGAGATGGACCCCACCATATGATACCAATCCCAGCCATTGATGTCATCTCAACGGTCAGGATTTAACCTGGTAAATAAATGCTGATTTGCTCTTTTCATTCTTCTTCTTCGGTAAATCTAATGTAGCAAACCGTATCTGTATCTAACAGTAAATCTAGTGACGAAGTTTCTCTTCCTCAAACGCAAATACGAAAAAGCCCTTGGATTTTTGTTGGCGGTCTGTGGGACCCAAAAGAGGGTGTATAAGTCATTTCCATTATTTTCTCGATTTATTTACCACACAATTCTTCTTTTCTTTTTCATTTAACTTTTTACTGACAAAATGCCTCTCTTTTTTTTGTTACCACTGACAAATGCATCTTATTGTTTCGGAGAAAGTCACTGAAGTTACTTCTAATGTTGAAGCTAAATTTATTTTGTTAGAACAAATGTATACGGTATCTATGTTCTATCTCATTTTCAAAATATTCTGCTTATACAAATTTTTATATATGACGACTAAAATATTAAAAATGCAACTGACATTCAAAGAAATTTCCCCCAAAACAAAAAAAAAAAGGAAAGAAAGAAATACTGATTAGACAGACAGCCGATTACATCTATTCTTACAGAAATATATGGGACCTACTTGACGATAATTTTCTTGAATGGGCCCTACTCTTGATGGGCTTCATCTCTTCTTTATTATTTTGTTTTTATAAAAAGATCAGACTTCTTTCATCATCTCCTAAAAACGATTAAAATTAAAACCGGTACACAAAGAAATAAAATTGGTCGATTATCGTGATAGATATCAGTGTAGTGGGTCCCACCAGAATTGAGAAACTGCACGTGCTCATGTCCAGGTTGATGACGTGGCCCAATTTCACACGTTGATATGTCGTCTTTTGACCATCACTCTCTCCCAACTCCTGGTTTAATTATATTTTTCTCGTTATGCGAAATATTTGTTAGCCTTTTTGTGGCGGGTTGATTTTCTTTTTAATTGTACAAGGAGATTTGAATAAAATAATTTTCTGAAGAGAAGTATTTTTGTGTGTGTGTGTGTGCATATAGCTGCAAATACATACTATTTAATACTCTCTCCTTTTTTTTAAGATGAATTTTCTAGAGTTTTCACACATATTAAGAAAAAGTTGATTTTCAATCATTAATGTATAGATTTTGGCAATAAAACAACTTTCTATAAACTTAGACCAATAAAAATCTAACAAATTCAATTATTGTTTCTTGAAAACTGAAAAAATACTTCAAAAAGCTAAAATTTTTATCTTTGTGAAACAACAAAAAATGTCCAGAAAATTCATCTTAAAAAAACGGAGGGAGTATTTATTAAATATAATGTTTGTCCTGTAATTTGAAAGCCAGCTTTGTTGAGAGTACTTTCAATGGTTTCCAGATCCTCCAGAAACGCGTGACAACACGAAACATCGCATATTTGTTTGTTCGGAATTATTGAACATTTTCAGTTTTAAATATCCTTCGTTTTGGATTTTCGTCTTTGTTTTCTAGATAAAGTCCATGGTTTGTAAAAAATAAAAATACGTATGTTCTTCTATTTAAACAAAAAAAAAAACAGTGTATTTGTAGGGTTCCAAGATTCGAAATTATTGATATCAATTACCAACGAATAATAACTTTTTCGTATATCTTATTTGTTCAGAAAAAAACTGATAAACTCTAAGACAGTTACTGAAACCTTTGTTGATAAATTTAAGTAAAGTCCACATGTTTTTCAATTATCATATCTTTATATGTTTTCCTTTCCCTTCCCACTACAGAATACCTTTGGGAAAAAATAATTAAAATGAAATTAACTAAAAGCTAAATCCAAATAGTTGTGTGGAGAGAGCTAATGAGTGGTTGTTGTCTTGTTGATTAGATAACAACAATAATAAGAAAGAATGCAAGTTATAATATGATTCAATGGAAGTGAGAGAGAAGCGGGTGGCTTTATGCGGCCATCTCTTGCTTTTTTACCTTCTTCTTCTTCTTTTTGTTTTGGTTTTACCTTCTTCTTCTTTCTTTTACATAGTAGCTTTTAAACTGATAAAGATAATTTGCCACCACTTACGACTAGTAATATATTATGAACTCGATACTAATATATGTTCGAATACATAGAAGGAATTGTCCACAAAAATTGCGTGAGTTTGTACTGGTAAATCATATAACAATACAAAACCAACGAAAACTCATAAATCAGTATACAGTATGTATGATAATATGCGTAATGATGGTAAACAATAATAGCATTTTTCATTGAGTGCAATCTCAATACATCGTATGCAGTTGTATTTGGACCATGTTACAAATTATTGATCAATCATTGTAATAAAATCGCCGTACAAGCACAAATTTGAAATACATCAACTGTCGTTTATGTGGTATGAGATTTAAGAATTAAACTAACCTTTTGAGGCTTTGACCACCAATCATAAATATATACTATATTTTTAGCATCCTTTTGTTTGTTTTTTAATATTAAACCTAAAATCTGTTACATGATAAATTAAGAGAAATTGAATTCTAAACATTTTTTTACTAACTCGTACGCCTCGTACGTGAACACTGCTAGTTTTGATAATTTTTTTTGTTAAATATAAATGAAATTCACAAATATTTTTGTAGAAATTACAAATTAATATTAGGTTAAAAAAGAAGTTGAGAGGACTAATGTAACGTGATTATCTACACGCTCGATTATAGTTCAATACACATGCATTAACAAAAAGGTCTTGTAATCATTCAGTTATATAGTCTATTGAACATGGCTTATTATACAAGCTGTTACAAAGAGGGCGTCTTTCTGCACGCAGTTATCCAATCCTTCTTATCTCTTAAGCTGGATGTATTAATTAAAATCTCGTAGTTGTTTTTTTTTGTTGTAAAAGAATCTCGTAGTTAGTTACGCTCTATCTACTTTGTTTTATATAGTATATATTTTTGTATTTTACTAATGTATAAACGAGTTGAGTGATGATCCACCAAGAGACCCCACGAAAGATCCACGTTGTTGGTCTTAACAAGGCAGCGATGCATTAAACGAACTACGTAACATAGTCGAAGCTTCGGCCATTGCTATGTGATGTTATAAGTTGTTCAAATGAAAATAATTTAAACTTCTTTTTTTTTTGGTTTAGGATCAATATTTGCTTAGCTGATTGGAAGTATTTAAAAGGTTTGTGTTTTTGTGGTCAATGGAGTGTCCTTTCAAATCAATTTTTTTTTAGCTGTTTCCAGCAAAAACAACTATCTAACACCTAATTGCTAGGCCAGTTAAGAATTTTGTATGAAATATATAGAGGATCCCAAACCCATATAATACCAACATGTTATTGAATATATAAGACTTTCTTATACATTTAAAATAAAATAAAATTGTGTCTTTGTATTTCAACACCAAATAACATAGAAAATTATAGATGAACATAAGCATCCATAAAAGATAGCTCAATACTGGTTGACTTTTGTTTTTATGTGTGTGTGTTTTGTATTAAAAATTGTTATTTTCTTATCAAGCATTATTTAAAATCTTCAAACACGAATAGAGAAACTTTCGTAGGATTAAGAGGAAAATTATGTTTTAATATTAGTAGTTGCAGTTACAAATACTTGTGTTAAAATTCGTTAAAATTCTTATACCGAATGAATTTCAACTAATTTGATAATAAAAACAGTTTTAACCGGATAATTCATGTGGGAATTTTATTTTTCTCTAAAGAAATAAATAAAAGTGTCACACATTCTGTCCTTCAAACAATCAAACGTCAAATAACAGACGCACGTGCGACGAGAGATCCCGTTTAACACTACACGCACACGTAAGCAGCCTCTTTTAAGTTGGACTTTCCCGTTTCGGTTATATCTCCACACGCAACGACCTGTTAAACTAAGCTTTACACGTGTGCAGCCCCCGTTCCCTTCGGTCTTTGTCTCAAAATGTTAAAAGAGACGTCAAAAGAAAAAGCTTATAACCCGGCGATTAACGGGGTGAGTCCATGTGCTTGATGTAGAATAATTAATTATCTTTTAAGAACTTCGTATTTATATGGTTAATGACATTACAAATTAGATTACGTAAACACCATGATATCTTCAGTAATAAATGCAAAAGATAGCATTCAATGAACCACTACTATACAATTCCGTTCATTATGAATGCAGATATTTCTCTTACTATGATAAACCCATGGACCCAAGAATAAATATTCACGTTACAAAAGATAAAACCTACAAAAGCGGATATTGCAGGTGACGATAATAAATAATAAGAGGACAAAATTTAGCTTAAAAAATGAGAGATTTTATTATCAGTCGTATGGATGATATTTCTTCTTTCGGGAGTATTAGGCAAAAAAAAAAAAAATGCAAGGTGCAAAGGTCAAAAAAGGATTAACCAAAAGAACAAAAAGCTTTGTAAGAAAAGAAAATTATAATTCTGGAAATTAAATAATTAAAACCCTTTTTGTTTATAAAGATCCCATTTGATACTCCTCTACCTGTCTTGTATCTGAGTTTCTTGTTTATGTTTCTATGTCAATGAGATCACTTGTCTCTTTTAGACCTTTTCATCAGATTCGCTCGTTTCGAGTTTCTGTGTCTTGGTTATGGGAATAGAGAGGCTACGACGCTCTTTACCGCCCGGTTTAGAAGATGCGTTACCGTACCAGATCATACCGAGGATCGCAATGAGCATCCCAACTACTACTTGTACGTTTAAACCTTCTTTCCCGAAGAAAGTGAATCCCAAAACCAAAACCAGAATCGTCTTCATGTGACCAAGTACTTGAAATGACACCGCCGTGAATCTCCCTATACAGATGAATTGGCTCAGATTCGTTCCCACCGCGATACTGCACGAGAGTATCAAGAAGAACTGCCCAACAAAATCGGTTTAAACAGAGCTTAGGAAACACAAGTCTATCATTAGTTCTTGAAATTAGATAAATGAAGAAGAAAGAGAGGAGAAACTTTTACCAGAGAGATAAAAGAGAAGTTGTATGCATCCACTCGTTGGTTAGTCAACCAATAGTCTAGAAATGGACCGACCAACAACAATGATGCAGCTTGTACCGGAGCCGTATGCGCCAGTAAATTGAAAGAACCGAGTGAATATTTCCGTTGTAGATAATGTACATACTGTAAAAAAAAAAAACGTTAGTGAGAAAATTCAGTTTCAGTTTTACAAGCCAAACCAAGATGATCAAAACAATGTGTATATATATATACACTTACGTATTGCTGAAGCGCAGTGCTCCAGACAGCGATAGCGGCGGCGAGAAACCCGTTGAGGTTGACACTAACATCGGTTACAGTACAGACGGCAACACCAGCAAGAACTAACAAAATGCTAAGCTTTGTGTCTCTTGAATACCTGACGTTGTCAAGAACAACTTCTAGAAGACAAGAAACCGGGATCATACTCAGCTTCGCTATCTGCATTTCCAAACAAAGTCTCGTTTCTTAGATTTTCTGTGAAAGAGCTGATTACACTATTAAAGAAACGAAATTCGGAATCAGGACCGACCTGGTAGAATCCGACAGAGTTCCACATGAGGCTGACGTTCATCCCAACGATTGAGAAGTTTGCGAACAAAACGAATTTCAAAAGATCGGGCCACGGAAGCTGAGAAGGCTGGATGTAACCAAGCCATGTCAAGAACGTTGTGAGCAATGTGGTTGTCCCGAAATGCAAACCGGTTAATGTTGTAGCTGTGTCACCATAATTTTGAAAACAGATGTTAATAATCAGTTTTAGTGTTGAATCAAAGTCAATCTCGCTTGACTAGTCTTCAAATAAGAAAGGCTCACCGAAACTAAAGCCATAAGTAGCCATTAAGGCTTTGTTTACGAGGATGATTCCAACCGAAGTTACAACATTGAATAGCCATGATGCTATGTCCAATGCCGCTTTCTGATCCGTCTTGCTTGTTCCAGTCATCTTTTAGAGAAAACCAGATCTCTGCGGATTTCAATATTCAAATTAGTGCTAATTTATCGAGCAAACAACAAATGAAGAGAGTAGAATCAAAGTAGATCTTATGATCAATCATGAACAATGTCAATTGAAAATCGGAATAAAAAAAATGAACTTTAAGCTGTTTCTAGATTGATTTTCACAATTCCACGATCTATAATGATTTAGATCCAGAGGAAACGGAAATGATCGAAGGAATTGCCGTTGTCCAAAACTCCAACATGAACAAAGCTATAACTATAGAATTCAAATCAGATCCAGTACTCGTACGACCTCAGACAAAGGATTGCACATTCCTAGCGAATTCTAATCGGGAACAAATCCAGAAACTTGTCAAGTAGAGCACAAATCAGAACAAATAACCAAACAATTTTTGAAAAAATGTTAGTAAAACGAAAAATAATTTTACCAGATAGCGGAGAGAAATGAGACGACCAACACCACGGCGTCGTCTTACGGCGGCGCGGAGGCGGAGGAAGACGATGAAGTCAAATGAAGGGCTTAATCAACATGAATTGAGAGAGAGAGAGAGAGAGAGAAAAACTGTGGAATTTCGGCTGATATTATTATTTTCTTCCTTCGGTTATTTTCTTTCCCTTTTTTTTTTCTTTTTCTTTTTCCTTTCAGTTATCGACTTCTTTGAGAGTCTCCTTCTTGCCGTTTAAGAGAGAGAACAGAGTGACGAATCTTTTCTCTTTTAATTTTTAAAACAATTATTAAAATTTTCCCTCACTTTTTCTTTTTTAAGCAAAACAACTTATAATATATCTTCTGTAAATTTTGACCCATAGCTTTACAAAACGTTTAATTCACGAAAATACAGCCAAACAAATTACTTGACAGTCTTATGTAATATTTTGATTCTTCGGTCATCATTTGTTTTGTATATCATTTGTTGTGTTAAGGCGAAAAAATTCATTTGCTTTTTATAATTTTCAAGAATGGCTAGGGGTTTTGGAGAAATAGAGAAATGGATGCCTTGAAGACTTTCTTACGGAATACTTGTTTTCTTACGGTCGTTTTTGTCTCGGTTTAGTCATTAGTTATAAATTGAATGTCCAAAATTCATGCACTTCGGATGGGTAGTGTTAGGCACAACTAAATGGATCTAAAGGTCGACGAATAAATGAACATGAATTTTGAAATACTTTTATTTGTTAATTTAATGTATTTATATTATGTGGCTTATTAATGTGAATCTAACCCATATGTTTCGTGGCTATGTAACACCCGTGGAATATTCGTTAGGAAACTCGAGCTTCTTAACGTAAGAAAAAACAAATGTTTTAAAGTCGTGTGTAAACGTTAAAGAAAACACTGTCTAGAAGTCTGTTTTCTAAACGAGTTGTTTTTGTTTCCCTTTTATATATTTACCCTTTACAATGTTCTCTTTTTTTTTTTTAATGCGATATGTAATTCTGTCTACATCTGTTTCCCGTATGATGTTCTCCTAGTCGTAATTACTGTATCTACACAAAATCTATTATCTGCCAATTGCCATCATAAAACATTTAATCAAAACAATTATTATTTGGATAACAAAAACAATAAGTTAAAGAGAAGTGTGGAACTAAAAAAGGCGTGACCAAATTTCTAATCGACAAAAGGACAAGGGGGGACAAACGAAAAAAAAAAAAGACAGAGGTTCCGTTTGGTTAAAGATCCAAAAAACATTACTTTTCTTGTGAGTGTCTGTATACTATATAACTATTTAATTTTAAAATTATTTTGTTGCCTAGCTCCGCTAAGTATCTCACTCTTATTGTCGTTATTCGATGCTTTTCATGTGAACTGTTTTTCTTTTCATGGTAAGTTTCAGTTAGATATCAGGCGATAATATCATAGATTCATGACGCAAGTTATATAATTTTACTGGGACACTACATGTTTTATATCTGATTCGAGTGTGGTCTAACATTGGTCTGACATACATTGTTATATCATATTCAAAATTTCATTTACAAAATAAATTAGAGTGGATTAGGTATAATATTAATGACTAAGCTGGTGAGAAACTAATGAAATATTGCTGATCTAAAACCTTGCCTTATGGCGAAAGAACTTAAAAGGATAAAGCTAATGGGCCACGCGTTTAGGCCTATACACAAGCCAAACGCATATATCTTTTGAATGTCGGTTTTACCCCTGAGATAACGACGGTATATGGAAAAGCCGATGGAGGGAGAAATTTATTTTTCAACATTTTCATCAAAAACATTCCCGCCTTGCTATTTCGCTCTCTGCTCCCGATGATATTCGTTGATCCCCTTCTCGAAGATTTCGTCTGATAGCTCCATCTTCTCTCCTTCAGAGCTTAGATTAACCTCTTCTCTCGCCTTTCGGAGTCGATAACAGACGAGATCTGCGATTATTTTCCGTGAGATTACTAATTCCGCGATTCTTTCTTATTTTGACTTTTCTCCGCCGATCGTTTATCTGCTGCTTGATTTGAGATGTTACCGTAAGATCTATGATGTTGATTGTAAATCTGACTGTGATTTTTGGTCCCAATTTGAATTTAATCGTGTGAGATTGATTTTTTTCTTCATGTTTAAGGATTTTTATTCGGTTGGATCATCGAGTCTGGAAGCTAGGCTGGATTTCTAGGGTTCCGATCAGTATGATTAAGCGATTTTGTTTTTGAATCTTCACTAATTCTTCTGAAGAGCTTACTGACTTGACTGTAGCTGTTTAGCTGATCTCATTCTCGAATCTAATTATCTCCGAGTTTCGTCCGGTAGTGGATTCATATAGGCTGGTATTTGAGTCGCGTTTGGGTTTTTCTAGGGGTTTGATCTGGAGAATCGGAGGTTTTGTTTCAAATCTCTACGAAATATTCCGAAGAACAGAATGATTTGATCGTAATTGTGTGTTGCGTAAGAAATATGAATTGATTTGTCTCATTATTTGAATATGCTCACAAGTTTCCTTCTGCTGTGTATAGATCTAGATCAGCGAGGCACTTGGATTTCTAGAGTCTGATTCTGTATAGTTTGAGGTTTTGTTAATAATCTCGGTTAAATGTTATGAAGAACGGAATGATTTAGCTTAAGAGTTTTCATACCGAATTGTTATTTTTCAGAATGGCTAGAAGGAGAAGTGAAACTGCTGCAGAAACCTCAAAGGAGATCAAAACGATAGGAAAATTTAGCAGACCCAAGAAGTGTATGAAGACAAGTGCTAAGAAATTTCATGAATCTGGTAAAAAGCTTATCAAATCTTATCAATAATCAGATACAATATCGTTTTATGTTCTTATCAAGGATTACTTGGCATTGTAATTGGAACTTTTTTCATCTATCAGGGAAACATAATAGTAAAAGAGAGGAGAAGTCCCCTTCTACATGTTCAGACGAGTCACCATCTTCTCAAGTTCTAAGGTCGATAATAACCAAAGATGGAGCTCAAGAAGTACCTGTCCTGGATCTCCATTCGGGTAAAGAGGTTCGACTTTCTGGAAAAATGAAGTTGCAGCTCTTTCCTCTGGATGCTCACACCCGTGAAGGATTGGAAAAGGTAAAGCCTAAGATCTCTCACCACATGGACTAAGTCTACATTCCTGTGAATATTTTTCAACTTGTTTATCTTTGTTAAACTTTGTAAGGACGGCTTTCACCCGTATTTGGAACTCACGCTTAGCTCTCGGAAGAAGGTTTCATCAGTGCTTCAACACATTCACAGTAAGTGGGGCAGCTCAGAGATTGCTCGGGGAGATCCCACGTTGTACCCATATGACAAATCGGTACTCGCTTCTGGTCATAAATGGATAGCAAACAGCAACATCACTATAAAGGATGTCTATATGGCTATAGGAGCTCCATCTCTGTTCCGCTTAAGGTTTGCATCTGTATACACCTTTCAAAGCAACTTTATAAGCATAGCCGCCGCATCTTATGAGTCTTTATCTCGTTTAGGTATGGATGGTCCTCTGAGACTTGTAATAAAACAGATGAACCGCTTTCTCCATCAACTCCAGGTATCACTTGTTTTCCAAATGACGAACCTCAGAACAACACAGAGAGAGCCAGTTTTGGAGGAAATCAGATGTTTCGTTTGGATAATCCATTTACAATGGCGTCCTCTTCAAATCAAGTGACTGAGCCGCCTCCTTTTGAAAACGCACCTCCTGTTGGACAAGTCGAGTCAGCGGTAAGCTTAGTAAAATTAGTTATATGCTTCCTCTTCTTTTGGACTCATGCCTTATATCACTGTATACTAGTAATCTTGACTAGTTTGGTTTAACCAGGAGAAGAAGATCAACGATGGATCTGGCCCAACGTTTTTTTCATGGGATGATGGTTTAACAAGCTTAAGCATTGGAGGCTTACTTTCAGAAGTATCTTTGAAGGGAAACTTTGGGAATCATGGCAAAAATTCAAACGCAACTCTCTGGGTGGACAATCTCACAAACATAAGCATCGGAGGTCTGTTTTCCGAGGCATCTTTACAAGCCATTAACCGTGAACAAGTATCAACTCGGAACAACAATAATGATCAGCCAAGTATGCTTTGTGAAGCATCGGATCTATCGAGAAACAAAACATGGGAGACAAGGAGAGCTATCTCACAGCAACCATTTCCTATAATCTCTGATTCTTTAGATGCTTTCCTCGTGAACCAAACAGATCAGCCTCGAGCTCCATCTCCCGCACCTCCTCCTTCCGCGGTGTCACATTCGTCTATACTCGATGCAGAAGACACATGCCATGCGTTTTCATTTCGAAAACGTACTACAACCTCACAGAAGGTTCTTGAGCAGGTTAAGCGTTTCCCCTTGTTATGCCTTGCCCTTATTTTGTTTTTTTCACTGTGCATTTGTGATAAGTTTAGAACTTGCAACTCGTGGTTACGGAGTTTGAGTTTTGGCAGGTGAGTGAAGAAGCTGAGGAGCAGCGACAGAAAGATGAATCGAAACCCGCGAAAGGGTTGTTTAACCAGGACAGCAGCCTTGGATTTTCAGGAATCAAGTGGGTATGTGAGATTTCTAACTACTCCACATATTTTCTTTTGCTGTACAATTAATACTTCATGGATCCCTCACGTTCTATCTACACGAACACGAGTGTGGTTCAACAAGTTACACGAGTGTTATATTTACCGTGAATACTTGATGTCATGTCTGATTTCTTAAACGCAGGCCGACTCACGGGGACCATTTGATTTCGGATTATCTTCTTCTCGAAAGTTTACAAATGGTGACAGCGTAAGCTTCGGCGCTCTGCTGAAAGATTTGTAGGAAATGGAGTCTTCCGAAGAGATAATAAAGCCTCAAACCATTGAAGCTCCATGAACAATAAATCCACAGGTAAACCCCATAAAAATCCCGAAAGATTAACCTCTTAAAATCTAGAACCATTTTTCACATTTTATTTATAGCAGATTGTATAGTACATATCTACTATATACAAAACTATCCAACAAGTTGTTACTTAAACTCATGCTGCTTTTTCATTTTTTTCTTATAGGAAACGTAATTACATGTTCCATAGGACCTGAAGATCAACCAGAAGTATCTATTTCTCTCCAAAAGAGGACAAAGCATAACCAAAAAGATTTCTTAATAAATCTGCAGAGTACATACGCACTTTAATTTTTCTCTATAATCCTTTCCTGCCTTCAAATCTGGCAGGGAGCAAGTCTTTCACATGCAAACCTGTGTTTGTGCCCTGCAAATTGCAATATGCGAGAGAGCTTCGTTCGTTAAAGACTATTCAGTTTCAAACTTGTAACAAATTTTTTTTGTCTATAATAATACCTATGGAAATTCCAGTCAAAAATGAGATTTTGTACAAAAGCAAATTATTTAATATACTCTAGTACGGATAAACCGATTTGTAATGGCATGACTGGCACCTAAATGGAGTATGATCAACTAACTATTGGGATGTTCTTCTATATAACCAAAAGAAAACGAAACTAGAAAACCGAAACATTTGATTTCAAACTAATATGTACTCCCTCCGTTTCAAATTAGTTGTCGTTTTGGGAAAATGTATCTGCAATTATTTGGATGTATCTGCAATACAAAACACGTCCAGATACATCCAAATATTTACAGATACATTTTGCCAAAACGACAACTAATTTGAAACGGAGGGAGTACATTATTTTCCTGACTATTGGACTTCAATAACAATATCCAAACCACTAACCGGAAACGAAATTTGACCAACGATCCCTAATCTGTAACAACACTGATGATGCCAAGAGCGTGGATATGAAAGGTTTCAAATGCAAGTTACTTTCACGATGTTAGATTGGTTCTATTGACCCATTAAGGCTTCTATGTATACCTTCTCGAAAGTATTTGGAGAAAAATCCCAAAGCTGAGGTATAAAAGTAAGATACTGTTAGATAGAACCTGATTTGTTTGGCAAGATGGTCAAGACTTGCTTGTTGAATCCGACTTCAAACGTGCAGTCTTTTCTCTACACTGTGCATGTATGTATTCTTAGCATTAATAAGTGTTCAATTTTCCAAGTACTCGAAATACACAAAAATGACCTCAACGACACATTTTTGCCAATTTTAGATACTGTACGTAGTACATACCTTGGTGCTGCAATATTCTGGGTTCTTGCTTCTCCTTCTTTTTTCCTTAAAGGAACAATGTAAACAACTTTAGAATCAATGACATCATTAATGCAACACAAACTTTACTATTAGCTCAATTTTTTGTTCAAACCATCCACTAGTTTATTGTTCAGATAACATAACACACTGTATAAGATTAAGAACGATATTGATCCTGAACGTTGAGACATGTAAAATATGATAAGTAGATTCTTCAGCGTAAAGTAAAATATATAATTGCAGCAAAAAAAACCTAAAACATATGAAATCTTGGGGCATTGGAGCCAAAAACTGCAGAATCTGCTTCCTTCCTTCACACAATATATTTTCTCGACTTTTACTTTTTCTTTTTCAATGCTTGTATTTTGTTATTTCTCTGGTCAGAATTGACATAACATTTGCAAGTAAACCAAAATAACAACATCTAGCATAATTTCAGACCATGCACCGAAAAAAGCAATAAACAATTCGTTATACCATAAGCTAAATAATCAAGTGACACACTATGCAAATCCAAGTATTGCATCATCTTGAAAGAGAGTTTTCAGAAATCACATATCAGAGAAATGGTTAATCTGTTTCAGTGAGGGAGTATACGGTTTCAGTACCTTGATAGCATTGTCTGACAGCCAATATCGGAAACTAGCTCCATGCATCCAATACGTTTGATCATCAGAAAGAAACTGCAACAACCAAGTGACAAGATACTTTTATTTGAAGTTTCTCATTATGCATATACCGTATGAAAAAATTGGCTAGTATACAGAGATACAGTGTACAATAACCTCTTCAGCGTACGCAAGTTTGGCTCCAGAGTTCATTTCACAGTCTGCCTCCCCAAACCAGAATCAGATCAAGTTTTTTTTGAAGTTCCAGAGCTATAAGCCGTTTTCCTGTTCATTCTTCGAAAAGAAACAAGGGAATTCCCGTTAGGCAGATAATTCGAGTAGCAAACTTCAAGCATAATGGAACGAACTATCAGATCTGAAACTCACCAAGTCAAAAATCATCAAACAAAAGCTCCGTAAATGTTCACTGAAGCGATTCGTCGCACTTCAGCAGAAGAAAAGCGATCTAGTACAGAAAACAGCGAAACCGATCTACAGAAATGAAAATTCGCCTCAGGAATAGCAAAAATAACACACTACCTAGATAATTTGTTCATCTCGATATCGATTTCCTCGAAAACGAACCTTACCTCGATAATTTGTTCGAGAAATGTCAGATACGGAAAGTCCAATCAAGCAGAGAACTCTTCGTCGCGTTAACGAGAAGATCGAAGCATCGATGCTCCGTTGTTCATAGTGAAGCGCGACGGGAAGCAGGAAACTGTACGAGAAGATCGAAGCAACGGAAAATCTGAAGACGGAGACGTCGTCGGAACAAAGGCATCTAAGCCACGACTGAAGGAGTAAAAGCAGATCCCGGCGGTTGCTTATCAGATCCGGCGATTGCTTCTCCGTCGGAGATGAGGATGGAAACATTCTGAATCTGAATTTGAAATTTTGAATTTAGACCAGAGAGAGAAATGAATATGCGAGCGAGCGAGTATTCGTAATATATCGAGGAAGCTAAAGGACTGTTTGGATTCACTTATAACACAATTCGGGTACTTTCTGTTTATTAAAGGCGTGTTTGGCAACAAGTGTATCATTAAAACATTTCAAAAACCTCTCCACTCATCTACTCTTGTCAAGTTCACAAAACAAATAACTTGGGAACACAAGAATCAATAATTAATCTAAACGAATAACCAAAACTCTGAAACGTTTTATTTTCTTCTTTGTCAAAGCCTCTCATAGAAGAGCAAGCTAGCTTCGGCACCAAGAACATCACTCTCTGAAACTCGAGAAACTTCAGAATCAGATATACTAAACCAGCTCACATCCTCACAATCTTCTTCCCCTTCCTCTGATTCTGACGCTACTCTCACACTTCTATAAACAGTATAATGTCCGCTTCCGGTTCTACCAAAATGTTCAACCACCGTCACAAGCCTATAATACATGCCGCTGTTACTTGATGTTTCTGGCTTTTGGTACTCTGACATCTGAATATTTTCTATGTTCAATCCTATCGAAGACGGTGTGAACAAGGAGAGGTCCAGGACAAGCGGGAATGCGATATGTCCCTATATCAATATACTGAGATTAGAACGAATAGTAACTAACTAGAATCCGGATATGAAAAAAGGTAGAGAGGAAAGAGAAGGTAAAAGTCTCTACCGTTAGCTTGACAGATTCTCCAAACATGTCTAACGAAGCACGTTGCACTTGAATACATAGAAGCTGTAACAATTTAGCTAGAGAGTGTCAAATGAAAAGAAAAAAGAGATTACTAGTTTCAACGAGTGAGTAAATACCTTTGGGAAACGGGCAATGATTAATTGCTTCAGTATATGGGAATAGCTATTTGACCATGGCATTCTTTCAAGATGAAGAGATGTTTTACAGTCACATTGGTCTTCTCCGCTACAGCTCTTGAGTTTTTCGATATCTGTCTGATCAAACCATTTGAGGCAAGCACAGGTCAGTTAGAGTTTTGAAGAATGTTGAAATGCACAACAATGATTAAAACTGAGAGATTAAATTACCTCAGCTGCTCCTGTCACAGTTAAATATTTGAGTGCAGCACCATGCCAGCATCTATGGCAGAAGTAGTTTTCCACTTTCTCGGCGTCAAGGAACTTCTTCAAGCAGTTCTCCAATGTGCATCCGAACATCTAAGATCATCCCAAAAAGTCAAAAATATTGAGGAATGTTTTTTTCCTGAAGAAGTTTTATATTCACAAAAGTAAAAACAATGAAGCAATAAGAGAATAAACCTTCCGTAACGTACAATGTTGGAACCACCACCAGGATGGAGTAAAGGAGAAAGAGACAAAGTATGAAAAAACTGAAACTCCAACGATATCTGCAAATGGGTAAAAAGCATTTTAACATAACCAAGAGCAGGTTTATAAAGATAAGAAGGAGAAACCTAAGGCTGATTACCTGAGACGAACAAATTCGACACATCAATGTACTACCAAGAATCCCATCGAACGGTCCACGCAAATGTTTATGCCACCTCTTGAGCTCTATCAATCCATGGAGACCTTCACTAGGCGCAACCATTCTCAAGTTTCGAGAAAACATTATATCCGATAGATTGCTACTATTTGTGGGACGATAACAACCTACAATCTCTTCTTGCAAAGAAGAAATCAGATGAAGAAGAGCCTCTGCTGCATCCTATGTTCCAACAAGATCATTAGCTCCTGTAATTGACCATGATAAAACTCAAGTATAGATCTCAAAATTGAAATACTAACCTGTTGGCTTGTCAAATTGAAATTTCTGACATAATCAGTCAATGCCGACATGACATTACGAGGGTTAGATACTGATTGTCTTCTTCCAACTTTGGAGAGCTCTGGCAGTAACAATTCACCCAAAAAAGATTAAGCCTAATTGACTTTCATCATCATCCCAAATTCAGCTCAAGATACAGGGAAGCGAGCAAAGAGGAAACTCCTTATTTATACCTTTTAATAAACTAGACAAAGCGAAAGTAAGAGGAAGCTGTTCATCGTCTTCTTCTCTCGCATCCTCCAAAACCCATTGAAGAAAACTCCGAAAATCTTTGCAGCTCGCGAGAGCCTGAAAGTCAAAATTCAAAATCCAAATGTGCAGCAAAAAGGGAATTACAACAAGCAAGCTCAATTGGAATTTAACCGATACCGTTCAAAAAGGGGATAAACTCGATTATGATTGAATCACACAGCATTACCTGAAGGATGACGTTGAGGAAACAATTGTTGCCGAGATTTTGAAGGCCAGGTACGAGAAACGAATCATCTCCGGCGTCTTCGTTTCTACCGGAGAAGAGATTTAGGTTGCGGAATCTGCCGTCTTTGAGGGCGAAGGCGAAACCAGCTACTCCAAGTAGACTTGCGACAGATAAACTTGATACCATAAATCTCTCGGTGAGGATACGGACTATCGCCTTTGCATCGGAACCTCTACAGGAGACCATAGTCAAAATGAGAGGAGAGTTTCAAAATCGATTCGCTCGAGAAACCTCAAAACCTTCCAAAAGAGTTCGAAACTGGTGACGCGACGAAGCTCATTCGCCGTACTAAAACGAGTTTCTACTAAAACCCGATCGATCAATCGGTCAACCAAGAGTCGGACCAAAATTAGGTTCGGTTTAGATTGAGTGAGTAAGCGAGTGAATCGTTAATTTACGGAGAGAAATGGGTCCGGGATTAATTCGAGTGTTACATTATGGATTAGAATTATGGATGTTACATAATGAATGATTTTAAAATAGACCCAATTATCACAAGATAATATAACTCGATCAAGTTTAGTGTGTTAAAGTCGGTTAAATATCAAGGGTCAGTTTCAGAGATTATTTATCTTCTAAACAAAAACTTAATGTTAGAAGCTCATCAGCTATGAATTAAGAAAAGATTTTCATTATACCAAAATCGTATTACAATAACATGATCTTACATCATGTAAGAGAAACAAAAATTACAGTATCTTCTACTAATGGCTAAATTAGAATCAACAGAAACCATGAAGAAACTTGTCCACTTTAGCCAGCAACGCAATGAATGAAGCATAGAAACCCTGCAAAATTCAACAACACAAAAAGAGAACATACAAGAACAAAAAAATAAGCCAAACAATTGATCAAATATTAGAGTGAATAAAGATCTCAGACATCCAAGGAAGGATAAAAGCTGCATTAGCTCTCAAGCCCGGCGAAAGGCGAAAGCTTTAGACGGCAACTGCGAATGTTTTGAGAAACAAGCCTTACTTTTATCATCATTGATCTTATCCACAAAGAAATGCAACAAAACTAAATGCAACTGCGAATGTTTTGAGAAACATGAATCAGTTTCAGACATCCAAGGAAGGATAAAGCTGCATTAGCTCTCAAGCCTGGCGAAAGGCGAAAGCTTTAGGCGGCAACTGCGAATGTTTGAGAAACAAGCCTTAATGTTTTTCATCATCAACCGATTAACAAAACCATAACTAAAAATCCCAATAAAACAAAAATAAAACCGAAGTGGTCTCAGACATCCAAGGAAGGATAAAAACATCATAAGCTCTCAAGCCCGGCGAAAGGCGAAAGCCTTAGGCGGCAACTGCGAATGATTTGAGAAACAAGCCTTACTGTTTATCCTCATCGACCAAACACTAAACTATCAAATCTAAATAAAGTATTTCCCATCCTAAAATGATCAGCGAGAAACCAATTGAGACTGCTGACAAAGTGAAACAGATGGATTATGATGTGAGGGACTACGTTCAATCCTATTAGCACTAACGAAATCTAATTCTGCTCATGGGACATCATCAACTCAGTCCCAAATATACAAAACTATAAAAACAATGGAAGTTAAGATTGAAAAGATCGAATTAAGAGTTTCAGACATCCAAGGAAGGATAAAAGCAGCATTTACTCTCAAGCCTGGCGAAAGGCGAAAGCTCTTAGGCGGCAACTGCGAATGTTTGAGAAACAAGCCTTTGGATTTATCATCATCAACCTTATCCTAACGATTTCACTAAGATCTGATTACCGAAAACTAAAACTAAGTGGACGGATAGAAATTCAGACAGACTAAATAAGAGAGAAACGGCACACTGATTTCGAAGTGTATGGTGGTGGTCTGGAGGAGTTTGAGAAAATGAGGTATTTATATAAGAAGAGAGGAGGCGTACGATTATTAGGGTTTTGTTCCTGCTAACACGATCAACGGCGGAGATATACCCTTTTTGCATCGAGATAATAATTATGGGCTTTGTCGATTTTAGTTAAAGCCCAGAAATATTGTGTAGTTATGGATGCTATTACGGGCTGAAAACCCACGGCCATTTCTGAATTTGTGTTTTGCCAGCCAAAGACTGCGTTGACTTGTTGAGTGACTTGCTCGCATTCGTTGTTTATGTAGGAGTGTTTGAAAACTGGACAAACATGGAACAGAGACCACGGCGAGGAGGTAAATACTCTCGTAGCTAGCAAGTCTGCAAACGAATTTGAAGGTCGTCGATTCCTATAACTAAATCTAATTGAGCTAAACATGGGAATAAAGCGATCAACAATATTCGAGAAGAAAGAGATTTGTTAACTTCAACACACACATCACGAGACAATCTTTACGACGTAGACTGCATCAATACTTATTCGTACTTAACACTACAGAACAACAGACACGAACGCAAAAGAGACTCTCGCTTTTAAATTAACTCTCAACTGTTGCCTTGGTTTCCTTCTTTCGTTTGTGATTTAACTTCCACAGGAGAGACACTCCTCAGGGTTTGTCAAGGAGCAAACCATCTGCGCCATCTTCGCCTCGCTGTCTTCTTCTTCTCCTTCTTCTGTTCCTTCTCCGTCTTCAGATGCATTAGGCTTCAACTGAGTCACAAGCAAATGTCAGTTTCGCAGTACAAGTAACTACAGAATCACAGTGCGACACAAAACTGGTGTTTACCTTTAGCATTCCAGTGTCTACTGTGAACTTTATCGCATCTGCTGCAGCACGTGATCGCAGGTAGTACATTCCCGTTTTCAATCCCTTTTGGTTTTCACAACAATAACAATCGTGAGACCGGGTCACAACACAAATCAAGACTAACCATTTTGAGAGTTTTAAGTAGAGTTTTAAGATAAGGTTTTACCTTTTTCCAAGTGTGGAAGTGTAAAGAAGTGAGTTTTGCAAAGTTGGGTTTGTCCATGTGTATATTCAGACTTTGACTTTGATCTATAAAGCAACCACGATCAACGGCCATGTCAACCACTGTTCTCTGTTTTATCTCCCAGACAGTCCTGAGCCATTTTGCAACAAAGTACACAGGTTAGATAACATCAAAAACAGAGTAATCAGAGCATAAATAAGGACAAGTTTTATACCTGTAAATTGCTTTCAGGTCATCGGGTATCTCCGGGGCGTTTACAATAGAACCATTCTCGTATATTATCTTGTTCTTCAGCGTAGGAGACCAGAGTCCCATATCAGTCAAATCGTGAAGAAGATGCTTGTTCACTACTACGAATTCACCACTGAAAATATAACCAAGAACAATGATTAAACATATGAAGGAAATCAGAAACATTCACTTTGTGGAGCAATTTTATTTGCTTAAAGAACATACCTCAAGACTCTACGACTATAAATGTTTGAGGTATACGGTTCAAAACATTCATTATTCCCAAGGATCTGGCTGGTGGAAGCAGTTGGCATTGGTGCCACCAAAAGAGAATTTCTGATACCATTCTTTGAAATCATATCCCTGAGTGCAGCCCAGTCCCAGCGGTCCGAAGGAACTACATTCCACATATCAGGTTGAAGAATTCCCTAAACGAATCATCCAATACGCCAACCAAACAATTAGCAACGAGAGTTTATGACAATGTTGTTAAGAATTTAGAAGAATTGCTGGTTGTGACGCATACCTTGCTCACGGGACTTCCTTGGTATGTCTCATATGTACCTTCCCTGGTAGCAATCTCTGAAGATGACTTGAGAGCATGGTAGTACATGGTTTCAAATATGTCTTTGTTCAGTTGTTGAGCCTGAAATTATTGCCAAAATTGTTTAGAACAGAGAACAAAATCACTTTTCAAAAGGTTGATCAACTTATTCTGAGCAAGTTTACCTCAGGAGAATCAAACGGCATTCCAAGAAGGATAAATGCATCGGCAAGTCCTTGCACACCAATACCGATAGGCCTATGACGCATGTTTGAAGTTTTGGCAGTCTCCACAGGATAGTAATTCACATCTATTATCTTATTAAGATTAACAGTAACTGTTGCAGTCACCTGACAAAATAGCAAAATGATTTTGTTTTAAAAGTCAATATCAGATTGCACAGACATTACCAGTTATCGAAATGTGAACCAAGTAGTTAAGAACTGACCTCTGCTAGCTTATCGAAATCAAAATAACGATTCTTTGAGCCCAAACTGCCTACAATCTTAGATGGATGTGAGGCCAAGGGAACATCCTGTTGTGAGATGTAAAAATGTCAAGAGTTATGCACAAAGTGACAGAACAAAATCAAATTCTGAGACAGCTTTTTCCACTCACCTTCTCTCTTACGAATCGGGGTAAAGCGATAGAGGCGAGATTGCACACAGCAGTTTCTGTTGGACTAGTGTATTCGATGATTTCAGTGCATAAATTGGAAGACTTTATGGTACCAAGATTTTGCTGATTGCTTTTCCTGTTACATGAATCCTACGAAAGAGTTTCAAAATTTAATGTGAGAAACAGAAGTTATATATTTGATACCGAGTGGCTATTGAATTATGACTCTTTCTTACCTTGAAAAGCATATAAGGTGTCCCTGTTTCTACTTGGGATGTCAAAATCTCGTACCAAAGCTGCTGTGCCTGGACAACCTTCTTAGCCTTACCCTAGAGACAGGAACAAACAGAATTAGATCACATCCATAGAAAAAAGAGAGTAGCTGGTGATTCTGATTGAATGTAGTAGTAAATCCATAGATATTAATCATTTACCTCCTTCTCGTACTTAGTGTACAAGTTCTCAAATTCTGCACCCCAACAATCAGCCAAACCTGGAGCTTCGTTGGGACAAAACAGTGACCAATGTCCATCACTCTGGACTCTCTCCATAAAAAGATCCGGTATCCAAAGACCATAAAACAAGTCTCTAGCCCTGTGTTCCTCCTGAAATGGAAACAAAAATGTGTATTGTGAGCTGATTAGTAATTTATATTATTATAAAGCAAGTGAGTGGTATATTCTTGGTGCCGCTGTACCTTTCCATGATTCTTACGGAGTTCCAGAAAGTCAAAAATGTCAGCATGCCATGGCTCCAGGTATACAGCAAAGGCTCCTTCACCGATTGCAAAAAAAAACACATAAGAAAAACTAAACAAAGATAGTTCACAAACAATCACGAGAATGGTATTAAAGTATATACTGAAATTGATACCTTTCCTCTTGCCACCTCCTTGATCTACATAACGAGCAGTATCATTGAACACCCGCAGCATTGGAACAATACCATTAGATGCTCCATTTGTGCCACGAATGTAACTTCCAGTAGCGCGGATATTGTGAACAGAAACACCAATACCCCCAGCTGATTTACTTATAACAGCACACTCTTTCAACGTGTCATATATTCCCTCGATACTATCATCCTTCATGCAGATGAGAAAGCAGCTGCTCAACTGCAAATTTAAACATTTTCAAGCAGCACATCAGTGAAAAGCCTAACACAGATGCAAGTAAGGGTTCCGGTTAAACAAAAGTATAGGCAAATTACTTGAGCTCGTGGCGTTCCTGAGTTGAATAGAGTAGGAGATGCATGAGTGAACCATCGCTGAGACATCAAATGGTAAGTTTGGATTGCGGAATCAATATCCTCCTTGTGAATGCCAACAGAAACCCTCATGAGCATATGTTGTGGCCTCTCAACCACTTTTCCATGGACCTTCAAGAGGTATGATCTCTCAAGCGTTTTGAATCCGAAGTAATCATACTCAAAATCGCGATCATAGATGATCTCACTGTCCAGACGACTAGCATTCTGAAGGAAAAACACAAATTCACAAGATATGAGAGATATTCAAAGCACAATTTCCACCATTAGACTGAGAGCATAACACAAGGTATTTACCTTCGTAATGATCTGATATACATCGTCTGCAATTAGAGGAGCCTTAAGTCCAGATCTCTCGTTGACATGTCTGTACATGTCCTCAATCCTGAAGATACCCAAAATCAATCCAAGTCAAACACATAAGAATACGTAATCACTGACAAAAAAAACTTATAGATCAGGGGAAGAACACTCACGTCTCGGAAAATGATTTCTTAGTGTTCTTGTGGAGATTGGAGACAGCAATCCTTGCAGCCAGCTGAAATATAATCATCGCAATAAAAAAGTTTGAGCATCGCAATCGAGAAGGTCGTGCATAAGAGACTGATAGACAGATCAAGCAACAATCACATCACTAAGAACGCAATTCAGTGTAATTCGAGAAGGGGACATTTTGAAATCCGAATTTGATGAATCGAATCAGAAAAAAAAAAAAGGGAAATGGAAAACTCACGGAGGCGTAATCAGGGTGGTTAGCGGTCATAGCAGCAGCAGTCTCGGCGGCTAACTCGTCGAGTTGGCTGGTGGTGACGCCTTTGTAAACACCGGCACAGACTTTCTGAGCGACGAGGACAGGGTCGCAGTGATCGCTGCTAAGCCCATAGCTAAGCTTCTTCAGCCGCGCTGTGATTTTGTCGAAGTGAACAGTTTCCTGCTTCCCGTCGCGCTTCACTACGTACATTTTCTCAGAAGAATTCTGTCGAACAGTTGGTAGGCGTGTAGTCAAATGATCAGAGAACACTGTGACGCACAATCTTAAATAAGATTGGTTGGTTGAAAGGACGGCACTTATCGGGATTCTAATTTCTAGGGCTTCTTGTCACTTTTTTTTTTTTGTTACTTTTTTTCTCGACCCGCGCGCGAAAGTTTTGGATTTTCCCGCCAGCTTCCGAGAGAAGAAACATAGGGCTTGTTCGTCAAGTGGCGGGTAAATTACTCGAACAAATTTGGAGCGTTTCCCTCGTTGAGTGTGGGCCCAGTTCATGAGGCATCCGTGATTTTTAACCAATTGTTCGCATGGGCCCAAAATTAGAAGTTGACGTTTAAGAAATAGAGTGATTTATATCTATAGGCTCTTTTTTTTTATATTTATAGGCACTTTCTACTCTTCATGGACTTTGATCTATTGTAAAAACAAAATACTCTTTACTTCTCTTTTTTAATTACAACTTTATTTTTTACTTTACTCTTTATTTTTTATTTCCACCTTTCACAAATCAACAACTCCGCTTCACACTCCGTCGACACCACCGCCGCTGTTTCTCTCTCTGTTCTTGTTTCTGAATTTTGCCTCTCACTCCATTGTTTATAACCATAAAATCCTAAATCCCATCGCCGTTCAATTGTAAAGACGTTGTTATTCAATTTTCACGGTTCAGTTTCACCTTTTTCTGGATTTCTTTTCTTGAAATGAGGAGAAGATGAATATAGCTGATTTTAGATTCGCTGAAGTTCAGAGTAGATGAATTTGGGTTAACTCGCGATCATGTCCACATCTAGATGTCCACGCAATCTACTTATGGTCTATTCAAGAATCTCAAATATTTTGGTACATGTGTACAGAAGATGTGGATGATGTGCATGACTCCGACAGACAACAATCCATGGATGAGGATATCGAACCACCCATGGTTACCTGCACGTAGAAACTAGCCAGTATAAAGTTGCCCATCCAAGGAGCATAAGAGGTGGGAGGCGTACATGCTGCAATGCCGGCGGTAGATAGTATCGTATCTGACAGCTGTGACACGAACATGAGCAGTGGTGGACCGAATGGTGTGGATGGGAACTGTGACTCTGATAGACAGCAGTCCATGGACGGCGAACTCCAACTACCTAAGGTTTATGTTGTTGGAACAGTCTAGGCGATAAACAATAGCTCAACAAACACTCACCCGGTTGTTAATTATCTTTGTGTTCATAAAATCATGAACACGGAAACATGTCCACACACATATCTCATTTAAATTCCAAAAATTTAATTATCTAAACAAAGACGTTCAAATGGGTGCATCATGATGTGTACACGACTGCATGGACATGTAGATGTGGACAAGATCGCCTACAATTGTAATATGTGTATATATCAATGCATGGCCTACGATGTATTAGTCATATGTGTATGTATCCAACATTATTTGTTTTTATCTAGTACCACTTGTCCATTGGCCTACGATGTATTAGTCATATACACCGCCTCATCCTTCCGGGTAAATATTCATGCGTATCCATGCTGACCGATCCAGATGTATCCGATCATAAAGTCAAGCCTTTGTAACTACGTTGACCCATCCATGAAACTGAATCGAAACGTGACAAGCCGAGAAAAGAGTCTCCAACATCATTTTTTTGTGTCCACTATCAACCATCCATATATTGTTGACCCCGTTTCTTACGTATTAGTCATATATCTTGCCCATTCTTCCATGAAGGGAAAATATTTAGGCGTGTGTGCACCGTATCCACGCTGACCAGTCCATGAAACTGAATCTAAATATGTCCTTCCGGAAAAAGAGTATACAACATCATTTGTTTGTGTCTACTGCCATCTGTCCATATGTTGTTGATTACATGTATCTCTAACATTTTAGTCATGTACACTGCCCATCCCTTCATGAAGGGGTAATCATCGAGGCATTTGTATTCCGTATCCACGCAAACCAGTCCATGTAACATAATCCATGTGTCCATCCGAGGGAAGAGTCTCCAACATCATTTGTTTCTGTTCGCTAGAACAGCGCTTCGGCGAACGAAAACCCAATTCATTTGTTGTTTCAAATTTCGATGGCACACCAATTTTACAAAAATTGCAGAAGAAAAGCTTTTTTCAACTGAAGTAATGTTTCCAGATCTACCAGCTTCTCCAGATCCGTCAACTAATTTCTCCAGATACACCAATTTCTCTAGATCCATTGTATTCACTTTTATTCTTAACCTCAATAGAGCAAGGTTACTTCAGCCTATCTCATGGTTTGTTATCGGAGAAGAAAGGAAAGAGATGATGTTGATGGCAAAAAGCAAAATTTATCAAAAGGATAGATGTGGAATTTCGCTAGTGGTTTTTTGAACAAAGTCCCTCTAGAGTGCAAAGTGCCTTTGTTTGATATTTGTAAGTGTCAAAGTACCTTTACGTGTAAAATTCTCTAAGAAATATTGTTGCAATTCAAAAATGTAAATATTGTAATTTCAAAAATAAAACAAAAATTAGACAAAAATACATGTAACTAGTGTATGTAAGTACTTGACAATCATAGCTTAAATGTATTATATATTATGTTTTGGAGTGCGTACTTATGTAGTTGTGATTCCTTATTCTTTGACAATATTTCCAAAGGCGTTATAGGCCGTCGTTTATGCGCTAAGTCTGATAAATCTAGAAGGAGAAGGCGGATGTTCATAACTTGGAGAAGTTGTGCTTTAGCCGTTCTTTGTACATCATCAAGAAGTTAAAAGAGGTTTATGAATCCTTTGATGAGCGAGCAAAAAATATGGCATATTTAGTTAATTATTACTGTACAAGTGAATTTTGGTAGCACATGCATGAATTGGTCAGTGTCGAATTAGGTTTGCAACATCGTGTATTTCTGATCAAACAAATATGTAAATATTTTGTTAGAGGAAGTCTAATAAAGCAAACGGTATTTGTAGACGAGTTCCTTGCTTCTTACACCTAAATGTGTTGTTTTGATGTAATTAAACCTGAGCTGACAATAATTTCTTATCGTCTCCTTTACCTGCAAGGAGAAGAACCATGCAGTTTGTGCGCTCTTGCCTTATTTTAATATTGTTCTTGAAACCTAAATAATATATTAAGTATTTGCATATTGAAAGTTTTATTTTGATATGTATACTATCTTTATTAATTTGTTACATATTTTGTTGAAAATAGATTGTTCCATTTTTTTTATTCTAATATGTTAGTAAAAGTAGTTTTTAATGTCTATCTATCAATAGAAAAACATATTAAAAGTACATGTATAAAAAAATATTTTAAACATAAGAAATATTTGCTCAATTTTTGCTAAATTAATGATAAATATTTGCTTATCTTTTGCTAAACTAGATATAAACTAATGCTAAATTTAATAAACATTGTATAAGAAAATTTAGTTATGTTTTTATCAATTAATATTTCTTTATACTTCTTTTATCTTATTAGGACTACAATACGTTATATATTATACGTGGAACGAAGGTAGGCAGCGGAAGCAGCCACTGGTCCGGAATTCAGGCACAACTACGTGGATCATGCGCAGCAGGCGGTGCAGCGGCAGCAGCAAGATGAGCTGGCCCGTCAGCGTGCAGCGGAGGCGGCGAACCGACGTTAGTAGGAAAAAAAATGAAGGTTACGTTGATGAATTAATAAGCTAGCCTGTGTTTTTTTTTTTACTTTTTATTGTTAAGTTGTAACGTGTGCCCAGCTACGTAGTGAAATGCGGCGGAATGAATAATAAATTTGTGTTGAAAAAATTTGGTGTTCTATATATCGCTTAAAATGTGTTGAACGTTTGGCTAATATCAGAAAACTGACATTAACATCATAAATAGAGCACATGTGTTATATGTGAGATCTGCTAACGAATTATAAGTTTAACTGTGAAAAAAACACACACGAAATATCAAACAAATAACTTTTTTTAGACGAACAATGTCACTTTCATATCATTAAAGAATTGTTAAGGTTTAATCATATCTCAAACTTGATTCTGTCCCATGTTTAAGAAATATTTAAGACGGACAAGGGTGTACGTATGTGCCAACTAAGCAGAGACAAGAAAGATACCTAGAAAGAAAAGAAAAAAAAAATTCCACATTCAAAAATCAAACTGTAAAATTTGATGCTTTTGGAGTACACGTTATTTCCTGGTCTTCTCTGTTTCTGTAGCTATTTTTTGCAAAAATAATAGTGGTGAATGTGCCTTGCAAGTGGGCTTTCACTCTCAGCTTTTAAATTTTCAGAAAAGAAAAGAAAAAAAAATAGATGGATTTTTATTTTCATTTTCATTTTCATTTTCATGATGAGAAAATGAATTAGCGTTTAGGAATTTGGAAAACACTCAAATCTATTTATTAACAGAAGAGTAGTATATATGAATCATATGATTCTTATCGTATTATACAATATCTGGGGAAAATAACTAGAAGTACATAAAAAAAAAAAAAGAGAGAAACAAACAACTCTATCAGTATAACATTATAAAAAAGAATTAATTTAGGAGGAACAAAAAAGATTTAAAAACTCGTAAAAACTGCACATCTTTGTCTACAACACACTTGCACCCAACAACCACAAAGAGAGTACACGTCATCATCATTAACAATTTAACATTTGCAATCGAAAGCTCCAACACAAACTCCTTCACTCTTTCTTGTCTTCGTATCTTCGCCATGACAAAGTCTGAAGCCTGTTTTCTTACAACAGAGCTTAGTTTCCACAATTCAGACCACAAATCTCCAACACTGGTCCACCTTTAGCGACGAACGGATTCACTCTAACCCACAAGAGCGTCAGGATCGAAGCAAGAAGAATAGACCAAACCACAATAATCGTAGGCATTCTATCTTGCTTCCCAAGCAACCCCTTGAGGAATGGATATAAATGAACAATGACCCAAAGAGCGAAGAACAGTCTCCCAAAGAGAGGTCCCCAAGAGTCGTAACCATTGCTAATTGCGTCTGAAACACCGACAATAACTCCGATGATGTTTATGATCAGGAGCGTTGTCGGAGGAATCAACAAGGTTGTCCATTTGAATAAGTAAAGCTCAGAGAAAGCTCCATCGTCTCCTGCTTTTGACGTGACTGTGAAGTTAGTGTCAACTCCAGCTAGTACTTTGAGCAAACCTTGAAACAGAGCAAACAGATGCGAAGAAGCTCCTCCGATCACCCAGAATTGCTCGTTTCTCCACCAATCGTCGATTCCGACACCTCCCCATTGCATTTCGAGAATTCCAGTCACTGCTATGGATATGAACATGAGCATGAAGAGAACGCCTGCGTAGTTGCTTATCTGTCAAGGTAAAACACAAAACAGTTTTAAGAAAAAAGAACAAGTAACATTTAGTGTTATGAAATGCAGAGGTTATGATTGTAGTACCTCTGGGACGATGAATTTTCCGGTGAGTAAACAGACAGCAGGGAGAGAACAGTAGACGATCAGTGGAAGAGAGGTCCATGGATAGACAACAGAGTTGATGTAAGAGAATCTCTCCAACCATTTTAAACCACCACCATAACCATACCATATGGGACAATGTCTGCTCAAGAAAATCTCCACAGAGCCAAGAGCCCAACGCAGGACCTGATTAAGACGATCCGACAAGTTGATTGGAGCAGATCCTTTGAAAGCTGCACGCTTTGGCATACAGTAGACAGATCTCCATCCATGGCAATGCATTTTGAAACCAGTCAAGATATCTTCCGTCACTGATCCATAAATCCACCCAATCTGCGTGAAAGTTATAAGCAAAAATGAGATCACAAGAAACTATTGTATTTTTTCTTTACAAGTCGAAATGTTTTTACCTCTTTTCCCCATTCGGTTTTATCTTCGTATCCGCAGCTAATGACTTGAATGGCTTCTCTCAACAAACACGCAGGGCTTGCGTTACGAGGAACTCCACCTTCTTGTAGAACAGCAGAGGCGACAAAAACCGGAGACTGTCCAAATTTCTTCTCCAGTTTCAGTTGTGTTGCTTCAGATCTCTTCACAACATTTGTCACTGACAATCAAAAGCAGCTATTTAGTCTTATAGGCTTTCAAAACAAAAAAGAAACGAAAAAACAAACAAGAAATGTTTCTTTTTGATTACCTGGAACGACGGCACCTTCTTCAATGTTCTCTAAAGCATGAATCTGCTTTGAAGTCTCTTTAGGGTTCTTTTTGTTGTCTTTAGCCTTAGCTCTACTCTTCTTTCTTAACCCACAGAGCAAACAACACCATTTAGGCCAACAGTTACAGGTTTTGCCAGGTGGTTTCTTCTTCTTTGGTGCATCAAAACCGTAAAGAGCTTGTCTTCTAAAGACACAACCTGTCCCAACGTATATCGGTCCTTGTATCCCATCAAGACCTTTCATGTTAATCTGTTTCCACACACACAGAAAAACGAATCAAATGAGAAAGGTGGTAAAAAAAAGAAGAAGCAAAAGACATAAGAAGGACACATACATCGAAGAAGACCACATTGCGATTCGAGTATCGATCATGTCTATCAATCCCATCGAATCTCTGAGGAAACTGGACATAACAAACTTTCTTTCCGGATTGCGGATCCATCATGAAACACATAGCTTCTCTAATCGCCTTGCTGTTGTTGATGTAGTGATCACAGTCCACATTAAGAAGGTAAGGAGCATTTGACAGAACAGCTGAGACTCGAATCTTCAAGAAAATGTAGAAAAAATACTCTTGTTAGTTTAAGAAAGTTCGAGAAAGCTAAAAAAGAAAGAAAAAGATACATCATCCTTACCAAAGAATTCATAGCTCCAGCTTTCTTATGGTGCTCAAAACCAGGCCGCTTCTCACGAGACACATACACAAGACGAGGCAACTCATTCCCATCGGTATCACGAACTCCGCTGTGTCCCAAGAAGACCTGAATCATTCCGGGATGGTCTCTGACATTGTTTCCAGGCCAAGGAGTTCCATCTTGCATCGTCCAACCTTCCTCAGGCACTTTCTGTGCTGTTGCAACCAACGCATTTATCTTCACCTTAAACTCCTCATACTCTCTCTACAACAAACAAAACAAACAAAAAGGTAAGTTCCATAAACTTAGACTCTTGAAACAAAACTCTTAAAGATCATATGTATATTCAAACCTTCATAGCTCGACGTTCCCTGACAAAAGCAGGATGGACTTTATTCTTCAAATAGTCCATCTTCTGGCAGAAATACCACTCTGGAGCTCGCGGCTCGATGTTAAACTTCTTGCAAAAAGGAACCCATTTTCTTGCAAACTCTGCTGTATCAGAAAGAGCTTCAAACGTTAGCATCGCAGCTCCATCGTCCGATACATAGCAAGCGACCTTATCCACAGGATAATCAACGGCTAGGATCGAAAGAACAGTGTTTGCTGTGATCAACGGTGGCTCTTTCAACGGATCCACTGTACTTACAAAAACATCAACTGATGCTAATCCCGACGGTTTTCCTTCCTTCTCGTACCTAACGTAAGAGAAAAGAGAGTTTTCATTAAAAAGACATTTTTCAGATAAGAAGAAGAAGAGTTTTATGTACATAAGAATGTTACCTTAGAGAGAGTCTGTCGAGGTATGTTTCACGTTGAATAGGATACCATTTGGGGAACTGATCAAGAATCCAAGAAACGGCGAACCATATTTCACATATAACCGATGTTAACCACAATCCATACGCATCATTTACTGGATGTAGAATTCTATAATGGAAGAAAAGACAGAGAATAGCGAGCCGACACAGAATCAACATCCTGTAAGGATTTATTCTGCTTGAACGAATCGGTAGCTTTCTTGACAGTGGTTGTCTTCCTTCATCCATCCTGATTTGATTCACCACCAAAATGTTCCAACATCATCAATAAGATTTCAAGAATGTCACAAGATTTGGCAACTCCTAGTTATAACTTACATAGGCAAGTCAGGATCATCTTGTTCGTCGTCATCGTTAAAACCTCGGCCATCGTTTCCTCCTCCTTCGTGCTTAATGACCTGAAGCTTTTCGCCTTGTCGTTTCTTCCACACTTCCATCCGATCCTTCCAAGCAACACTTCCATATCCATACTCTGCTATATCTTTCTGTGGAACCATTGACCTTGCTTGTGCTGTAAACAACAAACATAACCATTTCAGAAGGTAAATAAATTCATATACAAAAACAAAAATGATAAATGAAGCAAACACATACCAGGCACAGAAGAATCTGTAAACGGCGCAGGATGGACTCGACTCCCATATCCGGTCGAAGGAGGCACGATAAGAGCATGTCGATCAGAATACATATCATCATCCTGAAAAGAAACAAATCAAAATCAACATTTTGTCATTTTCAATGAAGATGAAGCCATTTTTGGATTCCTCACCTCATCACAATAAGTCAAGAGAGGAATCTGAGACTCAGGTGGAGCTGAATCCGAGCCACCACGGCCAGTGTTGAGGCGTGAAGAGAGTGCAGCTTCAGCGACATGCTCAGGGTCCATCATACCATGATCAAACTCGTATTCGAGATCATCGATGTCGTCTTCTTCTTCGTCGTCTCCATCAACTCTTGGACTACCTTTGATCCGTTTGAACCGGGTTTTGCACTGAGGACAAGCTTGGTTTCCTTCTCTACGTTCATACTCGTAGCATGGTCTACAAACCGGGAATGCGCATTCGTTGCACGCAACGAATAGTTCACCGTTAACCGTTAACTCGATCTCATCTCCACATATTTGACATGAATGCCCACTCAGTTCTTGTACTGATCGTATCTACAGCAAAAAGAAAACAGATCAGTCTTCTTATCATCAAACTGTATCTGAAATCAAATCCTTATAATTGAAATAGACTCGAAAGAGCATCTGCCAACTACAAATTACGTAACTGTGAATCTGAACTTCGTAAAGTTCTCATTTTTAGTAAGATTTACGTAACTGAGAGTTTGAGACAGTTATTAAAGTAGTTAGCATCCTACTTGAATCAGGTGAGAGCTCAGATAAATCAAGAACGAAATAAAAAATTCGACTTTCTCTGAACTTATTGCTACGGGGAAGACATTAAACTCAATTCTCAGGACAGCTTAATTCCAGCTGACAACATCTTCAATCTCTGCCGACACGTATGAATCATGCAACATTTCGAGAAAGGAAAAAAAACAGAGCATGTGGGATGTGGCATTACTCCACAGAAAGTAAGAAACTTTTAATTTTCAGAAATCTCAGATCAGAAAACAAAAAATTCCATCTAGAATCTCATAATCTAGATCCAACACACGAATAGAAATTCCCTTTTTGGTTACAAATTCAGACAAAACAGAGTAAAATGAAAATTCTATTGAGGGTATTTGTTATTTTTACCCTTACATTCTCATCGGCGTTAATCAGCACGAATTCGTTTCTCTTGTGAGAACCAGCGATGAGCCGACCACCGGTATTCATGGCTTCACCGCCGAATCAAGAACAAAAACGAATTTTTCTCTCTTACAGTATCCAGCTCAGAGACATTGACCCGACCCGGATAATGGATCCAGACTGTTGAGCTTCCATCACACAGATTCAGAGCATGCAGTAGAGAGACGGAGAAGAAGAAGAAAATAAACCGAATCGACGACAAATGAGTGTTGTTGGCTCGGGGATTTTATTTATTATTTCTTGTAATTAAATAAAACGAAAAAAAGAAGAGATCCCAAAGGAAACCCAAAAAAAAAAAACGAATTTTCCCGAGTCTCACGTTCCCAGAGACAGCTATTGATTCCACAACCAGCTAAAACCAAAAAAAAAAAAAAAAAAAAAACTCTTTGGATTTAAGTGAGGGAATGAGAGAATTTTGCAAGCTGACACAGAAGCAAGTGTGATATCAGAGGGTTTGTGATAAACTGAGAGAAAGAGGAAAGAGAGAGAAGGGAAGAGATTCAGACACAACTCAGATAGTGTTGTGTTGAAAATATGGACAGCAAATTGAGATCAAATCTCTTTTTATACAAAAACTAATTTCATAAATCAAACAAAAAAAATTGAGATGGAAACAAATTATATACAGAGAGAGACGTCACAGAATAAGTGGGTCCCGGAGAAAACGACGATGGCCGTGGTGGTGGTGGAGCTGGACTGTGCTCCACCTACAAGAGTTGGTAGGAGAAACAAAAAAAACGGAGTTTTGGTTTTCTAGCGAGTCAGTGAGTGGGAGATAATTTTAGACTGAAACGATGATATTTTGAGGGGTGTTTCTGGGAAAATGGGAGAGTGAAAGCTTAACTGTTTACCGATACGGATCCGGGTCCTCGTGATCGGGTCCAAATAAATGTCGTTGGTTTTTACTGCGCTGTAATTTCATATATAGTCCCTCAGTGTTTTGTTGTATTTTATTTACAACTGTATCTATTGTTCTATACCAACCAGTCCACATTTTTTATAAAAATGTACATTCGCACCAGATATGAAAGGAATCTTTTTTAGGAAAACTGGAAAGACAAGTAATTATTGTTTTGTACGATTAACTTTAATTTTTATGATTAGACGATCGGAAATTAATCTGTTAATTATTATACCATTTATTAGAAACATCCAAAGTTATTATGTAACACGTGAATATTGCAATGGTGCAAAAAGAAAACTAAAGTTGAAAAGCTTCTTTTCTCCTTTTGTGAAGTTTATAAGAATAAATAATTTGGTTATCTTGATTAATTGATGCTATTCAAAGCCGTGACCGTTAGATCAGTATCTTTTCCGGAGCCAACTATGAATAAACAATTTGTAACTTTGTGGTTTTAAAACATTTTAGTAATGGAAGATAAATATCTTGTCGGTGGCATAACCTTTTTTATAGTTGTTTTGTATTTTTTTTTTGTACCGTATAAATATAACTTTCTTTTGTTAATTATATCAATTACTAAACTATACAACTATACAAGCAGCCGACAAATTATATTACCTTACACAAGCAGATAGACCAAAATGGAATTATCAAGGGGGTCATCCTTAGGTTTATGTCAATACAATTATGAATGTCATGATGCTCTTACTAAGTATTCAAAGTTTAATAAGCACCGACGATGTTATCAATGTATCAACTACTATATTGTACCGAAATATCGTTGATAGTATTGTTAAAAGGGCTTGTTAAAATGTCTCCGTCTTTGCAGTATTAGGTTTGGATTGATTTATTTGATGGCGAAATGATAACCAATTCATTATTTGGATGGTACGAACTTATTCTTTCTATCAAGTTAATATACGATGGCCACAAGTGAACTACAAATAAAATACGTTCAATGCGGTCGTGTATTGGGAGTAGCTGTTACAGAAAAACGCATTATTTTACCAGCCAGTGGCAAACAAAACAAAAGGATAAAAACAACAATTCCATTAATTTAAATACAAATACGGTTAATTTAAGGGGAATCGGTTGGATAACGAGAGTATATGTAACATGAATACTGGTTGCGTGTAGTTTTTAGAAATCTACTACAATAATTTGAATACGTGTTGCAGAGAAACAATATAGTTGTACATTCGGTATTCTCACAATTTGGATTTTAGTTTAATCTGGCTCGTCGTATTTACTGTTAACTTCAAAAGCGTTATGGCATTTTTTAATTGGAGTACAAATATTCGTCGGTCGATACGTGCCATTATTGATTCAAAAGCATTTGATGGCCCTCAAGGCTCCACCAAATCGGACAATATATAATTTTGTTGTTGTTGTGAATGTCGATTTCTATAATTGCCATAGAAATTCATAATTAATTAACAGCGTAAACATAATATCACCGACGGAAACTTATATTGTGCTTGAATTAGGTTTGGACGTATGTTACATATTGTTTTAGGCTAGCGAATAATAGACAAGCATCTCTCGCTATTATTGTTTAAAACGAACAATCGTGTTATCACTTATCGTAAAGAACGTAGTTAAATTTTATCGTTAAAAAAGTTATCACTTCTTCGTGTTTTTCGCTATTCGAGATGATATTTGATTTGAAGATACCAACCCTTCTGTCTATAATATTATAGCTATATGTGTCAATTACTCGTGTCTTTGTCGTGTTAAATTTGGCTCAGATAAATAAAACAACTATTTTAACTACTTTTTCTATTTGTGCACTGTGTTCTGTGATGGTACTCACAATATGTCGGTTGCTATTTGCCTATTTTCACTTTTATAAATTATAGTTTTGAAATACAAACAAAAATTTCATGTTATATCCCTAATAAACTACATATAGTCAGTTTAAACAAGTATAATGTTGTTAGGAACATAATTTATCCTGGGGTTTTTTCCATACCAAGCTCGTTTTGTTTGTATTTAGGATAGTAAAATCAAACACGTGGTTCGATAAGCCCCGGCTTTACCCTCCTAATCCGGTTATAATATTGACTACCGCTTCATAATTGTTATGATTCGTAAATCCGAAGGAAGAACTTGTATTAGATGTATTCGAAGGAAGAACTTGTAAATTCGTAAATCCGCCAGATCCGCCAGATCCACCAGATCTTGACCCGCCTGACTTTCGTCGATCTCTGCTTCCGGATCTAGTCGTCTTACCACAATCTTTGGATCTATCCTCTGCTCCACGGTTTGAACCCTCTTTCCCATCCGCCAAAGCTTCAAGAAAGTGTTTTACTCTCTCAGCCTATGCCGAGTTTGCTTCCGCCGGCCAGGTTATCGTCGGAAGCGCCAACCGTCATCCCTTCTCCTCCATTGTGTCACCCGTTCGTCTCGCCGGAAAACCTCTTCCGCTCCTCAACCATCATGCGTCCCCAACCGTCATGCATCCCCAATCGTTCATTCAAAACTTCCAATTTTTGGGTCTTACATGCCCATTAATCTTCAGATAACATTCTCCCAATTCAAAGAAAGCGCTCAAAAAGTCAAATCTTACGGAACCAAAAGCCGTTTACCATAAATTAAGCTTATCAACCTTCTCTCTTGGTGAATCTACGGTACAGACTGGATTACCTCACGGAATATCATCGGACTTTGCCGACTTGCCCCTCTCCTTTAGAGAGATGTTTCTAAACGCTCACCATCAGCCGCCTTGAAGGCGCCTCGAGCTACTCGTCCTGTTTGCTTGTTTGTAATAGCAAAAGAACTCCAGAATGTTTTCAAAACAATTATCTTTGAAGCCCTTTTGAAGAAGTTTCCAGTTTTCATCTTTGATCTAAACTGTTTAATCTATCTTATTGCTTTGTCTTTCGTTTCTGCATTGAACTGTTATTACTCATTGGCAAAGAGTCATCAGCAGCTTCCTACTCCTGTAATCGCCGTTTAAGTTTATGAATCCGAGAAGTTGTCCAAAAAAAAAAAAAATGGAACTAACGTATACATATATACACGATTACGCTTCGTGAATTGCAAGTAATATAATAATAGCTTTGCGTATGTAAAAGGTGCTAATACACAATAGACTCACGCAGCTATTAAAATTCACATGATAAAAAGTGCATTCTGATTAGTTAATTCAATCATCGGACTAAATAATGAAGATTAAGCCTCCTAAATCCTAAGATTGAGCCGTTATAAGTCAAATCCCAAAAGAAAAGAAAAAATAATTGCCACGTGTTAGACAGATAAAATCAGTAAAAAAAAGAAATGTGGCTGCTGGGATTCGAGCCCAGGTCTCCACGGCCACAACGTGGAATTCTTACCACTAAACTACAGCCACTTTTGGGTGACCAGGGTGGACCAAATATTTATTTATCGAACATATAAAAACCTTTCGTCTGCATTATCCGTAACTCCTAAACGCTTCACTAATCCCGTATTAACTACTCTTCATCACCCACCATTCACCACTTTTACTTTCGATCCTTCAGCTTCTCCACTTCCCACTACTCATAAACCTTATAATTACTCTTAATCACCCATTAACCCAAAAACATCAGTATAAATTAAAGCCATCGCAAGCCAATCTATTCACACAACACACAAAGAATCAAAACCAAAGCAATTATACAAAAATGGCTTCAAACTCCACTTTCGTTTTCGCCACGGTCCTCCTCCTCTGCCTCCTAAACACCACCGTCTCCGGCAGAGATCCCCTGGTGGAATCAACCAACATAGCGGCAAGGCTCCAAAGTGGAGGACTAATGGAGTGTTGGAACGCATTGTACGAGCTGAAATCATGCACTAACGAGATCGTTCTCTTCTTCCTCAACGGAGAAACCAAACTCGGTGCTAGTTGTTGCGACGCCGTCGACGTCATCACGACCAATTGTTGGCCGGCGATGCTCACTTCCTTAGGATTTACGTCTGAAGAAACTAATGTCCTCCGCGGCTTTTGCCAGAATCCAAACCCCGGCGGCTCTTCTCCGGCTCCTTCTCCTAATAAAGCTTGATTGCGATTACCATATTAATACACGCATATGGTTTATTAATAAATTAATGTTCTAAGTTTGTAGTCTCGTTCCAGTGATCATTTGACGCATTACAAGCTATTAAAATTTTAATCTTAGATCAATGATTGTGTTTTTGTTTTACATCCTTTTATTCTATTACCAAATGAAAGAAAGACTTTTGAAGCCAGAGCTTGATACGAAAAAACAGAGAAGACAAATTCAGTGACTTGTTACAGAAGAAACCGATTCACAAACATGAAGTAGAAAACAAAGTTAAACTCGAGAGACAGAAACACAACGAAAACACAAGATCATGACATAGCTTTTAGAATCCTCCTTGGTCAAATCTTTGATTCGGCTAAATCATGGAGGGCTCAAGGAGTTCGCCACGTCGATCACAAACCTATACCTAACATCAGACTTAGCAAGCCTCTCCATTGCAGAGTTGATCTCATCCATCTTAATCAATTCAATATCAGCCGTGATGTTGTGCTTAGCGCAGAAATCAAGCATCTCTTGCGTCTCCTTCATACCTCCCACGTCACTTCCTCCCACCATTTTCCTTCCTGTATAAATAGTAAGTCGTGTTAACTTGTGTTACACGCAATAAGATTCTGCAGAGAAAGTTTTCTAGGGTTATTTTGTTTGTTTGTACCGAGAACTAGTGGAAAGATTGGTAACTCGAGAGGCTTCTCAGGTAAACCTAAAGTAATGAGTTTTCCGTTGACTTTAAGTAATCCAAGCAGTGGATACAGAGCATGCACTGCTGATACCGTATCGATAATGTAATCCATAGTTCCAAGTGCAGCCTACATTACATAAACAGAGACATTCTTGTTTCAATTCCATGTTCATTCAGCTCACAAACCGGATTAAACCGGGTCGGAACCACCACATAGTTTAAAGAGAAACGTCTTTTGTTACCTTCATCTTCCGAGGATCAGACGAGACAAGAAACGAATCAGCACCAAGTCGATTAATGGCCTCGTCTTCTTTGTTGGAAGAAGTACTAATGACAGTGACTTTCAGACCAAAAGCTTTAGCAATCTTAACAGCAACATGACCAAGACCGCCAAGACCAGCCACACCCAAATGCTTCCCTGGCTCAGTCATACCATAATACTTCATTGGACTGTACACAGTGATTCCAGCACACAGCAACGGCGCACCCGCATCGCTCGGTAAACCCTCGGGGAACCGCAAAACAAACCGTTGGTCTACCACAATGGTCTCAGAATATCCACCGTAGTTCTTGGTTCCATCGGATCCAATGGCGTTGTACGTGAAAGACATTTGTGGACAGTAGTTTTCAAGATCTTGGTCACACGATTCGCAAGACTGGCAAGAGCCAGTGATCACTCCTACTCCTACACGGTCTCCTTCCTTGAATTTAGTCACGTTTTTACCGACTTTTGTAGCGATCCCAACGATCTCATGCCTGGTTTACATAAAAAGGTTTGTTATATAATTGATTTTTTTTGTTAAATGTAAGATATTTGTATGATTTGTTGTTTGAAATTACCCGGGAACTACAGGGTAATACGAGAATCCCCAGTCGTTTTTGACGGTATGTAAATCAGTGTGGCAAACTCCACAATACAAGATCTTCACTGTCACATCATTTTCACCGTTTTCTCTGTAGAGAACATAAAAAATCGGACCGATTAAAATGTAAGACTTTGTAACAGATCTAAATCGGATGATATAAACTAACTAGAGCATTTGTTGAATCTAGTTCGGAGTTAATGATCTAACTAACTGTACGGGCATAATCCAAAACAGAGAAACAGAGTACGAGGAAGATCTTGGATTTTTGGTCGGAGAGTAATATAATTAAAGAAGAGATTGATGAGAGTATTGGAACCTTCTAGAGAAATGGAAAGGAGAGAGGACACCGGATTTGTCTCTAGCAGCCCAACCGAAGGCTTTGTTCGGATGCTCTGTTTCTGGAGTTTTCGCCATTGTTTCTGTCTCTGTCTTTGTCTGAGTGAGAGTTTGGGTTTCTGTTATTGGATTCTCTCAAGGGAGTGGTGCATATATGGGCAGTTGCAGAGGAGAGAAAGTAGCTCGAGCCATTAATAACCCTTTATTGCTCTCACAGTAAACTACGAAACTATACAGTTAAAAATTTAAATCAAAACTATATAGTATTTATCTCCTCTCTAATTGCTCATCTATGATTATGATGTGGACACAACTTGAAGCAACAATCTCGACATATAACAGTTAATGCTTTCTTCCTCGTTTCCCATTGTTTACGTAATCAGTTTTATACGAAGAAAAATAGTAACGTGCTTCAACAAGGATTTTTCTCAAATTCACACTCTAAACGAAGTTATTTCTTTCATTAATGCCGTCCATGAACCGGTGGTGGTTAGTAGTGGCCGCGTTTATAACTACAACAAACTATTGAGACGTGTCTGAATGGCATTGGCTGTTTACTACTTGAATAATTGAGAAGTCGGGGCTCGAGAGTTTGGTGGCCTCTTAAATTTGCTGCAATTAGTTGTCCTCACCATTTAATGCTCCAATTCCAGATCCGTCTTCGTATCCAGTTCTTTACCCGAACGTTAAATATCTTAAAGCCCATTAAAGCCTCCCATATTTTTCCAATGTTTGATGCTATGGCCCATCTCTGCCTATTTGAATCGAAAAAAGACGCATGCGCTTTTTAAAACGCAAACGCAGACAATAGCGCTTCAAATGCGGAAATCGGAAATCTGACGTTTTAATAAGTCCAGCGTTTGCATTTTGGTGTAACAAACATATTCTAAACAAAAAAAAATCCGGAACAAGCGAATTGATGTCAGGAAACGTAAACGTAAACGCAGAAAGTAGCTTTTGAAGCCTCTTTCATTGTGCTGCTTCTCTTTCGACTTCCTCTGGTTTCGCCTCTGCTTCCGTCTCTTTCGCAGTCGCGTTGGCGATCACTTCCTCGCCACGAACGGCCTCTTCGTTCATAACATTCTGATCACCAGCCGGAGCTGTTGTCTCTATTACCGTTATTTTTGTCTCTGTTTCCGGAATTTTTGTCTCTTTTGCCGGAGATTTTGCCTCATTGTTCGGAGATTCTTCCACCTTCAAAGCTGTTTTCAAATCTTCAGTTACCGGCATCTTTTCCGGTGTTGTCTTCTCATCTTCTTTCACTTTCTTCTCTGCCTTGTCCTGATAACCAAAAAACAAACGATATACAAACTACAAAGATTAGTATAATTAAGAATATAACATCCCAAGAATGTTACATTGTGCTTGTGTTTGATTCGTAACGACTTACTTGAAGGAATAAGTTGCTAAGACATTTTGCAGCGTCGTTCTTATGATCTTCAAGAAGTGAGTCTTTAAGCTCCTCCGGCACGGGAGCACCGACTTCCGACAAAACTTTTGGCTTAAGTGCACAATTCCCCATTTAGCCTTTGAATTCTCTTTCTATTTCTTGTTCGATTCACCCATTAAGAATACGAGCTATTTTATAGGCATGCACACACACACACACACATGTATGTGATGTATGTTCTGTATATAATTGTGCCCGTCCATCTCGTTACGCGGTTAGCTAGATGACGAGGTGGGGATACAGAGAGGCCCATGCAAGAAAATACATTGATTTTTTAATTAAACATTTTATATCATAACATTATCAGATTGTTGCGTCTTTTACTCTCCACAGTCCACACTTGTCACTTAACATAAGATTGTTTATTTATAGAGCTTTAACTTTTTTTTCTTCCCCGATGGTAATCTAAACACAAAGTCTGGCGAAATTGGCGTTGGACGATTTGTCTGGTGAGCATAACCAACATTATGGTTGCATATAGTTGGCGACAAAAAAAAGAAAGCAGAGAGTGTTACCAATAAACGGGTTTAAGAGTAGAGTGCAAGAAAGTTTGGATTCACAAATTATTAGTTGGTTGGGTTTTAAGTTTGATTGTGTTCGTCAGAATACGGATAAGATGATGATGAATAACAATTTGAGATATATGATATATCCCAATCCATGCTTCTTCAAAAAGTCTAAAATCAAGAAAACACGAACCAAATTGGGAAAAACAACATGGTCCTAAACCGATCATATAACTTGAAAAGAGCAAGTAGCCTTAAACAGAGCAATATCAGTATTAAGTATCAACCCATGGACGCTTCAAGATCAAGACCAATGCTAATGATGGTGTCACCGAGGAACTCCCAGCTCTAAGAGACGATGAGAAATAAGAAGAAAATAAGCAAAATTTTAGAAAATGAATTGCCTTTAAATTTGCATGAACAATCAAAGACGAACACGGAACTTGACATCATGACTAAAAGAAAGGAGTGTGCAGAAAAAGATCTCAAACAGCGATAGAAAATCGCAAGAGTTTTGAGGCAACAAGTCTTTGTGAAACCATAACAATACATGATTAGAAACAACTATTCTTGTTCATTCATTGGATCCGGGCAAGTCCTAATATTTCGATTATTTTCGCCTTAGAAAAGATCCAGCAGACCGGGGTCACAAAGGCGTGGCAAGTCCTATCGCGTTGAGTAGAAGAACCACAAGTCAGAGAAGCAAAGCTTTAGCACATAACACAATCACGTAAAGAAAGTAAGACAAACCATGTATCTCAACTAAACATGTGTAAGAGTAGGAACAAATGTCTTCCTTAAAATTTTTGATCTCTATCATTCTTTGTTCCAAACCATATCGAGTCAAAGTTTTGATCTTTTCACAAAAATGATTTTAGTTAGTGAAAACCCTCTTGCCACAGTTATGCTTATAATCAAGAATATCATCTAGAGTATAGAAGCGTTTTAAGCCCTTTTCAAAAGCGAGATTCTAGCTTACTAAACAATAAATCTTCAGGTTCATTTGATATCCTCAAAACTCTCCAGATGCCATAAAAACCACAGAAAACAGGTAACAACTAGCGCAAAGGCAACATATTTGAGGAAAATTAAGCGAAAGGATGAAATTTTACCCTGGGAAAGCAAGCTCCAACAGGAGGAATCAGCAGCAATGCTTGAGCGGAGCCGAGCTGAAGCAACCGCACTGTGAAGCGGAATCATTGTTTCAACGCTTCCCAAAGCCGAGAGAACCCTTCACATCGCATTGAGAGAGTTTCTGATTAAACACCACGAATTCTAGAACAAAAAACTGTGTTTAATTTCTTAAATCAGCTGAAAATGAGAGCTCACCTAGAAGCGCGAGGGATGGATTGGGACACAGAAGGGAAAGGGGATGAAGTCGTTGTTGGTTTAAGATTGAGGGATTTTTGAGTTACGGTTCTGGATCTAGATACTAAGTTTCTGGAACCTGCCATTAACGCTGATCTGCAAAACGATGCCATCTTTGATTTTGTTTTTCTTGAACGGAATCTGCTGAAGGAGAGGAGGAGAGGAGGAGACACTGTGGAATGGACGAATGTGATCACTAAACCCTACAACCAAAACGCCGCCGTATCTGAATTTTTAATAAATAACATTAATTCGTCCCTCACTTTTAATTTATTCATATACACCCTCTTTAATTATAAAAGAGGTTAAAAAGTACATCTACAAATGATTCTATGGATTAAATCATTAAATAGGGTAAACCGAATCATTTTAGTAAATTTTGGGCCTATGATGTAAATTTTGGGACTATACATTGAAACCCTTATTTTCCAAATTTATGCACTTTTATCGTGTGGCGTTTTACTCTGGTCGAGACCGGAGAGTAATAGACTACAGTAGCCAAAAATTGAAATTGAAATTGGAAGAATCAGTTTGAGGGTGAAGAGAATCGAAGGATTATGGCAGAAGAGGCGATACTAAGGTTTCTTCACAACAACAGTGAAGAGATCACTGACTCGGGTCAATTTTCTGCTGAGCACAACCTTGACCACAACGAAGTCGTCAATGTCATCAAAAGCCTCCACGGTTTCCGTTACATCGATGTTCAGGTATTCCTTCTTCGCCGTCTAATCTGAAATCTTGTATCCATTTCCATGCGTAGGGAATTTCGTTTGTTGGCTTAATCTCTGTTTGTTGGATTAATCGATAGGGTTTTGGTTAAGGGCATACTGTGTTAGATGTAAAATCTAATTGCATTTTTGGCGTTTTTCATGAATGCCACTGAAGAATCACATTTATACTTGCGAGATCTGGGTTTATACATTTTGCCATAAGTCTCAGTCACTAACAAGGTTTAGTTGACTATTATTGAACAGGACATTAAAAGGGAGACATGGGTTTTGACTGATGAAGGGAAGAAATATGCAGCAGAAGGAGCACCAGAGGTACAGCTTTTCTTAGCTGTGCCAGAAGAAGGTAGCATTTCAAAAGATGAGCTCCAGGTGATTACAATGGATATGGTGTATGTATATATATGTATATATATGGTGGAATTTGGGATTTGTTAGTCATGCTTGAAATAAGCTATTTGATATTTCAGAAAAAGCTAGCTCCTTCGGTCTTCAAGATTGGCTGTTCACAAGCTGGGAAGAACAAGTGGGTGGAAATGGGAAAGCAAGTCTCGAGGAAGGTAATGCTAGATTGTTCTCTGTAATGGTTTACTATCTGTCTGTCTGCAATGGCGTTTCAATGCTTTGGTTCATTGTTCCCTTTTGTACTGTGTTTGAATCAGTTGAAACCTTTGTCACATTACCATTTTATTGTAGGTCCAACATGTTGAAGATAAAGTGAAATCGCTGCTTTTACAAATACAAGAAGGGAAGGTTTGTGCCTGTCATGTTATATCAGTAGGGAGCTTTTTATTTTTACTCAAAAGTTCATATTGATTTAAGTATCCCCTTTTGCTCCTTTCAGGACGTTGATAAAGACGGTATCAGTTCTCTCAAAGCCAGAAAACTCATAGCACCACAGTAATTGAGTCACACTTTTCCTTTGTGTTCTGTTTCTTTTTGTAGACATTATCAATATCTTATATTCGTTCTTCTACTTGTCAGGATATGGAAGGGATATTCCGTAAAGAAAGGTCCTAATTTCGCTCCTGAGAGAAAGAAAGTGGCCACTGATTTGACTCGAGAAAATTTACAAAAGTATGTCCGATACCTTGCCTTTTTCTTCTTTATTAATGTTATTATAGGTGGTATATGCAATTAATATGGGGAATTGTCTACTTACCTGCAGCTGGAAAGAGTTAGAGTTTAAAGAGTATAACTTCAATGCCAAAGGAGCGCCTGTTGAGGCTGGTCATCTTCACCCCCTTCTCAAGGTAAGCTAACACAAAAACATTGTTGTGTCCCTCTTGTGTAAGCTTGCGTTTTGTATAGCTCAATTGAGTGTATCAGTGGTTATCGTTTCTACTGTTGTGAATGTTTTGAGTAACCTTTTTTATAACAAACTTCTTAAGTTTTTTCTCTCTCTCTTTTTTGGTGTATTAGGTGCGGAAGCAGTTCAAAGACATATTTGTTCAGATGGGGTGAGATAGACTCTTGGCATATATTGTAATTTCTCCATTTTTCTGTTATTGGCAAAACTAATGGTGAGCCTTATGTGATCACAGGTTTGAGGAGATGCCAACAAACAACTTTGTGGAGAGCAGGTATCGTCTACTTATTGCAGAATCATATTTAATGGCCATTAGTTATTCCATGGAGGCTTAGTGAGATCTTATTAGACACTTGTTCTTGATATACGTTGACTGATATTAAATAAACGGTTTCCTATACAATGTAGCTTCTGGAATTTTGATGCATTGTTCCAGCCTCAGCAGCACCCTGCTCGTGATTCTCACGACACCTTCTTTCTAAAAGGTTCAAATCTTCAATGCCTAGTCACTGAATCTGTTGTTTGAGACAGCTTTTTCTCGGTTGCTTGAAGATTTTGAAGTTGTAAATCTTTGAATGTAGATCCTTCTACTACAAGAACACTGCCGGAAGATTACGTTGAAAGGGTGAAACGTGTTCATGAGTCTGGTGGATATGGATCAAGAGGGTAAACGACTTGTAATTAAGCTTACTACCTCGTATAAGTTGTAACTACTTTGTAATCACTCTGACATGGCCTTTTGCACTGAAGGTATAATTATGTTTGGAAAAGAGAAGAAGCAAATAAGAATCTTCTCCGTACTCACACAACTGCTGTTTCTTCTAGAATGCTTTATGCACTAGCACAGGTCTGACTAGACTTTAACTTAGCTTTTCAATTCTCAATCCATAACTGTCTTATGTTTCTAAGTGATTCTCTGTACTGCCTAGCCACTTACAGACTGTGGAAAGTTTATTTCCGAATCTCAGTAGTATAATTAGATTTCGAACTTGCTGCAGAAACCTTTTGTGCCCAAGAAGTACTTTTCGATTGACCGTGTCTTCAGAAACGAGGCTGTTGATCGGACCCACCTGGCAGAGTTCCATCAAATTGAAGGTATAGTAGTAATTTATTAGATTATGTCACATTTTGGGAATTATTTAAAAGTTGGCATCATGTTCTATGGAACTTTGTTATCTCATTTTCAATCAGTTAAATAGTCTCATGTTTTGATCAGGTTTGATATGTGATCGTGGCCTTACATTGGGAAACCTGATTGGTGTTTTAAATGACTTCTTCTCACGCTTAGGTAAACTCTTCCTTAAGTCTCCCATTGATCTTAGCTTTGGTTTGCTTATAAACAAAAACTATTTACGCGATCATGCTTTGCAGGGATGTCAAAATTGAAGTTCAAGCCAGCTTACAACCCTTACACTGAGCCGAGCATGGAGATTTTCAGGTAATTTGTTGAACAGTTACTATCTTCTAAAATGCATAAAACAGAGACAAAAGGTAAAACGTTGTCTGTTGCTGGAATTCAGCTACCATGAAGGATTAGGGAAGTGGGTGGAGATTGGGAACTCTGGAATGTTCAGACCCGAAATGCTTCTACCAATGGGTCTCCCTGAGGATGTTCGAGTCATCGCTTGGGGTCTTTCGCTTGAAAGGTACCATTTCCTTTTTTTGTTTCCCTTCAACATCTAAGGACCATTTCTGACTCTTTCTTGATTTTTGTTCATAAACCAGGCCGACGATGATATTATACGGTATCGACAACATCAGAGATTTGTTCGGACACAAGGTAACCACCAGATATTTCTTTCTTCTGTAGACAATCTTAATCTTTAGGTATACATTCCATTGGCAATTATGCTCAATCCGTGTTTTGTTCTTGGTCGCAGGTGGATCTTGATCTCATTAAACGGAATCCAATCTGCCGAGTTGGAATCTGAGCTATGTTTTTTACTGTCTTCTTGATTCCAAGATGCTCTCCTTTGTTTGTTAGTCTTTTTGTTCTTCTCTTTAGACTTCCGAATCAATTGCAATCATGACTTTTTTGGGGATATTGACATTTAAGTTTGTGTTTTACTTGTGACAAGATGTTATACCTTGCAAACAATTTGCATCTATAAGAAGAATGAAACGATTTATGGAACTAAATAATTTTAGCTCTAAAATAAAATCTGAAACAAAATAATACAAGAGTAGTGATAATCAAGAGTCAAGGGCTCAAGGCACAAGAGGCAAGCAAAGCAAGCAGCCCAGTGGGCTTCACTCATCATTACAGAAACTTTATTTTTAGATTATTGCCCCAAAGGTATTACAACTTTTGGATTCCCACCTCGCACAAAACAAATATAAAATATTAACCCCAATGACAAAGATTATCAAATCAAAATTCGTCGGGTTTGAACTTATAAATTTATGGGACCCTTTTATCAACAATGGAGCAAATCACAACCACAAAAATAAATTTAAAAAATTGAAAACAAAAAAGAAAGTAAAAAATTATTGATCGTGTATTCTGTTCTGTCTATACATCTTTCATACTTCGTCGGCTTGATGCGCCACGGCTACTTTCCCTCGCCGACGATCCCATCGCACCACTGGTTCTCCCTAAACCCTCCGCTTGAGACAGAAGGCTACTCGTTCCCGCCGCAACTGGATCAGACACGCTTTGTCTCCAGCTCCCGAACACTCGTCCACTACTCGACGATCCTCTCGAAGATCCCGTCGTACGGAATCTCTCAGACTCGCTGCTGTCTTCTCTGACGACTCTCAGAGGATTCTCCAAAGCTTGCACTATGTGTCTCATAAGTGGTCGTTTCGCTGGTTTTGGGTTAAGGCAAGATCTAGCGACGATTGCCATTGCCCAAACTTCTTCTAAAAGGTCTTCGTCGACGAGAAGAGACTGGTCTAGAATGTTGATCACTGGCTCTTTCTCTTGTGATGAAATATGTGGCAAAATCTCGGTCAACATTTTTTTGAATTGGGGTTCTTCGCATGAGCTGAGTCCGAGTTTCCCTGTGATTAGCTCCAACAGTACCTTCCCGAAACAGAACACATCGTATGCACATGTCGCTGTTGCTGGAGAGCCCGGAACAATTTCTTGAGAAGACCTGAAGAGAGAACATAATCAGAATTGACTAAACTTATTATTACAACTCTGTTTCTGAATTGGAGACACTTACTGGGATAATCTGCTGAGCAGTCGGGCGATTTTCCGAGGACGGCCATTGTTTTCTTGATGACAAGCTTTGATAAAGCTTCCAAGCCTCACTTCAAACTTGTCATCCAGGAGAATGCTGCTTGCCTGGACATCTCTTTAAACATTGCAAAACTCAACATCACTAGTACTAACAAATGGTGTGGATTCAATGTAAAAAGGGATGATTTTTAGATACCTGTGGACGATAGATGGTGAGCAGTCGTGATGCAGATAAGAAAGTCCCTCTGCCGCTCCCAACGCGATTTTCAATCTGGTGATCCAATCGAGAGACTTCAATCCATCGTCAACAATGGAGTTTGATTTATAGAAGAGTGAGCTTGGTAAATCCCTGTTTGGCATGTACTTATACACCAAGAACTTAAGAGTTGTCCCCTCCAAGCATTTCCCTAAAAACGGGACTATTCTCGGATGAGCAAACCGGCTGAAGAAATCCAACTCGGTTAGATACGCTTCGCTGTTCTTTGTCGATTCCAAGCTGATTCTTTTCACAACAATCTGGACTCCGCTCTCTAAAACCCCCTTGAAAACATCCCCTGATTGTCCTTTCTTGATCAGGTTCGAATCACGGAACTCCTTTGTGGCATTGAGCAGCTGTTGATAGGTGAAAGAGGATCCAAGGCTTGCAAAGTTGATAGTAGAAGGAAGTGCTGCTTCGTCTGGAGGCAATGGACCAACACCGTTGTGTCTCCCACTAGTTGATGATCTGTTTCTTCGTCGACGGACACATAAACTCACTGTGATTGGTAACAATATGAGAATGAGCATGACCAGAATAGACCCTCCAACCGCAGCGATTATTACTATAGCCCTGTGGCTTAACCAGGGAGATTTACGAGTCTTGTTCTGTTGTCCGTAATTGTCGAAAGTTAGTCCCTTTTCGGAGTAAAACAAAGAGCAATCCGACAGTTTCCTCTGTTCCACTGGTCCCTGAAGACAGTTGTTGCTCAAGGAAGAAGAAGCACTGATGGGTATAAAGTCTGGAACTTTACCTTGGAAGTAGTTACTTGACAGATCAACAACTTTAAACCTTTTCAGTAAAAGTGTGAGATTGCCGTAAAACATGTTTCCGGATATGTTTAGGAACGAGACTGTAGAGTCAAAACTGTCAGTGGCATTAGGCAGCTCGTCGGAGAATTGATTTCCGGAAAGATCTAGCATCGTCAGGTCTGGTAACGACAATAGCCTGAAAGGTAAAACTCCGGTGAGACCACTGTCTCGGAAGTCAACGATCCGTAGTTTACTCAGAGAGCTAAACAGATCAGGAGGTAGTGATCCTGAGAGGCGGTTTCCGGCGATTACAAGTGTCTGCAAGTCTCTTAGCTCTTTCAGTTGTGATGGAACCGAACCGGAGAGGTCGTTGAAGCTGAGATCAAGGTCGGTTAAAGCAGAGAGGTCTCCGAGTGAGAGAGGTGTTGAAGAGGACAAGGCGTTACGCGAAAGATTCAGACGTTGGAGCTTTGAGAGTGCACCGAGACTAGCGGGAATCGAACCGGTTAACGAGTTTGAGGAGAGATCAAGAACCGTGAGGCGTGATAACCGAGACAGACTTGTGGGAACTGTTCCGGTGATTGAACAAGAACTGAGGTCCAACACCTCCAAAGTCAACAGACTCGATCCGAACAAAACCGGGATTGGACCTGGAAGAGAGAAGCTTGAGGCGTTGAAGGACGTTAACCGGGTGAGATTGACGAGCGAACCGACTGAGAATTCCGGGTTTTGATTCCCAATCCTTGTTCTTCTGAACCCTGAAATGTTGATCTCAGTTACAGTGCCGTTATCACATTTTACGCCGTTCCAATTCAGGCAAGGATCGCCTTTTACAGGCCAATCCTTGCCTCTTAGCCCTAGAGAAGACCGAAGTGCCAAAAGCGCCGATTTCTCAGCCGAGGAACTTGTCTGTTGCTCAAACGTTGACTCTAACAACAAGAGGAAGAAGAAGAAGAAGACCGGTAATGTTGTTGTCTTCTTCTGATCCACCATGGTTTTGATAAGCTCCGATGAATAAATCGGAAAACCCTTAAAAGTTAAAAAAAACCTTCATTTCTCAGATTCAATTGGAAAGAATCTTTGCGATTTATGGAAAAATCCATCACTCAAAATCAAATCTTTTTTTTTTTATGTTCCTTCGATTGGATCAAAAAAGGAAACTTTCTGTTTGTGACTTTCTAATAAAGATAAAAAAATTTCTCTTTGTACCTCTGCGACTTTCTATTACTTCAGAATCAAAACCATTGTTGGTTACCAATCATTTTCTGCTCCCTCTCTCTCTAACTCTTCCATCTTTCGTTGATTTTCTAGATTTAGAGAGAGAAAGTCTAAAGTAATACGAAACCAAAATTGAATATTTTAATTTTTGATGTAATTTTTATCAGAACTGTTCTGGACAGAGAAAGCTTCATACTGGTCAAGAACAACGGCCGATTCAAATAAAAAGAGTGTTAACAATTTTTTATTTATTTAAGTGAGAGATGGGATCTTTTGTTATATACGCGCACGTTCCCAAAATTTATGGTTCGTTCGATTTAGTCCTACTTAATTAGAAGATATTTTTTTGATACGATGCCGTTTGATGAGTTTGACTATCATCAACGATCCCGCCCAAGACAGCTTAACGAACTCTTAGCTTAACGAATCATTTCAAAAATAATACTTGATTTTCTGCTGATGTTAGCTCTGTATCGTACTGTATATATGATATAAATGATATAAAGAAATGATATAGTTCCTATGAGCGATAATCATTAGTTTTAATTTTAATTTCTACATTTTTTCTCGTATTGAAACGTAGACTCCAGTTATGAGTGAAATGAAAAGTCTACGATCATATCATAGTATCATACTACGTGCATATATTGCCTTTTTGTTTCTTTTGTTCTCTTCTACACGCCTCTCGAAACTCTGAGTCAAACTATATATCTCAAGTACGATTTGATTTATGATAATATTCTAAAAACATCATAGATTCATGTTCCGATATTAAATCGAACTCAAACGATCAAACGTGCATTAACGAAACCCTTGTTCCAAAATTCCAAAAAACAAAAGACAAAAAAACAAAAACATGCATTAACGTGACAACTCTTCAGCCTGAGACCATCTTTGGTCTAAATGATCAGCTTTCCCCCAATGCTCCTTTCCAGCTCAAAAACAGAAAAAAAATTGATATCAGCTCCATTGTTTTTGTTTGTTGGTAACAAAATATCGACCATAAGCTCTATTGTTCAATCTTAAAAACTAATATTCATGGAAAGACACTAAAAAAGAATCTCACTTTGCATAGTTTGATGTAGAAGAAAATACTGCAAAAACATTTGCGCATTTTCCCCAACTATATAAGATCCAAAAGATATCTCTTAATTCTCAAGCTACAATGTCAAGAGGCCAATTTGTTACATCCACCGAATTCAGGCTTGAAGTTGCAACATTAAAAGATGAACAAATGCATAGGTATAATGAGAGTCGTAAAAAAAAAAAAAGGCTAAGAGAACTAATTAAGATAAAACATAGCATGATCAACAAATCCACATCCATTCATGTTATGACATTTCTATATAACCAAATAGGTAATTTGAACATCAAAACGTTTAAAAGAGGAACATACCCCACATCAAATGGTTACGGTAAGACATTTGACAATCTTGGATGAAACGTCTAAAGCAAGCGCACGATTAGACGACAAAATCTTTCCCCAAAACTCTCCTTCTTGGCGCCTTTCCAATTCAATCACCGTACTGATAATCTCCGTAACCCCCTTATCACCAACGTTAATCAAAACCGCGAGTTTACCGCCATAATTCGCCAGCCTAGACCATAAATACTTCTCATGTAGATCTTCCACACCTTTCAAAACACTCCAAACCTTTGTACTCGGATCATACACGTAAATATGATTCTTCTCTCCAAAAGAGTACAACATGTCGTCGATCACGCATGAAGCAACCCTCCATCCTCTATTCAACGCAGTTTCAATCTCCCATCTCTTCTCTCTAGGATCATAAACAAAGCTATTGTCTCGATCCATGACGTATTTTTTTCTCATGCATCACAAAACTCTTGATCGTTCTCTCATACAACTCCACATTCCATGGACCAGAAACACTCTCCCAAGTCTTCGTCTCGAGATCGAACACTTCGATCCAATCAACGGAACGCGCCTCGCACCCTCCCATCACATACACCTTCCCGTCTATAATACCCGTAGCCGCGCAGCCACGTGCCACACGCATGCTCGGGAGAGAACGAGACGTGTGACACGGAAACCGACAGTCGACTACGAAGGCATTAGAGGTAAGCTCTCCATCGACGCATCCACCAAAAACGTACATCTCGTAACCGACAGCGATCACGGAAGATCCCCAAAAAGGAATACGAGGGAAAGAAGGTATAGGAACCAAAACAGATTCGTCTTTGAAAGGCTTTTGGTTGAGAGAGTACCAACAATGGGTTTCTTCGAGGCGGAGTCTCAAGGCGACGTAAATAACTTTTTCAGCGCCTTGTTCGAGTGAGCGTGCGACGCAAAGCTCACGGGAAGAGATGAGATCACAGAAGGGCTTGGAGACAAGAGATAGTGCTGGATAGTAGCGTCTTGGAACCAAGGCAAAACAGCTGATTGAGATTTCATTTGGTATTGGAAGATCCGAAGACAATGATGAATCGTCGGAATTCTCCATTGGAAACAGCTGATAGTTCCTTATGTGTGAAGTAAGTATGAGGTATCAACTCGTTACTCGACTTGAGTTTATATAGTCAGAAGAAAGTAATCTCGTTTTAGCATTTATGGCTGTTTTTATTACTTTTATATATTAATTGGGTCGTCAATACTAACGTTTCGAGTGTATAAACTTTAATCACATTCAATGTCAAGGTAGTGGTAGGGACTAGGGGGTGGTGAATTCGGGTAAACTGAACCGTTTTGGTCTAAACTAAACCTAAAATTTGATCATACCGAAGCTAACGATCTCGATGTTGTAAATGTATATTTTTATATAATCTTCTCCAAACCATATTCAAACTATCTAGACTTAAACATGTCTCCTCTTGTTTACCAAAAAAATAAAAACTATCTTAGACTTAAAAAGGATAAACTGAAACTAGCTACAATGTATCACACTGAAATCGATTCACCTTTTCTTGTTTGCTGGTAACTTGTGTTTTAGAAAATAAAATAGAAAACCGAAAAGTCCAAACCAATATCGCTCGAGAACCAATCAGCCGGAAACATCACTCGTAGTTCTAACCTAGTTAGTGGAGTATAGAAACGTAAAAAACGCAAATTACGGAAAAGAATCTAATGCACGAAACATTATGGTCATAAAGTCATAGTTAATGGCAAAAGAAATAGAGATTGCATAATTTGTATTCAACGCCATTCACATCATTGCATGCATAATCGGTGATGTTTCGAGTTTACTTGATAATTTTCACTCAAGTGAAGAGTTTGAAAGAAAAGAAAGATAAAGCGGTTTTAGAAGACTAAGAGAAAAATGTTACAAATTAATTTTTGCAACATTAAATTACTGTATAGCAAGAAGTAACATTTTAATACAAACTTAGATCTCGCAACTTGTTGAACCGCCCTCCTAAGTCCTAACCCCTGAGAGTTGCCACATACTGACGTACACAACAGTCTGTGGTTAGTGTCGTCACTTGCAGTTGCTGTCAGATTCACTGGGCCAAAAGTTGAATTAACTTACGTAGGCCTAAACATGAGGCCCAATAATTATCAAACACGGACGAGACAAGACGAAGGATATACATGTCATTTCGGGAATAAAGATATTTTAAACGCAGATATTTTTGCTCGGAACGAGGAGAAAAAATCTTTGTTTTCCAAAAACCTCACATGATGTGGGCCTATCCACTAACCATTTAACCGCACATCTTAATCAGAGTTAAATTGGATCGGACTTGAAAACACACCAATCTTTCAGCAGACCCTAGGAAATATCTAACCCTAGTTATTACGTCAGCTCCTCTATAAATTAAGGTTGCGTCTTATCATCTCAAATCACAAGTCTTTGATACCTATCATCTTTCAGTCCCTAAATTCTCCTCTTAGCAACCAAAAAAAAAAAATGTCGGGAGAAGTTGAGTACCGGTGCTTCGTCGGCGGCCTTGCCTGGGCCACGCAAGACCAGGATCTCGAAAGAGAGTTCTCACAGTTCGGCAAAGTTACCGATTTTAAGGTCCGTTACACGAGAGATCGGACTCCCGGATCCCGGATTCAATCGAGCCGATGATTCCGATGGTTCTGATCCTCGACGGATCTGATTCCGATCTATGTTTCTCTGTTACTTGATTCGATTACTGTTACTATGTTCTCTTTGTTACTGTTACTTAATTTTTCCCATCGGTACGTTAATCTTCCTGCTTTTATGAGCCCGGGGATACGTTCGATATTTTGGGTTATTTAATTGCTTTGCTCAGTCATTTGTGTGATTGCTTTTGCTGATCTGTGGTTTGTTTGATTTTGATTTTGACAGATCATTAACGATCGCGAGACCGGACGATCCAGGGGATTCGGATTCGTGACCTTCGAGGACGAGAAGTCCATGAGGGATGCGATTGAGCAGATGAACGGAAAAGAGCTCGATGGCCGTAGCATCACCGTGAACGAGGCTCAGTCTAGAGGAAGCGGCGGTGGAGGAGGCCGTGGTGGCGGTGGATACGAAAGACGTAGCGGAGGTGGAGGATATGGAGGTGGTGGTGGTGGATACGGAGGTGGCGGCGGCGGTGGATACGAAAGACGTAGCGGAGGTTATGGAGGCGGTGGTGGCCGTGGAGGAGGTGGTTACGGTGGTGGTGGTCGCCGTGAAGACGGTGGCTACGGAGGAAATGGTGGAGGAGGCGGTGGTTACGGAGGAAGCGGTGGTGGTGGCGGCGGCGGCTGGTAATCGAAGAAAAGTAGTTGATACTGCTCTGTTTTCGGTTTAGATTTGGTTCTGCGTCCTTGTTTCTCCGATATTGTTCTGGTTATTGTGGTTTACTTTTTTGATCTTAACAGATCGTTTATGGTCTTGTTTGCTTGAAATGAAATGTTAATTCGCGTGTTGTTCACTAAACTCCCAAGATCTTCCATTATCTGATTTGAGATTTTCAATAACTCACAAATTATTATGCTCGTTCACTATCATGAGCTTGTGTTCTTCGAAGATTCAATTGATGTTCGGTCCCCCATATTATAAAATTCAAATTAAATATTTACTTGTTAATTGTGTCAGTACCACTCACTCTTTATTTGTGTAGAATTTGACCAAATTTGTTAATTGCACGATCTTTTCATTTAGATGTCTCACTATAATTGCGCTCAACGGCGAATTAATGTGACCCGAGTGATTTATTCCAGATTTTTTTGCTAAGATGAGCTACGAACGACAAATAATATACTTCGAATATTCTCTTTACGATTTTCCGTATTAGTTTATAGCATCTTTATACCGTCAAAGTTTTTGGCCCAGTAATTACGCGGCCGGCAAAGTCAAAGAGCCCAATGCACTCTCGCCAAATTTTGAAGGAACGAGGTTATCCCAAATCCAACGATCATATAACAACAATTAAAAAACATATCAAGTAATTTAGTTTTATGATTATGTCTACTCTTCACTGTACTAAAACTTAGAAACGTGTGGGCTGGTAGAGTAATGCTCTGCTTATTCAGTCTGCACCGTCTTGAAAAGGAAGTAAGCTTTGAGTTTACATTATTTGTGCACAGAGATTAAAGAGTGTGAGTTCTTATGATGAAAAACTGTATAAAAGACTAAAAGAATCAGATCAGCCCTCGAACCCTGTATCACGCGAGAAATGAACGAAGCCCTTATAGCATCACCCACAGCTCAAGAAATCAAATCAGCCCTCTTCTCAATCAACCCGGACAAAGCCCCACGGCCAGATGGATTCTCTGCGAGTTTTTTCCAATCAAACTGGTTAGTCATGGGACCAAAGATAATAAAAAAGATCAAAGAGATTTTTGAAGCCGAAAGCATCCCAAATTCTGTCAATTCAACCTATGTGAGACTAATCCCAAAGGTGCATAGCCCAAAGACAGTAGCGGAGTATCGACCTATAGCCCTATGCAATGTCTACTACAAGATTATCTCGAAAATCCTAACAAGCAGACTCCAACCAATCCTACCTACCATAATATCCGAGAATCAAACGGCGTTTGTGCCCAAGAGGGCTATCTCGGATAATGTCCTCATAACCCACGAAAACCTACATTACCTCAAAACTTCCGGAGCAACGAAGCACTGCTCCATGACCATCAAGACGGACATGAGCAAAGCGTACGATCGACTTGAATGGGACTTCATAGTGGCGGTGATGGAACGGATGAGCTTCCATCCGAAATGGATTAACTGGATTCTCCAGTGTATCTCCACAGTCTCCTATTCCTTCCTCATTAATGGAGCTGCCCAAGGACGCGTCTTACCCCAAAGAGGCATCAGACAGGGCGATCCCTTATCACCGTTCATCTTCATCTTATGCAATGAAGTCTAAAAATGCTTTCATCTTATCTTCATCTTATCAAAAGTGCTTTCAGGCCTCTGCAAGAATGCACAAACGAACGGATCATTACCAGGAATCACTTACTGTTTGCCGACGACACCATGTTCTTCAATAAAACAAGTCCAAAAAGTTGTGAATCACTACGAGCGATCCTACAAAAATATGAAGAAGCGTCAGGACAACAAATCAACCTCTCAAAATCCTCGGTTACATTTTCCAGGAAGACACCACAAGAGATAAGAACACGAGTTAAAGCTACCCTAGGAATTGAAAAGGAGGGAGGGCAAGGAAAATACCTTGGTTTACCTGAGAGCTTCGGACGCAGGAAAAAGGACTTGTTCACCGTGATAGTAGACCGTATTCGCCAACGAGCTATAAAGTATTCCTCAAGATTCCTCTCAGCGGCAGGGAAGATGACAATGATCAAATCTGTATTATCAGCCATCCCCACATACGCAATGTCCTGCTTCAAGCTCCCAGCAGGACTCTGCAAACGTATACAATCCGCTATTACCCGATTCTGGTGGGATACAACGATAGGAAAGAAGAAGATGTGTTGGTTATCATGGACCAAACTCACCAGATCAAAGAAGCAAGGGGGTCTCGGTTTTAGGGAAATTCAAAGCTTCAATGACTCGCTCTTGGAAAAGATAAGCTGGCGAATCCTTCAAAACCCGTCCTGCCTCCTTAGCAAAGTCCTTCTCGGCAAGTATTGCAAGCACAAAGTTTTTCTCGACGTTCCCATCACCTCCTCCACATCCCATGGTTGGCGTGGGATTCTCATTGGAAGAGATCTCCTTAAAACCCGGTTGGGTCGAGCTATTGGTGATGGACTCTCCACGTCGCTGTGGAACGACCAATTGCTTTCCTTTAAAATGCCTTCCCGACCAATGGGACCACCCAGAGCCATGGACCAGAACCTGAAAGTATCAGATATTATTAATGAGCAAACAAGAGAGTGGAACCATGAGAAGATCGGAGAGCTCTTACCGACCCATATGGAGGAAATCCGAGCCCTAAGACCGAGCAAAAGAGGTGCCTCTGACTCCTATTTATGGCTCCCAACAAAATCTGGTGAGTATACGGCTAAAACAGGTTACTACGCGGCGATGGAAAGGGAGGCAGAACCACACCTACATCAAACCCCAAACCATCTAAATTGGGACACTGACATTTGGCAAACGAAGGTCTCACCTAAACTAAAGGTCTTCCAATGGAAAATAGTGCAAGAAGCCTTACCCATAGGAGAGAATCTACTTAACCGTGGAATCCTTGACAATGCCTGCTGTGTGTACTGCGGAGAGCTGGAGACGACTGAACACCTCTTCCTCCACTGTGAATTTGTGCAAAAGGTATGGAACCTAGCCCCTTTCTCGATTAACATCGAACCACCCACTCTCCGATCTTTCACCAATACCCTAGTTTCATCCAAAGACTGGATCTGTCTCCTACCAATCGGAATTGGAGCTGGACCGCTCTTCCCATGGATTTGCTGGACACTTTGGAAAGCACGAAACTATCTTATCTTTGAGGAAAGACCATTCTCACCCACAGAGACCATGAACAATGCGATTGTGGAAGCAAAGGAGTGGCAGCAAGCGCAATCGGAGCCCCAAAAGAAAACCCTGAGACATGCACAATTGAATCAAAACGCGACCCCACCAAACTCGATCCTCTGCTTCACCGATGGAGCATGGAGCGAGATAAATGGAATCGGAGGCCTGGGGTGGGTGTTCGTAGACGGTGAAGGCACAAATATTGACTCGGGTCAGGGAGCCGAACAATTCATTTCCTCCCCGCTCATGGCCGAAGCTCTCGCGATCCGATCGGCGCTCCAACATGCATTGGAGAAGGGTTTCTCACAAATCCACATCAAATCTGACGCTCAGGAAGTCATCCGAGCTATCACAAAGCAAGAGCTAGTTAAAGAACTCTACGGAGTCCTCTTTGACATCAAAACTCTTGCATCTCTGTTTGATTCGATATCATTCAGCTCTATCCCGCGATCGGAAAACACCATCGCCGATACAATGGCAAAAATCGCAAAAAATCGTTTAGTCTCTTTACTTTCCTTCTGGGACCCATTCGATGTAATTGCCAACTAAGTTTAATAAAATGAAGTATTTGCTGTTAAAAAAAAAAAAAAAACTAAAAGAATCAGAAACAAGACCAAGTGTTAACTCGAGAAATTAGTTCGTCAAGTTGCAGAAGGACCAAAACCACTTGGTGGGGACTGTGGAATATAATAATTAAAAGTGTTTTTTCTCCTACATTTTATTCTTGGAAAGCTACAGTGACAATTTAGACCAATCATCAACGTCTAGGCAACGTGTTGCATATTTGGCCTTGGTTTCTTCATTATAAGAAAAATGCAACTTGAAGCTGGAGATATGGAACAAAATCCATCAGATCTTACCCCAAATGCAACTGTTCGTATCACCAAAGTAAGATGCAGGGTATCCATATTGCGTAACAATAAGTTCAGACTTTTCTGAAAACTATTCATTTTACAGCTATAGAGATTGCACAAATTTAAGCTGAAACTTTTATGTGAGGATGTGTATGTGTATGTTGTTCAAAAAAAAAAAAAAAAAAAGGATGTGTATGTTCTAACCGATGATGAAAATTTAATATATATGTCGTGAGCTGCCTACTTGGAGAATCCTACAGCAAATATATCACCGCCTAGAATCAGATGCAAAATGTGTAAGTAAATGAACTTAGAACCAAATATCAGTGATTACTTTGGGATCTTTAGATACTGATCTCTCTCCACAATATTTTCTGATATTATCTCTCTTTTTGTTCACAAAAGCGATTTATATAGAGACAAGGACTTAAAAATTCTCATCGTTCTTGCAAACTCATCTTTCTTTATAAATAGGAAGCCTTCTGCAACATCATCAGTGCACATATCATCCCTCTTGACTTGTAATCTTCCCATCCACTAATCAGCTATATTATTAGTATAGCTATACACAATGGCCTCAAGCACAATGTCTTCTCAAAGATCTGGCTCGTGGACGGCTAAGCAGAACAAAGCCTTTGAACTGGCCCTATCAACCTATGACCAGGATACTCCTAACCGTTGGCAAAATGTTGCCAGTGTTGTTGGTGGAAAAACAACAGAAGAGGTAAAGAGACACTATGAACTTCTTGTTCGAGATATCAACAGCATTGAGAACGGTTATGTTCCATTCCCAAACTACAAGACTAGTGGAGGCTGCACCAATGGCAGGCTGATTCATGAGGAAAATAGGTATAAGACACTATATTCTTTTCATAATCTCTAAGTCTTAATTTTAACTAAGATGTACACCTATATTGAGATTATATAATCAACATCTCGACTCTAAGTCTGTAATTATTCCCATTTTGTTTATGCAGAGTGAGAAATATGAGACTGCAGTGAAAAAAAGACCAAACTACGTGAATAAAAAAGGATACACTTATCGATTCTTCTCTCAACCATCTATGCCATATGTTAATGGCTTATTGTTTTTGTCTATCTCCATATTTCCCATTTTTAATGAAAATTCCAAATCCATTATAAACCATTGTCGTAGTTTTAACCAAAATTTAGCACGAAAATCTGCCATTTCTGATCACAAATTTGTTTCTATAGACTCACGCAGACATGGCGGGAAGTTTGATTCCTTGAAAAAAAAATATAACAATGAAGTGTTTTGTGGGGAGATATGGGCCTAAGCCCATTTGTATGACTAAAATATAAACGTTAAGCTAAGCCCTTTCTTCTCCTGTCATTTCTGGTTGACGATAAGCCATTTCACAACCGACGACGGTTATGCCTCCTCTTTCCGCCGGCTCGATCGCCGATGAACCGCCGCATAAAAAACTGGTAGTACCGGCGCCGTATTCTCTTTCACAACTCCCATCGGAAATCGTTGTCAGTTGCTTAGCACGCGTGCCTAGATGCTACTTCCCGTCGATCTCGCTCGTCTCCACGATCTTCAGGCGTCTCATCGCTTCGCCGCAGATCTACGTCGAACGGTCAGTAATTCGCCGAACTGAACAAGTCCTTTACGTAGTGCTTAGATCTCACGCCGCAGAAACCCCTCGATGGTACACTCTCAATCTCAAGCCCTTCGGAAATGACTCCGAATCGACGGGAATCACCCATAAATTGGTTCCGATCCCGTCGTTCCCTTCGATTCCTTGCTGGGGAATGTCAATCGTCGCCGCCGGTTCTGAGATATACGTAATCGGCGGATGCATCAATAACAATTTGGTCTCCACTGTGTTTGTCATCCAATGCCCATCTCACACCTCTCGCTTCCTCCCTAGCATGAAGCAGGCACGTGGCTGCGCCGCCGCGGGAATCGTCGACGGGAAATTGTATGTGATCGGTGGTTGCAATCCGCTGTCGTTGAATTGGGTCGAAGCTTTTGACCTCAGGACTCAAACCTGGGAGACGGTGACGGGTATGTATAATGTGGAGGTGCACGAGAAAACCATCAGAAGCTTTGTGATAAACGATGAGATTTACATAATGGATCGGAAGAACAGCTTTGTGTACGATCCTAAGGAAGGTAGATTGGAGAGTGACAATATGCTGGACAGTAAATGGAGTGTGGGATCTTGTGTTATCGATAGCAAGGTGTACACTTTTGGCAGCAAGAACAAGATATGGGTGTTTGATCCGGTGGCGAGGGATTGGAGTCGCGTGAATGGTCTCGAAGAGCTTCCTAATAAGCGTGATGGTTCTAGAATGGCGAACCATGGTGGGAAGCTTGCAATTTTGTTCAGCCTTAGAAAGGGTTCGACGGAAATTTGGTGTACAGAGATCGGATTGGAGATGAGAGAAGGAGGAGAGATTTGGGGGACGATCTTGTGGTCTAGTCTTGTGGTTGATTTGAATGCTCCTTCCACCATTGTGCAATCTCTAGCTGTAACGATTTGAGGGATTGTAAAGGTATGCCTCTGACTCATATAATAACCTTGGCTTTGTTATATTATCGAATGTTGATTTCTGTGAAATTGCGTTTTGTTCTTCTCTTGAGGATTTGATTAAAGCTTTTGCTCCAATGTCAAATAACCATATTTGTAACAATAGCAATTTTATACTGCTTTCATGAGTTTGCCAGTTCTATTGGTTTATTCATCAACTTGACCTTTCATTAACAGTATCGTGTTCATGTATGTTGCAGCCTTAAGCTCTGAAAAACTTGTGAAGCAGCTTGGTCTGATCAAGGATGCAAGATGAAGCAACACACCAGGGTTCAAGCAGTAAGATGTGGAAACCAGAGCCAATACAGATGTCTTTTGGATCTTTGGGATAAATGCTGAGTATTTGTGCTATTTCTTGGCCTTGTTTCTATGTTGTACAATATATGTATGTGATTTTGTTGTTTGATGAATACATTATGTTACCTGTCGTTTAAACAGAATAAACCAAGCGCTTTTGAAATGTGTGACCGCTTGAGTCATGTACTATAGGTTAATACTTGGGTAACCTTGAAATTGTAAATGGAAATGTTAGAAACTTAGAATAAGTAAAGTTGATATAAGAGCAATCTCAAAAGTTATCTAATACCTTGATAAAGTTGATTTACATTTTTTTTTTTGAAAGTTTGATATGATGCTAAACAAGAAACACATGGTGATCCTTAAAGATCTAACTCCGTTAATCCGACACTGTTGTTTGGAGAGGCAAATGACTCTCGACTCCCTTGGCTTCCTCGGCTTGCTTCTCTGCCACGGCCTTGGATAATCCAAACATCTGAAATCAGCAAACTTTAAGTTAGGAGATAGATGGTCTCCAAATCAGAAGAGACTTGTCACATATATAATGTCAAGCTCAACGTTTAATCATAAAGCACAAACTGTATTGGCAATTTCACGTCTGAAACTGTGATTTCTACTAAACACACAACTAGACCAAAAAGAGAGTTGAGAAAGAACCTTGGTGATGGTCTTTTGGAAACAAGTCTTGTGTTCATCCATAGAGGCATGTATGAACTCATCGATGTGATCTCTCACGTCCTCAAAGAATGTGGCATCATCCTTTACTTTCTTCCTACATGAAGTCATAACCGGTTTCGGTGGGATCTCGGTTTGATTTTTCTGGGTCTCCATTTGTGTTGGTGCCCTGCAAACAAAACACAGAACAAGAATGATTAAACAAAATACAAAAATCAACAAGGGTTATGCCCTTTCGCAAAGTCTTCACATATCTAAGTATTTTATGGTGAAGCAATATCTCTGATTGAATTCCACAATCTAAGTAAAGCTCTCAAAGCGATAAGCCCAAAGATTGATCCTTGGCGTTGGGTGTTGCTCAAAATCAAAGCAAAATCACATCCAAAACAACAAATTCCACGACGATTACTAGAATAAGCAAACATATCCCCACAAAAAAATCGATCGCGAAGAACCCTAAACGAAAACTCCACGATTCAAAATATAATAACTGGAAAATTACATGTCCAGTAAGAGATGATTGTATCAATTCCTAAACATCACTCTCCGTTATCCGCAATCAATTAGTTTTAACTTAACCACAAACAAGGCAAGGAATCGAAGAGAAAGAGCTTCGTGATAAAAATCATTTACCTCACACTCTTGCTTCTAGAGTTTTCTTCGTTTCTCCTGCTAATAATCAGCTGCAGCTAGAAGACGCTACAAACAAACACAAACACAGTTAGTTTTGTCTGGGCGTTAAACTAAATGGGCTTAAATAATAGGGCCTCATTAAAAGCTTTCTTGTCTACTCGGACCGTGATGAAACGGCCCATTTTTACTTTCCTTGCAATTAAATCAGACTCTCTTTTTCCTTTTTATTCCCTTCATCCAAAATCGAATCGGAATTGGAAATTCATGCCTATATAAGAAATCTGTTCGATCTCCCCTATCCTCCTGACCTCCTTGATTCAAATTCATTCACTCTTTTTCCCAATAAAATCAGAAAACGCTGAGAATGGACGCCGGCAGGGATTGGAAGAAGAAGAACGGCGCGGCGGGGGCGGCGTTTGAGCAGAGTCTGAGAGAAGCTCGAGAGAGGCGAGAGGCTGAGATGGAGCCAGAGACGGCGGAGCTTGCGGCCTACAGACTGGCGCGGCGGAGGGAGTTTGAGGAGAGGGCCCGCCGCCGACCATTCAGTATCCGAGGGTGGTTGGAGTATGCGCGGTGGGAAGAGTCGCAGAATGATTACGATCGTGCAAGGAACGTGTGGGCACGAGCCTTTGAAGTCAGTATGAGTATGATGGACCATACGGTCTGGATCGAGTATGCAGAATTTGAGATGAAGAACATATCTGTGGACAGCGGGAGACTAGCTTGGCTTCAAGCCGTCAGTTGTGTCCCCGACGTGGACGAGCTCTGGCACAAGTCCATCGAGATGGAGGAGAAGCTTGGGAATATCGCCGGAGCTAGAAAGGTATTGGACCGGTGGATCAACAGGTTGCCGCGTGCGGGTGAACAAGCGTGGCTCTCGTATATCGAATTCGAGCTCAGGTATAACGAAATCGAGCGCGCGAGATCCATGTACAACGCATTTGTGTTTCACCATCCAAAAGCTTCTGCCTTTATCCGATATGCTTGCTTCGAGATGAAGTGTGGTGAGGTTGAGCGTGCCAGGAATGTGTACCAACGCGCCACCGAGAAGTTGGCATTGGTGGCAAACTCTGCACTCGCATCAGAGGCTGCTAAAGAGGATGCTGCGTTGCTCTCTCTCGCCTTTGCTGAATTCGAACATCGGGCTACCTGCATCCACGACTTTGCCAATCTACAAGTTTGCGAATGATCACATCCCTAGCTTCATCTTCTCTTTTAAGGTTTTTTTTTTTTTTAATTCTCGTCACTGTTTGCTTTGCTTTTCGCATAAAATTGTATACTTTTAAGCTAACTATTTAATTTATATGACTTTAACGCAGGGCGCTTCATAGGGCGCTAAGGTAAAGTTGGGATTTAAATAAATCAAAACAAAAATAAAACAGAAAAGCCTACGCTTTACATTGGCGTTACAAGCGTCGACGCCAACGGGTCACGTGGCAGAAGATGATTGGCTGTCATTTTTCTTCTTCATTATTCTGTTTTGTTTCTCTCTCCTCCCTCTCTCTTCGCCGTTGCTCTCCTATGGCGGATTCGCGATTCCACGGTAATTCGAATGATTCATCGATTTCGCACAAAAAATCGGTCCAATTATCATGCCTTCGGTGGTGGGTCTTTCCTAATCTCCGTGAAACGGTGCGAATCGGCGAAGAACACCGGAAGATCAACAGTTCTCAATCAGCGATTGTTTCTCCTCTATGCATGGTAACTTTTTCTTCCACAATCGGCCTTATATGGTGGTCAATTAGGGTTTAGGAGTTTATTCAAGTTCATGTCTGATTCGAATTGATCTTCTTTTCATTCGTTCCTTTTACTTATTAGCTCATGTTTTGTCCTAAAATTTTGGCTTGTGTTGTTGTTTATTTTGGTTTCTGGTGGGCACAGAGATGGAGCTGTTGACAACGACAACAACAACAAGGACGTGTTTACAGCTGTTGACCAAGCTGAGATTACAAAAGATGTTTGCTTGATGTATGATTTTGTGAATCAGCATTTACAGGAGGCCACAAGGTCGTTACATCAGCTTGAAAGAGAAGTGAGAATTTCTTGTGATCAAGTGATCTTTTGTTAAAACCTTTCTCTGTCCATATCTTGTTTTGAATCCAGGGTTTCCGACCTAAGCTTGGAGGAAGATGATGTTCTGAAGCTAGTAAGTGAAAAGAGTGAGAACAGAGTTGTAAGGAATATAAAGGCTTCAATGAAATGCAGTGATAGAGAAGTTTCCAAGCCTGCAACCGAGAGCTTCTCTTTCAGAATTCCTCCATCAGAAAACATTGAATCTCAAGGAAGGTCGGATCTTCCGGGAATAGATGTGTTGGTCTCAGCTGCAAAGAGAAAGAGCCGCCTCTGGTCACAGCCAACTGTCAGATTGATGTTAAGATAGAAACTGTGTTTTGTTTTGCAGGTTTGTTTCATGTCTCAACCGTTGATGCTACCTCATCGATCTTAATCAGCAAGCAAATAAAGGACACCAGAGCATTGTCAAGGCAAGCCATATGCTCTCAGATGCAATAAAAGCATTGTGCTTATTACCAATCGATCATACATATATAAGTATGTAACATACCACAAGCAGCTGAAAATTGTAACAAAAGTTTCCTCTCTTGATACGCATTTCTCCTCCTCTTTTTTTGTTTGTTTTGTTTTGGTTTGACAAACATACACATCTATCTCCCTCCACTAATAGATTAATCAAAACACATCTCTTGTTTCTCTAAGCAAGAACTGTGTTTTTTTTACTTGGAAATTGCAGTGGTGGATGATAAGTTTGTCAAGGAACCAGTGAAAATGCAGATGCATATTGAAAATGCTAACAGGTGCAGGAGACTCTATAAGCACCCCTATAAGCACTCTCCATTAGAGGAGAGAAAACAGAGAATTTTTAATAGTGTTGCTTAACCCAATTTTAATAATAAAAAATCTTGTAAGCACTTTTATAAGCTCCGTGCGTTAAGCATGCTCTAATTGTCGTTTTAATTGTCGTTCAAACTATTGATAAAGCAACGGATTAAAAAGTCCGATTTTTTGGGATCATTTCTCATTTGCATCTCTCTCTCTCTGTCTGGACAAATCTGAGTTTTCAATCTCCGCATCGAAAATGGCGAATAAGAGCAAGATTCTGTTCATCGGAGGAACGGGTTACATCGGGAAATATATAGTGGAAGCGAGCGCGAGATCTGGCCACCCAACCCTTGTTCTCGTTAGAAACTCGACGCTCACTAGCCCCTCCCGATCCATCACCATCGAGAATTTCAAGACTCTCGGCGTTCAGTTTCTTCTCGTTAGTGCTCCTCTTCTTTTCCAGTTTCATTTCATAGTGTATTTTTAATTTGGTTTAACCAATAGTTGGCTGCTTCTGTTTTTACGAAAACTGGATAGGGAGATCTTGAGGATCATACGAGTCTCGTGAATTCGATCAAGCAAGCAGATGTTGTGATATCTACGGTTGGTCACTCGCTCTTGGGACATCAAGACAAGATCATATCTGCCATTAAAGAAGCTGGTAACGTTAAGGTAACAAAGACAGACAAACAAAAGAAAACATGTCTAATGTACTTTTGCCTTGTTACTGTCATGTGAAAATCTTGTCCCATAAGAAGAATTGAAAAAGATATAGACAACATTCATCTTCATTTTGAAAAGATTGACACTTGAGCCCATCCCTAATTGAATGTGCTACTTTCATTATTGATTGAAATGCACCGTTTTCAACATCTCCAGAGATTCTTTCCCTCGGAGTTTGGAAATGACGTGGATCGTGCTCACAGTGTTGAGCCTGCTAAATCAGCCTACGCTACAAAGGCAAGAATCCGCAGGAAAATTGAAGCGGAAGGGATCCCATACACTTATGTCTCTTGCAACTTCTTTGCTGGCTACTTCCTCCCGACTTTAGCACAGCCAGGGGCTACTTCTGCTCCCAGGGACAAAGTCATCATTTTGGGCGATGGAACCCCCAAAGGTCAGAGATTTTTGGTATGATCCTCTTACCAATTTTACTCTGTTTTGTGTTTTTGAATTCTTGGCGGTATTTGCAGCTGTGTTCAACAAGGAAGAAGACATAGGGACTTACACAATCAACGCTATAGATGATCCAAGAACCTTGAACAAGATCTTATACGTTAGGCCACCGATGAACACTTACTCGTTCAACGACCTCGTCTCGCTTTGGGAGAAAAAGATTGGAAAAACACTCGAAAGAATCTATGTTCCAGAAGAACAAGTCCTCAACCAGATCACAGGTTTTCATCTGAAAACCTTTCTTCTTCCAGTTTTGTTTATCTATTGTTATGTCCACTGGTGGGGTTTAATGTTTTTCTTCTCTTTTTTCATCCCGCAGAAGCTTCGCCTCCAGTCAGCGTGATGCTATCACTTTGTCACTGCGTTTTCGTGAAAGGAGGACAGACAAGCTTCCAAATCGAACCTTCGTTTGGAGTAGAAGCTTCTGAGCTTTACCCTGATGTCAAATACACTAGTGTTGATGAAATCCTCAACAACTACGTCTAAAGCTTAGTAGCTTAACCCAAGTCACTCCATGAACTGTTTCCAGTATGGTGTCAAAATCCTTTTGTTTTTTTCTTAATAATCTTTAGTTTTGGTTTTCAGGCTTATTAACTTGTCTGTTTCTCCTGTATGATAAATCCAAAATCCAATCAACCGAACTGGTGGTTTTATGATGATGGCTTTGGAACCGGTTTGAGATAGTTATGAATCTCTTTTTGTATATTGATTGGTATTCCGACGAATTCACATGGTCATGCGAGTTAAGTCAAAACGAATCATATTTACAGAAGAGGTATACCATTGCAACTCGTTGATAAAACTAACAGTCTAAGACGAACAATTATCATCCGAGCTAAAACAAATTTAATTTTCATCCTGTTTTCTCTTGTTCTTCCTCTAAATTGTAGGAGAGCTGCATAGTTTTGTCAATACAAAAATAATCTAAAAGACAAATTTCATTTCCTTGCAAAGACAAAAGTGGCCAGGTCATTCCGCACGTGAGCCTCCGGTGCTCCGTCCACCATATTTCTACCACACAAACCAAGAAAAGTCGTCAATATAACCAAGAAAACAACAAAGGCTTTTGGAATCAACAAAGCATAAGTAGAGACGTTAACAAGACTCTCAACATTGATGAACTAACCTGTTTCCCCAAGCTGAAAGGTATGTACTTGTACTTGATCATGTGGGAGATCTGTCGTCTCATGGTGAGCACAAAGAGAACGACCCAATAGCAAAGCAGAATCGGCCAGAACACAGGCACATCAAACACCGAAAAGAATGTCATGACAAAGGCGATGCAAAAAGCCTTTGTCATCGAGTACCTGACATCACAATGCAAGTCATTGAAACTCTATATAGTAAACCATCACTGATAAGCAACAAGTATCGAGTTGCATGTTCATGTTATAAGTTAATACCAGAATTTGAACTCGGGGAGTCGGCGAATAAAAGGCTTGAACTCATCAGAGCCTCTAGTAGGAAGAGTAGGCCCATCCGAGACCCCAGTGGCCTCAGGATCAACGAGAGGGGACAAGAAGCCGATAAGCAGATTCAGAAGGTAGATTCCAAGACCGTAGGCGATGATGTAGAAACCCTGAAGATAGAAAACCCTCAAGCAGTAGATAAGCGCGACGACAAGAGTTCCGATCCACCTATACGTTGCGTGAGGCGTAGTCTTGTCAAGATAATGTTGGTAAATCCTCCATGCCTCGTGTGCTCGCTGCTGCACAGGCGTCGCCGCGGAGCCACTATCATCCCCTCCGCTTCCGTCCATCTAATGAGATATTCGAAACCTATAGCATTGACAAAACAGTTTTGTTTGCTGGTCAATTCCACTCTTGTTATTGAGCAAATTCAGATAAACCAGAGCTTAAATTGCTTCTCGCTGTATAACTTGAATGACTGACTAGCTTTAACTTGATCTACAATAAATTACATTCCGAATAGCTTTTAACTTGTCAGATAATCACATTTTTTCCAGCAATTAATGTAAACCATAAGACTCTAAGAAGATGAGTGAACCTAGAAACATAGTCGCTGCTCGAAATCGAATCTGAAAAGTAACAAGGAAACATGATATCTGCAGCTGTAACGGAGCATTGACTATCGCTTAGCTAATCCATCTCAAGAGATTCAATCAAACCAATTTCAGATCTCGGTCAATTCTAAAACGATTCCAACTAAGGCACCAAAAATCAATCAAATGATAAAACCCCTAAGAATCGATCGAAACACGGATAACCAAATTCTCAGATGACTGCTTTGAAACGAAAGATTGAAACACTTACGGAAGAGGGTGAGCTACACTTATGAGAGCTGTTTATCCGAATGGAGCGAAGAACAAGCAGATCTGAGAACGATTGACGCAACTCCAAATGAAGGACAAGGATTTGATATCGGACGTTTTTTTTTTTTTTTTACGTTTTTCGTTTTTTTTTTTAATTTTATTGTTTTCCTTTCCTTTCCTCGTTGGTTTATTTATTTACGAAATAAGGCAGCGTTAAATTATATTTTTGACCCCAACCTTTTTATCAGTATCAAATCAGCCCTTTATTAAAACAAAGGATAAGTCGTAACCTTTTTATCAGTATCAAATCAGCACTAAATATAACCTTTTTCTTCTTACTTGAATCAGCACTAAAGATTCTTAAGATTTCATTGTAAAGAGAAGGGACAAACTATAAATTAAGATTATTTGAATTTTCATCGCTACTTCGCTAGATGACTAAGGTGTATTGATTCGACGGATTCGACGGTCTATTGCTTCTTCTTCACGCAAAAGCTGATTCTCCTTGCGACTGCGGCAATGCTCGCAGCATTCAGCGGTGAACAGGCTCTTCCACATGACAATCAGCGTCGCAATTGGAATTTGCAGAAGATCCCAAGGCTTTGCATCGAAGTCAGGATGATTACCGAGGCCGCCCCATTAATCATACCTAATCAGAGAAGAGAAAAATAATTAGATTTATACTCCTTCTCGTAAGAAATAGTTTACATCACAAAAGTTTACAGCGTTAGTTTGTTAATTGTTTTACCTCGGTCTTTAATACGGAGCAGCTCTGAGTTTGCGGAGATGCAAAAGTAGAGAGAGACGGCGGCGAGTATGAGACGCCAGAATCCTCCTCCCTTGTCCGTAGGCAAATCGGACTTCAGAACCGTGTAGCCATAAACGACGATCATGTCCAGAAAGTGGCCGGCGAGCGTCCGTACATGACGCATCTTCTCAAAGAGGTTGGTTATGGGCCTCCACCTCGTCGGACGCAGGTCGGACAGTGGCACGATCAAAAAGACCAGTTGTATCGTAAAGATATACACGAGGTTCTCTACGTTCACGTCATCATCTGCGAAGAAGAAGGTTTCGAGGAAAAGCCCCGCCAGGAGGGACCATGCCATTGCTTGAAAAGCCAACGCATACTTGTTGTTTAGGAACTTGGAAAGATTTTGGTGGGCGGTGTATCCTAACATAGTTACTGGTTTTCAAAGCTCTCTGTTTTTTTCTTGTTTCTTACTCTGTCTCAACAAGCTCAGCTCTGTTCTGTTTATATAGAGACAGATAGCTGTTTGAACCGACCGGTTCACATTTCTCTACACCGACGTTACAATGTTTTATTAACCTAGTTGTTCACATGTCCACATCGGACTAATTCCATTCTGAAAAAGTTCTACTCGTTTTCCTCGTAAACCTTTTTCTAAATAGAAAGGCTTTCTCGCAACTGAGGACATTTTTTCAACACATCATTTATTTATACAGTTGGAGGAGAATCAAATTAAGTAACGACGGTAAACTTATTGATTCTACTACGTTTTTTTTTTTGTAAAGGTCCAAAGCAAATAAAATGACAATAGAACATGTGCTTGTAATTGGCTGAGGGTATATAATGTAATCTAGCTAGACATTTTATATGTTCATTTGATCAATTACAGTACAATGAATCCTTAATTTTCAGACGTACCAGTTTTAAATGAAACGAATGATGTTTATAAAACATTATGCAACTGCTAAGTTGTATTAGTTAAATGATAACAAAATTATAAGAACCTAGCTAGGCAAAGCATACCAACTCATTTTGGTTATGTACATACATGTTCAATCGCACATGATTTACCTCAAGTCAAGTTATACAATACCGAATCCTAAATTTGCAAACTAAACAGACCAACAAGAAACATATAAATTAGAGCATAAGCTGACTAACCAGATTTTCGTTACATGATGGTGTTTAGGAGGGTGATTTGAGTTAGGTGGAGTCCTGCAATATCTTGTTATAGTATTTAATAATGAGTCCACAAAAATTATTGTGGCGCCATATGGTGACCATTGAATCTGAATGCCAAAATTATCCAAAAATAGAAATCTATAATTAACTTATTCTCACTGGGAAAAAATGCGTCATCTCTTCAAGATTTTTGTTCTTTTCCATCTAAATTGTTTTCATTGATTGGACATCTTGGCATTGGTCAATTTGCATGAAAATTGGTTACTCACTTTATCATCATGGGTTTTTCTTCCATCGCTGTATTCTTCTTTATTTGGATGACTCAATTTGGTCTCATAAACTTACCTTTAACCAAAATATATACTCACTCTCTTTAAGGTAAGAAAATACGCGTTAAAAAGTGACACCGTGGAACGCGAGTCGTTAAGTACGTGCTACGTGCCCTGGACGACATATGATGTCACATCAGTCATCTGTCTCTTTCGAATCATTTTTACCTTTTCTCTTTTTTCGGTTGTTTTTTAATTGTTTCCTACCCTCGTTGGTTTGTTTATTTACGAAATTTAGGCCGCGCTAAATTATATCTGATCCCCAACCTTTTTATCAGCATCAACTCAGCCCATTCTTAAAAAATGGATGTTTCTGGTATCATGATGATATTTTGACGCAACTCCAAATGAAGGAGAAGGATTTGATCGGCCCTTTTTTTCCGTTTGTTTTCTAACTGTCGTTGGTTTATTTATTTACGAAAAGACAGCTCTAAATTAGATTTGATTTTGACCCCAACCTTTTTATCAGTATCAGTTCAGCCCTTTTTAACAAAAAAAACGGATACGTCGTCATAAGAGTAAGAGTTTCAATTAATTAACTTAGCTAGAATCGAGTGGGAAGTTAACAAAACAAATCTCATTGTGTATGTTAGTAATAAACTAGTTAAGTGCCATCAAATGACAAAAAAGTTTGTTGTGCGGAGATTATGATTGTAAGACAACAAAATACTACTGTATAAGAAAAACATTTCAGTTCCTTTCTTCCATGATTTAGTCAGCTTGTGAGCCCCTGGTGCTTCGTCCACCATATTTCTGCCACACACACACAAACCAAGAAAACTCGTCAATTGGAAAATCATATATCACCAAGAAAAAAAATACTGTTGGAATTAAGAGAATTCAATAAACTTATAAATCATAATTAAGAGCAATCGAGTCAACCTTTTTGCCGAAGTTCCAAGGGCTGTAATTGTACTTTTGCATGTGGGCGACCGGCTTATTCATCAGTATAAGAAAGCAAGCGACCCAATCGATAACTAGTAGGAATGGCCAGTTGTTGACAGGAACATTAAACACCGAGAAGAATGTTATGAGAAAGGCGATGCAGATAGCATTTGTCGTGGAGTACCTGACATCACAATGCAAGTACTGAAACTTAATAAAGTAAAAAACCAACCATCACTGGGAATATTGATGATGTAACCGTAGAATGCTGAGACGAGAAAGCTTGAATCTGAGCTTTAATATATTATTAAAAAAAAAACGAAAAAAAATTAACAAGAACATATATATGTTGTTATTACCAGAATTTGAATTCAGGGAGAAAGCGAATAAAAGGCTTAAACTCATCAGAAGCTCTAATAGGAAGAGTTGGCCCATCAGAGTCCTCATCATCATCATCATCATCATCAGGAAGGTAAAGAGGGGTCACGAAGTCGACAAACAGAATCACAAGGTAGACTCCAAGAAGACAGGTGATGTAGTAGAATCCCTTAAGATAGTAAATCCTCAAACAGTAGATAAGCACGACCACAAGAGTGCCAATCCATCTATACGTTGGATGAGGCCTAGTCTTGTCTGTATAACCTTGGCAAATCCTCCATGCCTCATGTGTTCGCTGTTTTACATGCGTGGCCACCGAACCACTACCACCTCCGCTTCCCTCCATCAGATGTTCTTGTGATTTGATATCCGACACCTACATAGATAGAGTATATATAAAGTATAAACAAAACAGTTGGTCAAATTACAATCTTGGTATTACAAACTCAGTACGTACTTCAATAGTTTGAGAATGGCTTAAAGAAGCCTAGCTTTTATATAATTTGGAAGAATTTGATTTTTAATAAGTTTTAAGATGATTTTGGGTGAATTAGGAAAATTGTTATGATTTTAAATAAAAATTTCATCTAAAACATTCATATATTTTTAATTAATAAACTCCACTATAACACTTTTAAATCTCAACAAATCTCCTAAAATCAACTAATTAAAATATTTTCAATATTGTGGATTTTTAAGTATATTTTAGAATTATAATTTCAATAACACTAGATTCTAAAACAATTTTGTAGAAATTATGTATGAATAACAAAACATAATAATTGTCATTTTAATACAATTTAATACACCCCAAAAGGAATCAAATCATATATATGAATCAAGACCAATCTTCCCCATATTTTGGACAAGTCAGCACTCCAAAACTTAGACATGTGATACATAATTTTTACTTTAAACAAAAAAATCTAAAGGTTTAATGGAACTCTAATGCAATTTTTGATCATCTTTTGTATTGATAGTTAACTCCTATAAAATTCATTACGTAAAGTGACACGTAATTTACAATATAAATCTTCTAATTTCTTTTGTTTCTTTCAACAAGCTAAGTCATCAGAAATAAGGTCATAGAGGGATTCAGGAACATATGTTAGTAGAGACATGCGACAAAATATGAACTTTGTAAATGAAACTAAGAAGAAAAACAATCCACATCTTATTTCTTTAAAATTGATTTGTTCTCTCTGTGTGAAGAGAGAATGTCAAAAGGAGGCCCACCGATCACTCTTAATTGTAAAGCTTAAACTTTATTTGGTTCCAAGTTTGTACGACTCTTATCGCTTGAAACTCTTCTAATTTACATTACAAGATCACAACTGTCTCTGTTTTCACTTCCGGCAAAAACACTTCAAACCCTCCAGCTAGATTGTTTGGTCGGATTGTTCAGTCAGATAATTCCATACTCATATGACAGTCCCGTCTTTAATGGTGGCCTTTTCGACAACCACAGTGATCCCAGATCGAATGTAGAATCCTTCCTCTGGCCTATCAGCTTCTTGAACATCCTGAAAGCAAAACAACCCATTTACCGTTAAGAATGACGAATCTCCCAAAAGTCTTGATCTATAACCAAGAATCAAGAATGGAGAAGAAAGCATACATCTTTGTTCAAGATCACCACGTTTTTCCCGATCTTTGCATTCTTGTCAATGATGCATTTCCTTCAATGTTATATAAAAGTTGACATAAGAGTTTAAGAATCAAATCAGAGAAAGAATATAAAGATTTGTCACCTGATCTTTGTATCTCGGCCAATGCCAATTGGAACATTGCCTTCCGCGAGCAGAGACGCAATCTCGGATTCGGTTTGGTAACTATCAGCTCCCATCATTAAAGTATCCTGCAAGAACAAATAAATAAAAAAACAGAGCTCAGTTTTTTGAGACCAACAATGTCTTTAAAAAGCTAGGTCTGTTTTCGACACACCTGAAGCTCAACACCATAGTCAAGACGTGACCTTTCACCGATGATGGAACGTTGGACGCTGCATTCTCCCAAGAAACATCCGTGTGAGATTATCGAATCTACTATCTGCAAAATTATCAAACCGATCATCACACCGACTACTAAAATCAAGATTTACAGGCTTAAAGAAGAAAGATATTTACGCGGCATTTTTCTGTTTTGGTGGGTGGTAGAAACCGAGGAGAAGTGTAGAAAGGCGTATTCTGATCGTAAAACTCAAACTTGGGATGCTGCAGAAGAAGAAGAGAACAAATAGTTGGGAGATTGGATCAGAGATAAAAGCAAAAGTTAGAAACTTTTTTTGAGTATTCCTTAATGAAACTAACCTCCTCGACAAGCGCGAGATTAGCTTCATAGAAGCTCTTTATAGTTCCAATATCTTCCCAATAGTCTCTGTAGATGTATCCCTAAAGAAGAAAGGTTGATCAAATAGTTTGCAATAAAACTCTCACAAATATAATTTCAGAAGAAAGAGCTTCAGGGATAATTACTTGAACATTGTGATCTCTTATAGCTGCAGGGATAATTTCAGATCCAAAGTCATTGGAAGTCGGATAACGCCACGTCAGAAGTTTCAGCAGAGCTTCGGTTTTGAAACAATAAACTCCCATTGATGCAATGTATGGAGATTCTGCTGCTTCTTGCTGAGACAGTCCAAGCATACTCGTATCGCTTTGCTGCATTTTACATTATAACAGTCAAAAACAACACAACAAAATAATTGTATCCGTTTTTCATTACATGTAAGTTTTGGAGATAAAAGGAACAGTACCATTGATTTGAGATCGACGCCAGTTGGTTTCTCAGAGAAGTGGACTACACGTCCGCTTCTATCAATATTCACTAGTCCATAATCCGATGCACGACTGAGAAAATTCACAAAAACGTTTTTTTCAAGAATCAAGTATGAAAAGGTCCAAATGTATGCAAAAGGCTCATCATAGTGCTACAGAAACTAACCTTTCACCTACTGGTGCGCATGAAAGTGTAATATCCGCGTTTGTATCGACATGATACTGTCCAATGCATAGTATTTTAGACTCAAGCGACAATAGTTTAAAGACTATTAAGAGTGATTTGTGTTATTATGTTACCTGAACAAAGTCCATGTAATTCATTCTGTAGAGATGATCTCCAGACAAGATAATAATATTCTCAATGTTCCTGTTCTTAGCATCCTATAACATAAGACAAATCAACAGACTCAGACCATTTCGAAGAATCACAAAGAAGAGACTGGTAAAACTGGTAAAGTGACTATAAGTTCTTGATACCTCAAACACCCACAGAAACTTTCTGACAGCATCTGCTGTTCCTTGAAACCACTTCTTCCCTGCTTCACCGGGAGTTTGTGTAGCAGCTAGAACCTGTGTCAAGTAAATTACTTTTGCTTTATTTCATTGAATCAAGAGAAAATCAAAAACCATATTGTTATATCTATATACCTCAACGAAACCATCTCCAAAGTTAATGCCATTCCCGAAGTAAGTACGAGCCAAATGGCGGTTGAGGGAAGCAGAGTTAAACTGTGTGAGCACGAAAATCTTGTTTATGCAACTGTTAATACAGTTACTCATCGGTATATCAATCATTCTATAGCATCCACCCACAGGAACCTGCAAACAAACCAAGAGACTTCCCTTTAACACAACATTGTTCTTCTCAGTATCGGTTTTGATCAGTAAATGATAAGTACTCACAGCTGGTGTCGCTGCTCGCATTGTAAGAGGGAAGAGTTTAGCTCCGTTGCCTCCTCCCAGAATGATTGCAGCCACATTTTTTGGATCTGCTTTTCTTCTCTCGAACATGGAAGCCTGTTTTGTCTGAAACCAAAACCATCAAACAGACAAACACCAATCAGTTTTAAGGCAAGATCTAAGACAAGTTCCTCAGACAAGTGTATTGATATCTCTGGTCATTTAACTTACCAAAGCCTCTTTAGCATTCTTTGAAGTAGCAACCGCGTAAGCAACACCGGGCCTCGACTTTCGAATTCTAGACTTGTTGGAACTCAATTCTGAATCAGAAGATATAAAGGAGCTTCCTTTGATCTTCCCACCCCAAAATTTGTTCTCTATATTCTTGAAACCGTCTTTGGGCAAGACAGTGTTTGTCCCCAAGCCTAAGTAGCTACAAGAGTCCATCTTTTTCTTTAACCTGGAAAATGAAACAGAACCGAATCGTATAGCTTGTTAGTAAACAGAAAGAAAGTATTTTCAAAAACCCAGAAGAAAAAATCTCTGATTCGAACAAAAATTTGACTCTAAGTTATTATCTCTCAGATATTCATCGTATCAAGACCAAAAATTCAAATTCTTTTAAGCACCAACAGATGCTGTATCTTCAGTTCAGAGGAATTATCTGCTTCTGCAGGGAACAAATCGTTAAAATCATAGAAGCAAGGGAGAGAACTTACCAGAATGTGAAGTCCTTATTCCTTGTTCTCTGGTTTTGATGAATGTGATTGTGATCTGTCGTTTGAAATCGAAAGAGAAAGACGAGGAGAAGTGATCAGAGAGGAGCTAAATTGCTTTTCTCTCTTCGAAAATCTCTTGTGTATTTATTCTGTCATTTTTTTACCTTCCCCTCTCTTCTACTATTCTGCCATTTACATTTTCAATAATCTTCGGGTTATACAATTTTTCTGTTTTAGAATTGATATTCACTCCCGATTCTTAATCTTTAAGCATCTACTCTTTTCGACAAATATCTATGAAGTTAATACAGTCCACTTGTGAGTAGCATATAAAATTGTAATCACTAATTTCAAGACCTCGTTACTATTTAATTACTAGAAAATTAGGAAACACACGTTCTCTGATCACATTATCAAAATACCAGTTTTGAAATATTACAATTACAAGTAAAATATAAAACTTGGAAACAATAAAATAGTACCTTTTCAAAAGATCATGTGATATGTTACCAACAAAGGCATAGGTGTCTCTGTCAGAAAATGAACGTCACTGAACCAAAATGGACGACTCTGGTTTCTCCCATGCTCTAGCCGGGGAATCATATGGGCACGTGGCGCTCAACTATATGTCAGCGTGTGTGTGGACCCAGGCCCATTTTCATCTAATTGGCCCAGCATAGAGGTGCTCTATATAGTCCGTACACGTCGTAACACATAACTACAAATTCACCTCGATGCTAGAGATTAAGATTTAAATACTTAATTAAGTAACGTTATAATTTTGTTGTGAGATCACAGGCCACAAAATCATATAATAATAATAATAATCTATAGCTATGCGAATTTTATGATGTAAAAAAACAACGGCCAAGTTTCAGAGAGAGGTGTCGGTGTGTGATAAACGTCTACGGGAGTTACAAACTTACATGTGATATGTTTTGCAAATTGTAATGTGTAACCCATTATAGGAAGATTCGATTAGACTCAGCAATGGTTTGAAAAACTGGGCCCATTTGATTGACGGGGGAGAAGACGAGATGGAAGGATGTATGACGCATGGATTAGTGCTATATGTCGGGACAATTAGTTGAATAAATCTACTCTAAAGTTTAAGTCCAAATAGCAAAATAATAAACACTAAAATTCTTTTGTTGAGAGACAAAAGTAAGAGTACATAATCAAATCCAAAGGGAGAGTGAAACTTGTCACGTGGGTTGCAGGCGTTTTCCTATCATGATATGAGTGAGTATAATAATGACTCGACACATTCATTTCCGAACGATTTCTAACTGAAGTAATAAAAGTTAAAAACTTTTTTGGGTTAAACCGAGCGATTCATTTTCCGAACGATTTTCTAAGATGATTTCTGTACCCATATGGTTTTTCATACAACTAATTTCATTTCCCAATAACGAAGAATTCGACCAAAATTGATTAGTGGAGAACCAAACGAGAACCGGATCTATTAGCGAGAACCATAAAATCTGACAAACAAAAATGTCAATGGGTCGACTCAACTTTAGTAGTCTCAATGCTTTTTAAATAACCATATATCTCAATAAACGAAATAAAAAACAAGATTCTAACAAGTTACTGGAGAAGAAACCAAAATATAGGAAAACAAAACCAAGATCAAGCCGGACCAAGAACCACACATCTTAGGTGTTGGTGGCACGGGTGTAGATCTGCTGGCTCGAGTGAGCAGCCACCATCCTGATCAAACCTTTGGCCATTAGCTCTTTGATCGCCCTCCTTGCTAGAGACCCGTTAATCTACATTTTTCAACAATGAAACGATTAAGAAATGACAATAAAAAAAAACGAACATTGGTTTCCACGACATCATACAGTTTCTCTATCTGTAAAACTGCTTGAAACTCATATCATAATACGAACACACCAACAATGTTCATTACTGCTCAAACTAATAGATTCTTATGCCACATTAAATCACAGCCAGTGGACATCAACCAGTGGAGTAATATTTAGATGTGAAATGGTGTAAATAGAAGAAACATATACCCTCATACGATCGGAGAGAATGGAAGGGGTGATGAGCTTGAACTTAGGAGCTTCGGTGAGAAGCTTGTCATAAGTAGCCTGATCAAACAACACCATGTTGTTCACCTTCTCCTTTTGCTTTCCCTTGCTCCACTTCTGTTTTCGTTTCAAAGCAACAACAACAACATTGAATTTAAGCACAATGATTACGGAAATGAGAAATAAATCCAATGCCAATTAAACAACCGCAACAACATCAGTAGCAAAGCAAATCCACATTCCTTAAAGCTTAACTAAAACGTCACTATTTCACATTAATATATAAATCAGAGTACTGGGATACGGACATTTTGAATATAACATTTCAATGAACCCTAAATTATGTTGGTAAGATAGATCGATCTCGACAGATAAGTGACAGCGTCTACATAAATGTGGGAGCATGAGTATAAATTGAGGAGACGAACCTTCTTCTTCTGCTTTCCACCTCCGGATTTCGCCGGCTTGGATGATGGAGGCGGAACCTTGTCCTTCTTCGGCGCCTGTAACCAGAAAACATAAATAACGATTCAGAACATAGAGAAAGAAGAGATGCTTAGGGTGAGAGAGATAGAGAAGAAACGTAGAGTTACCATGTTGAATTCGACGGAGACTGAGGAGAGAACGGCGAGTTGAGGTGATGAAGGATGAGTAGGAGGCTAAGGGAGAGAGTACCAAATAGGGTTTGCGCTTATTATTATAATCTTTAGGGTTTCTAAGGTTTCAGCTTAATGTATACGGGCCACTGTAATATAAAGCCCATATAATGTGCGTTTTGTTTTCGTTTTAAACTGAAGCCCATATTGAATATTGTTGGGCACGTAATATGTAATGAACGTTATTTGAAAAATGTTATTATCTATCCCTCAATATTTTTGTCACAAGATTGAAACGTACACATTTGATCTTATCCAATGATTCTTAAAAAAATTACATCATAGTTCCCAACGTAAACAAAATCCCGCATGATCCGTTGTATGCTGCTGGCGAAATCTCCAGTGATTCTTCAGATTTATTGCAACCAATTTTTTAGTTAATCACATCACATGGAGTTTTGACTTCTTAATTATCTTCTTGTAATGTAAACTTTTGACTGATAAAAAAAAACTCTTTGAGTTTTGTGGTCCTACTTCTTGGTGATCAGCAATTCAGCAGCATTAGTCTTGCTCTTAATTGGTTGATTTAAATAAGTTAATTGCTTCAATACTCATAAAGCAACGTATAATTGGGAGTTGTATTTAGCCAATAGGAATTGAGAGTTGTATTTAGCCAAAATCATATTAACATCAAATCATTTTAAACACTCAATTCCACCAATATACAAACGTACCATGCATGGTATGGATAATTCATCTTATTTTGTGACAGCAACCGCTTCTCAAGAACCACAATGCAAGCTACTCTGGAATTTCTTACTTGAAGCATCCACAGTTTCGAGAAACATTGCAATGGATGAGTCGTGCTCGTACTCATTCAACTACGCAATAATGTCAAGTGTGAAGAATTCCACGTACGATGAGACATGTGCTTAGCCATCTTGGCGATATATATAACCTTGGTTAGAGACTAAAACGAGGCTATTACTCAATTCCATTTTATTCACCGCAATAACAACAACAGAAATTCAAACAGTTACGTATATAACAACAAACCGGAAGCGAAACATCGAAATATTATTGAACTTATAAGTTATAACTTATAACGGTACAGTTACACATCACAAGAAGAAATAAACTTAAAAAAACAACAACACAAAGGATACCAAGGGAAGTAGGGACACATATGCATACTGAGTTTAAGAAAGAAAAGAAAAGAAAAACAACAACAACTTGGAATCATAACGCAAACACTTATTTGGTCTAGCAATCGAAATAACAGAAACAAGCTGAACCGTTGCTATCAGTGTGACAAGCGCCATAGTTAGCCTGTTCCCTTTCCTTGCATTGGGTATTACAGTTGCTCGACGAAAGGCAAATTCCCGTCCAAGAGCCGCTGTATCTTTGACAAACCTCAGCCTCCACCGCCTTCAAACCTGCATATGAATCAGTCTCTAGTTAGTTTGTGTATTTGATTAAATTTCTGAGATGAATATAAAGCACACTTACCAGTTGAAGCAAAAAGAAGGAAGTAGAGGCAGAGTATAGAAACTAGAGTGCATGACTTAGCCATTTTTTGTTCTACTTTGCTTTTGAGTTAATTAGTGGTTTGACATAATAGCTTAACACTAGGGTTTATATAGACTCACGGAGATGCCTGGAGACCAGTCACGTGGTGAAAACAGAAGTGAATACGTTTGCTAATAGTTTAAGCAGGGTAGAAAATGCTTGATCATGTCTAATAATTTAATCATATTTAGGTATTGATACTGGTGTTCCTGCTTGGATCATCCACAACCAAGTTGTAATAGATCAGAGTATTTACCTCTTTTGGGCTTGGCCTTTTCGGTTAATTGAGATTAGCTTGTACCCTAGTGAGTTTCAGAAAAAGTGTGTTTATATTTTGTTTGTCCAAATATATGTTTTTATATCTTTACAAACGTTATGAATATCAGCAATCCGACCTTAGCTCAGTTGGTAGAGCGGAAGACTGTAGTAGTTGCTGTAATCTTTAGGTCGCTGGTTCGATTCCGGCAGGTCGGATTTTATTGTTTTTTTAATTCATGTATTAAATTTGCGTACATTTTTGAAAAGGGAAAGGTAAATGAGCAGAGAATGTAAATATGTCTAAACTCTAAACGATATATAATGCAATATTGTGGATAATTAGGGAACTAATTATATATTTTTGTTTTGATTATCTTAACTGCGGCATTAATGCAAGGGAAGGTTACGACTACGAGAGATCCGATCCAAATATTGAGACACGTTTCGCTTGTGGTCTGGATGTTATGAACAATCAAGAAACACCAATAATGAAACTTATTTCAACTTTTGGAGAAAAGTTGAAATGGCTTTTTCAAAGTGTATCCAATAATGAAATTTTAAAATTTGAATTCATGAGACCACCTCTCTTATATGTATGCTTTTGGTTAGAAAGGGACAAGACGTTAAAGATACAACAAAGAGTTGTTGACCTACAAACCATTTCTCAATCTCTTAGCGAAGAAGTATTCCTTCAAGAATGGAATTTCGTAATTAACATGTTTTTAAGTCTTCTTCTAGAGTTATTCGTAGTGATCGTCTTAATCAATCATGATGCATGGTTTTAAATTAATCTCAGTGCTATCTTTTACTTTTTTAACCACAAAGTAACTTTAATTATATGACTAATAAAACAATCAGAGTAAATAATGATATTCGATACAAGACAAGGCTCTTTTAACTAACAAAATCTTTTGGAGTTGCATACTTTCCAATTTCCATGATCATTAGTATTTTATATCTAAAATTAATATGTTTTGTTTTCTTTTGCAACTAATAAAGTTAACATTCTACAGGTTTGTTGATTTAATACAGTAAGTTGTCTAAGATTTCTTGTAAAGAGAATTTCTACCACGTTTAACATTTAAAGATTGTAAAAATTAAAATATAGTTAAACCGCGTTAAGTTATAATGCAATAATAATATGACATTTTTTACTTTGGTTCAATTATTTTTTTCATTTAAATTTGCTCAAGAAAATGAAAGTAAACATCTCAAGCGCACTTAACGACCCTATATAAATATACTCACACTGATCAAAGCTAAGTTCTCTCAAGTAACAAAGTAAAAGAAAAAGACAAGAGAACAAAGAGAAAAACATATATTCCTCTGTTTAGATTCTCAAATTTCTTTTCATGAATCTAAACTGAGAACACAATTGGTCTCTTCTTCTCATAGAGATCTTAAGCAGATAAAAGCTCAAAACCATCCGTTTCTTCTTGAATTATCTCTAAGCCAATGGATTCGTTTAGTACTCAGAAAATCAAGTCAAGAAAGACAAAGAGGCCTGCAAAAAAGTCTCGTGTTCAGATAATCTTGGATCTGCTTTTCCGGGCGGTCGAGATAATTGTGGTTTTGGTTACCGTAGCTAAGCTTTGCTATCAGCTCGCTATCACGTTTGAAGATTCTGGTGTCGCGGCAGTTATTAACGCAAACCGCAATCTAGCGTTTCTGATAGGAAACGTGATAGTCATCGCTCTGATTGCTAAATCCGGTCTTCTACTGAATCAAGAGCAGGATCCGAAGTGCAAACGCAATGATCTTTACGAGGAGTTTGTTCGGGAGAGCTCAAGGAGAGATGGAAACTCACAAGACGAGATGAGAAACAGAGGAAAACAGAGTGAAGCAAGGAACGAGGCTAGAAAGAGCATAACCGAAACCAGAGCAAAACAGTGTGAAGAAACAGAGAAGGAGAAGCAGAGCATAACTGAGAACATGGCAAAGCAGAGGAGTTATGAGAAGACGGAGAAACTTATTGCCACTGAGAAGAAGATGAAACAGAGCATTTCTGAGAAGAGATTTGAACAGAGCAAACCTGAGAAGATGACAAAACAGAGCATTTCCGTGAAGGGAGAGGAACAGAGAAAAACTGAGAAGATGGCAAAACAGAGCATTTCCGTGAAGGGAGTGGATCAGATCATTGTTGAGCATCACGAGACAGCGGTAGAGAAGCTGGAGAAACAGAATCTGAGTGAGAGGAGACAAATTCAGAGTTACCAGAGATGCCGTTCGGAGAATCTGGAGGGTTTGGAGAAGAGTTCTTGTGTGAGATTAAGGAGATCGGAAACGGATGCGTCTTCTGAAAGATATGATTCCGACGATGAACTCCGATACAAGATCGAGTCTTTCATTGCAAGGCAGAGGAGGAATCAAAATTATGATTAGTTTTGTATAATTTTAGATGAATACAAAAAATAAGCAAAACAAAAAAGAGACTGTAGTTTATGCAAATGACATTCACGTATAGATTGTGTTTGTTATAAAAGGGTAACAAACACAATCTAATTTTACATCCTTTGGCATAAATATTTGTTTATCTTTTCTTTTGTTTGATTTCTTTGTATAATTTTTGCTTATTACATAGGAAATATATTTCACTGTTATATGCCACATTTTTGGGCTGTAATCTTCATATACTAATTTGGAAGAATATTTGATCGGGTTAATAAAACAAAAAGATCCATGATGAAAACTTATATTCACAAGATCACAAAATTACTTAATATTTTTCCATATACTGTAGATGGGATATAATTACTTTTAGATTTCAAGAAAACCATTTATAGCACCAATTGTTTCCTCAAAATAACGCCAAAAGTAAATTTATTTTCATTACCGAATTGGCATATAAGACCAGATTTAGAGGAAAAAAAAAAAAGAAAAGATTAGTTTCCTTTGGCCTACAAAAATGAAATTTCGTCACTTACAAAAATGGTTTATCCAATAATAAGACCAAAGCTAAAAATCTGCTGACAAAAAAGAAAACGCTAAATGTTATGAAAGAAGGATTCAAGCTAAACCTTGTCAATGCTCTTTCTTTCTAAGATTTTAGGCGTTGTAAATTAGGAGCGTTCTTAATTTGGGGTTAAGAGAGTTATATAGATCCCTCTTTCTTCTTCTCCTTTCAGTTTTTTTTTGTTATACAGGTAAAAAAAAATATCTTGAAGGACTGAAATTTGTTCTTGCCTAAACCCTTCGAATCTCACGCTTATTGAGTTGAATGTTTCGAGAGATAAGATTTTACAGTTCTTTTGTTTTGATTCTCTAATCACAACAAACGTGTTTATGTTAATTCTTACAAGCTTAAGAAGATTGATTGTTTCTCGTAACGTTTTCGATGGAAATGCCTAAATGAGTTTCTTCTCACTTTTTATTTCCACCGAATTGATTGATTGTTAGGCAAGGAACCACAGGAACAGAGTTTTTATAACATTGCTTTTTGATTCAACAGGAACATAAGCTATGGCGGACACATTGGTCGCTCACATGGATCGACATAACAAGCTAGACACTGAGAGCTCAGAAGATGACAAGAGATTGACAAAACTTTGCTCGCTGAAGAAGAAGGCAATAAATGCGACGAACAAGTTTAAGCACTCAATGACCAAGAAAGGTCGAAGGCATAGCCGTGTGAGGTGTGTCTCAATCGTTGATGAAATCGATACAGAAGAGTTGCAAGCCGTTGATGCTTTCCGTCAAGCTCTTATCTTAGAGGAGCTACTTCCCTCTAGACACGATGATCATCACATGATGCTTAGGTTCTTGAGGGCAAGAAAGTTTGATGTGGAAAAGGCGAAGCAAATGTGGGGTGATATGCTTAACTGGAGGAAAGAATATGGCGCAGACACAATCATGGAGGTGACATTACATTAACTTTTTTTTCTCTCGGCTCTTGTTTTGTCTCTTTCTCTCTAAATTAAGTCGGTCTCTTTCTTTGTCAAAGGACTTTGATTTCAAAGAAATAGACGAAGTGGTAAAGTATTATCCACAAGGATATCATGGTGTTGACAAGGAAGGAAGACCAATCTATATAGAGAGGCTAGGCCAAGTCGATGCCACAAAGCTGATGAAAGTGACCACAATCGATAGGTACGTCAAGTACCATGTCAAAGAGTTTGAGAAGACTTTCAACGTCAAGTTTCCAGCTTGTTCCATTGCTGCCAAGAGACACATTGATCAGAGCACAACAATCTTGGATGTTCAAGGCGTGGTATGTGCTCAGAATATATATATATATATATATATATATATATATATATATATATATTTTTTCATCTAATCATATTTCCTCTGTATCATGGAGGATTCGATTTGTTTGTGTTTTACAGGGATATAATAACTTCAACAAAGCTGCAAAAGATCTTCTTCACAGTATTCAGAAAATCGACAATGAAAACTATCCTGAGGTTGGATTATATATGCTTTTCTCTCTTTCTTCCTTGAGTTACTAATGGTTTTTGACACGGAACCATGACTTTGTGTTTCATTGTAGACGCTGAGCCGTATGTTCATAATCAATGCTGGTGTTGGGTTTAGGCTCGTATGGACTGCAGTTAAATCTTTCTTGGACCCAAAGACTACAGCCAAGATTCATGTAATGCTCTCTCTCGTTTTTCACTTAAATAAGATCCAAACTATACTTTGTTTTCTTCATCTGCCTCTTTCTGTACTCAGGTTCTTGGCAACAAATACCAAAGCAAACTGCTAGAAATTATTGACGACAAGTGAGAACTTCATAACTCTTTAGACCATGTCTTGAAACTGTTGCTTCATCTTCAAATGTGTTATCTAAAAGCGAACTCTCTCTTGTCCTTAATATTTGTGTAGCGAACTGCCTGAGTTTTTGGGTGGTAAGTGCACATGCGCAGATAAAGGCGGATGTATGCGTTCAGACAAAGGTCCATGGAACGATCCTGACATCTTCAAGGTAATTATTTATGAAAAAAACAGAGGAATGATTCGTTTCAAATTGAAGATATAGCTTCTGAATCATATATATACACAGTTGGTTCAAAACGGCGAAGGTAGATGCCTTAGGAGGAGCTTATCAGGGATAGAGGAAAAGACGATCTCAGAGTACAAGAACGAAAAGGTAAAACGCAGAAAAGGCAAATGATCTCAAAAAAATATCTCAAATTTGCTATAATCACTAATCACTTTCTCTACATTGTTATAAACAACTCAAAACGAAGTGCGAACCAGAAGAGACGTACACGCAATCTGCTGCAGTGAAGGAGAAGAAGTTCATCGACAAGTCTGTGGATGCTGCTGCTTGGCCTACACAGCTTCCCAATCCCACCAACAACAACTTTCCCGAGCCTAAAGGTTAGCTTGCATTCTCCTTAACACACACTAAAACCGGTTTTTGGTTTAAATTGGTTATACTCTGAATTCAGAAATGTACCCGAACCCGGCTGTGAATCCGTTGGAGAGGAGAGGGTACTTATATGGGAGCGTGATGGCTTTGCTCATGGGGATAGTGGGGGTGATGAGGCTGACCAAGAACATGCCAAGGAGGCTCACTGAGGCCAATGTGTACAGCCGTGAAGGCGGCGCCGTGTACCCAGACGGAGTGACGGTTATGTCGAAGCAGGAGTATATGGCCATGGTGAAGAAGATGACAGATTTGGAGGAGAAATGCAAATCCATGGATGCTCAGGCTAAGATTTCTCTCGAGAGGGACAAGATTCTCGATGCTGCTCTTCGTCGTGTTGATCAGCTCGAGCTTCAGTTGTCTGAAACCAAGAAGGTGAAGAAGCTCTCCCTTCTCTCTTGCTCTGTTTTTTTTTACTGTTCTGTTTTGACTCTGTAAAATTGTGAAAAAAATTAGGCATTGGACGAGACGATGACTAGGCAACATGAGATAATGGCTTACATTGAGAAGAAAAAGAAGAGGAGGAAGGTAAGAGATCGATCAAATACTTATATTGCTTACAGTTTACATTAGAAACTACTTGAAAATAATATCTACTTTGTTTGTATCTTTCAGTTCTTATTATTCTGAGACTGCTTCAGAGTGACTTTGGCCTCCGGCTTCTAAGAAGCGTAGAAAATAAAATGTACTTCCATTTCCCATATATTTTGTGTTCTATAAATATGGATACTGGAGAAACATAGGACGAAGTCTTGTTTTGCCTGTATTTGAGGACTCTCTGTTTCTCCTTTCTCATAAATGTTTTGTTTATATTAACTTTAAGAGACCCATTGTCATCGTCGTCATCATCATCATAAAGGAGAAAAAAACTCTCTATTTGAACTAATTTAGCTTTTAAGGGACATAAAAAGATGAGACTTGTTTTGTTTCTTGTTCTGTTCTGTCATTATAAATGTGGTTACTTGTTCTGTTCCTCTTCTTAACAAGATGTAAACCTAACAAGGGAGAGAGAATGAGAGAGATAAGGCAGAGCTGCTTCTTCTTTATTCTTCTTCTTCTAGAAACAGAACATTTGCTTCCTCTTCTTCTTCTTCTGGAAACAAAAACAATATTGATGATGAGATTCAAGAAAACAAATTTGGATTCTGGGCTTCGAAGGATACAGGAAAGGAAAAAACAGACCTGGAATTGAGCTGCCTCTTGACGGTCAATGTAAGCGAGCAATTCTTCTTGTCTCATCAGAGCTTCATAAAGCGCCTGCTCCGAGTAAGAAAAGGTTTTTAGACAAGGAAACAAGTCTCAGCTTCTAGTTTTTAGATGTTGAATTACCTTCTTAGTGGCTATGAGCTCAGCTTCAAGGGCGTCTACACGGCAGACAGCTGCGTTAAGCAGTTCCTCTTTCTCTGAAGGCATCTCAGATGGCTTTGACTGGAGAGCTCCAATTTTCTCCTCAAGTTCGGTTAATTTCTTCAGCACTGAATTAAGGAGATCAGATTCCTCTGTAGCAGCGTTTCCTTCAATTTGCAGTTGGCTTGTAGGTGGCGGAAGCTCCTTAGTCACAACACGGTCTGTTACTGTGCGGAAGAATGTGAGAATTGACATCACAAACGCCATGAAAAATACTAGGATACGAGCACTGAAGCTCTCTTGATCCTTTGGAACATTTGGAGTTATACGAGCTCCTGCTGAAAAGAGATAAGATACCCAAAGTTTCAATATTTTTTTGGTCATTCAAGTGTTTGATGCCAAAAGTGGAACGTTTCTATCACATAAGCAGAATAAAGTTACCTTTCGATGGAACCCTGTTGCTGGTGGCAGGTTTAACCTTCCAGGTGGCGTCAACAGCTTTGTCAACCATCGGAATATACTCATCATAACCTGCAAAACTACCAGCAAAGCTCGTTTCACCAGCACCTATCTTTGCCTGCACAATAATCACTAGCAAGATTCAGAACCACCCACAGATGACGTAATCATCTATACAAACGCATGAAATAGAGAGAGTGAGCTTATAACATACCTCTTCACGAACAGGAGTTAGCCGGAGATGAGAATAACTCTTTACTGCTTTTGGAGACACGACGACATCTTCAGCTTCAGAGCCTGATTCTGCGGTTGATGTGTCACTTCCCTTTATCCATGGATAAGATGGCTTTGCATAAGCAATGACTTTCCCCTCGCTGTTCAGAACTTTCACCACCTGCTTCGCACGGTGAGCTCCTCCGTGAAGTACCATCTGCACAAGTAAACCATTTGTTACCATTTCTGAAATCAGATAAACTGAATAATATGAAATCTTGGGTGTGTTTAGAGATCAATAAAGGCCAAATAAGCAACCTTCAAAATATCAGGATTTTTCCAAGGCCCTTTATCAGAAAGCATACAACCTCCCTGATCCGCGCAAGTACATGTACCACCCAAAAATTCCGGCAACTCGCTGTAGCAAATGAAATGAAAGATAGATCAGTGATGTAACCAAAACACAGAAGAATCGATACAAGGATTATGAGTTCATGCTACATACTTAGAATCGATAACCTCGAGCAGTTTAGTCTGATACTTATTTCCGAGTACCTACATTACAATACGAAACAGTCCAGATGAATCACAAGAGCCTCTTAGATAGAGCCAACGCAAGAAAAATGTATTATACTTACATGAATCTTAGAAGTTGTTTTAGGGTCTAGAAAGGTCTTCACAGTGCTCCAAAGCATACGGAATCCAGGCCCTGCATTGATGATAAACATCTGGTGCAGAGTCTCAGGATAATTGTCTCCATCAATCTTCTGCAACCGAGTAATAAGCTCGCGTGCAGACTTGGTGAAGTTCTTGAATCCCACTCCTTGGACGTCCAAAATGGTCGTGCTCGAATCAATATGCTTCTTTGCAGCAATGGTGCAGGAAGGAAACTTGATCATAAAGCTCCTCTCGAACTCCTTTACATGATATCTCAGATATCGATCAATCGTTGTGACTTGCATCAATTTGTTAGGATCAACTTTGCCTAGCCTCTCAATATACACAGGCCTGCCTTCTTTATCTACGCTGTGGTAACCGTGCGGGTAATACTTGAGCACATCATCAATCTCTTCAAACTCGAAATCGTTGATGATGGTGTCGGTGCCGAAATCTTCCCTCCACTGGATCATATCTGCCCACATTTGCTTTGCCTTCTCGATGTCGAATCTCCTCGCCTTCAAGAACCGAAGCATCATGTGGTAGTCGTCGTGTTTAGTTGGGAGCAGCTCGTCCATCACCAATGCTTGTCTAAACTCGTCAACTGCCTGAAGCTCTTCCACATCACGAACGTCTTCGATGGAGACGGAGCTCACTCGGCCTTCGCTCTTCCTTCTCTTCTTCTTGAGAGAATGCTTAAACTTGGTAGATGCATTGATGGCTTTCTTTTTCAGTGTACCGATTCTTGTTTTCCTTTCATCTTCTGAATTCTCAAAGTCTGACTTTCTTTCCCTTTTCTCATCACTGCTCAACAATCCCTCAAAACCTGTCAACAGAAGAAAAGAGAGCATTTTTTTTAGTTATATAAAAAATTTAAATTTCCTCACAGAAACACTGAAAGAATACAATTTTGCAATTGGAGAAATTGCTGAAATAACAATCAGCTAAAATTACGACCTAACTTTTACAAATTGAGACTCCTAATTAGCAAAACACGACGAAAAAAACGAAATTGCAGAGAGGTTCGCTCTCATTATTCAAAACCAACTCATCGATCCAAGCTTTATGCTTCAATGAAACCCTAGAGAAGCAAATCTCACGAAATCGCATACAAAAGAAATCGACGGATCCAACGAAAGTAGGAAATGAAGAAGATTAATATCAATCTGATTGACTTACATGGCCTTGCGAATCGATCAACAGAACCTGACATCTGAAGATTCTAATCACTAAAGAATTGAATCGACAGAAGAAGCAAAACTCTCGCTCTCCTCAAATCAAAGGTATTGGAGAAAGAAAATGGCGGATCCACCACACCAAACACGAATCCCTCTTTATTGTATTTTTTTCTTGCGAATCTACTTACTCACATTAACCAGGAAATCTCCTGAAATTTCGCAAAAATTTCAGAAGCAAAAGTGGAGTAGAATTCGGAGCCAACTATGGACTATTTCTGTTTTCTGATATTTCTTATTTTTCCACTGAATTTTATTTTTGTGTAGGAAAAAAGGGTATCTAGATTTATTTACCTGCCACGTCTATGATTTACACTCACTTCCTATTATGAACCCACACTATTTTTTCTTACAGATCTCATACTTTAAATAGGTACTATGGTATTAATTTAAAAAAAAAATCTAAATAAACCAAAAATTACAAATTATTTTTTCCCTTGTTTTTATTTGACTAGATAGTTTCCTTTTCTAATTTCTAAGTTTGGTAGTATTCTTTTTTACGGTTTTAGAAAATTATTGAATCAACAATTGATTACTTCTTTGACAAAAAAAGTTATAACTGGGTAATTTATCACTACATTTCAATATGAAATGACCAACTAACCACAGTACGATGTCAACAGCAGATTTGGTGTGCGTTAAATGTAGACATCGAGGTTAATTCTGTAAGAAAATAAATGAAATTGCCTGAAACTAAAAAGTAGCATGAGAGTGGGGCGTGACTATAAATTAATAAAAATATAAGTGAAAAGGAGTATAAGTGAAGAGATTCGCTTTTTGGCAGGACAAAGATCTGACGGTCATTAATGACCGTAGGTGAAAAATTAACAGATCTACGATGAGTAGGCTATAACAGTCAGAATCAGAGAAGTACAGAAAAAGTTAAAAAGAGAATTTAAAAAAGATCGATGAGAATTTTGCCGACAAAATGGAGCAGTATACGAGATGAGTCATCAACAGTCTTTGGCCATTTGTTGTCGGGATTAAACAATTTATTCCTTTTTTCCGTAAACATATTCCGTAATTAGTACTCCAACTTTGATCTCAAACGTGACTAATTAGCAAACAAAATAACAAAGATTATCATCTCGATCGAAAGATGACCAATTAATCATCTTTATTAATGACAAAAAAACGAATTTGCTTTCTATATATTGTACATTACATTTCACTTTTATAAGAATTCCAGAAATCATCATCATCTTCCTCATCGTCACATTCATTTCCACCGTCCGATCTCACGCCATTCTCAACATCCACACCGTCCGATTCCTTGACTCCAGCTACTCCATCACCAGCTCGCTCAGTCTCGTCAGACTTCATCGGCTCCTCCTACACACATACAAAACGGCCGCGTTTTGACACGTTTGGTTACTTTTAGAAAGAAAAAAATATTTTGGCGCCAACTTAAAAATAACGGAATACCAGAAATAATGCTTACATTATCAGGAACATCAGTAGTTGTTTGTGCCTCTTCCCCAGCTATGTCTTCTCTTTCTTCTCCTTCTTCTTCTTCTTCGCCTTCTCTTGCAGCCGCGGCTTCTTGTTGAAGCTTCTTAATCACAGTCTTGAAATGCGTAAGATCTGCAAAAACAGAACAGAGACTCTCTAATTTCCATGGCTCACTCACCCAAAAAAAACTTCAACAGAGAGAAAGAGAAAGGAAAGATCTTCTCACGTTTCGAGCGACTTGATAATGCATCGTTGATCTTCAGTGGATTCCTGCGTTCTTCCAATTTGAACTTGAGCTTGATCTGTTGACGCGTTCTATCAGGAAACAGTTGTTGTACCATCGATAGATTGCTCCCAAACTCTTGAATTCCCTAACGAAAAAAAAAAATAGGAAGCAATCTAATGAGTTGTTAATGATTTATGAGCAAAACCCCACATTTAAGAATCATGGCCTCGAGTTTATTAATACCTCATAGAAGAGTTCTGTATCTTCCTTTGACCATCGTGATCTCGGAGTCTTGTTCATGTACGTTTGATAGTTAACCGGCGAGTCCGGTTTAACTAAATTAGTTTCTTGATATTCGCTCTCCTCCATACCAAAATCATCTTCTGCGTCAAAACCTTGATGAGAATAATCCTGGTTTTCCGATGCGTTCATATCACTGCACATAACACACATTCCATCAGATTAAGAACACTCTGCATTTTTAAATTTTCTGACATGAATATAATATAATACCTTTCTTGGGTAGGCGGCACAACAGGAGCAGCTCCCTTTGCTTCCTTTTTCTGTATATCAACAAGAAATGCACAGTGAAGATCTAAAATTCCATAGAATCTGTAGAGCTCAAATGAAAGTATAAGCAATGATTCTTACCTCCAACCATTCTTTATATTCAACAAGGCGAAGCATATCTTTAATAGGCAGAAATCTGATTTCGTCATCCGGGGTTTCAAGCAATTCCTTATCCACTAGAAAAGAAGATGAAAATAGTTAGTTGATCAGAGAGTAGAAGATGTTAATGTCTGTTAAGAAAATATATAGATTGTTCAGCTAGTTACATGTTCTTTTTCTCTGTCGACGACCTGAATGCTTGAACTTCTTCTCCTTTGGTTGCTTCTCCTTAGACTTTTTTGGTTCTTCTTCACTGGTGGGGGTTTTCCGCTTTCTTCCCCTAGGGTTTCCCTTTTTACCTAGTTTTCTTTGTTTTGGTGCTTCTTCTACTGTGTTCCCTAAACCATTTTCTTCTTCTCCTAAAACTGTATTGTTTGTGCTAGGCGAGACAACCTGTTCTTCGCCAGAAGCATTTGGCGCCTCCATCTCAGGAACCTGATGAAAAAAAAACATTTGCCAACATAAAACACTGCGCTTAGAAAAGCAAACCCAACTTTGCCAAAAATTCTTACCATTTCTCTGGGGACTTGAGGATTACTGCGTTCTTCCTCTTGAAGCTCTCCATAGTTTGGAGTATTCTTATTGACATTGTTTCTTGACTCCTCATTGATTGTAAACTCAGACTCGTTAGTACCCATTGAATAAAAACCAGTATCATCAACAGAGTAATGAGACTCAGGTTCTTCAATCACAGTGTCGAGCAGTCTAGGCTTTGGTTGGAACTTTCCAGTATGTTTCTCTACACAAATACGGCAACATAACTCGGTTACTAGAAACATTTAACAGAGCTACAGCATATGATATGTCGATGTTCAGTGAGTATAAATTACCGTATGGACTACTGGTGATGCCTTCCTCCTGTACAATATCAAGACTTTCCATGTCCAAAGGAGACTCTTCTTCCTGTAACAATATCAAATGTTGCAACTCAGGTTTAAAAATAGCAGTAAATGAACGGCCTTGCAAAGACTACTCACACATACCCCTGTTTGCATCCTTTCAGTTTGAACATGTGTATCTTCATCCGTTGCAGGAGCAGCAAAATCTCTAAACACTGCAGAATCTTGTGTTATGGGATCATCACCACATCCCTTTTCTTCCAAACCCACATTAGTACAAGCACGAAGAACAGAATGTTCCATAGACATACTAACCCTTCCTGAAAACACATCTACATTCTGAAAGAAAGAAAAAGCTTTTTTTTTAGCAAAGGCTAAAAAGTAAATTCAAAAGGTACAAAGAATATCACTTTTACCTTTTCCGATAATGTTGGAATGGTAGATTGGTCAATGGTTTCACTCTCAACCACAACAGTCTCGGAAGTTGAAGCCTCTGCAAAAAAAAGAAGAAGAAGGAGCCACATGTTATAACATTTCCAACTTCAGAACAACATACTGAAAGCAAGTTGGTTGAGGGAGGAAACAAAACTGTTGGGATTAGCGGATGATCCGTCTAGAGAAACCGGATCTTCGCCTTGTGTTGAGAGTTTTTCTTTGGCAGGGAGTGTTGAAAGAGAGACTGGCTTCTTCTTTGGCTGTGGTCTACCTTTCGGTTTAAACCTTCCACCAGCTCTAGCTAGTAAATCCAAATCCATATGTTTCAGCCAAATCAATCAAATCCAAAAAAAAGTCATGAAACTAATCACAAAAACACCCCAATTACCTGCTGGTGCAGCATGATCCGAGGCTAGATCGTCGAAATCTAGATCCATAGATTTCGATTAGTGTCTCCCTCTCACCAAAGTGTCACCTCCCTCTTCAATAAAAGAAAGAAGAAGCTCTCAGTACAAGTATGTAATTCTCACAAACACACAAGCAAAAGTTAGAGATACCAGATGAATCGTGAAACGATCCGTTGAAGCTAGAGCATTGTTGCAGTGGCTACGGCTTACGCTACTCGGAAACTGGGTTCAGAGGATTGAAGGTTCGCCGGAAAAGAGAAGGTTGGCGTCTATTATCGCATTGATAAAGGAAAAGATATTTATAAATTGGTTAAAAAAGATCGTGCAGGCTAGTGGTTTATGGTGGCTACTTCTAGTAATTGGTTAGGCCTCGCGTCTAGGGTTCGATGCTCTGTGCATTAATGACTGACGTTTAAATTCCTAGTTATATATAACGGCCCTTTATGTGGGCTTGAATGATAGGCCCAAATCTCCCTTAAAGACACGTGGGTCACTCAGGAATTTTTTTATCCAACAAAGCTTTTTAAATTATTCATTCTCTTCTCTCTTCCACTGTCTTGTTAAATTTGCCAAATCTGAAATCTCTTCGCAGATCAAATCTCTCCCTCCTTTTTTGGCATCGCGAGCAGTCGTAAGTCTCTCTATCTTCGTCTGTAAATTTGTATATAGCTTCTAGATTCTGGAATCGAGATTTTGATTTATTTATATTCATTTCCATATCGCAAAGTTATCAAGTGTCCCAATTTGATTTGCAATTTCCTGAATTCCTCCAACTTTTGTAAGATCTGTAATCAGTTATAGTCATGCCCTTTTAGCTGCTCTGATTACGTTCCTTTCGCATTCCCACTAGCTTTTTTTTCTTCCTGAATCTCTGAACAATTTTGCGTTTTCGTATCGTTTAACATCGGTTTTAGAGTTTGAGCTATGGTGAAGGAGAGTGAGTATTACGATATTCTAGGCGTCAAGACTGATGCCTCAGCTGCTGAGATTAAAAAGGCTTATTATATAAAAGTAAGTCTTCTTCTTCTCTGTGGTATCAACAGATTCCAGTCGCTGTGAGTAGTAAGTAGTTTTCAGGTAGGTTTCGTCACAAAAATCTCCTTAAGAGAATCCAACTATGAGCTTAGATTTGATAATGGAAACTATGTTAAATCAGATTATGGTTTTGCTTATAAGATCAATTTCTTTGGCTTCTTTGTTTTTGGCAGGCAAGGCAAGTTCATCCAGACAAGAACCCTGGTGATCCTCAAGCTGCTAGAAATTTTCAGGTGAATCAATAGCAAAAGTTCTTTTTTTTGGTTTCCTTCACCGAAGGGGCAAACTATACAGTATATATATGTAGTCATCTCTATTTCTAAGTTGATAATTTTGCTCAACGATTGAATAATACTCTTGAATCTTTGCACTGTTCATGTGAATGAAGGTACTAGGCGAAGCTTACCAGGTTCTTAGCGATCCGGAGAAGCGAACTGCTTATGACAAATATGGAAAAGAAGGTGTTCAACAGTAAGTTTGCAGCACTCTGCCCTTTCCATATGAAGAAAAAATTTCGGTTTAGGCCACATTCCTGTCAGTTATAGACTTATAGAGATAAACCTCTAAGATGTTTATGTTTCATTTGAAAATGTGATTGGTGTAAATGCTTTGCCTAATATGTCAATTTACTTCTTCAATTGTTTCCTTTTGAAGGGATGCAATGGTTGATCCTGCAGCTGTATTTGGCATGCTCTTTGGTAGCGAGCTGTTTGAGGATTACGTTGGGCAACTTGCTCTTGCTTCAATTGCATCACTTGACGCCGAGTTAGAATCACATGACCCTGAGACTAGAAAAAAGATGCTTCAAGAAAAGATCAAAGTGAACTTGTTTGCTCTCTCTTTAACTGTTTTCTTAAGCCCTGATGTCTATGATTCATGTGTGTGTTTCATGGGAATTGTGGTGCAGGCGATGCAAAAGGCAAGGGTAGACAAACTTGTCGCTACATTGAAAAACAAACTCGAACCATTCGTGGAAGGACAAGTCGATGAATTTGTGAGTTGGGCTAACGCAGAGGCGAAACGGCTTTCTACAGCTGGTAAACAAAACAGTCCTTTCTCAAGCACCCTAAAGACAAATCAAACTTTGATTCTTTCTTCATATCCTATGGTTGTTACTGTCAGGTTTTGGTGAAGCAATGCTTCACACTGTGGGTTACATATACACTAGAAAAGCTGCGAGAGAACTCGGAAAGGACAAACGTCTCATGAAAGTGCCCTTCTTAGCTGAATGGGTGCGTGACAAAGGCCACCAGATCAAATCTCAAGTGATGGCTGCTTCTGGTAAAAAGAAAATAAACAGAGTCTTTAACTTGAATTTTTGGCTTCCATAAACCAACGAATCCTCTCTTTTCTTTTCCGTAGGTGCGGTTTCGTTACTTGTTTTGCAGGACGAAATGAGCAAGCTGAATCAGGGAGAGAACAAAGAGGAGCATATTCAGAAAGCCATTGAAGCTAAAAAAGATGCAATGCTTCAATCCCTTTGGCAAATCAATGTGCTTGACATCGAATCAACCTTATCTCGCGTCTGCCAAGCGGTAAGATGATCATTTCATTCCATTGATTACTACGTCAATCATTCCATTGCAATAGCTAAACGTTGTTGTTGTCTCTTCTGTTTGTTCCTCAGGTGCTTAAAGATCCAACTGTTTCAAAGGATGTTCTTCGAGCTAGAGGTAAAGGATTGAGGAAGCTCGGAAACATTTTCCAGGTGAGTCCTATAACAAAAACCGAATAAAAGTGTTCCTTCTCTGTCAAAACATACTGAAACTCTGCTAAACCAATCTTTCAGGGTGGTAAGAAAGCGTACTCTAGAGAGAACAGCTTGCGCCACGAAGAAGCCGCCGTGAAACTTGACGACGGAGATTCCTCAAAGCCGGCGACTTAAATCATGAATATACAAAATTCGAAGTTCGCGGTTCGAAACAAAACGATCGGTTGTTGAGAATTCTTGAATGTATTAACCATTTCTATATTGATAATTGTTGTTTTTAAATCTGAAATTAATAATGTATTATGGGAAGTGATGGTTTCGTTTGTATATTCCCTTGCTGAATCAGTTTCTTCCGTGTTGCCTTCACAAAACTCCAGGTCGCGTGTATCCTGTAAGATATTAAGACAGGGACGTGATTTTTTCGTATTTTTTATAAATTGGCCCCTCGAATATTATAAAATTTTCAGTTTGGAATCTAGTTTTAGTTCCCAAACGGCCCCATCTAACGACGTCACGACGGAAAGTTGCCGGTTAATTATTCGTTCTCCCTTCGTTTTTGTCCTTTAACCTGACGTGGGTCCGCTAAATTTGACGGCGTCACTACACCTAGGCACTTGACCGAACCGATTTATCTTTGGTTTAGTTATGGCAAAAATGTTCACAGTTCACCTCGGTTTAGTTTGATTTGATTTTGCAATTTGGTATGGTTTTGGGTCTTATACACCTACCGAATTCTAACGGCGTGAAATGAAGCGTCAGAAAAGACTTGTATTCGTCTCTTTCCCTCTCTTCTCTCTCTCTTAGAGAGAAGGAACAAAGCAAAGCCTCGCGGTGCTTTTTCCCCCTTTCTCACTCTAACAGACCCACCGGTCTCTCCCTCTCCGTGAAACTGTCATCTTCCTTTTTCTCCGGCGACGTCTCGGAACTTCCGGGAGCAGGTTCGAGGTTCGTGACTCTCTTCGCATATGTTTGATTCGTTTTATCATCCTTCCCTTTGTTTCTTCAGGAGTACTATTTTCGGATATTGATTTTAGGGATTTCATTTCTGTTTTGGGTCATCTCAACATGGCTTGCAGATTTTTCGGCCTTTAATTTGAGATCTATTTGATGAAAATTACGCCACTTATGTTCAGTTTAATTAAGCTCCACTAGTTCTTTTGTTTCCTGATTTTTTTAATTTGGGATTTTCTTAGTGGAGCTAGTCATGGCAGTTTCAGTGATTTGACAATTCGTGGGCACTAGATAGATCGACACGATTCCTTTTCTATCTTTCCTTATTGATAGAGATTTTTTCTCTTAGTGCGCAAGTAGCTTCTTCGGACTGTTGCTTTGTAATTTGATCCAATAGGCTCACAGAGATCTTATCCATGAGGCTCTGTATATTGTGCTCATAAGTTATTCCACCTGTCTTTGATTCCGTCTTCTCTGGCTCTGTCATGAATCATGATCTGATCGTTTGATTGAATTTCTGGTTTCGCAGCTGTTGATTGAATTCCCGAGTTTTCGTTTCTGAAATTGATTCTGTGTTGTATATTTTGCGGTTAAGGTTGTAGCCAGAACGAGATTGGGATTGTTGTGCTGTGTTTTACTGAGGTCCCATCCTTCAAAGAATTTAAGCACTGTCTTTGCATAGTGCTGAGTTATGGGGAACGCGTGTTGTGTTGCTGCTCGAGACAAAATGGTGGTGCCTAATTCATCAGCTGGTGAGAGTTTGCAGAGGAGCAATCTCAGGCATTCTCCAACTTGGAGTTTCCGGTGGGATAACAGAGGACGTGTAGCTGGTGAAGAAACCTCTCTCAGTTGGTTATCTGATGGGATTAGTCGTAACGATGGGTCTGAGATCAAATTTGAATCTGCATTTGTATCTTCTGAAGGGTCTCCTTTGGACAGTTTCCGGACACAGACATTCCAGAAATCTCCAGCCTCAGGTAAATAATTTCACTATGTTAGGCATTGGTTAGTGGAACTTGTAAACTTTAGGTTATGTTTATTGATAGAATCTGTCTGCTTGCTCCTTGGCTTGCTTCTGCATCTGTCTTGATAATAACTTCTTATTGTGGCAGATCTATCTTTTCCAAGAAATTCTTCCATGGATACAGTCTTTGAACAGGTAAAGCGTGTTCCCTTTGTATCTGAGTGCTCTTATGTCTTTTGTTGATATGTAACCTCTCTGTTGTATTTCTATATGCTGCACAGAAAGAAAATGGTTCAACAGAGTCTGCAGCACCATCATATCCATATCATGCACAACTGTCTCTTTCACTGGCTTCACAGCCATCATCTTTCCCAACGTCACCGCTTTCGTCCCAGAGCCACTTGCACACTGCAAGTTCATCTACACTTAAAATGACACAGCGCCCTCGTCTATCAAAGCAAGTCTCAGATGGTCAACACTATGGAGTGAACTCACTAAGTAGAAGCTCAGCAACTGAAGAGAGGCAGCAGGGAGCTCCTTTGAGATATAATTCTTCTCAGAGTGGACCATCTGAAAGTTGGTCAATGCAAGGCTTTTCTGAAAGGATGTCATCTTCTCGCAGCGACGAGCCTTTGTCGTATGATAATGATTGCTTTGGGCTTCAACGTGATAAGTTAGACTATCAGCAGCAAACCTGTGGTGCTTGCTCTAGACCCTTGTCAGAGAAATCCATGTGGAGCAGCCAAAAGATTTTTATGACCAACGAGCTCTCTGTGTCTGCAATTTTAGCTTGTGGGCATGTGTATCATGGTGAGTGTTTGGAGCAGATGACGCCGGAAATTGATAAATTTGACCCTTCATGCCCAATCTGTACATTGGGTGAGAAGAAAACGGCGAAGCTGTCAGAGAAAGCCTTGAAAGTAGAGATGGATTTGATAGCTAGGCACAACAAAAGACTCAGAGCCCGGGTTTTGGACAGTGATTTTGATTGTGATGATTTCGTAATGTTTGATCACGGCCACAGGGCAGCAGCAGCAGCAGCAGGCAAGAGCCCTAAGCTAGTCTCGAGCTCGAGTGTCAAAAACCATTCCGCAAAGCCATTCTTGGCTCGACATTTCTCTTTTGGGTCCAGAGGTCACAGTAAATCAACTAAAGAGAATCTTGCTGTCAAAAAGAAAGGCTTCTTCTGGACCAAATCCAGCAAAAATTGAACTTGTAAGCCTCTCTCTCTCTGTCGATCTTTCTCTCCCTCTCTCTATAAGTAAGACATTAATTGTGGTTGTTTCAGATTCTGCGTTGCTCTGTACTGTCTGAAGCATAGAACTCGATACACACGGACAGTACCATTCTCTATTTAAAGCAGGTTATTTGTTGTTACACACTTTCCTCATAAAAGCTCAACAAAATTTGTCTTACCCATTGGTTTTTAGTGTACTAAACATTCACACATGTAAAGTTACAAATTTAGAATACAAACAACATTGTTACATTAGTCTATTAATTATTCTGGCTGTGCACTCTGAAGGCAAGAAATTGGGTATACTTTGTATACTTTCTGTATATATTGATTCGTTTCTCCTGTATATAGAGCTTTATGATCAAGCTATTTGAGATATTGAACGGATAAAGTTTGATATATAGTTGATTGGTGGGTGTGTCCACAAGAAAATTGGGCTCGTATAAGAATACACATCAGTGCTTACGAGGCAATACCCTACGCATTTTCATTCGTAATAATGCGCCACGCGTCATGACCATGCACTTGAATACATACAGATAATGTTTTCACTCAAACACATATGTAGTAGCAACGTTTTGTTTGAAACTTGAAAGAGAAGCTTCTCCTAACCATCCACAATGGCGGATCTGATTGACGAAAGAGGAAACCCGATCTATCTCACGGACAACCACGGCAAGCCAGCTCAGCTGATGGACGAGTTTGGCAACGCCATGCACCTGACAGGTGTCGCAACCACAGTTCCTCACCTCAAGGAGAGCAGCTACACTGGTCCACACCCGATCACTGCCCCAGTCACCACCACCGATACTCCTCACCAAGCACAACCTATCTCCGTGTCTCACAACCCTCTTGAAGACCATGATCTCCGCTGGTTCGGCACTTCCTCCTCCAACTTGGTAAGATGGCGCTTGTCACACCTTGTTAAGTTAGTAGCATGTTTTAGTAGCTTCCAAGCATTATCTATATATCCATTTCATTAAAATGGTTCTTATAATCTTATTTATATATCCATGTGTAATTTTTATTATCGTCAATATTAACAATGGTACGTTACGTATGTCGGATGCGTAGACGGAGGACAATGGTGGAGGAGCACGGAGGGAAACTAATCTAACGGGTCATGAAACTAAATCGAAGCTAGGCGCCAACGAGCCATCAAGTGCGACCGTAACAGGAACGGCTCACGAGCCGCATAAGAAGAAAGGTTTCTTTAAGAAGATTAAGGAGAAACTTTCTGGCCATCACAACGATCCCTGAAGACCTCCCGCATTAAGGCATAACTAATTGCTTATTTCTTCGCATTTGTATTTTATATTTACGAGCATAGAGAAAAAACATCATGATCAAATTTCGAGTTACTTTTGTTTGTGTTAATTCCTGTAACCGGAATAAGAAAATCAAGTATGTTACCGAACCGAACCGAGTATGCGAATCCTAAGTCCGATTCCGATCCAACGGCTGATGTTGCATAATCATCATCTTTATTTAAACCTTTTCGTCGTTAGTGTCTCGCTGCTTCCGTCATTTCCCTCTCATTGCCAAATGTTAGCTCAGTCGCATTTCTTCTGCAAGTCCTTCGATCTGATTCCGCCACCGTCTCAGGTGTCGCGGTCTACGACTTTTTCTCTTAATTTGTCTTCTTCTAGAAGCAGTCGATTCTCTTTTCTACCCTCTCCTGCAAGTGCTAATCTGGTCTCCGGCGGCCGGGTCTCTTCGACCATGGTATCGAGCTCAAAACGGCCTGACTTGAGCGAAGAATTTCAATCGGAACTAAACGCCAACGATCTGGATCGATTCGCTGCCGTGGGAAATGCACTTGCTGACGCTTCAGGCGAGGTTATCAGAAAGTATTTCCGGAAGAAATTCGACATCGTCGATAAAGATGATATGAGTAAGTCTCGATTAATTCTCTAATTGATTATTGCGGTAACACGATGGAGCTCTTCTCAGCTTGGGTGGGTACCGAGTATTTGGTGATAGAGTATAAAGTGTTAGTTGAATTTATTCCAATTTCCGAGCTCGCGAAGATACGGTAGAACTGAGAGTGCATCCGAAGTTTGATTGTTGAGCAAAGATCTGTAAATTCGTCAACAAATTAAGAATCGTAGATTTGGTAAATGACGCTCGTCGGCTGAAGTATTTAAAACCGGCGACTCTTGGTGGCCAATGGCCGTTAATATACTCTAATTCCGGTTATCTGTAGGTCCTGTTACAATCGCTGATCAAATGGCTGAAGAGGCAATGGTATCCATTATATTTCACAACTTCCCTTCTCATGCTATGTGAGTTTCCCGCTTGAACTGTCTTCTGCTAGATCACATGGATAAAGACACATCGAATGCTCTCTTTTCTTGGAATTAGTAGATGAATATTTGTTCACAACATCTAGCAGTCCATGTATCCATTTTTAATTCACATTTCTGAAATCTGAAACTGTAGATATGGTGAGGAGAAGGGTTGGAAATGCAAAGAGGAATCTGCAGACTATGTTTGGGTTTTGGACCCAATCGACGGAACAAAGAGCTTTATCACTGGTGCGCTCTTTATTCCATCTTTTGTCATTTTAATTGTGTTAAGAGCTTGAGGATTTTATTGTTCTGTTAATTGCTTTGTCTCAGGGAAACCCGTTTTTGGTACATTGATAGCTCTGCTCTACAAAGGTAAACCGGTAAGATCACCAGATTCTGTTGTTGTCTATAAGCTTCCTATGTTTGTGGTATGCATTATAAGCACATTCTGAGGAATTGGAATTGAGCTTACTAACTGAACCTGGTTTCCCTTTCAGATTCTAGGAATAATTGATCAGCCTATTTTAAAAGAGAGATGGATAGGAATGAGTGGAAGAAGAACTAAATTAAACGGGGAGGAGATCTCAACGCGATCTTGCCCAATATTGTCACAAGCATATTTGTAAGTTTGCATATATTGAGCCATTATCATAGCATTGCTCCTGTATTCAGCTTTTCAAGGATATATGTGAGGCCTTTCTAATATCGTGAATACTATTTTCATGACCATACTTTTTGTCTTTTCTCGTATATCGATTGAGCAGATACACCACTAGCCCACATCTTTTTAGTGAAGAGGCAGAGAAGGCATTTGCTCGAGTTAGAGACAAGGTCCTTATCTATTTTTCAGATATGTTCTTGATTGAGTTTCTTATAGTTGATTTTTGTATCAGATCATCCGAATGCCTTTTCTTTTTTTTGTTTTTCTCATTTCATTGTCAGCAAAAGTGAATAAACATGTTTCCCTTCTGGCTTCTGAAATTTTATTGTAACAGGTCAAGATGCCATTATACGGCTGTGATTGTTATGCTTACGCCCTTCTGGCTTCAGGATATGTCGATCTTGTTATTGAATCCGGTCTAAAGGTAAAACTTCTCTTTCAGAATTACACCACTATCATTTCTTATCAAAAGATAATGCCTCATGGTACTAATCTTCGATGTTATTCTTCACCAGCCATATGATTTCCTTGCTCTGGTGCCTGTAATAGAAGGAGCTGGAGGTACTATAACCGCTTGGAACAGTAAGCCACTTCTGTGGGAAGCTTCATCCACTGCAGTTGCTACAAGTACGTTCAATGCTCCACAAAATTACTCTGTTTCTTGCTATGAATGTGGATCAATTCACCATCTCCGTCTTTCCTTTGGTCACAGGCTTTAATGTAGTTGCAGCAGGAGATTCAGACATTCATCAGCAAGCATTGGAATCACTTGAGTGGCAGTGAAAATCTTTCGCTGGTATGTTGACTTGCCTACTTAATGTTTCTTCACAGCTTTCTTGCTTTAGGACGATCATTAGGGACTAGTTCGTTCATATTTGCTTGTTTGATTTTAGTTATAGTTTTCTTTTATTTTCTTGAAATAGGGAACCAGATTTATTTTATTTTTGGCTTAGTGTCTAAATTGTTTAGAAAACAGAAATAGCAATTTGCTAAAAATAGTGCATTGAATATCACCAATGCTCAAAATACCAAATTACAGCTTACTCGAAAAACTGGCCACACATATAACAACTCACCTTTTCTCTCTTTCATGACCTTTTTTTCTCCCTCTTTTCTTCAACCACAAGCTATCCAACAAACTCCCCCTCATTCCTTCTTATCTTTGTTCTTCCTCGTCCTTCTCTCTTCTCTCTCTCCTTCCCAACCAGGAGGGATGGAGACAAGAAAGAAACCAAACATATACACGATCCCCATCTTTGATTTTTCTCCAAAGCCTTCCATGGCTCTCTTCCTGGCTCTTCTCCTCTTCCTCTCAGGCCCTGCTGCGTCTGCGGCTGCTGTGGGACCCGCTACCGCTTTTAAACCGGCAGATGATATTCTCATTGATTGTGGAAGCAAATCGTCATCCAAAACCCCTGATGGAAGAGTCTTCAAGAGTGACCAAGAGACGGTCCAATTCATAGAAGCCAAGGATGATATTCAGATCTCGGCCCCGCCTTCGGACAAGGTCGCTTCTCCTATCTACCTAACTGCAAGGATGTTCCGTGAGGAAGCCACCTACAAATTCCATTTGACCCGTCCTGGTTGGCATTGGGTCCGCCTCCATTTCTTGGCCTTCCCTAATGACAAGTTTGATCTCCAACAAGCCACTTTCTCCGTCCTTACGGAGAAATATGTGTTGCTTCATAACTTCAAAATTAGCAACAACAACAATGATAGTCAGGCTGTTCTCCAGAAGGAGTATCTCCTCAACATGACGGATGCACAGTTCGCCCTCAGGTTCAGACCTATGAAGAACTCTGCAGCGTTCATCAACGCTATCGAAGTTGTCTCAGCTCCGGACGAACTGATCTCTGACTCCGGCACCGCCCTCTTCCCGGTCAACAGTTTCTCGGGTCTGTCTGACTACGCTTACCAGTCCGTCTACAGAGTCAATGTCGGTGGTCCCTTGATCGTGCCTCAGAACGACACATTGGGAAGAACATGGATACCGGATAAGGAGTTCTTGAAAGATGCGAACTTGGCTAAGGACGTCAAGACGACCCCTTCCGCAATCAAGTACCCTCCTGGAGTTACACCTTTGATTGCTCCACAGACGGTTTATGCAACAGCTGCGGAAATGGCTGACTCTCACACCATAGCCCCTAATTTCAACGTCAGCTGGAACTTCCCCTCGAACCCGTCGTTTAACTACTTCATTCGGCTTCATTTCTGTGACATTGTTAGCAAGTCACTCAACGACCTCTACTTCAATGTGTACATCAACGGGAAAACCGCCATTTCTGGGCTGGATTTGTCCACTGCTGCAGGCCATCTCGGAGCTCCTTACTACAAAGACATTGTTGTGAACGCCACACTTATGGGCCCTGAGCTCCAAGTCCAGATTGGTCCCATGGGAGAGGATACAGGTACGAGAAACGCTATCTTGAATGGTGTTGAGGTCTTGAAGATGAGCAATGCCGTGAACAGCCTCGACGGAGAGTTTGGAGTTGATGGTAGAACCATTGGCATGGGGAAACATGGTATGGTTGCAACCGCGGGGTTTGTGATGATGTTTGGAGCCTTCATTGGCCTCGGAGCTATGGTTTACAGGTGGAAGAAGAGGCCACAAGATTGGCAGAAGAGGAACAGTTTCTCCTCCTGGTTGCTACCGATACACGCCGGTGACAGCACTTTCATGACAAGCAAAGGTGGTTCTCAGAAGTCCAACTTCTACAACTCAACTCTTGGCCTCGGCCGCTATTTCTCCCTCTCGGAGCTTCAAGAAGCCACAAAGAACTTTGAAGCATCTCAGATTATCGGTGTTGGAGGATTCGGTAATGTCTATATTGGAACCCTCGACGATGGAACCAAAGTTGCTGTCAAGCGAGGTAACCCACAGTCTGAGCAAGGTATCACCGAGTTCCAGACAGAGATTCAGATGCTTTCTAAGCTCAGACACAGACACTTGGTCTCCTTGATTGGATACTGTGACGAAAACTCCGAGATGATCCTAGTCTATGAGTTCATGTCCAATGGTCCATTCAGGGATCATTTGTACGGGAAGAACCTTGCTCCTCTAACCTGGAAACAGAGACTTGAGATCTGTATCGGATCTGCTCGTGGGCTTCACTATCTACACACGGGAACAGCTCAAGGCATCATCCATCGTGACGTCAAGTCAACAAACATTCTTCTTGACGAAGCTTTTGTTGCTAAAGTCGCTGACTTTGGTCTGTCCAAGGATGTAGAATTAGGACAGAACCATGTCAGCACGGCCGTGAAAGGAAGTTTCGGGTACCTTGACCCCGAATACTTTAGAAGACAGCAACTTACTGATAAATCCGATGTTTATTCCTTTGGTGTCGTTCTTCTAGAAGCTCTGTGCGCAAGACCAGCCATCAATCCAGCGCTACCAAGAGAACAGGTTAACTTAGCCGAATGGGCTATGCAATGGAAACGAAAAGGACTGCTCGAGAAGATCGTTGATCCTCATTTGGCTGGATCCATAAATCCTGAATCGATGAAGAAGTTTGCGGAAGCTGCAGAGAAGTGTTTGGAGGATTACGGTGTTGATAGGCCAACAATGGGAGATGTTCTGTGGAACTTGGAATATGCTCTTCAGCTTCAAGAGGCATTCACTCAGGGCAAAGCCGAGGAGACTGAGAAGCCAGTGACACCTGGCTCGGTGCCTCCGGTTGCTCCTTCTCCGATCACTCCCTCAGCCGCTACCAACGCGGCCGCTAGTGTTCCAGTTCCTGCTAAGGTGGAAGAGAACAATGGCACAGCCGAGGTTCAGGCCGTGGATGAGCACTCTGGAACTGCCATGTTTACTCAGTTTGCTAACCTTAACGGAAGATAAAACAAACAAACTGACAGATAACAACTAATTAAAAGACAAAACAAACTTGTTGTTATATACAGTAATGGAAATAGAAAGAAGAAAAAAAAAGATGAATTTAAGGTGATATGTTTGTGTTTTTAAATGTTTTTTTGTGGTGGTCCGAGAGATGTGTTTGATATTTATATATTTTTGGTGTGTATTTTTTTCATATGTTCTTGATTTTTTTGTATGAATTGTACGTTATGGGTGGATATGTATGTATGTATACTACTAAATGCTCTGATGCATTTATCTACTTATCCTCCTTTGTTGTAGTTGTTAGTTTTGGGTTACAAATGCAACTTCACATTCAAAGATAACTGTGTTGGGATCTTCCTAAAAGATATACGAAACCATTTGTACACATAGAAAACAAAACGTACTCTTTTTGTATTCTGACAAGTTACGGATTTTAGGTCTGTACATCTTTTTACAGACCGAGGACTAGAATAGTTAAGATCATTTCTTCTTCTTTTTTTGCAAATGAATCTCCTATCTAAGATGATGTTTAAAACTGGGAAATAATAATGTGTTTTCCCTCCCAAGGCTCTAAATTAATTGAATTGAGTAACTGATTCTCTTATTCAGTTGTGTAGTATAAACTCTAGTAAATTAAGAAAAGTGTCTTCAATGGTTTGTGTGAGGTTTATTTATTGGATTCAAGCTTTGATTCTTATTGAATGAAATAAGTGTTTGGTCTACGAAAATCTGTTAGTTAATGGTCATAGAAAACATTTCTTTCTTTAGATGGGTTGCTTTGGTGCTAATCATCTATTCATCGTAGGAACCCTGCAATATTTTGTATAGATAATCGTAAAATGTTTGGATGTCAAACTCTTCACAAGTGTTTGTAGGAGAGGGAGAATAGGTGAGAAAAGATTAGGGTCAGTCACAGATTCTGCAGGAAATAAGAGAACCGTGAAAGTAAAATAAAAATGAAAACCCAGAAATAGTAACAATTCCCTTCAATTAAGCAAATGAGTTCTTTTTTTCTCTTTCCTTTTCCTTCAATCAAACTATATAAATGAATAGCTCAAATTTTTCCCACGAATGCCAAAAGAGACTCAGATTTTTTTGTGTTTTTGTTATCTCTGTTATCTACAACTATGGAGAACATAAGTGGGCATCAGACTTTTGAGATGGGAGAGCTTAGAAACACCCTTCCCAAAAAGTTGATCTCATTGATTATGTTCTTATTTGAATAATGGCTTTCTGGATTACTTTTTAATTTTGGATTTTGTCAATGGTGATAAAATACAGGAGAGGATTGTCAAGGTACTATTCAGGGAAAGCAAGATCATTCGTTTGTATCTCAGATGTTAAATGCCTTGAGGATCTCAAGAAACCAACCCATCTTCTTGATGATGATGATGATGCCTACAAGATAAGGAAGAAGAAGAATAAGCAATCATCCTCATCGTCGTTTTCTGCTTCTGTTAACAGCAATGTGAATTTCCCAAACTATCCTTGTCGTAGAGTCGCTAGTAGCACCCATTGTTCTTCACCTTGTGTTAGGGAAAGAACAAAACACTTTCTCAGTTTATCACAATTCTTCATCAATGCCTCCTTTGTTGGCTTAATTACATTATTTCTATGCAAAAGAAGGATCGAAGACATTGTTAATTTTGAATTTGTTATAATTTAGCAAAGTGTAATAATATTTGGAAACAACTTAACAAATTTAGAAGCATTGGATTTTCGGTACGTTACTTTTTCAGTTTTGTTTTACATATCTCTACGTCTACGTGTGACTGTTTTTATCCTTTAACTCAAATTTCGATATTGAATTTTGAATGTTTCTTGTGGAACCGATATAACTACAAAAACATACACTTTCCAGGTTTTCAAATGTCAACAAACCAAAACTCTATAGTACCCTTACCTTTTCCTTAATTCCTTTTTCCACAAAACATGCAACATAACATACATTTGAAGACAAAGTCAAGACAAGTCATAATGATCAATTGCTTACGTAGCTAATTTTACATGATTCACGACATTGGGAGCGGGCTGGAGGCGCGTATTCCACGCGCTCTTTTCAAAGCTGACGTGGTCAATTGAGTATCTGACGTTACTTATACCCCTTATCTCCCTCACAATTCTGTATATTCACGATCGTGCCATTCCACTCTCAATCGTACGCTTCTGAGATCCAAATGACTTGCTCTCACCGTACTCCGCGAGTCACGTGATTATGTGTCTCACAGTCTTGTGATTTCCGCGTCCCCATTGAGAAAGAAAACTGAGAGCTCGCAAGAATTTTCCCTCACTTTCTCGAGAAAATATTTGTGCTTCACCTTCAGATGCCCAAGCAAAAAGCTCCAAGGAAGCAGCTCAAGTCCTATAAACTGAAGCACATCAACAGGACTGTTCAAGGTGCGTCGTTCATCGTCTTTCTCTAACTCGCCCCCTTTTTGATTTTCTTTTTCATTTCCCGTTGAACCGTTCCGAAATTCGATGAAATTCGTTTCGTAATCGTCTATCTAAAGGGAATCGTTCCATCTGGTTTTCCCTTGAAGAGGGAGATGCTGTTTTGATGCGGTCGTCGGAGCCGGGGAAGCCGTCGTACGTGGCGAGAGTGGAGGCGATCGAGACGGACGCGCGTGGATCGAACGCGAGAGTTCGAGTGAGGTGGTATTACCGCCCGGAGGAATCCATCGGAGGGAGGAGACAGTTCCATGGAGCCAAGGAGCTCTTCCTCTCGGACCACTACGATTTCCAAAGCGCCGATACTATCGAAGGCAAGTGTAAGGTCCACAGTTTCAGTAGCTACACCAAGCTCGACTCCGTCGGAAACGACGACTTCTTCTGTCGTTTCGAGTACAACTCTACCACCGGCGCGTTTATTCCCGACAGAGTCGCCGTGTATGTATCTCTAGACTCTCTGTTACCATGAAATTGTTACTGCAAGGTGAAGTAATTAGTTGATTTTGTTTTTGCAGCTTCTGCAAATGCGAGATGCCATACAATCCTGATGACTTGATGGTGCAATGCGAGGACTGTTCTGAGTGGTAAGTGTTCACTGACTAATCTGTAGACAATGCTCTTTGTGGTCTTCTTGAATCACAAGCTGGAATTGCTCATATGTTTTAGTTTGTTCCATGAATCTTACTGTATATGCTATTGAGATTTCTTGAGCTGAATGCATCCGTATCTTCCTTACTTACCTGATGTTGTGAAAACTGTGATGAAATGGGAACAAAAACTGATACTCTGATCTTAATATATATATATATATATATATATATGCAAATCTTACAAAGCAGTGATAGAGTCACTATTTTAGGAGTCTAGCTTTGGGTTTACTCGCATCTAACCTGACTTGGTTCTCTCACTCATGCTGCTTAATTGTACGAGAGAAGAAGAAAATGTGAATGAAGTCACTTGAACAAACACTGATCTCTTGATCTTGGAACTGTTAAGCTTTTTTACTCTTTTTTTTCACATGGAAAGAAATATTTTGTTGTTAAAGTCTTCGTCTGTGACACGAGTTCCTTGAAAACTAACATTGGCTCAGGTTTCATCCTTCTTGTATAGGAACGTCAATAGAGGAAGCTAAAAAGTTGGATCACTTCTACTGCGAAGAATGTTCCCCAGAAGAGCACGAGTTCCACAACTCTAAAACAACTTCGAAAAACTCAGATGCTAAGGTATCTCTCGCTGTACTTCAGAGCCTGACTTGGGCTTAAAATGCTGCAAACAATAGAATAAGCTCTTAGAGTGTGATATACTAAACCAACCTGAGACAACAAAAAGCTTCTTAACCCAAAGTATATGTTCGTTGAGCTCAAAGAGACGCCTAATTTTTTGATCTGCTGTTTCAACAACACAGGTTAATACAAAGCGCAGCCTGGAGGTAGGCAAGACGAGGAACAAACACACCAAGCGATCAGGTTAAGCTTAATATCTGGACTCTGTTGAGTATCATCATCGTGTAATATAATAAGGTGTTTGCTATCTTTCCCTTTCCCTCTCTGGTTTTTTCTTTTGAAAATGAGGGTTTAGTTGATTTGGCTTGACTGTTGTTGTTTTGATCGTATGTATAGTATAGTATATGGTTTCATCTCCGTTAGCTGTCACACATGAAATTGCGTGAAAGGGTTTGTTTATAGCACCAAAGAAAGAGAGCGTTACTTGTTTGTTTGTTTCTCGACTGTGACCAAACCGTCGGCATTCGTTGTAAATATAAAAAAACGCATGTTCAAAGAAACGGTCATAGTTTAAGTGTCTGTAGCAGTTGTTGAAACATGTGATCATCTTGTTTTACAAAATTAGGGATAATATTTCATCCAAAAACCGAAACCAAAGTCACGAGATACCAAAAATCAATTCAGTATCAGTAAACATTCTTTTTTTAAGATAAAATCAGGGAAGACAAAAATTGCAACTACCTTCTCCACCTCTGTAGCGAGGAAGTGGTAAAATAATACTTTTTTAAAAAGAAATTAATAAGATAGAATTAATTGTATACAACTAGACACGGCACTGCTACAAGTTGAACCTATCCTATCCAAGTCCCATTCAATTAATAACACGTGTTGGTTAATCATTGGTTGGCGTACTTTTCCCCTTGGATAAGTAATCATTATTTAAGAAATATCTCCCGATTTCTCCGACTTTAAGTATATAATAATAAATATATTATCTTTTAAAGAAACCGAAAGCTGATCCCCAAAGGGAAAGAGACATCTAGCGTCTATACATACGCCTATAGATTCACGTTGCGTGTGTAGAGAAACTTAGGGTTCTATATTAACCCCTCTCCCTTCCTCACTGCTCTCTTCAATCGAATCGAAATCAATGGATCCTCTTAAGCTTTCTTTCTCCATTCTCGTTCTCTTTTTCTTCGTCGCCTCCGTTTCGTCGTCTTCTGACGGCAACGACGGTGAAGATCTCGTGATCCGGCAGGTGGTTGGTGGAGCCGAGCCCAACGTTCTGTCCTCGGAGGATCACTTCTCTCTGTTCAAGAGGAAATTCGGCAAGGTTTACGGTTCCAGCGAGGAGCATGACTACAGATTCTCCGTTTTTAAGGCGAATCTCAGGCGAGCGAGGCGTCACCAGAAGATGGATCCGTCGGCGCGTCATGGCGTTACTCAGTTCTCAGATTTGACTCGGTCTGAGTTCCGGAAGAAGCATTTGGGGGTTAGAGGCGGGTTTAAGCTTCCCAAGGACGCCAACAAGGCCCCGATTCTCCCTACAGAAAATCTCCCGGAGGACTTTGACTGGAGAGACCATGGCGCTGTTACCCCCGTCAAAAATCAGGTATCGTACTCAACTGGCTTTTGATCGACTTCGATAAGAAACTAGATCCGCTTCATATTGTAAAATCTGCATCGAGAAATCGTTTATGTGGGGGTTGTATCATGGATTTTTGCTGATTGGTGTAATCTTCGTGTGCCATTAGGGATCTTGTGGCTCTTGCTGGAGTTTCAGCGCCACCGGAGCTCTGGAAGGCGCTAATTTCCTTGCAACCGGCAAACTGGTCAGCCTTAGCGAACAACAGCTCGTCGACTGTGATCACGAGGTTTGACTTTGTTTCACTTCCCAATTACCTTTAGTTTTGGATGATTAAGATAATCTCATCATTAAGGTCAGGTTGCGTGTAGTGTTGAAATATCAGAATATTGATCATTTATCTAATATGTATTACAAAGGTTCTTCCGTGTATATTTGGTTTTGATTAGATGGTTAGAAAACTCAATACGTAGTTCAGGTTGCTTGCTTACTTGAAATGATCTTGTCTCTCATCACATCATAATTTCATCTGTTACAAGCCATAGCGATTCAATGATCATGTAATTCTGAACTCGTTGCTAACAATTGTGGATATAATCTCTATATGCAGTGTGATCCAGAAGAAGCAGGTTCATGCGACTCTGGTTGCAACGGTGGGCTAATGAACAGCGCCTTTGAGTACACCCTCAAAACCGGAGGGCTCATGAGAGAAGAAGACTATCCTTACACTGGAAAAGATGGCCCGACCTGCAAGTTAGACAAGTCCAAGATCGTTGCCTCCGTCTCCAACTTCAGCGTTGTCTCCATTGACGAGGAACAGATTGCTGCAAACCTTGTCAGAAACGGACCTCTTGCGGTAGCTATCAACGCCGCCTATATGCAGACTTACATCGGAGGAGTCTCGTGCCCATACATATGCGCGAGGAGGCTCAACCACGGTGTCTTATTGGTAGGTTACGGCTCGGCAGGTTACGCTCCGGCTAGGTTCAAGGAGAAGCCTTACTGGATCATCAAGAACTCATGGGGAGAGACTTGGGGTGAGAATGGTTTCTACAAAATCTGCAAAGGCCGTAACATTTGTGGCGTTGACAGTCTTGTCTCCACCGTTGCAGCCACCGTCTCCACCACCGGCAATTGATTATATCTCGTTAATATAATTTAATAACTTTGGTGATTTCTGTGAGCGAGCTCTCTTTGCCTTGACTCTATTTCTCTCTGCTTTTTTTTTTTTAAAGAAAGATGGAAGTTTGTAAATAAAATGCTTTCCTTCAGCTAAGCACTCGTTGATTTCAGACTTGGCTCAAAAAGCCCCTCATTTTAAGAAAAAATTGCATTTCCTTGCTTGCGATTTGTTAGCTTTTAGATATCAGTCCCGAATTGTCACGGTCCGATGGACTTTTATCTCAGTCCGCTAAGAATTTTAAAGTTTTGACCCGTTGGGCTTTGATCTTGGCCCAGTGGGCTTTTATATCGGCCCACTAAGCATATTTATCTCGGCCCATTGGGCTTTTACGTCTAGGCCCAAAGGGGTTTTATATCTCCGTTTGTTGGGCTTTAATTTTATGACTTTAAGCCCGATGGGCTTTGATCTCGGCCCAGTGGGCTTTTTATCGGCCCATTAAGATTATTTATCTCGGCCCGTTGGGCTTTTACGTCTAGGCCCGATGGGGTTTTGTATCTCCGTTTGTTGGGCTTTGATTTTAAAATTTTAGGCCCAATGGGCTTTTAAATCTGCGTCCGTTAGACTTTAATATCTAGGCCCGACGGATATATGTAGATGCGATTTGCGTTTTTCTGGGACAGGCTTTACCCGTCATTGCCTAACTGTTCAAAGTTCGAACTTTCACAATCTATAAGCTTTTATTCTTTATGATTCTTGCTCACAAATAGATAATCGAGACATAATCATAGATACATACAAACCACCGAAATTTCAAAGCGAGAATAAATATTAACATATAAAACTTTATGTGACTGAATTTTAAGTTTTCACAAATATAACTTGCAAAAAATGAGTTTTATAAACTTAGTGTTTAGCAGGCAAAACAAACAAAGAAATATTGGAGAATGTCGTCCAATTCCTGACTTTATTCGTATCCACAGCTTATTATTTTAATTTCAAACAAACACAACAACAAATGGGGTTTGGCTCAAACAGATCCCATTATCCCATTCTCTTTTTTTTTTTGGCAGTAAAAAATGTATCTCCGCACAGGCAAATAAATAAACTTTAACTGACCCTTGTAAGCAGAGAAAGGGAGGAAAAAATATTCGAAAAGGTTTTTTGTACCTTATATATGCAAACTGAAATTGCAGAGGATGGGAGGAATGGAATCATGAGATCCATCACTCGTCTTCGTTTCCGGTGAGAATGAAAGTGAAAGGAGCGAACTTGTAACCGTCACCTTCGTAGAATTTGTTCTGAAACTCAACCCAGTGGAGACGCAACGCGTGAAGGAACGCGCTTAGTGTCTCCATCACCAGCAAGACTCCCACGGTGGCGAATACGAAGACGAGTATTCCAACGATCAGGATCAACACATTGTTGTAACTGTTTGGTTGTTATTGCCGAGGAGACACAAAGATCGAATGGAATAGTCAGTGATGTGCTAACACACAACACAATCATTTAATTAGAACAAAGAGAGAGTGAGAAGGATGCATACCCCCAAGCGAGGAGGAGGACCTTCTCATAGAAGACTGATGATAGCTCTGAGTGGGCAAGACTGAAACAAAAAAAGGATGAATGTTAATGATCACTAAGCCATGAGTAGTAGAGTAGTAAAAGGGATCATCATGTGTAGCGTCTACTAATGAAGACAAGAAGAGATACCTGAGAGCCCATAGACGCAGGTAAGAAGCGGTGTTGGAAACAGCTCCAAGCACAAACTCTATGGTGTGAATCAACTGATGCACAAATATCTCGCTGAATTCAAACTCCTCGTGCCCATGGGATCCTCCTCCGTTTGTCTCTACATGAAGACTCTCATCTGTCTCCTCAAGAGGTGCGTATGACTCACCTTGATGCCTCTGCACAATGAATCCGTTTATAACCATAACCCAAGACCTTTATATTGAAACTAGAAAGGCAAAAGGAAAGAATCTCACAGCTTCATGTTGTTTCTTCAAGATGAACGGCTTTGGAAGCAACATACACGGAACAGAAACAAGAGCCAGAAAGAGAAGCACAAGCTGAAAAACGGCAAGGAAAGATTATCAGTGAAACAAAACGTATGACACGCTTTTCTTGGATCTCGTAACAGCAATTACTAGGCAGAGATCCTAACCTGCACTGTTTTCTGGTGAGGAAAAAGCTGATTCTCTCCTAGCTCATCGGTTGGGCTCAGGAACATGTATATCATTACATGATACAAATCTGCTTGAGATCCAGTGCACCACTTTATGATGATGAGGGCCGAGAGATAGCCAAACAAACTGTTCAAGAATATCATCTGGGGAACGAACTGGAACCTGCAACCCCCAATATTAGACGTTGTACTGATGACAGATGTTTACTATTCAAAGAATTGGAGAGAAGATAGAGAGAGCGCGATGATCAGACAAATATTAACTCAACCTACCATATATTTACTTTCGATTTGAAGAATATTGCATTGAAGAAGCTCATAATGATTCCGAGATTCATTTGAGAAACTCCCAGAAGGATTGACATTTTCATCTTCAGCGAGTTCAGGAACGGCAGCTCGCTGCGGCTACCATGCCACACTGGATCTAGACCAAACGGATAAGTGTCCCGGACCTTTATCAAACCAATTGTTGTAGCCTCGCTGAACATAGAGCATAAGAGAAATACTCAACAAACAAAAACACAGAACCGCAAAGTATTTGCCTGCTACTAATATACTTTTGTATTTATGCAAATCTCAACTTTTAGAACTAATCTGCATACCTGCATGAGGCATCACGGCAATCATATGCCGAGGGAGCAAACAATGGCAATGCAATAGAGAAGAACTCGTTGTAGATAAAACCAGTGTATATTGAGAAGAGTGACATCATCATAATGACATAACGGCCACCAAACGCCATTTCCATGATATCCCCTAGTTTCTGTTATCCGGAAGCAACGATTTAAGAGTTAGTTAGCATCTAAAACTTGGAAGAACCAAACATCAACAATTTATCAAAACGCATATCAGAATAGATTAGTAATATGCTCTTTAGAATTGGCAAGTAAGTTTCCTATGCTTTCATATTTGCATGCAACTCCAAAGAAAAAAGAATAGCCAAACTATCGGCATGTTGTTTGCTCAGTCATAACATAAGTAACTAAATTGGGGTATCACCTGGCTGGCAAGTTTCTTTTCCCTCACTATCAAGTACATCGTTGCAAGCAGCAAACATATTCCATGCCCCCAATCACCAAACATAACAGCGAAAAGGAAGGGGAATGTGACGATTGTGAATACACCCGGATTGGCTTCCTGATACTTGGCCACACTGCAGAATGGTGACCATAGAAGATTGGTTAGTAGAAACTATGACAAGACTATATGCAGACTACGACACATTCTCTTACAGTCCCAATGCTATTTCCTATTTCCTTAACCGACAGAAGCTCCACAAAGACGCTTACCCATACGCATCAACAATATCCTGGATTGCAGAAGTAAATTTGTTTGTGCGGAAATAAGTTGGTGGCAACTCTTTGGTCCTCAGAACCTGGAATATTGATCCAACTTGGGAATTGGAGTCAACTGCAGCACGCTCTAATGCATCTTGTATCTGCACAAAAAAATCTTATTCTGCTTAAGCATTCTGAAGCGATACATAATTGTAAACTCACTACGACGCAATTTATTATTCAATATTGCAATTGACAGTGCAACAAAAGAAACAACTCACTTCTTTTGATGCAAAAACAGGACTCCAGCCCTCGGCCACAAGGCACTTCTTAGTCACGTCAAGACTAAGCATGTTCAAAGTATGATAGATAGCTTTCTCTTTGCGTACCTGCAATTGGCAAATATAAACTTGACTTCAACTTGCATAAATTCAAATAAATGGGTCAACACAAACCGGCTCAACATTGATTCATATAGGATTATACCTTGAGGTTCCATAGCTCAAACTTAGATCCAATGGTCTCCAACAAAATGTTACGTTGTCCTAAACCAGCATCTATGGTAGTTTTAAGCTCTGTTAATCGACCGGAAACCTGAAACGTTGTGGAAGAATTAAACATGGTTAGACATTTACTGGGTTTACGGTATCATCATTATAAGTGTCTCATGATGAAATTGCTAGCCTACGATAAACCGTCACATGGATGCTAACATGCAAACATTCAGTACATCAAAACATAATGTTCTCATGCATTAGTTTCTATTGGACATCTGAGTACCAACGAATACCCAGACTTTTGTTTTCATCTATGACTCATGTTCAAGGAAATCTATGCACAAAGAAAGAATATACAGGGGAGTAAATGGTTTATCACAACAACAAAAAGGAAATATGGAATATTTACCACCCCTATCAGCAGGAACATTCACAAGAAAAATAATAATACATACCTCGGTTATCATTTGAGCTTGTTTTCCAAGGTCCTCACTGAAAGGATAACGATTGGCCCCAAAAGCTTCACAAATTTTAAGAATTTTGCTTTTTGCTCTTTCCCCGGAGAAGAAGACAACAAAAACATTTTTCTCAGCCTGCAATTTTTTTAACTTAAAAGTTAATTTCGAACTGAGACAGAATAATAATTTTTTTTCTAACGAGATCAGCATTCCACAATTTGAAATCTTGGCTCTGTCGTTCAAAAAGATAAACCGCATAGGCAACTAACTTCAAATATCTAGCATGTGCATATAAGAGCAGAAATTACAAAAGGAAAGAAAGCAACTGAACTCATGTATCAGTATAAGAACTTACATCCTACATCTAAGAGAATTTAAGAGAAAAGCAGAAGGATCTAACCTTCTCCCCAGAGTTGGGATCAATGACCGGCTCCTCGATTACAGACTGACGAGTAAAGATGTTTCCCCTAGTAGCACGGAATAGAATCCTCTCAAACACCATAGACTTTTCACGAGGCACTAACCCGGTGAGAAATCCAAGTTTCACTTGCTTTGTTGAATCAATCTTCTCCTGTTTAAAATGAACTAGTGTAAATGTTGGTAACTAGACAAGAAATTGACTTTAAATAGAAGAAATAGCTGCATCTGTCGTACTTCCTGCAACAAAGGAGACTCCAGCAGATCTGCACCCGCTCGTGGTGATTCAGCCTCTGTCTGTTGAGCCGTGGCACTTCTATGAGCAGAAGAAAAGAAGTCACCAGCCTGAAAAGACCACATTCAGATCAATATAGCAATATATGCACATCCAGGGATTCAACCACAACATCAGAAGCATACTTATAACCATGAAAAGCCTTAAAATCATTAGAATCATCAAAACATACTACTCCTTGCATAATCAAACATAAAATCTTCAAAGCTGTGATTTGAAAATATGTAGAACATATACCTTCTGAAGAACTAACTTGTACTCCATAAGTTCATTATAGGATCGCTGCAACTTGTCGTTATTAGCATTGATTTCAACAAGTTCAGCTTCTAGCTCTCCAAGCCTTACCTGATCAGCCAGAATGAAGAAAAATAAAGTATCTCCGTAAGAAAACCAAAAGCATGACAATGGAAAAATGAAAAGCAGGTATCTTTATTTTACCTCTACATCATCCAAGTCGATATCATTTTCTTTCTCAACCAGATCCTTGGCTAAAACTCCTGCTTTTGACATTTGATCTTTGAAGAAACGTATCTTCCGTGCCATCTCTCCACATCTTTTTATCTTCAATCAATCAAAAACGAGAGAAAAATATCACAATTGTCAGATGTACCTTCGTATAATATATTTACATCTGAAAGAGATTGTATTACATTCCTACACAGTCACATAAGCATGAAATTACCTGAGCTGCATAAGTACGTTGAAATGGGCTCTTCTCTGAATTAAGCTGAAATCAACATTTACAAACAAAAAAGATGGTTTATAAGAACAGAGTTATTCACGATAAAATACCAAAAAATCCGTAATGAGGTAAATCTATATTTCATCATCTCTTAAGAAAAAACTAGAAATCTAAAAACCAGACGCACAAAGTCAAAATGATTAACAAGGGAAGATAAACGCAACGAGAAACAGATATCTGCCCAAGACAAGCACAACAAGATCGCGATAATCAAATAACAGCTAGATATAGATGCGTTGCGTAAAATCTTATAAATATCGAATGAGACCTAGGGTTTCTAATGTCTAGTTGTTGTGAGCAGAAAAACCCCGTCAAAATGGGGCATCGCAGGTCAAATTCCAGATAAAATCGTTCACCAAACACGGATTACAATCGAAATAAGAAAATGAGCGATCAAATACAAGCAAATTACATATATCGAGCATCGAGAGATGATAAGATAGAGAAGGATTTACGCACGTCTTTGAATTGCACGAGTCCGAGATCCCCAAGGTAAGAGACGGTAAGGTGAGCCGATTCCATGGGAACAATGAGTTGAACAAGTTGCATCGGCTCTGACCGCATCAGATCCATCGGCGGACAACAACCACCACCGCCGCCGCTTTCCCCCATTTGATTCTACTTCCTTCGCCTTCTTCGTCGATGAACGAGAAATCGAAATATATCTGATCCAACGAGATAATGTCAGAGACTCAGAGATGAGAGCTGTAATTATTTGCCCCTCCCATCGCGTTATTTATTTTGTATCCCATAATTGCCCTCTATGATTTCACGAAATTATCAATCTGCCCTTGCTTCAGTATCTTCTTATTGGGCTATCAAGATATGCGAAGGATCAACGGAAATCTATTATCTAATCTTCTTAGTATGGGCTCATGTTAATTGGGCTGAGTCAGGCACAATCGTATATTCTTTTTAAGTGGATCCAAATTAGCCCATGAGTGAGACCCAATTGAAAACGGCCACGTTGTCCCAAAGATTCTAGGTGTCTTTCTGTTTTTGACTCAAAAGACTCGTAGAAAGCGTTTAACAGTTTGGTATGTAAAGCAGGAGAAAGAATTTACATTTGCAATGAGTATAGTGTAAACCGCAAACATTTTATTACTCTTGCTGAAAAGTTAATCGCAAATAGACACACAAAAATAAAACACTTTTTTCTTTTAATGGAACAATAAAAACGAAATTTGGATCATATAGTATAAATATACGCTGAGATCTACGGGGATTTGAACGGACAGGATTGAAAGAAGCAAGAAACATGTCAGAAGATGGTCCACGGTCCCATTCTTGGAATTAAGACAAGGACAAGGGATATAATCAATACTCAGTTCACAAAAGTTGATGCACTTAAACATAAATCCACCACCGACTGAGAAGACAATAAATAAAAAATATTAATAACGTGGGAATTTAAAGATTGGTTATATTGTAAAATCAGATTAAAAAATAGAGATCAACGGAGTAGTCACAGAGGGTACGACTGATTTGCATAACACAGAGACAGTGGTATCGATGAATGATTGGATTTTGTTTCATTATATGTAAATATAAAAGAAAAAAAATAATAATTCGAGTCCATTAATGGTAGACTGGTAGTAATCAATTGGTAAAGGTCCCAAATCTACTATTTTAAAAATGGAATGTTTAAAAGTGCACGAAGAACCTTTTCAAAAAGTCCACCAGACCCAGTAGTACATCCATGTGATTCAAAGATCTACAAGCTATAAACAAAATCCATACGAAAATAATATGAAAAATAAAATACTCCAGTTGATGGAAAACTTTCGTGTGGGAAACTTCTCGCCGAACTATTTGACCAAGTGTCAATCTTATGCAAATATAATCATCAATATTACGTATAAAATGTGTGAAAGTGTGAAAGTATTTGTGGTACCGTGATTAATCTGATTAATACCGATTAAATAAATAAAAAATTGTAATGTATCTGCAATGTAATTACAAAGCAGCACCGTTTGAAACTTAAAACCCAACAAACAAATTCTTAAAAATTTGCTACAAAAAAGCAGTCAAAATAATAAGTCGAGGACAAAAAAAAGTAATGAAAGAAAAGATTCGAGAGATCATCCATATATTCTCCTCTAAAAGTGTTTTTTGTCGTATTCCATCTCATAAATGATCTATTATCTTACAATAGTATAGTATTATTCTTCAAAGGATCAGATCCACTCTTCTTATTTATATCAACGTATTCATTATTCAATGTCTATTAATAAAAATAAAAATAAATTTAGTTCCGAACAGTTTGGCCGACATGACCATATATACCCACCCTGTGTGAGTATGTTTGATTATCGATTTATAAAACAATTTAACAAATTTCATCCTATTGAAGGACACATTAACAAGAGTAGAGATCATGTCTCAGCTGTTAAGATGGTCTCAACGATGATTAACGCCACTTTATAATGATAAGCTATTAATTAGGACTACGCATTTAAATCGTTTAATGCAAACCAAAATAGATAAATCAAAAATAAACGAAATTTGAAAGATTTACTGATTTAGTTGATTTAGTGGTTCCGCTGTCTAATCGTATTAAAATTGAATATAACAAAATCCAACTACTCTCGAATACCACATTATAGTGTTTTGCTGTGTTTATGAGGATTGGATTTCGATTTTCGTCGAGTATTATATCGTTTGTTTCAACTAATACAAGTATTAAACCAAAAATAAATAAAAAAACACGAGTACGAGTCTAAAATAAGGAATAAGAGGTAAAAACCAAAAAGGAAGAAGATATATACACATGGATGATGGAAGACAAAAGCTGGCATGAAGAGCTGGCCATTTGTCAAATTCCCCCACCTTCCTCCTTTGTTTAATACTAGTACTTTTTAAAATTTTGTTTTTCGATTCCACAGTTTTAAAAATATTTCGATATTTTTGTCGTTTATATTTATTAGCATCTGACGGGGAAAGATTATTAAAGATTGTATGTAACTCCGCTTTTGCACTTTTTCTTCCATAGACAAGACCTACAAGATTCCTCACGTAGAAGAAAATAGTTACATCAACTATTTCGGTAGTGTAAAAAAGAAGAAGAAAAGGAAGCGACACTTACATTAGAAGATAAAAAATACAGTTAATGCAAAGATTTGAAGGAAAAGAAACAAACGCATGATCTCATAGGAAACATAATACTACTAGTTGCTAATTAAGCAAATATCTAGAGTGTGATTTGGTCAAAAAAAAATATCGAGAGTGTGATTAAATGGATGTAAAAATACAGCTTATAGGGCTTGTCAGAAGTATTTATTTGTAGTTAGTTATACATACGGTTGTAAAAACTCTCTGATTTCTAAGTAAGACCAAACAAAGAGTGAAAACAAAACCAAATCAAGTCAATTTGGGGGAATTTAAAGCAAAGAGAGAGCAGCTATCAATGAAGAAAGTGAGAGGAAGAATGAAAAAGGACAAAGGAAACCTAAGCTGCTTATCTATAAAGCCAACACATTATTCTTACCCTTTTGCCCACACTCATACCCCATCACCTATACATACAACCACCCACATGAATGCCTACATATAGCACTGGTCCAAGGATCCAAGTTGAGAGAGAGATAGTTATTGAGGAGCCAATCTTGTGAAATATCTAGAAAAACAAAAATCCTCTCTTATACTAAACCAAAAAAAAGGGTGAAAAAATGAAGATTTGGTGTGATGTGTGTGACAAAGAAGAAGCTTCAGTGTTTTGTTGTGCAGATGAAGCAGCTCTTTGTAACGGCTGCGATCGCCATGTTCATTTCGCCAATAAGCTCGCCGGGAAACATCTCCGATTCTCTCTCACTTCTCCTACTTTCAAAGATGCTCCTCTCTGTGATATTTGCGGGGTAAGACCAAATCTATAACTTTGCCGTTTTCGAGAGAAAAATAAAAGTGGGATTTTAGTAGATTTCATTAAACGACGTTTTGCGTGACTTGGATTACTTTTTCTTGCTTTCTGAAACTGGTTTGTTGATTGGGGACTTTTTTCAAAAACAGAACAAAGATCGAGATTACTAAAATCTTGATTAATTATGCTTAACAAAGATCGAGAATACTGAAATCTTGACTAACTATGCTCCCACTAATCAATATTACTAGGCAATTAACCAAATTAAAGTGATATTAAAAAAAGTCCAGTATTTCTTTCTTCTTTGGGAAGGTGAAGCCGTGAAGGAAAAGATATTAAAAAGTCTACTATTTCTGCCTTTATTTTTATTTTTAAAAAGCAATATTCTTGTTGAAAAAGTTCGTGGGAAAAAGAGGGTCAAATCTAATAAATAAATAAACACAATTATTTTTTTTAAATACGTGATTACAAAACAAGGGTCTTGTTTGATTATCTTGACGTGTTATTAAATGGTATCAACTCTTTATCCATACGACAGGAGAGGCGTGCATTACTATTTTGCCAAGAAGACAGAGCCATACTATGCAGAGAATGTGACATTCCAATACATCAAGCTAATGAGCACACTAAGAAACACAATAGATTCCTCCTTACCGGCGTCAAGATATCCGCTTCTCCGTCCACGTACCCGAGAGCTTCCAATCCCAACTCGGTGTGTCGGGCCAAAACCAGACCCAAATCGGTATCGGGCGAGGTCCCGAGCTCGGGCTCCAGCGAGGTCTTTGCGAGCTCTCCTTCGACGACTACAAGCAACTACTATCACGGGCTAGAGGAAAACTATCATCAAGCGAGTGATTCGGGTTCTGGGTCGGGTACGGGCAGTATATCGGAGTATTTGATGGAAACATTACCGGGTTGGAGAGTGGAGGATTTGCTTGAGCATCCTTCTTGTGTCTCTTATGAGGATAACACTATTAGTACTAATAACAACAACAGTGAGTCCTATAGGGTTTACGATGGTTCTTCACAATACCATCATCAAGGGTTTTGGGAACAAAAACCCTTTACCTAAACAACTTTCTTTGCTTATGTGTTGGAATCTAGTCTTTTTCTTTGGGTGTTGAGGTTTGAAATCATGAATCCGAACCAACTTATTGTTTACGTTTTTCTCCCGCCTTTTCTTTTATCTTTTGTTTTTTCAATAAGAATTGTCTTTTGTCAACAAAAATTCGGATTTTGATTGTCAATTGTCTGCGTAACAAGCAAATTCTATTGAGTGTTAGTATTAGAAAATCCATATTATCTTCTTAAGTTTAATGTTCCACACAAACGCCATTAACGGATTATAGCTGAGAGTGTATATCATTAAATTGGATTTTTGGAGGATAGTTGTAAGATTTTTCGTTAAAATCCTGGGAGAAGAAAAAATACACTCACTCATTTGTTCGTGAACGACGTGGGTGGAAGCGAAGACAAGACATGCCCACACGTATGCATATGTTTCGATTTTCCCTTTTTCCCCATTTTTAATGATAAATATGGTAAATATATCCATAATAGACATATTACATACAAAAGAGCCGTAAACTAACTTTAAAAAAAATCCCAACCTGTCCTTTCCCTAAAATATATAGCAACATTCACCCACAGTTCACTGACACCTGCAAAATCATGCAACTTGATCAATACTTGCATCGTTCTTCGACTTGGTTCCTACATTTTCTATAACTTAAAAAGAAACCCAAAATGGAATGTAACATAACCACATTTTTAAAGTCACTTGCAAAAGGGTACCTTTGATTGGTCAAGAGGGAAATGCAAAGAGCCGATCAGAGATTTTTGTGCGGCAAATAGGGCATTCAGAGCAAGCGAGCGAACAAGATTTACATACTGCAAAACGAAACATTTTTTTAGTTACAAATTTTTGATACCCAAAGAGAAACGAGGTTTCACGGAGATAAAAGTTGTGACTTACAGCAGAAATGACGGCAAGGGAGTAGAATTGCGGCGGTGGGAGACTCGAAACATACTTTACAAATGTGAGAGTTTGTGTCTCCATTGGCTTGCGATTTCATCTCTTTCTCCTTCATCTCTTGCATTCTAGCCTGTCTCATTGTTACAGATCTATCATCAATATACGTGAAAGAAAGACCAAAGTACTTGTAAAGAGGTTTGATATTACCTTGAGACGAGCAACGAGAGGTTCCTCCTTTGGTGTCTCTTCGGTTTTAGCTACCACTACTACTTCAGGTCGTCTCGGAGCAATCGAGACTTGCCTCTCTTTCAGAACCATGTTGTTTTCATTCTTCTCTAATTCTCTTGCAGGGTCAGTGGCAGTGGCCGTGACATTGGCTTCAGACAATGCACCGTTGTCTTTCTTCAACTTGGCAACAAGTACCCACATGTTTGCCAAATCGTTTTCTAAAGCTTCCTCTCTTCTCTTTGCCTCTTCTGCTTTTTTCCTGTATTGGTCTTCTATGAACTCTTTCTCTGCCAGAGCAGACTCAAGAGCTGCCTCCCGCTGCTTCCTTGCTTGCAACTCCATTCTCATATCTTCCGGGTCGAGATTCCATGGGTCAAACTCATCTCCGTTTGCCCTACCTGAAGAGATCCGTCCCTTTCTTCCTGACCTTGCCCCGTCGTTATACTTGCGATTATTAACTCCGTTCATGGGGTTACGCGTCTGAGCCAAGTCTCTTGCAGCTGCTAATTCTTTGTCTAGCTTTGCGTTTTGTAGTGAGAATTTTGTTACTTCGCTAGCCAGATTTTTCAGCTCAACAGCAGCAGCAGAGGCTAACTCCTTAGCATATGAAGCTTCTTCAGCTAGTTTTACGTTTTGTACTCGTAACCCACTGTTCTCTTCCACGATCTGTACGTGTTCCAGCTTCAACTTTTCGTTCTCAATTTCCTATATTCATGAACATCTAGTGTAAGAATGAGAGACCAAAGTTTATGCAAGTATAACGAGAGGATCAGATTTACAAGTAATGTATTATCTATGTTACGTGATATTTCTTGATGAGCGCAGATATTTACTGGGATGCTTATGAGAACTGTGAACGTTCGTTAGTAGATTTACCTGCGACTGTATTTTCTTTTTTAGTTCGTCTGCATGTACCGTGCTATCGGAACAAGCTGAAGAGGATTTCTCACTAGATACTGCATTCAAACGTTGCTCTAGAAGGTTCACCTTTTCATGTAGTTCTTTGTTCTCGGTGCACTACATTATTGGAGACATTGTGGTAAGAAGCTTTTTTTACCAGAACAATGCTCAAAAGATGAATGAGAGATAAAAGCAAGAATGGAACAAAAAAATTATGAGAATTATTATGCACATCTTCAAAATGAGAAAAACATGCTACTGACCTTTTTCTGTAGTTGTTCTTGGAGAATGCAATTATCTGCTGATTTAATCTGTGCAAAGAGGTAGAACCACGTTAAACATATGGTTAATTGAAACAATCTTTCAATATTGGCTGTTGTAGTAAACAAGGCAGTAATTTCAATAAAAGAATAATTTTTCACCTCAAGCTCAAAGCTCTTCTCATTGCACTGGGTCATCAAACTCATTACTTTCTGAAAATAACAAAAGAACATGACATCTTAGCTGATCGTCGTGGAGCCTTGAACAAGTGACCTTGAAAGGGTCCACAGTGAATGAGATGTGGAGGTTTAATACCTGTTGCATCTCAACCAATGATGCGTTGGCAATTGAAGCTTCACCACTCTCAATTATGAGCTGTTCAATGGCCCTCATTTGTCTTTGCTTTTCTTGAATCTCGCGTTCTAGATTCTGTATCTGCATGCATTAATTTATTACGCTAGTTACTTAAGCTAAAGGTAAATGAGCCACTTCAGGGACAGTCAAATTCTATTTGAATAAAATCACCACAAAATTTATCTCTGACAGAGTACCGCAATATCAGGAAGTATCTTTACCTGAGTTTGTGAGTTTTCCGGATCATTTACGGACTGATCCACCAAACGTTTTAGTGTGCTGCTACTGAAAGCTATCTCCCCAGCAAGCATCTTAACTTGTTCAACCAAAAGGTCAATTTCATCCGGCGACATGACACCCTACAAAAAGCCAATAGCCCACAACTATTAGATGCCATTTCTGACAATCGATACAAACTTTGTGGTAATTTACTCACTTGAGATTCTGCACCCGGTGAGTTTTCGTCATTTAACCTGCTGGAAGATCTCCGGTGGTTAAAACGTAAAGAAGCATCTGATACAAGAGCCAAGGTCGAAGATGGAGATCCCAGATTATCATTATCCAAAAGCAGAGAATCCAATTTCTGAAAAGCATAGATTAAACAGAATGACACATTGTGTTTTGAAAAAGCTTCTGAGATTAGGAAGCAAAATGCACCAGTAGATTAAAGGAACAGATGGAATGATAAATAACTTGGTCCAGAAAAAAGAAGCCTTGACCAAACAAAACCGAAACTTATTCAGGTTAATTGAACAAAACCAGCTGTCCAAAAATCCTTCTGTTGGCCCGAATTTATCCCTTAGGTCATCTCACCGGTTTGAAAAGAAAACTTACATCATCTTTGCCCTGAGAGAGACTGCGCTGATGAGTGGGTACATCACCCAAATATCCAGGAATGGAATTCTTGGTAGAGACGAGTATGAGCTTGGTAAGCTTTTGGATTCTGCTCATTAAAGCTGCTTTGGCTTCTTCTTCTTCCTCTAATCTTGATTGCATTTTCACTTGACCTTCTTCTAACTGTTGTAATAGGTAGAAAGGTAGTTCAGTCACTGCCTTTAGAACACAGTAAAATATATTAAGGATAAAGGTGGTCTTTGGGGGAAGTCAGTACCTGTTGCTTTAAGCTCATTAACTCTTCGTGACTGACACCAACAAGCATACCCCTTCTTAGCTGATCAAGTTCTAGTTTAAGAACTGATATTTCTCTTTGATATTTCTTAATTAGTGACTTCTCATCTATGATCTGCTTTTAAGACATTAAAAAGGTAATCATTAAGCAATGGTTCAAGCTTGTACACTGAGTGTAGCAAAGTACTTGATTGTAAAATATGCTATCAGATCACCTGATTGCGTGAAGCATATATTTCTATACTCTTTGCTCTGCTGGCGAATTTCAGTGTATTGTGAGTTTCCTCACTACTGCTTGACGCGGGAGTTATTGTACATATGAGCTAAAAAGAATTAGGAAAACAAAATACTGAATTAGTTTCTCTGTTGCTATAGTGAATTAGCGTCACTGCAACGGTTATTGCTTATCACACAGAAGAGGTCTTACCGAAACATGCCCATGACCACTTAATGATGATTGCAGAAGACGAGTAAGCTTAGAGTCACGATATGGAATGTGAGTTGCCTTACCCTCGCTAAGTTTTCCAATCACCTTCATACATGAAACCACAAGAAATAACTGTAAGTAAAACGCCCTACTATCTCAAAGGTTTTAAGCGATTAAAGATGTTACCATGAACAGACAGAAAATACAAAAAGGACAACATGCTACTTATCGGAAAGTCAAACATCAAGAAACACTAGCACAAATGAAAAGAAAATATGTACTGAGGATCCTAAGTACATTCCCCGAATCAAGAAATGACACCTACAGTTCCAAGAGTTAGAAGACTCTTGTTGATGTATGAACCCTCTTTCCTCCTCAATCCAGTTGTTTCAGTTTTGGAACTCTCAGATCCAGCCAAGTCAATCAAATTCTAAACAAGAAAAATAAATAATTAGAAACCCTGTTGTAAAATTAATGATTTTATACAATAGCTGAAAGAAAGAGGCACTTACGAGTTGAGAAAAAATAACTCCATCATATTCATCTCCAGTAGCACTACTTTCAATCATCTGCAACCATATACAAATTGGACTTAAAACATGTAGTAAGTATACTTATTAGAGCTAAATTTCACATGCAGAGACACTGAGAAGAGACTATAATTACACTATGACAGATTCCTGGAGCTTGAAGACATACCAGTGTAAATAAAGTGTGACTTCTGCTGCTCATCAAGTTGAAATTATTTGAACCAACGTGGCGATGTTCTGCCATTGGAAAAACAACAGCAATATTAAGGAGAGGCGGAAGGGAAAAAGTTCAGAAAAATCAATAAATATTTCAAAGGTCAAATTGTCTAATTACCTTCTCCAGCTGCAATGAAAGATAGTGCGTGACCAGGAGACAAAACAACTTCTTCCTTGATACCCTCGACATAAGTGCCCTAGAAACAAATATAACACTCTGTATCAATATCGAAGTGACTTCATATCCATATCTTGATTCGAAGCTAATTCTTTCTCATTTGTTCTATTCGGACCACAATAATACTCAGTTTCACGAGAGAGATGGAGAAAGCTCAGCATTATGTAGTAGTTAAAACACACCTGGGAATCCTCTCTAACTCGTAAGTTTTGGCCCGTTGGATCCAGTAAATCATTTATCACCTACAAGGACCGTAATCAGATAAACTTAGACAGATGAAATAGACAAACACTCAAGTAAAAGCATAAAGATGGTGAGTAGGCACCCAAATTTCTATATTATTAAGCCCAGTGATAAGGTATAAGAGCGGGAAAACAAATCCCAACCTATAAGGCTACTTTTCAGGGCTTGTGAAAGTATATATCAAGGATAGAAAGTTCCACTAACCTCATTGTATATTTCAAGATATGAAACACGGAGCAGGAACTCCCTTCCTGGAGTCTGAAATATAATGGCACAGCCAATTAGCGAAGAACATGTAATCATACCCAAAAAAAGACGTGGTAGGATGGGAGAAGACATGAAACCCATTAAGACCACTTACATCCTGAATGATACTGAAGACGTCTTTTATTGCTAGCGGTATGATCCCGGGAGATTCTTGATCACCCTATGCATATTGCAAAGGAACCAATGGCAAAACAAAAAGAATATCAGATATAAGTTCTACTTGTTTGGATGGGCGGCTACTTCACTGAAGATGAGCACAACCAATCTAGATGAAGGACATTCAAAATCTATTTACATGAGCATTTCCAATTTATTTAACCATCAGCTATAAATTCTATTCAAATGTTTAGAGTAATCCAGAATAACGAGAACCAAGTTGCAAAAGAAATCCCGGTTCATCGCAAGTGTGTTTTCAGGAAAAATCAGAGAGAAAAAGTATACAAGGGAGAGAAAAGAAGCCACTTACATGCATTGTATGGGTCTTTCCACTGCTTGTAACACCATACGCAAAAACGGTTCCTGTAAAATTTCCAACCCTGAGTCAGAAGATTTGCTGCAAGCAATACTAACTTGAAGACCAATTGGTGTAGAGGATATTTCTATGACAACACACGAAATTTGGTTTAGCTAAATTTTGCAGCTATGTTCCTTACCGTTAACACCTTCCATTGCCGCCTTGACTACTGGCCTTGCAGCTACGTCATATACGTCTATAGTAGTAGCCTGTGGTCCAAAAACTTTATCTGGCATAGACAGAATTCGGAAGAACGTTAATCAGTTAACACTACAATCAATTAAAACGAGCACTAGTAAAAATAATTGATATCATCTCCACAATAAAAATTTCATCCAAATACCGAATGCGTAAGCTGTGAGTGGATTGTACTCGTGCCTGACCATTGTATCGCCATCAGGGTACCAAGCAACTTCGTCTCCTCTTTGATACTCTCTATCACTGCAATCCCCAAAAAAAAAAAAAAAAAAATGAATTGACCGGAATCTCCACTTGATTTCCATGTATTGCAAATTGTAAACCGGAACAGTCTCGACATTATCTGCAATAGATCTAATCCACGGCGATCAGATCTACTATACCTCAATGGTCGAAAACGAACGGTGACGGAAATACTATCCCGCTCAGAGCTAATAGTCTCCTCCATTGGCTCACCGAGAAGCTCCTCTGATGGGTAGGGGACAGGCGATCCAGTTCCAAAGCTCCCGGAGCCGATGAAACCGGAGTCGGAGAAGGTGCGACTAGGCGTCATAGATCGGGAGCCGATTCCACCGCCGGAGTTAACAAATGAAGAAGCAGAGGTGGAGCAGGACCGCGGAATGAGACGGTTGCTAAGATGAGACGAAGAAGTCGAAGAAGAGGGACTTGGTGGTCTTTGGTTTCCAAAGGGAGAACTGCTCCTAGTTCTCGATGTCGATGAAGCCATCCACTAAACTCGAAACTCAGGGAGAGTCAACCCGCTATACCCAGCGAGTCGGTCGCGGATTCGGTGAGAAGAATCAACCGATAAAACTTCCGAAGAGAGGAAAAAAAAAAGAAGATGCAGAGAATGTGTCAGGGGAAGCTCACATGGCTGGAGACAGAATAAAGCATCGTAACCTCCTTCTCTCTTCTCTCTCTCCCTTCTTTCGATTGGGCTTTGCTAGGAAATGGTAGAGAAAGATGGTGAGACCATAGAAGAGAGAGAGATTGTTTCGTCTTCTCTAAGCGAAGGTGCTGTAGAGAGAGAGAAAGGAAGATCGAATGGAGAGATATCTCTCTCTCTCCTGGGTGAAGAAACGAGGAGGCTGAAAATTCAGATTTTGAATTTTGTTTTTTTCTGTGCCTTTCTAAATATGCATAATTTAATTAATTAATTGTGGTAGTTGAAAATAATTTAGGGAGGAGAACGACAAAACAAAAAAGAGAGAGAGCAAAAAGTATTTAATAATTAATTAAAGTAATTTTACTGTGTGATGACGTGGCACTGTTCAAGACCACCGTATCGCGAGGTTCGAACGTAGTGAGAAATGGTTTAAATGTTTTATGAAAAAAGCGCGCACCGGTAAAAATGGTTTTCGAATTTTTTTCAAGCAACGAGACGAGCGGGAATTACAATGGGTGACCAAATACAGTAATTTCCCCTCTTTACCCCTTTGATCAATGCATAATTTCCTACAGTTTATAAGGCTATTTCCATTTAAAGTACAGCATAAATGTCTCATATACCCCCCCCCCAGAAAATAAGTAACGCTCTATACGACTGAGATCTTGCTAAATTAAAAAAGAAAACCACTTGGGGAATCTTTGTTTTATAATGTGTTTTGATGTTTTGTCCCTCTGCGGATTGTATTATATGAAAATTTAAAATATTGAAACATTGTCTTTTGCTTACTATGCTGAAAGATGTTGAAAAGATATATGTAGCATCTAAAGGAAAACAACAGTTGTAACCGGTTCTATCAATATTTTCCTAGATAGTATATTATGCAATTTAAAAATCTAAAGACGACAATCTAGCAATGTGTATGGACTATGGTATTACAACTTATCCAACATAATTAATGTATATGGAGTTACAAGCACCACAGCACGTATATACCTGCCAAGCTTCCTTGTCATATAAAATGTCCTAGTCGACATAGTATAATATTGCAGTTCATCTTTTTTTTCCTTTTAAAATATTGTTGTTCATATATTCTTCGATTATTCTGAGTGCTCGTGAAAAGTAAATATAAATTTAAAAGGAAGATCATAAATGTAGTATGAAAAACTAACAAGAATTAAAGTTTGACTAATTTTTCAAGCATTTCTGAATGACCCTTAAAAAAAACTATCAATAGTTCGATTTTTGCTTTGATTCAAAGGGAAAAACAATTGATCCTTTCAAATGTATCACGTAAACCACAATCTTAACATTATTATTAACAGTGTTCTTGGCTTGTTAATTGAACATTGCAGATTACAGTTATGTAGAGATAATCTTGTGTGTCGTCCGATTATACTAATGTATAATATGTACATTGTTGGGTCGCATTATTATCCGTAACGTAGAAAATACAAAAACTTAAAAGTATAAAGATTGGATGCGACACAATCATACATGGAGTTTGATCAGACTTGAGTTCCGGTTCTATCTTTACCGCGAGACATTGCATTGCAAATTACGTAACGACGATTTTTCGGCATATTTTAATTTCTTGAAACACACAAAATAAATATAAACCCCAATGGAGCTTGGTCACGCGCATCAAAAGGAGAGTGAAGATACGCGCAATAATAATTGGGCGGTGTGGAACCGGAGGATTAGATTTAACCCGCATGTGATCGCTGCTCCTTTCACCTGATTCCGCTTTACACGTAGACGATAACGCTCTTAATAGGGGCACTACTGTAGTTTTACATTGTTGACGATAACGAGTTAGCAAGGGTAATTCCGTATATTCATGATTGTACACTAGGGGGTATTAAATTCGTTTAATTTTTTCAACCACGACCGATGGAATATAGAATTGTTAATTTTGATTATTGACAAAATGATTTAGTTCTTAACGCTTATTTGACTTCATTTTTGTTTATAGAACATCTAACGCTAATTGATATACCAACAACAAACATCATTAAAAATATCGATTAACGTCTAACTGATATATATGATGAATAATCGTTTTTTTCTTCTTTTGGTGCAAATCTAAAATCAAATTGTTTCGTTTCATTTGTTTTAGTTTCTTTTGGTCGAGTATTCATTTTGGGTCGACATAGTGCGTAAGCAGTATCATGTGGAATCTTCTGTTTCATTAACTAATAGTCTAATAGTAATGCTAGTAATTATAACAACAACGACAATAGTTGGAAGTTGTCTTGGCTTGGGGACACGTAAATTAAGATGATATTTCAAATTCGAACAATAATAATCGAGAGGAGTAGAGGACAACAAACCTATCAATCTCCCACTACTTCATCACATAGTAGTAAATAGTTAATTCCTCACTTCAATTAGATGCAAGAAAAAAAAATCCTTACATTCTGATGACCTCAAACATATGACATAAATTTTAAAAGCTGATTGAATGAATTGCCCTTATTATGCGATAAATATAGAGTGCCTGCTTCTCGAAGCTAAGTAGTTGTCAGCTCTCACTTTTTGAGCTCCATTGCACAGCTGGCTCACGTGCATGCTTTTCCTTTCTCACGTGCCATGTGGTGTGATCTTTAAATTCCCTTCTTAATATGTCGAAACGAAAAAACAAAATGCAATACGTGGTGTTCGTTAAAGCAAGAGAAAAAAGAAGAAGAAAATGTGGTGTTAGTTGTAAATTACTAACTCTAACATTCCTTAAGTGGAAATTACTTAGGCTTAAAAATCACACATAGTATTAAATAATTAAATTTTATTCTTTAAGATAAATAATCCATTACCAATCTCTGATTTGTGTCGGTCCGTACCGATTACAATTTGTTTTTGTAGGAAAGCGTGTGCAAAAAAAGAGAGAATGTCCTTTACTCATTACAGACTAAAAAAATGAATGAAAGAGAGAATGTCATATTTAAAATGGGTCGTCATTGGGCCTACTCTGGCCCATTTCACAACGACCCGAAAACACCGACGGTTCAATCTCAACCGTCAGATGATACTAGTTGTGCAAAATTAATCACATTTTACAGAAAGCAAATTAGAGTGTGTTCCAATGGCGAGAGTAACACCACTATCGTCTTCTTCATCGACTCATCTTATCCACAATCTTCTCCGACTTCCGGAACCACCGTCTTCGGTCTGTCTCTTCCTTAGACCCTTTTGCTTCTCTGCTTTAACCTCTCAATCCAACCACCGTAACAAGCCTCGCTTTCAATCATTATCTTCCTCAAAGCCCCTTCCTTCTCCTTCTACTTATACCTCAATCGTAGCGAAATCCTTGTCTTCCATCGATGAACCAGATATCGAAGAAGACGAAGAGAGCGAGGAAGACGATTACAGCGCAGAAGAATACCAAGACGAAGACGAAGAAGACGAAGAAGATGAGCTGGAGGGTGGAATGGTTTCCGCGGAAGCAACTGAGGAGGTTTCGGAGATGGGTTTAGGGGAGAAGGAGGAGAAAACAGAGAAGATGAAGAAGAAGGCTCGAGGCTCGGGTCTGAAGTTGTCGATAAAGGAGAAGAAGGAATTGGCTTCTTACGCGCATAGTCTGGGTGATAAATTGAAATGCCAGCTCGTAGGAAAATCTGGCGTCACTGATTCAGTGGTTTTCTCCTTCCTCGAGACTCTCGAGAAGAACGAGCTCTTAAAGGTACCACCTTTATAACGAATTAATTTCCCCATGAAATTGGCGGTTTAGGGTATATGTGTTGATCTTAAGGTGTGAAATGAGATGAAAGTGAGATAATTCTCCCCAATATTAGGCATTTGTGGTTTGGTTGATGTATGAAATTGGATTGAAAATTGTATAAACTCGTGAGGCTGAAACAACTAGTGTAGGACTTGAGCCTCTGCTTAATTCTTACAGGTGAAAATACGGAAGACATCGCCAGATGAGCTAGAGGATGCGGTTAGGCATTTGGAGGAAGCGACAGGTTCAGTAGCAGTAGGACAAATCGGACGGACCGTGATACTGTATCGGCCTAGTCCCACCAAAATGAAAGCAGAGGAGAAGAAGAAGGAAGTTGAGAGATTGTCGATTAGAAGGAGACAGAAGTTCACAAACACTAGACCCTTTGTTGTAAGTAAACCCGACATTGAAACCGCTTCTTTCAGTTTTTCTCGTCTGTCTCTAACTCTATGTTGTGTTTGATATTGATTATGATCATTCAATCTTTTTTGGTGAAATACAGAGAAGAGAGTTTTCAGAAAGACCTGATGGACGTGGACGCAGAGGCGGAAGTAGAGTTGCAACAACATGATACTTGAATCATTTTGCGGTTTTGTTTGTCATATCATCCCAAACACTAGTTCCTTGATTTGTAATGCATTCAAGAACATAATCACATTGTTTTGTTTGTTATGCTTTAAATTTTGGATTACATAGAGCCTAGAATCTAGACTTTGTTCTATTGCTGCGAGCCTCACTCCTGGTGCTTGATATACATAAAAAAATAGCTATTTATTGGCAAACCCTTATATATATAGTTCCCGCGAGTGGCAATAACGAGGAAAAAAATCATACTGAGACTTAAACTGATTTGATCTTCTCCACCGTATATGGACTCTGAGCATCCGTGTTAAGTATGCCTCCAGGTGAAAGAAGCCGCCGTATATACAGGCCAAACCGACCCTGCAATGTTTATAACCTTTTGTTAAAAGACAGATTTGGACCAAGAGAGACCGTTTTATTTTTAAAAAAGCTAATGTATACAAATCTTTACCCATTGAAATCCCACGAGAACGAACCAACAGCCGAGTAAACCAAAGCCACTTCGTGTCACCAACTGTATCATCATCAACAACAACAGAAACAACAAAGCATTTTAGGGATGCTGAGATTTAAAGTGTTTTCGAAGAATAATAAACTTAATTAAGGGTTATGGAAGGGCTCTATAAAGTACCATTAGTGTGAGACAGCCAAGAACGAAGCTTAAACTCATCACCGCGCTGACGAATTTGAGATCACGTCCCGCCTGGTAAACGATAAACAAAAGTTTAGTTAAGCTAGAAAATGGAAGTTTTCTTCAAATGCTTGCTTCTCAAGAAACCATGTAATCAATTGAAAAAGAGCTCAGAATTTACCAGCAATGTACCCTCTAGGGATACAGTCGTAGGCAATACACACAAAGCCATGAAGAAAGGAATAAGAAGTCTATGCATCTGGCAAGCAGATCAAGAATCAGATTTAGACCAAATTAGAATCGTAAACACAACACACACACACACACAAATGTTGACTTGATCATAACAAAAAAAAAAAAACAAAAAACAGACCTCGGTTACGATGACTTTATCATGTGTGTAGACACCAGGGAACAGACCTGGAACCGATGTTCCGATAACTCCCAAGACTAATCCAAGCGTGGCTCCAATAATCATAAGGGACTTCAGCAACGTTCTAGCCTTAGGAAGGTTACGGTTCGCACCATATAACATCCCAGGCATAAATGACTGAGCCGTTTGAGACAGTGGCTCACCCCATACATTGCACATCCTGTACGTCTGAGCCATCACCTATAAAAAAAACCAGAAATATAAATACACAACACCAAACATCAAATTCGCTTAGGCGTAAGTAAAGATCTCTGTTTTGGTATTGTACCTGATGAGCTGCTAAAACGTGAGTTCCCATGGAGGTAGCACAGTAGATGATGTAAGAGTAGAAAGCAATCTTGGAGAAAATTGAGATGAAGACAGGTGCGGCGAGTGCAGAGATCTTCCATAGTTCTTGCGGTGTAGGCACTTCGAAGGAGTAAGCATTGTAGCCTTCTTTGTTCAGAGAATCCATCATCATAAAAGCCGAAACAACCTAAAACCATAACACACAATCACATTAATCCATAATGAAATCTTCTGCATTTTTATTTCACATTTCACTAGGTTTTGGATTTCAGTGTATCTATATTACCTGAGAGGCGGTTGTTGCCCAAGCAGCTCCGGCGATACCTTGTCCGAGAAATAAGCATAGGATTGTATCTCCAAGACCATTAATGACCGTTGCTGCTAATAATGCCTTAAGAGGTCCCCATGAGTTCTTCATTCCAAGACTGAGACAGATTCTCATGTCAATCATTTGAATAATAGAGAGGCGAAAAAATGGACACAGAAAAATGAATGTTACAAAAAGTAAAAGAAACCTTGCGCTTTGAGCAACCAATCCAACAAGAATAAACGGCCACGCTAAGCCTCGAATCTGCAAAAACAGAGAGGATTCGGTTAAGTATTTGACTCAAAAGATGATTATGGATTAGTAAATAAAACAAGTACCTGAATATATGTATTGGCTGCAGGTACAATCTCAATGTTCTTCCCTCTTGTAAAAGCTGCCCAAACAAAACCCATAATAAAAGTAAAAATACATTTCACTCAAGTACTACTTAAAATGGAAAGTTTTTTGGTAGTGAAAATGTATACCAGTAACAGCCCAAGGCCCGAATAGTCTTGTCAACAAAAGCATCATTAGTCCACAAACCAACCCAATGAAGAGTAAGACCGAGATTTGATGTTGTGCTTCTTTCTTGTCCTGTAAGAAAAAAAAATAAAACGTTTGAGAATTTATTTTAACTTGGAACACAAGAAAAGGACAAGACATGATTGGAAGAGTAGAGAATAATAACCTGTTTGGCAAGAGCAGTGGCGACCATATTGGATGTAGCCACGGAGAGGAACATGAAGACGTAGCTCATGTGATCGCATAGTACTGTACCGGGTCCTATTAAACCGGTAATTTTTCTCAGCCATTGAACAAAATTTGACATACTATTCAGTAAAATATCGCTCCTCTATTCAGTAAAAGACCAATAAAATTATATGGAAACAGTATTTACGTAGATTAGAAACAAAAAAAAAACAAAAAATGTTGCAGTTAGGTGTTTGACATAACAATCACGTTACAAAATTAAATGATTAGAGTGCAAAGATGATCACAATAGTTTAAATAAATAAATGACAGATGGGACATTTACCTAACTTCCAATTATAATTGGTCCACATGACTACAATATATCCAAAATCTAATCAGATTAAACAAACCAGAAGGTTTACATGTTACCGCTTTTCTGTTGGGAACCAGTCTGGTTCGATTTGGTTTAGAATTGTTTTGTTTTAGCTCGATCCAATTTTTTTTTTTTTCATTCGACCAGACGGTCAACATTATTTAAAACTTTTTTCTTTTTTGGTAAAAACATTATATAAAACTTATGAACAAATCAGATCACATAATTTAAGTGTTGATAAAAAAGCTTACCAAGGGCGGCTAGTTCGACGGAGCTTCCTTGGCCGATGACCACCGTGTCTATGAGACTCATCAACGGTCCACAAATCCACATCCCCATCGCCGGACCTGTGAACTTCACGATCTCTTTCATCTGTTCCCACACACTCTGTTTCACCAGATCCTCTCTCTTCTTCTCCTCTCCTTCTTCTTCTTCATCAGTTTCGCCGATTTCCCGATCTGTTCCGATGCAGCTCCTCGTAATTCTCTCTAGTTTGATTTTTCGACGAGTCACCACCGGATTCCCCTGGAATGTCGGAGTAGTTGTGGCGACCAAACCGAGTTTTCTCCGAGTTGTCACCGAGTCAACGCCGAGACAACGGACCAGTGTTTGGTAGCGGTGAGATTTAATCGGGTTTCGTGGGAAGAAAGGAGAGATAGTGAGTGTTTGGGTTTTGAGTAGCATTTTGTTATATTAGTCGTTGATCAGAAAAGAGACGGATCTTCGCCGGATAACGGTGATCGCCGTTACTGCAGTGTTTTTGGCGCCTCGAGATTTGTATTGAGAGAAAAAAAAGAAGCGAGCCAAAGATCTAAATACTACTCTTCTTCTGTTACGCACGTGCTACTTGTTTTTTATTCTTCACCAGATAATAAAATATATTAAAATAATTAGACTCTTCTGAGAAATTTACAGAAGAGTGAGTGAGTATTGTGTTCCATGATTGATCTATACACTTATTGTTCGTAGTTGGTGCTATAACTTCATTTCCAGCTGTCAAATGTCAGCTGGGGATTTAATATAATTATTCATAGAATTATTTGAAAACATAAGTATAATTGACTGATGTGGAAGAAAAAGAGAGATATTTGACTGACGAACAGAAAAAGAAAAGTATATACGTAAAGACTACAGCAAAGACTTGTATTTTTTTTTTTAATTATATGACTATAAAAGGACTTGTATAGTTGTATTGGCATGTCAATGGTGTTGTTTATTTTTATCTTTGGTGGTAGACTTATGGTCAATGGTGTTGTTGTTACGTTATTTCTTCGACGATGTATCATGTATTTATGTTGCATATTTGCATCCAATTTTTGTTTGGTGAACTGTGTTCCTTTCTCATTAATTCATTAAAAGAAGAGAAAGAAACGTGTGTAAAAACGACAGCATTAAATTAGAAGAAAGAAGTTTCAATGATTTATGCATGTGTAAATCAACTGTTGGTTTTTACTACAAAAAATAAAAATAAACTGTTGGTTCAAATGGATACAAAACAAAATACTAGTGGCTATAAACGCAACTAAATGTGTGCGATCATACCAGCACTAATGCACCGGATCCCATCAGAACTCCGCAGCTAAGCGTGCTTGGGCGAGAGTAGTACTAGGATGGGTGACCTCCCGGGAAGTCCTCGTGTTGCACCTCTTTATTGTTGTCGACAAAAAAAAAAAAAAACGCAACTAAATACTACGAACTCGTCTTTAATTGATTTCTTCTAAGTCAAAGGCGATTGTTCCCACCAAAAAGATTGACTTATTTTGTTTTTCCTTTGCATAGGAATTTACAAAGAAAATTAAGTTTGTGACGTTTCTTAGTTTCCACGCAATTTCATGTCAACTTCTTGATGAATTTCTTAGCCATAGATAAAATAAAAGTATATAAATTTCAAGAAAAGAAAATTCAGATAATTGTCCACGCAAGTTCTAGTCAGTATCTTGGTAATTCAGGTAATTTTGAAAGGGAGTTAGATTATTATTTTTTTAAGAAAATTTCTAAAGAGAGTTTAATTGTTTAATTTAATGTAAATCTAATTTAATCATATAATTTAACAATAGTTTAGCTTATAGTATACATTGAATAATATTAAACTTCAGATCTTTTAAACATGACTTATGTGAAATGCGGCATTGTTGATTATGAAGATTTTTAAAAATGTTAGTATCCTTTTACAAAAAAAAAAAGAAGATTTTTCAATATATGTTACCAGAAAGTAATTGAGTAATTGAGAAGGGGCCTTGAAGGAAGCATGGTAATCTACTATACTGAAACTAAGCATTGGCTGTAAAATAAGCTTATTCATGTGAATCAACCATATATGTATTCAAAGTAATGGTCAAAACATTGACCAATGAGCCAACAAATAATAACATGTGAATGCAAGTGGCTAAAATGGGACACATTCAGTTGAAATGATTTTCATTAAACAATCAGGGAAACAAGTTTATTTCCTCATGATCTAATATCAAGGTTTGTAGTTGACTAGTTGTTATGTTGAAGCGCTAATCTTGAACATTCAGAATCAAAACGAAATTTATTTACTATGATATTAACGAGTCTAATGACCACATATATATATTTACTAGGGATTATCCGCACAAATTTTACATTAGTATTACTAAAGTATACTAATATATTAATATATAATAATTATTATAACATTAGGTCAACTAAAATTTGTGCCAACAGACGAAACGATATTCTTAAAGTTTACATTTTCAAAAAATTAACAAAAATAAGCAAAATATAAGCAAGATATAAGCAAAACATAAACAAAATATAAGCAAAAAGAAGCCGTAAACCACTTCAATAACTTAAGCTAAACTACTCCTAACTGCTATGATCACCCGAGTCGATTTATAGAATATGATGTACATTATGAGTAATATAAGTGACAGTACAATGCAGATCTCATTAACAATATAGAATGAGACTTTATTCATTGTTTACTCGAATATTATATTACATTTTATCCAAAATACATATTGGTGTTCTTATTGGAATATTCATAATTATTCAAACATTACACTGCAGAGATAATTTGGATATTATCCTTCTAAAATAATCGAAGGATTGTATCGGCCAATATTATCACTGCAATATAAAAAGCTCATGTTCTAATAAAACCTACTATTTATTTGGTGTAACCAAGTTTCTTTAGTACGGCAAAACAAATTTCAACTCCTCATGTAATTTTCAAAAATCTACGTAGGTGGTGGTGTAACCACGTTCTTTTCATCGTTACACTCTTTCCTAATATTTTTTTCAGTACAAAAGAAAATGTTACAAAAATTCCAAGATTTCGTTAATTTTTTTAGGATTTCGTTTTGATGTTGAAGGGTATGAGGAGCCACAAGAAGAGTTGAACTATGTTGGAGGTCAAGGATTCCAACCAAGACTCAATAGTCGATACCTTTGACGCCCAAATTTGTGAACGACAATCTGATTTTATCGAATTTTAGTCAACTGACAATGCTTGTACTTTGTCTTCATATATCCCTTTTTTTTTTAGTTTGCAAGTGTGATATCTCCATCGATAAAGAATAACTATAGAAAGAAAAAAAATCGGATAAGTACAAGTCGCCTCATTGTTATTTTATACTAATCAATTTGCAGATCAGATTGGTATTCTTATTGGAATATTGCTCTATATTGAGAATCGTGAATGTCCATTTCCGATTCAAAATACATATTCGTGTCCTCATTGGAATATTGTCTTACCATATATATTACCAAAAAGAAGAAGAAGATAGACTAACCTTATGATGTTACAAAAAGATACATATATTGACTAACATCGTTTTTGCCACACACAAACAAAAAAACCAAATATGTTGACTAACACAATTTTCTTACACGTTGAACAGATTTAACTTTAAATGCCCAAAAACGGAAACAAATCTTTCTTTTATAGTTTATGCATAGATAAACAGCCTGGATTCATTTGTATATAAATCATACAAATAAAACCTCCTCACAAATCTTTTCACTTTCTGAATAAGAAAACATAAAAAGATGGATTGTTTGCTTTGCTCACCAGTTTTATACATTTTTCTTATATTTCTTTGGTATTTAGTTAGAATTTGGTTAAATCGGGGTCTTCCATTTCCACCTGGTCCAAAGGGATATCCAATCATCGGAAACATGAACCTCAAGAATCAGTTGACTCACCGTGGTTTGGCCGAGTTAGCCAAACAATACGGCGGTCTCTTACACCTCCATATGGGTAGAATTCATATTGTAGCCGCTTCAACAGCTGAGATGGCTCGAGAAATTCTTCAGGTTAGTAAATATTCTTCTTAACCTTTTTTTCCTTTTGTTTCTTGGCGATACCATCGTGTGCATAGAGGACATTTTAAACCATGAACTGGTATAGTTTAAATTAAAAAATGAGATTGTTTGGATTGAGCGACAGTGAAATTAAAAAAAAAAAATTGTAAAGAAATTAAAATCAAACATTCGGTTGTGGTAGGTTCAATATGTGGTTTTCGCAAACCGGCCGGCTAACGTTGCGATTTCATATCTTACTTACAACCGGGCGGATATGGCGTTTGCGAACTACGGTCCACTTTGGCGTCAAATGAGGAAGGTTTGCGTGATGAAGCTCTTTAGCAGGAAACGGGCCGAATCATGGGCCTCGGTTCGAGAAGAAATCGATTCGATGGTTCAAACTCTAACCGAACAAACCGGTTCTCCGGTTAACGTTGGCGAGCTGGTATTTGCTTTGACGCGGAACATAACGTACCGAGCAGCGTTTGGATCGTTCGCTCGTGATGGCCAAGACGAATTCGTCAAAATACTGCAAGAGTTCTCGAAGCTGTTTGGAGCGTTTGATATCACAGAGTTTTTGCCGTGGATGAAATGGTTTAGTAACCGCGGTTTCAACGAGCGGTTGGAAAACGCTAGGAACTCGCTGGATGGGTTCATAGATAGAATCATCGACGCACATATCGAAAAGAAGAAATCGAGAAAACAAGACGATGATGGCTTGGACGATGACATGGTCGACGAACTAATGGCGTTTTATAGCGGTGAGAACGGTGGAAAAACTAACGATTCGCAGTCTTCACTTACACTCACAAGAGATAACATCAAAGCCCTTGTCATGGTAAGTGGTAACAAACACAATTCATTTTACAAACCATCAATCATATGTTATAACAATGTTGTATTAATCAAGAAATTGAATTGTTATTTAGGATGTGATGTTTGGTGGGACGGAAACGGTGGCGTCTGCGATTGAATGGGCAATGACGGAGCTGATGAAGAATCCTCACGAACTACAGAAACTGCAGCAAGAACTCGCTGACGTCATCGGATTGGATCGTCCATTTCACGAATCTGATCTCGAGAAACTTCCCTACTTCAGATGCGCGATGAAAGAGACGTTGAGGCTACAGCCCCCGATTCCGCTTCTCCTCCACGAGGCGGCGGCGGATTCCGTCGTCTCCGGGTACTCGATTCCCCGTGATTCTCGGGTGATGATCAATGTGTACGCAATTGGGCGAGACGGATCGGTCTGGAGTGAACCGAACGAGTTTAGACCGAGTCGGTTTATGGATAGCGAGGCTCCGGATTTCAAAGGCAGTGATTTCGAGTATCTTCCGTTCGGGTCGGGTCGAAGATCGTGCCCGGGTATGCAGTTAGGGCTCTATGCTATGGAGCTCGCAGTCGCGCACATGCTTCACTCTTTCGATTGGGAGTTGCCGGACGGAGTTAACTCCGGTGATCTGGATATGACTGACATGTTCGGTCTCACGGCTCCTAGAGCCACCAGGCTCATCGCCGTTCCGAGCTACCGGCTAAAATGTCCGATGGTGATTTGAATTTACTGTTTTCATGATCGTTATTCGTTAAAACAGTTTGTTGTTTTTGATTCCAAACGGAAAACAATGTGTCGTTTTTGTTTTTTGAAGGAATTTTTAGTTTTTGAATAATTCCCTGGTCTCGATCGGCCAACTCTAACCGGATGGGTCAGGTCCAAAAATACCGGCAAAAAAAGTCATTACACCAAAATCCAAAACCAAATCTGGTTTGCCTATGAACACAGAAACTAAGCAAAGAAGCTCCTTCTGGAGGCTTGCTTAGTACCTAAAGGGAAGCTGAGATTGTTGACAAATCTGCCAGAAGGACATTCATAGGCAATGTGACCTCTTCCACCACAGTTGCGACACATCATCAACTGAGCCATGCAGTCTCTGCTCATATGCCCCACTCGCCTGCAGTTCCTGCACACAATCTCCTCCTCGTACTGCTCTCGGTGGCCACCATGATGCACGCCTCTGCTCCCACGTGGTGGTCCGCGGTCTCCTGCAACTGCATTGGCTTTGGGGCATTTGATAGTGAGATGACCAGCCAGGTTACAGTGGTTACACACGGGGTCGTCTTTGCAATCGCGAGCCAAATGACTAGTCTTCCTGCAGTTGTTGCAGGCCTTCTCGTTGGTGCAGTCAGCTGCGAAGTGGCCTTGCTTGTAACACTTGTTGCAGAGTCTAAGGTCTCCGGGAGGGAGCTGGCGAGCGGTGCAGTCTTTGGCCTGGTGTCCGGATATGCCACATCTGTGACAAACGCCTTCGTTTGTGCAGCTACTGGCCATGTGGCCTGATTCACGGCAGTTCCAACACACTGACTCTGTCGAGCATTCTGATACTATGTGCCTGCCGAGTTTTATAAAGACTATGCTGTGTTAATTATATATCAATCTTGTCTAAAAGGTGCCACCAAGAACAACGTCACAGAACATTCTAAAACCAAAGATGGAGTAAGAGAGAGAGAGGCAGGTAAAAGAGTGAATGAAAACTTACCCAGGAAGGCCACAATTGTGGCAAATTGTGACATTGGGACAGTCTCGAGCAAAATGACCATGTCGCTTACAGTTGTTGCACGTTTTACTCTGGCTGCAAGAGAATTGATTAAGAAGCCATATTAGTAGTAGATTAGAGGCAAAAGAGTGGAAAATTAAGCTTCAATGAATTATCTAGTGAGAAATGGCATTTGATCAGACAATTGCTAGAGGGCTAAGAGGTAAATGAGAAACCTGAAACTCCGATGAGGATCGTTACGGTAAGGATCATCACGGTAAGCAAAGCGATCAGAAGGAATCTTCCTGCCCACTGGAGACCTCCTCATTATCTAAACACAAATCGCAAAAATTAGACCACGAAATCGGAAACCCTTCTCCAGGGCTTACACCAGTAAAAAAGGGTGTCATTCAAACCCACAATTGGGCACAGCAAAATTCATACGTTTGGTGCCAATTTGAGATGCCAAAAGTACTTCAGTAGAAGACAGAAAAGCCACGAAACGTCGTCCAGTTTAGAAAAGACGAAAGCACTCTTTAAGGTACGCTAAAACCATAACAACTGAGTCTAGATTCTAACAGCTAAGGAGATAGAAAACCTAATACTTAATCGAAATCAACTCACGAGTTCTTCTTCCGAACGAATAGTAACTCGATTTCACAGAGAAATTAACAGTACTAGTGTACCTCTGTCACGGCGACGAGAAAGCAGATTCTGGCGTGCGACGAACGAACCTTGTGAGTTGTGTGACTCCGAAACTCGGAAACAAAGAATGACGCCAGTTATTGCTTTGCTGTTCCAAATTGGGCTTTGAAGCGATAGCCCATTAAGAAACTAATTAAGTCTCCACGACCCAATACTAATGATATATGGGCTAATATTACATAATTCTAATATTACGATCCTTTTTTTTTTGCATCAAAAGAAAATCGATGTAAGCGTGAAGATAAGGTTTTCAGAGAAAGGAGAAGAGTAATCAATAGAAAGGATAATACAAAGATAACAGATTTCTTTTTAGAAAAGGAAGAAACAGATTTACATTGCTTGCGAAAACAGCCAAGTCCTCCCCAAAAATTGTTTTCCTAGCAGTATTTTCTTCATTCAAGAAATATTCAAAAATAACAAAATATAACGAGTGTACTTACGGTTAAGTTCGGTATGTTCCGCGCTTTTTCTGATATGGTCAAGTCTATAATGCGTACAAGCATAATATAGTAACATCATGGGAATGGGATAGCCCCTATGTATGTAGATTTGTATTGTATAAGCATAACAAGTGTTGGAACGATTTAATTATGCCCTCTCACTTTGATCTTGCTAATAACAAAGATTGTGTACTAATTGTTTTTTTTGTTAAATGGTTCTCTTTACAAAGTGTTGCTTCTTACTAATAAACACAAACAAAATGAAAAGACATTGTCCGCACTTAAATATAATATTTGAAATGTGAGTGCAGAAGTAAACGTGTGCAACTGAAATAAACAAAACTCCTAATGGCTAATGGTATGGGTCAGTGAATGTTAGATAAAAAGTACGAGGAGTTGGTTGGCTTTCAAGAACAGCGAAGATGAAATTTATCACTCATATGGAGAACAGTGAAGATGAAATTTGTCATCAGTAGCCTGTAGGCTTTCAATCAATCAATTTAATACTTTAGTTCAAACTATATATGTTACATTAGATAGAGATTGTGTTCATTAAATTATTTTCATGAGTGGACGATAACGGCTAAATCATTTGATACGAGCACTAGTAAATTAAATAAAACACAATCGGTAGGAAAAGTATCAATGTGATGGATAATATTTGTTTGCGATAATATATCTATATATCAAATTTTGGGAGTTTTGTCGCAAAAACTTAACGCTCAAGTGCAAACTGAAAAGCCTGAATATCGATCGGGTCCCACATTGTCACGAGATTCTATTTATGAGAGAGATTATGTTAATCCCGTCGTTTATACTTTTCAGTACTCTCTTTATTCATTATAAAACGTAAAGAAACCTAAAGAGACGATAAAAGAAAGAATGAGAACAAAATAAATTGGTTTATCTTCTAGCCACAAACAAAATACCATGGCCTTTCCTCGATCGCTCCAATTTTATTTGTCCGTAGTGCTAGCACACGACGAATGACGATATTCTTAGTATCAAACTAGTTGTAAATAATATAAAATCACACAAGATCACAAAAACAATTCCCTTATACAGTACAAAACAATGGATTTTAGTCGAAAATTTACTTTTGTAATAAGCTTAAATTAGACAGGTATGACGTATCGTTTATCATGTTTTAAATTTTTTAACATTGTAAGACCTATATACCAAAAAAGAATATGACCTCTTGTACGTCATAGTTTTTGCAAGGACATATTACTACACAGTTATTATTTAAACTTAAGGTCTAATCTTCTACATGTGCGCGTTCCGAGTCTTCCGATAATATTAATAACATAATCGTACAAATCAAGTGAGAGAACTTATTTATAGTACTAAATAAATAATCGCATAAAAACGCACACAATTTCTTTAACTGAAGCAGATTAAAATAAAATAAATGAACATCGCCTAACAAAAAGTATCAAATCACGTAATTAAATTAATTAATTACTCCTTCATTCTGCTGTATTAATTAATTACACATATCCCAACTTGTATATAAACACATCTCGTGTGAGACTCGCTCGTATTTAGGCTAACAGAGAGACGGGAGTCACAGACCAGTAGCAGCTCCTTCACCGTCACCACCGACTTTTCTTATTTTCTCCGGCGCCGAGACAGTATGAAATTACATTTTCATCCTCGCCTCCGTCTCTCACTCCTCTTCTTCTGTTTCCTCTTCAGTGCGACTATGTCGTCGAACCAGCACGATTACTCCGATGCACTCTCCAAATCAATCCTCTTCTTCGAAGGCCAACGCTCCGGTTTCCTCCCAAACGACCAGCGACTGAAGTGGCGACGGAATTCCGGTCTGAGTGACGGCTGGACTCACAATACCGATTTAACGGGCGGTTACTACGACGCCGGGGACAACGTAAAATTCAATTTTCCGATGGCTTTCACAACCACAATGCTCGCCTGGAGCGTAATCGAATTCGGGGAGCTCATGCCATCGTCGGAGCTTCGTAACGCACTCGTCGCTCTCCGGTGGAGCTCTAATTACCTCCTCAAATCCGTTTCGCAGCTACCTAACCGCATCTTCGTCCAGGTTTGTTAATTCTCCGGTTTACCTTCCTCAGTTAATGGTAAATGGCAATGAATTTTGTAACTGTCTTTTGCCGGTGAGTGGCATTTACATGGTGAATATGCAGTATGGGGAGGGGTAATTTGGGGAACTGAATAACTAAGATTTAGGAAACTGATTCGTTTCGGTTGCCAACAGATGAATGAAACTAACCCGTGAGTGGGTGTTTTTTTTCTTTTCTTTTGGACTCTCGAGACTCCTCTGCAATTGCATACACCTTTTTTGTCGTTGCGTCACACTTTTTTAGTTTTTTTTTTGCCCTTTACTTCTCCCTTTTCCTTTATACAAAAAAATAAGAATTTCTTTCTCAACAGAAAATATCGTAAATAAAATAGTCACGAAAACTGAGTCATTTGGTCATTCTGATTCATAACATCGATCAACTTGAGAGAGCAAAAGAATTACTAGTATGAATTTCACCCATTTTTTTATTAAGTTCAAAATGTAAATATAAATTTCTCGTAACGATACAGATGATCAACTACTAATAATAATTGCAGGGTTTTTTCGATTATTTTTATATCGGAACCCGGAACAATAATTTTTGTTGACTATAATTGTAACTAATGGATCATATGATAATTCAATAACGCAACTTTTTATAATATACTAGTGGAATGGTTATAGAATTCTCAACATTGATTCAAAGGTCGTTACATTATAATGATCATTGAGATGCGATGATAGAGACTTCTTTCTCAGAATCGTAGATATAATGTATGATCTTTTGTTACAGATAATATATGACTATCATGTTGATGTACTTGTTAGGTGTATTTCTTATTTTATTCATTAATAACTTCCCTCAATTCATATATTTGTTTGTTAGAGAGCTTGAACATTATGATACGGAAACTAATTAAAGTAGAAAAAAATAAACAAACTTGTGTGATAGGTAGGTGATCCCATTGCGGATCATAATTGCTGGGAAAGGCCTGAAGATATGGATACACCACGTACTGCTTACGTCGTAAATGCTCCCAATCCGGCTTCTGAAGTGGCCGGAGAAATCACGGCGGCCCTCTCAGCCGCTTCTATTTCTTTCCGGTCATCCGATCCAGGCTACTCTCAAACATTGCTCCAAAACGCCGTGAAAACGTTTCAGTTCGCTGACATGTACCGTGGTGCTTATAGTAGCAATGACGATATCAAAAACGATGTTTGTCCTTTTTACTGCGATTTCAATGGATTTCAGGTAAAAACATGTTATTTAAAACACTATTAATTTGTTTTAGTGGATTTTCTGAATTTATTTTGTGTTTGGATGGGTAGGATGAGTTGTTGTGGGGAGCAGCTTGGCTAAGGAAAGCGACTGGTGATGAAACTTACCTAAACTATATTGAGAGTAACCGTGAACCCTTTGGTGCTAGCGAGAACGTCGACGAATTTGGTTGGGACAACAAAGTCGGTGGACTTAATGTTCTCGTTTCAAAGGTTAGTTCCTATGTTATAATAACCTCAAAGTTATGTCATCAAATCGAAATTAACATTAGTTAACTGTTGAAACTTGAAAGTAAATAGAACCACGAGCCTTGCACGTGCATGTAAAGGTTCCGTGTACGTGAATCCAAAAGTGATCCGGTATGGTAACTGATGAAATTGGGGTTTGATTTAATTTTTGTACAGGAAGTTGTAGAAGGGAACATGTACAACTTAGAGGCGTACAAGTCATCGGCGGAGAGCTTCATGTGTAGTCTGGTGCCGGAGTCTCCGGGAACACACGTTGAGTATACTCCCGGCGGTCTACTATACAAGCCCGGAGGTAGCCAGCTCCAGCATGCAACCACCATATCATTCCTCCTCCTTGTGTACGCTCAGTATCTCTCTAGAAGCTCTCTCTCCCTCAATTGCGGCACCCTCGTCGTCCCTCCTGATTATCTCCGCCGTCTCGCCAAGAAACAGGTTAGCCTCAATACTACATTATACAGCTTTTGTCTAATATTGTTTGGTTTATGAGTCAGTTAAACCGGACTTTACAGCATGCTTGAGAGCCAAGAAATCCAAATTTATTTTCATGTTACTATATGCTCCGATTATATATTTGTTTCATTTATTGGAAAATGAAGGTGGACTATATTTTGGGGGAGAATCCGATGGGATTATCGTACATGGTCGGGTACGGGGAGAGGTATCCAAAGAGGATCCACCACCGTGGCTCATCACTTCCGTCGATTGTGGATCATCCAGGAACCATCGGGTGCAAAGACGGGTCGGTTTATTTCAATTCGACCGAACCAAACCCGAACGTTTTGATAGGAGCCGTGGTGGGTGGGCCCGGAGAGGATGATAAGTACGATGATGACCGGGCCGATTTCCGCAAGTCCGAGCCAACTACTTACATTAATGCTCCTTTCGTTGGGGTATTGGCTTACTTTGCAGCCAATCCTGGTTTTCGCTAACGTCACGAGGGTAAAACTTGGAATACAAGTTCCATTAGAATGGGAGTACATTTTTTTAGAAGTCTCTCATCTTGCTGAAGCGAGGCAAAGAAAGAAACACTTTATATAGTCAAGAATTTTTTTTAGTAGAAGGTTTAAATCCGAATATCTCATTCGGATTACTTTACTTGGTTACCATTTGTATATATCATACATACATATATAATGGTTGCTACTAAAAAAGGATACACTTGTTTGTTTTTGTTAACCAAGAGATTTAACAGCCAAACTAAATTTAAAGACTACTACAAAAGTTATTTGTGTTAATGTTCCTGGTTTAAAATGTTTCAAAATATCAAATTATTACCAGTACCTTGAAATCATGCAAATGGAATTGGGATTGCGTTGACTTTAAAGTTTAAACCATATGAATTCACTTTTACACTTTAAATTAAAACTTATATCAAAAGATGCAAATAGTGAGAAAAATATGATTGAATAGAAAGATATAACAATAATGTGTGATTAGTGAGTAGTATAGTAGTCCAACAAAATTTAATTTTCTCTTTGGGTTCAATACCATAATTTTTTAATGTATTCAGTCCATGTCATTTTTTTTTGGTTATTTAAATGTTTTGATATCTTACTATAAAAAGTAATATATATTTTTCCGATTCTGTGATTCATTAGACTATTGCGCTTTGTTTAATTTAGATGACAAATTTGGCCCAACAATCTTTTAATTAATGTAAGATTATGATTACTTAAATTAAATAATTTGTCTTTTAGTTCGCTCGTTGACTAACACATTGATATTTTTTACATTTATATATTTTTTTTTCTGTTTTCTAAACTAATAAGATTATGGGTACATGAGTTTAGAGTGACGAAGAAGAACGTATAGGTCATATATTAATGATCGTTATGATGTGAACCAACCTGACAATTGGTTCTCAGTTTAAAAATTACAGTATATATATTTTACATGAGATGTTTCTCTAGAAGAGAATGAATTATTTCAGTTTTCATGAATTATATTTCATTAAAATTGTTGTTCATACTTGCATCTCAAGAATATATACGTGTTCACATTTAATACTTAACCTGAGCATGACAAAACATAAAATATTACATAATTTGAGCATTGATAATTCAGTTTTGTTTTGTTGTGTGTCCGTACTTGTTTTGTAATGATCAAAATCATTCCGTAATATATAATAAGATTATATTATTTATATGTCTATATGATTGTACAAACCATTATTCATTGATACAACTATTGTCAACACATTACAATTGGATTCCGTAAAATAGCAGGAAAATAAACGAAAACCCTACAAGTACGTAGAACAAATAATAGCGGTTGGTCGTAGATACTAATAAATGTAATGTACATTTAAGACTAATCTGAGTATTTTAACAAAAGAAAAATACTAATTTGAGTACCATTTCAAAAGAAATTGCTTCAGTTTGGATATGCTCTAAATTAAATATTTTAAATTATATGTATAACGCGACAAATACGCAAACTACAACGAAGGATGATGTGATAGAAACGATCAAATATGTGCTTTATAGAAAAAAATGTAATCATTCAACAAAACTAACAGAACAAGGTAGACATTGTGTAGAGAAATAAAAGAGCATGGTCTTACGAAACAGAACAATATACTGTAAATGTCTAAATGAATAGTTTTTCTTTTCTTATAGTAAATAACTTGACTCGTTATGTTTCTAGCATGCAATGTAATATTTAGAAACAGTAATCTAATTTAACTCGTTTTTAAAAACATAACCTAGTTATTTTGTTGTCTGAAGCCTAGTAAGTTGTAACTTGTAAACCCTAGTAAAACTAAAATCTATCCCGCTAAGTTAACGTTTTGTTGTCCAAAGCACCAAAACAAAAATGTCTGCAATTTGGTTAGACATACAACGTCTCTCTTTCAGGATTTCGAGTTGTCGCACAAAAGAGAGACGTTGTATTTTTAATCAAATTGCAGACTTTAATAGCTAACGATGAGTCCTCTAATTCAAAAATATAATTTTTATTTTTATTTTTTTATTATTATTACACCTCTTTTGCAGATTTTTAACATATATATGGAGAAATTCAGATATATAAACACAGAAAAAATAAATGCGGATAAGAAATTTACTACAAGTGGCACTATGATGATGAGAAACAAATGATCAAATCTATTAACAAAATATATTTATTGTTTAACTTAGAAAGAAATTAAAATCTAATAAAAATGAATAAACTCAAAGATATTTAACTAAAACTAATAAAAGTTGGGATATTAGTTTAGAATGTTATCTGGTTTACTATAGAGAATTAGAGGTACAAGTAGAAGAATATTGGGCATATTTTTTAATACATGCATGGATGATACCTCACCAACCCAATACGTATATTGGTTACTTACCGTATTATCCAAATACTACGTAAACCAGAATTCTTAGCCACAGTTGTGTATCTATAAATATGTACCCTAAAGCGCCAAAGCTAAATGTCAAGAAAGCAAAATCTCACCAAGTACATAGTTATTTAGAAAAAGTTCTTATTTTTTTCATAAAGATGAAACCATCGATTTACTTTTTAACTGTTTTCATACTTCTCCTTCTCATATTACCAACGGCGGTCCCTAGTCACGACTACTCCGATGCTCTTAGAAAGTCAATCCTCTTCTTCGAAGGTCAACGTTCCGGTCGTCTTCCTATACAACAAAGGATGGCGTGGCGTCGTAACTCTGCCCTCAACGACGGCAAAAACCTCAATACCGACCTCGTTGGTGGTTACTACGACGCTGGAGACAACGTTAAGTTTCATTTTCCGATGGCTTTCACGGCCACGATGCTTGCTTGGAGCTCTGTCGACTTCGGCAGTTACATGTCTCCGAATGATTTTGGACACAATCTTGTAGCTCTCAAGTGGGCCACCGATTACCTCCTTAAGGCCGTGTCACAACTCCCTAATCGCATCTTCGTCCAAGTAAGTTTTTTATAAGCCCAAAACGCGTCGTCGTTTTTTATTTACCGTAATATTTGGTTTTCACCATCTATGGACTGTAGTAAAAATCTTTTATATTATTTTCATGTAAAATACCAATACCAAATCGCTATCAACAATTTGATTTTCACCATTTTTGTCGCGCGTTGTCGTTTCACACACACACACACACGTATTCAAATTTTATAAAGTTATTATAATCTTAAGGAAAAACTCATATCTTGAAAAACTGGACATACCTTTTCTATTTATATGCAAGGTTGGAAAAAAATGAAAAGTAAATTTATTTAGAAAAAAAAAATGAAAAGTATATGACATACAATGGCACAGGTAGGTGAAGCACAAGCGGACCATGATTGTTGGGAAAGACCGGAAGACATGGACACGCCACGAACCGCTTTCGCCTTAGATGCACCACATCCAGCCTCCGATTTGGCAGGAGAAATCGCGGCAGCTTTAGCAGCTGCTTCAATCGCATTCAAACAAGCAAATCCAAATTATTCTAGAATATTGCTCGATAAAGCCGTAAAAACTTTTCAGTACGCAGATTCACATCGTGGATCTTATACTGATAATCCGAACGTAAACCAAGCTGTTTGCCCTTTTTACTGCAGTGTTAATGGATATAAGGTAAATTTTCATTTTTTTAATTTAACAGGTCTACGTACTATCGGATTTTATTTCATATATTAATATTGCCTCATGTAGGATGAGTTGCTATGGGGAGCTGCGTGGCTACGGAGAGCGACCGGTAGTGAATTTTACCTAAACTACTTGTTGCAAAATCGTCAAGCTTTCGGTGCAGATTTCAATTACTTTGAGTTTGGATGGGACAACAAAGTTGGTGGTGTCAATGTTCTCATTGCTAAGGTTTGATCCAATTCTCTAGTATCTCTACCATATTAACATTGACAATTCTACTAATATATATATATATTTTTTTTTGCATGCCGTTTAAAAAAAACATATATAAACTCTAAATGAAAAGTTGCATAACTTAACAGGAAATATTTGAGAACAATGTGACGGCGTTAACAGCATATAAAGATACCGCAGAGAAAATGATGTGTGCATTTTTTCGGGAAACAAGCGGTCCACACATGAGTTACACTCCCGGCGGCCTCCTTTACAAATCCGGAAGCAGCCAGCTTCAGAACACGGCTGCACTGTCTTTCCTCCTCCTTACCTACGCGGACTACCTCTCCAAATCCTCTCAACAGCTCCATTGCGGTAACCTCATGTTTCCACCGGATTCTCTTCGCCGCATAGTCAAACGACAGGTATTTAGCACATGGTCACCAAAATCTGTAAATTCGTAATTAGTTATTTTTTTCATTGTTACCAACCAGGCCTATATCTCGGTCCAATTTTTTTTTTTTTTTTTTTTTTTTTTTTTTTTTTTTTTTTTTTTAAGGTGGACTACGTTTTGGGAGATAATCCAATGAAAATATCATACATGGTTGGATACGGGGAGCAGTACCCGAGGCAGATACACCACCGTGGCTCGTCTATACCATCTGTTAGTGTTCATCCGAATGCGTTCGGGTGCTTACAAGGATGGAGTATTTTCTCGTCACCGAATCCTGACCCGAACGTTCTCGTAGGAGCGGTGCTTGGAGGGCCTGACGTTGATGATAAATTCATCGGAAAACGGACCAATGCTAGCGATACGGAGCCCACGACGTACATCAATGCTCCCTTTGTTGGTGTCTTTGCCTACTTTAAAAGCCATCCCAACTTCTCTTGATTTCAAATTTCTTTCCTTTTTTCTTTCTTAAGTTACTTTGTAAAATAAAAATGTACATATACTGGTTGAATCGAAAATAAGTACCATATTGATTTATGGGGACATGCAACAAATACCTTTTCTCTTAATTAAATTTGTGGAATTTTTTTATGAAATAGCTTTGAGTAATATATCTCCAAAGTCGAAAATATTTCACTGAGCTAAAATTGACATATTTCTTTTCTCAGCGCCTTTCTTTTTACTCATATAAGTAATTAAGTGAATATTGTTTTACCAATTAACATAATTTATCATTATCTAGAGATCAACTTCTCGAAATATCGATGGATTATTAAAAAAGGGAAAATTAACGAATAACAAACATTTATCATGGATATAAGCCATCGGTTAGGAATATTTCCATATACAAAGTAAAGGAAAACTACTATCAACAAGCAAGAAAATTCAACAGAAGACCGAAGATAGTATATATAAATGCATCGTCTTCGTCTTATTCAGTCATCATCTCTAATAAACCCTAAAAGAAAAAAAAAAAACTAATGATGCCACCGATTTGCGCTTCCATATTTCTTTTCCTCATCCTTTTACCAACGGCGATCTCTCACGACTACTCCGATGCTCTCACAAAGTCAATCCTGTTCTTCGAAGGTCAACGCTCTGGATATCTTCCAAAAGAGCAGAGAATGACGTGGCGCCGTAACTCTGCACGCGACGATGGCAAGAACCTCAATGTGGACCTCACTGGCGGTTACTACGACGCCGGAGACAACATTAAGTTCCACTTTCCGATGGCTTTTACGGCTACGATGCTTGCGTGGAGCGCTGTCGATTTCGGAAGTTACATGTCCCCGGAAGATCTCCGGGAAAACCTCGTCGCTCTCCGTTGGGGCACTGATTATCTCCTTAAGACTGTTTCGCAACTCCCTAATCGCATCTTCGTGCAAGTATGTGACGGTAACATATTGTCTTCTGTTTAACAAAAAAAAAAAGATAATATATTATCTGTCTTTAACTTTACATATTCATCAACTTCAACTTAAACCAGTTAATATATATTGATGCATTTATTGAGAATTTGTGTGTTGTGATGATCTATTAGGTAGGTGAGGCAACTCCGGATCATCAGTGTTGGGAGAGACCAGAGGATATGGACACACCACGAACCGCTTACGCTGTGGAAGCGCCGCAGCCAGCCTCTGATTTAGCCGGAGAAATTGCAGCTGCGCTTGCGGCTGCTTCAATCGCATTCCAACAATCTGATCCTAGTTATGCTAAACTATTGCTCGTCAATGCTGTAAAAACTTTCGAGTACGCGGATTCACACCGAGGTTCTTACACCAGTAATCAAGGGGCTAAGCTTGCTGTTTGCCCATTTTACTGTAGTGTGAACGGATACGAGGTAATATATTGCATGCTCGAAATCTTACGTAAAATTAAATCGATTTTATAAACTAATCACCATGTTGTTTGTTTTATATAGGATGAATTATTATGGGGAGCTGCATGGCTGAGAAGAGCGACCGGTGGAGATTCTTACATAAATTACTTAGTGGACAATCGTCAATCTTTTAATGCAGATTTCAATTGCTTCGAGTTTGGATGGGATAACAAAGTTGGGGGTCTCAATGTTCTCGTTGCCAAGGTTTGATCCAATTAAAATGCATCACATTCTTATAAATAATACGTTTAAAATCATAGTCGTACTAAACGGTTGAAACAAATTGTTGTTGATATATATATAGGAAGTATTTGAGAAGAATGTGGCCGCGATTGCACCGTATAAGGAAACGGCGGAAAGAATGATGTGTTCATATTTCTCGGGAAGCCCCGGTTCACATATGACTTACTCTCCCGGTGGACTTCTATACAAACCCGGCAGCAGCCAGCTCCAAAACACGGTCGCATTGTCTTTTCTCCTCCTCACTTACGCCGATTACCTCTCCAAATCCTCTCAACAACTCCAATGCGGCAGCCTCAAGATTCATCCAGATTCTTTCCGTCGCTTGGCCAAACGACAGGTACGTTACTTAACATATATAGTGAAAATACATAATTAGTACACATGAATACATAATGCATTACTAAATAGTTAGTTAACATAATGTGATGGGAATTTAGTATAGGTGGATTACATTTTGGGAGATAATCCAATGAAAATGTCGTACATGGTCGGATACGGTGATCGGTATCCGCGACAGATCCACCACCGTGGCGCATCCTCGCCGTCGATCGTGACTCATCCCACTCCCATAAAATGCTCAGAAGGGTGGAATATTTTTGCATCACCCAATCCGGACCCTAACGTTTTAGTAGGTGCCGTGATCGGTGGGCCCGGTTTAGACGATAAATTTGTTGGAGGTCGGACCAATGCTAGTCAGACGGAGCCGACGACTTACATCAATGCACCTTTTGTTGGTCTTTTGGCTTATTTTAAAGCCAACCCAAATTTCATGTGATTCGTTCTTCTTAAGATTTGTCAAACAAAATTAGAATGCAAATTTTATCACTAATTTTTTTTTTTTGACATATTTTATCACTTAATTATGCCGAAATAAGAGGTGTTTTCAGTAAATATCAAAACTATCTGGTGGTATTACTTTATTTCATCAATGCACCTTTTACTTTTCACTGTAAAATTGAAAGAATCCACCCGAATTTAATTTTCAGAAACTGTTACGAGGAATTGAAATTTGAATTGTCTGTGAAATGCCCAAAAAAAGAGAGTCACATGTACAAATAAAAAAGTATGAGGCTTTTTCTGCTAATTTAAAAAACATTTGGGATATTAATGAAAGAAAGAACATGTTTCCAGACTCTCGCCCAAGAACTAAACACATCGTCGTTTCGGAGATTTCAAAATTCGAACAGCGACTTTCTTCTTCCAAAATTAGGGTTTTCTGGGATTCTCCTCTCGATAAAGGTTAGCCATTTTTCCTTAATTTCTTCCCTGAACTGTATATTTTAGTAGTTATTTGACTTATATTCACTGAATTAGGTGTACCCAGTAGAGTCTCCGTGTTACTGCTTGCGTTTTTGACGTCTATACAACTTGATTCGATTCGATTAGTTAGATGTGTTTTCTGAGATCTTCTATGCTTGTGCTTTCGAATTTGAGCAATTAGTTGTTTTATTGGTGGTGAAGAATACGCAGAATTTGACATTTGATCCTTGTAAAATCAGTCACTGGTTCGATTAAACTGTCTCTTATTCTAGTTAGTGATGGGAGTAGGTGTCTTGTGCTCCTGTTTTAGCTTCAATTTGGGATTTTTAAACATCTCGATTTGGTTGCAAGTCTTTGGAAAATTATCTATCAAATGTGTCCGTAACATGAAAGTTCTGGATGTGCTTTGTAGCCATGGGTGAAGGAGAAGACGCAGCAGAGGTTTCTCTTTGTGTGGAAAACAAGGAAGATGTTTCTCCTGAATGCTTAGCTTGGGCTGATTCCTGCATCGTCAGTTTTCCGGATGACTCAGAGAGCAATAATTGGGGCACTTTTAGAGACGCTTTAACAGATATCATCGATATCCATCCAGAGATATTTATTGCTTCGTCAACAGGAACATCGACTGTCCTGTCTCCAGACGAGGACATGGCTGAAACCGACTCAAGTGATCTTCACAGCAGTACAGATTCACCCAAGGAAGAAGTCAGCGAGATTGTCTCTTTGCTAACGTTTGAATCAGACCCGTCAAAGAATTCTCTACAAGACGATTACTTTCCAGACAACGGAACAAGCCGTGAACAAGTACTGGACAATCGTACTAGAGATCTTCAAGGTGTGGAGAGTGTAGAAGGAGATGGTTCTCTGAGCAATGGAAAGGCGGTGGAAGAAGAAGAAGCAGAGGCATTATCGTCTCAAGTCTTCAAGGATGATTTCATGAGCAGTTACATTCAAGACGGTGTTGACGAGTTTAATGTTCCAGAGGATGTGGTTAAAGCAACTCCACAAGAGATATTCAAGGTGTGGGATCTGGAGATCGAGGAGGAGGATGGTGAGGAAGATGGGTTGGTGCTGCAGCTGAAGAAAGCACTCGACGAGTCATCCAGAGTCCAGCCACTGAATGATGATCAAGTTGTTGCGAGGAAGAGCAGTGTCGATGATCTGATTGCTGGGATCTCCGATATGTCTCTCGCAGAAACATATCCAAGTGAAAGATGAAGTTTAAGCATGTCTTCAGAAACTCACTTTTGCTCTACTGCTACTTAACCGGCACCAACCGGTTTGAGATTTGGAAACCTGCAAGGCCAGGGAGAAGGTTTTAATGGTCAATTTGTGCTTCCACGACCCACTTGGCCACCTGTTGTATAATGGTATGTGACGATGAGATTGTAGTATCTCTCGGCCGTTAATAAAATAATGAAATTGAATCAATTGATACTAACCTCATGATTTTTCCTTCTCTTATCTCATAACCCCGTTTTTGTAGATTAGGCCACTATGCATTTTGTCTCCCAGCTCAACATCATGACAACATGTCTAGTGATACAAAGGACGTACAATTCATGAAAAAATAAGTTATAAATCAAATAAAATATTCTGGTCCGCGTTGCTACATATTAATTTCAATGGTTTTTATACATCTTTTTACATAACATGGTAATATGCTATTCATATAGTTAATTATTGTCTTTTCTTTAAAGAAACCATGTCTTCAAGTTGAACGAATCTTTACCTTTCTGGTACTTATTCGATTTTTCCCGTATATGCGAGCAAAAAAACAAGCAAACATGTAACGACGGGAATAAAAAGAGTATCGATTCCGCTCTTGAAGAAAAAGAAAACAAAAATACGAGCGTGTTTTCTTGAATTGTGAGTACTACAAGATTACGGTCCACGTGGCAGGGTATAATTGGCAAGGTCACAAGAACCTCAAATAACTGATCTGCTGAGAAGTATAAATCCAAAAGAGGGAGAGTGAGGTGCTCAGAGTCAGAGATAAGGTGGGTGTCATAAGCTAATTTACTGTGAGTCTCTCAAACAAACCAAAGGCAGAGAAAGAGAGTTAGAGAAGATAACACAGATAATGGCATCAACCTCACTCCTCAAGGCATCTCCGGTGTTGGACAAATCCGAGTGGGTCAAGGGACAAAGCGTTCTCTTCCGTCAGCCTTCTTCCGCCTCCGTCGTCCTCCGCAACCGCTCCACCTCCCTCACCGTCCGTGCCGCTTCCTCCTACGCCGATGAGCTTGTTAAGACAGCGGTTAGTCAACCACACATACCCTCTTCTTTGCCACGTATCTTATCTGCATGATTCATAAAGGTTCTTTTTTTAAATAAATATTTTGACCTTTTGAATTGGTGGAATGTCTTATTGACTACTAATTATGTTCTGTTTTCCTCCATTTTCTATTTAGTTTCATTTCTTCTTTGGAGAACCAAATTAAACCAAATCTTGTCTAGTTCGATTTTGTTTTACCCTATAGATTACTGATTGTTCTTGTATATGAAAATTAGTACAAAGAACTCCAGTTACAATAAAAGGCTTGATATTACAGTTGACTTAAACTAAAAAACATGCAATTTGATTATTTGTATATTGGACCGGAGCAGAAAACAATTGCGTCTCCGGGACGCGGAATCTTGGCGATGGACGAGTCGAACGCGACTTGCGGGAAGCGTTTGGACTCGATAGGGCTAGAGAACACTGAGGCAAACCGTCAAGCTTACCGGACATTGCTGGTCTCTGCACCAGGACTCGGACAGTACATCTCCGGCGCAATCTTGTTCGAGGAGACTCTCTACCAATCCACCGTTGAAGGCAAGAAAATGGTCGACGTCCTCGTCGAGCAGAACATCGTCCCCGGCATCAAAGTCGACAAGGTATAACTAAATGCATACTAATAGAGTAATAGACTATATTTTATATCACATCCACATGGTGCTTGATATACGAGTTGTATGGAATTAGGGTTTGGTGCCACTTGTTGGCTCTAACAATGAATCATGGTGCCAAGGACTCGACGGTCTATCCTCTCGAACTGCTGCTTACTACCAACAGGGTGCTCGTTTCGCCAAATGGTATATATAGATTCATTTTTCGTAAATATTCTTCTCGGGCCGGATTTTACAGTGATATTTTGTCTTGATGATTGATTAGGCGTACTGTCGTGAGCATTCCCAACGGTCCGTCTGCTCTCGCTGTAAAAGAAGCTGCTTGGGGTCTTGCCCGATACGCTGCCATTTCGCAGGTAAAACACATAGCTTGTCCTTCAAGAAACAGGTCAAGTCGGATCCTTTTAAGTTATCTGACATGCGGATTCCATTTTTTCAGGACAGTGGATTGGTTCCAATTGTGGAGCCAGAGATCATGTTGGACGGAGAACATGACATTGACAGGACTTACGAAGTAGCAGAGAAGGTTTGGGCTGAGGTCTTCTTTTACCTTGCTCAGAACAATGTCATGTTTGAAGGTAGCTTTGTTACATGGACTTCTCTTTCACTTGTGTGTCTTAAAAACCAACGTCTTACCGGATACTTACGATATCTTGTACACAGGTATCCTCCTGAAACCGAGCATGGTGACTCCCGGAGCTGAGGCTAAAGACAGAGCTACTCCTGAACAAGTTGCCTCCTACACACTCAAGCTCCTCCGCAACAGAATCCCTCCTGCCGTCCCCGGAATCATGGTAAGCTCTCTCTCTCCCTCTCTTCTCCGTAAATCAACAGTTAGTGTAAAAAAAAAGGCTAAAAGTTTCTATTTGTCATGAGGAAAACCCTATTCTTGGTTGCTTGAGCTAAAAGTAATGTTGTTTGTATTTTTATTTTCTCAGTTCTTGTCCGGAGGACAGTCTGAGTTGGAGGCAACGTTGAACCTGAACGCGATGAACCAGGCACCAAACCCGTGGCACGTGTCCTTCTCCTACGCCCGCGCTCTGCAGAACACTTGTTTGAAAACATGGGGAGGCAGAGCCGAGAACGTGAACGCGGCTCAGACCACTCTCTTGGCCCGGGCCAAGGCCAATTCGTTGGCTCAGCTCGGAAAATACACCGGAGAAGGTGAGTCCGAAGAGGCTAAGGAGGGTATGTTCGTCAAAGGCTACACCTATTGAAGACAACAATGTGTCGACGAGGTCATGATGCTGTGAAAGGAGACGAAGCAAATGTGTTGATTACATTTGTTTTTGAGTTTGGTTGTTATTATCATGTCAAATCATTTATTTTCTCTGCTTAATTTGCATTTAGCTACTCCTTTTAATAAGTTTTAATATATTGAAGTTATCTATCTCTTCATCTATTTAAACTTGAAAATTATATTCTAGAAATAGTCCACGCTAACAAAGAAGTGTGACAATAAACTTTGGGTATTAAACTTTGGGAAAGCGAAAACGAAGCTCCCATGTCTACTACTTGTTCTTCTTCTTTTAGTGTTAGAGATGACTGATATGATATCTCCCATTCCCAATACACTAATTCATATGCTAACAATAGACCTTTTCAAAGCCAATAGGCTTCTTTACTGGCCCAATTCTTTGCTCTTTTATTGAGAGAGACTAAAAAATATATTCCAAGAAGACTTCAAAATTATTGAAAAAAAGAAACAGAGAGGAATATATTCAGAATTTGGGATATTAGCTTATACATTCATCACTCATGTGAGGCCTTAAGATAGGTAATGCACAAACAGCACAAGCCTTCTTTACTTGCAGCAAACTCTGCAACAGCAATAAAAAAAAAGAACGCAAAAAGAAAACATGAAATTTCAATTTCTAGAATGTTTTTTACAATCCATCTTGTAAAGAGTTGTTTCTCACTCTCACCTGATCACTTGTCAGATTCTCGTTTAAAAGGTCCAACTGGTACAACACCTGCAGGCTCGTGATTGTTGGCGTTATTTACATCGATACCCTGCTCATTTGACAAGCATAACAAAACAAATTGAGAGAAGACACAAACAAACAGACAAAATATTGAGAATAATCTAATAATCTGTGTAGAGAATAGAGATATGGATAGAGAGATTTGAAGTACATGGTGATTTGAAGCAGGCTCATGTACTCTCTGAGGGTTAGCGTTTAGATCAATCATTTCGTCATCAGTCTTGCCATTAGCTTCACCATTTGCAGATATTCTTTGGTTTTGCAAGTTGTCTCTCGTTTTAGGCTTATCGCCTGGAAACTAGAAGAAAAACACAAGATGGCGGTTAAATAAAGATATTGACTCAGAATGTTTGCGTGAGAGAAACAAAAAGTGTTAATTCAAACAAACCTCGATTCTCTGTCTGAGCAAAAGAAAGCGGCCGTGAGTTCTCTTGCCACCAACATGGACAACCATGTCACATTGCAGACAAAGCGAACTACCGTCTATCTCACAGTAAAAGAAGGCTGCGAGGAGAGGAGATTGAAAACAAGAATGAGACTGAAACATGAGCAAAGACATTGAAACATGAGTCTTGTAGTAAAAGAGAACAAACCAGGTGCATTTTCGCAAATATCGCAGCAAGGGGCGTTGCTTGGTTCGGCTAAACCAACACGTACGTGCCGACTTGCTAGCTTGTTGCACATATGTACCTGAATCACAAAAAAAGAAACACATTACAATACAAAGTTTTGAATCAAATTTAAACAAAAGTTTCCGAAAACAACTCAGAGCTATTGGAGTAGAAAAAGGATTGACTAAGGACTCGAGGAAGGACTGTAAAGTGTTACCCTTAAGAGTCATCTAACAGGATTATTCGCAAAGATGTGATAAATTTGACTAATTTTATATGCAAACTCTGGAGACACAACCTTCCCTGCAATGTACAACATCACACACTCGAATCACTGAAACGGCAGCAGCAAAATACATGAATCTCATCTAATTCACCAAATAACAAGTAATGCAAAATATTATATCTTCAGCTATCATATCAAAAGCAATTTGTTAATCTAATGACCAAATCTCACAATCTATTTTTCAGCTCAAAGTCCTCCCCTTTTTTTTATACAAGATCTTGAGAGATAAACCAAGGTCCGAATCAATTGAGATTAAGGATTATCCCAGACACAGGTAACAAAGACTCAATTTTTCAGTAACCCGTCAGAGCTTTGAGCTGAAGAGCTTTACAAAAATAAATAAAAATTACTTTTTCATCGCAGGGGCGGCAAAGGGCAGCTTCATCGGCGGCACAAAAGACGATAGCGGCTGCGTTCTCGCACGCATCGCACAAAATTCGCATCTTTCGTCTTCAATCTCAAAGTCTGTCTTCTCACTCTATTCGGAAAAATGAATCCCCAGCAGGTTTTTTTAGACAGCACCCAGATTGTGATTGAAAGAGAGGAAGTGGAGTAATTAAGAACGAAGTAGATTAACACGTTGGTGGTATCAACTAGCAAGGAAGATGAAGAAGAAGAAAGGAGGAAAAAGAGAGAAATTTTTTATAAACATTTTATCTCTGCCTTTTAAATCCTTTCACGAAGGAGAAGAGAAGCTTGCGAGACCAGAAGAGACGAACCAAATCTCACGCGCCGGGAGTATCAAATATGCCTACTCGCTTTTTACATGGCAAAACTGTTAATTACTACTTTGAGTAATCCTCTTAGATTATTTCATATGCTTTTTTCTTCTTCTAATATATTAGTTGACGATAAAAAAAATTAGTAAGCGCCTAACAGGCTAACAAGAAATGTAGATTAATTAGTATAAAATATTATAAAGATAATCTCTCTAGTGGATATGATTAATAAGATTAATTTATTAAAAGACAAAAAAGAAAATTATCTAGAGTAGATTGGGGGACCCTAATGGTGAAGACAAAAGACTCTATGCCATCTGGAAGGTCATTCATGTGTCTCCCTGAAGCAGACTCCTCCTTCTGTTTCCTTCGTTTAGGTGTGACTCTGAATCACTCTTTGTTAAGTTTTGTTTTTCATTCCATAAGTATATGATATGGTTTCTAGCAATTAAAAGAATATAGTATATATGATGTATGTTTTATCTGTTTTTTGTGTGTGTTTGGGTGCAAATCTGAAATTGTTTGAAAGATAATAGTGGTAGGTTTAACTGGAAATAAAACAAAATATACTCTCGAGTTATAAAAAGAAAACAAAATAAGAGCCACAAGAGGAAATAAAAGACAAAAAGGTGGGTGGGCCAAATGCCACCAGCCATTTAAAATTGGTGGTCGAGAAGCAGTTGAAAGCAACTCTCGAAACTCTCTGTTTGTGGCCTTGGTTTAAAGTTGTTTTTAACTAAAGATCTGATTAAATTTATGTTAGATTTTTTATATTTTCCCCGCATTTTATTGTTATGAGTTGACAAACTTACTGGCTGAAATGTTTAAGATTATCGGGCTCTGAGCTTACGGGCCGAATAGAATATCTCTGTGTAATGGGCTCTGAGATCGCCAACCAACAGGGGCAAAAAGGTCATTAACTATGCCAAGCTCTCGGACAAATGGAGAGAGAGAAAGAGAAACCGGCGAATAGAAGAGAGAGAGAGAAGAGAGAATCTGCGGCTCTGCGGGACCAAATCAATGCCGATCGGTCCAGTGGTCCTTCCAGAGATATTGAAAGACAAAATGCAATAAAAGAAGAAGAAGAAGAAGAGAGAATGTGATTTCTCTCTATCTACCTTTTCGTTTATCCTTTTGTTAAACATCTCTGGTTTTCTCTTTATCCGTTTCTTTCCATTTCTCCTCTCATTGTTCTTAGGGTCCGTTTCCTTCCTTCACATTGTTGTTTCTTCCTCGTTTCTCCCAAGCGCTGTCTGATTTTCCTCCCCTCTTATGTTTTTCTTTTTCAACTTTATAAAAAAAATGTTTTCTTTTTCAAAAACAGTTTTTGTTTCTGTATGTGTCATTTTATAAACTCTAATTAAGTAGACATTTATATAACTGCAAAGGCTCTGGTGTTGTTGCAGAACAGAGCTTCGGAGCGGGAGTGAGAGAAGGCTTCAGGAACCAACCACATTGCCTTGAGGAAGAAGACAACTCACAAAGGTGAAGAGCTCTTTTTGCATGTTTTCTTTATGTAACCGAACCATATATGAGAATCTGGAACCACATTGCCTTGAGTTGCATTCTGTAATGTTGTTTAAATGTTCCTTAAACGCGCATTTGTGACTGACCTTGTCTCTCTCCATTGATGCATAAATTATGATTACGGAACTAAAAATTTGGTTTTTTTTTTATGTTTGATCTTGCGTGTACTATATTATAATCCAAGTCACTTTTCAAAACTTAAAATATGATAGCTTCCTTTTTTTGCTCTCCACAGTTACTTTCAGAGAGAGAAAGAGAGAGATGTGTGGGTTTTGTGGGACCATGAGTTACTAACTTATTCGATTAAAGAATGTTTAGAGTGGTAAAACGTGACTTAGTCTTCAAGGATAGTGGGTGACCATTACAGATAAAGTCGGTAATCTCTTGTCTCTCTTTTCTTGTGTTCTTCAGTTGAGGTTGATCACCTTCTAACTAAACTGTGTTTATATTATAATAACAACAAGTCTTCTCTTATTTTGTGTGTTTGATTCATTGAATGTGTCAAGTGTTCTGTTTCCGCATAACAAAGAAGCTTTTCTCTTTACTTTTCTAGGCATGTTTCATGATTTAGTCTCAAAAGTAGTCTGCTTTTCAACTTCTTTCAGCAGTCTTAGGGGTCTAAAGCTTGAACTGTTTTCCAGGGAAACGAGTTCCCTCCGGTTACACTGAAATCAAACCAATTTTGGGAGCGTAATATATGGTAGCACTTGCTGAAGAAGAGCAGAAGAAGAAGATGGAGAAGACACAGATTCCTGTAGCCCGAGAAGAGAAGATACTGGTTCTGGTGAGACTGAGACCCTTAAACGAGAAAGAGATTGCAGCTAACGAAGCTGCGGATTGGGAATGTATCAACGATACCACCGTTTTGTACAGAAACACGTTGCGCGAAGGCTCAAACTTTCCTTCTGCATACTCTTTTGGTAAGAAGAGCAACACAAATAGTGCTTTAACTTGACAGATAGATAATATTCAGCAGCATCACAACCTCTGTATATATGTTGACACACTCAGATTCTCATTTCCTGTTTGGTGTACAGATAGAGTTTACAGAGGTGATTGTCCGACCAGACAAGTTTACGAGGATGGAACCAAGGAGATTGCACTCTCTGTTGTCAAAGGAATCAATTGTAAGCTTCCTTTGCCCATTTATTTTGCTAAGATATGCTTAGTAACTAACGTTGTTGAATGACAGGTAGTATATTCGCATACGGCCAGACGAGTAGCGGAAAGACATACACCATGACTGGTATCACTGAGTTTGCCGTGGCTGACATCTTTGACTATATCTTTCAGGTACAAACAGATTTTGTTTCTCAAGTTATTTGTTCTTCTTATGTTACTACTAAATGCTGATTGGCTATCGATCATGGATGGTGCAGCATGAGGAAAGGGCATTTTCCGTGAAATTCTCAGCTATAGAGATCTACAATGAGGCCATACGAGATCTGCTTAGCTCGGATGGTACATCGCTGAGGCTACGAGACGATCCTGAGGTAAATTTACAATAATCATTTTCCTTGCTAGTTTTTAAAAAAAACTTTCTGACTCTTTTTTTCTCAATAGAAAGGGACTGTTGTTGAAAAAGCCACAGAGGAGACTCTGAGAGACTGGAACCATCTCAAGGAGCTTCTCTCTGTTTGTGAAGGTAAAACTTACATTTCAGAAATATCAGATTGTTCTTCAGAAAATGTTCGTCTGAAAAAGTGAGCTTACAATCTTTGCAGCACAGCGTAAGATTGGTGAAACCTCATTGAATGAGAGAAGTTCCAGATCTCATCAAATTATCAGACTGGTAATTACATTCTTATCTATCACTCCCTCACTGGATATAAGACACCAAAGAAAGATTCTCTCTTGCTTAACTTGTATCTTTAATTGTTTAGACAGTTGAAAGCTCTGCTCGTGAGTTCTTAGGAAAAGAAAACTCCACCACCCTCATGGCCTCTGTGGTATATATACGATCTCTCATCTGCAAAGCTAAATAAAAAAAAAAAAAAAAAAAAAAAGTTACATTCTGTTATGTTGTTGGATCCTGATAACCTTTGATGTGCAGAATTTGATAGATCTGGCGGGAAGTGAGCGAGCATCACAGGCCATGTCAGCTGGTGCTAGACTCAAGGAAGGCTGCCATATCAATCGAAGTTTGCTCACTCTTGGAACTGTCATCCGTAAACTTAGGTAACGTGTAATGTGTGTAAACATTACATTTCTGTCTTTTTCGCATGCTTTGTTGATTAATAATAAATGGAAGCTGCACGAATTATAGTAAGGGAAGACAAGGGCACATCAACTTTAGAGACTCGAAGCTGACACGAATTCTACAGCCATGCTTGGGTGGTAATGCAAGAACCGCCATCATCTGCACTCTCAGCCCAGCGAGGAGTCATGTTGAGCTAACCAGGAACACTCTCTTGTTTGCCTGCTGTGCTAAGGAAGTCACCACTAAGGCCCGGATCAATGTTGTTATGTCAGACAAGGCTCTCCTCAAGCAACTACAGCGTGAGCTTGCCAGGCTTGAGACCGAGCTCAGAAACCCTGTCTCAACTGCCTCAAACTGTGATTGTGCCATGACTGTGAGGAAGAAAGATCTCCAGATTCAAAAGGTTTGTGCTTTTGAGAAACAATCAGAAATCGCTTTCAATACATTTCCTTTTGCTGATTAGTTAAGGTTTAATGTTATATGCAGATGGAAAAGCAGATGAAAGAGTTGAGAGAACAGAGGGATCTTGCTCAATCCAGGCTTGAAGATTTCATGAGAATGGTTGAACACGATGGAGCCTCAAAGGTATCACTGGCTCTTCACACTTTATGCAAACCGATGATTCAGTTGTTAACTTAGATTTCTATGGCATTTCTGCTTCTTGTTTCAGTCTGGCACTCCGCATTTCGGGAACCACACAGACAAGTGGGAGGATGGTTCAGTCTCAGAGACATCAGGGGTGGTCGATTTAGATGGAATGTCGACACCGCTGTCAACAGCAAGAGCTTATGTTCGGTCTCACTCTGAAGAAGATGATGTCGATGAAGAGCTCCCTAGGCGTTCAGGAGATCCATCAGAGGAATATTGCAGAGAAGTTCAATGCATTGAGACTGAGGAGGAATCAGGCAGAGTCTTTAATAATAACCACAAAGACGAGAGAGCAGAAACTGGAAACGTTTTAGGCCAACCAAACGTGAGGTTGAGAAGCTGGAACCGCACGGAGACCGTGCCAGGCACGTGCACTCCTCCTGAAAACTTAGGGACAGACTTCCTGGGAAGACCAGAGAGTCACAAGATTGTGTTTCCTGATTTGGAGTTTGGTTCTAGTATGTCGAGGAATGATTCCATGTCTTCTTGCGGAAGCGATTCCACTGAAGCTCACAGCATCAGAACGCCTCTGGGGGAAGAAGGAGGCATCACTAGCATCAGGACTTTCGTTGAAGGGCTTAAGGAGATGGCTAAGCGTCAAGGCGAGGTAAGTTCAACAACGTACTAATCGATTCTGTCTTCGTATAGTTTACGGACCTATTTACAAGTTTTGTTAGTATCAGGAGGATGCTGGAAAAATGGGGAGGGGCATTAGTGTGGACTTCATGGACAGGGAATTTGAGAGACAGCGGCAAGAGATTCTTGAGCTATGGCACAGCTGTAATATTTCTTTGGTGCATAGAACATACTTTTACTTGCTCTTCAAAGGAGATGAGGCGGATTCAATCTACATCGGAGTTGAGCTAAGAAGACTTTTGTTTATGAAAGATAGCTTCTCTCGGGGGAACCAAGCTTTAGAAGGAGGAGAAACCTTAACACTGGCTTCAAGGTTAGATATTTTTTTTTGGCGTTTGGCATTTTGTGGTTGCAGTTTTGTTCTTAAGACCTACTCTTTTTGGATTCTTGGTGTAAAGCCGAAAGGCGCTTCACAGGGAGAGGAAGATGCTGAGCAAGCTTTTGGGGAAAAGGTTTTCAGGAGAAGAGAGGAAGAGAATCTATCACAAGTTTGGGATTGCGATTAACTCCAAACGCAGGCGGTTACAGCTTGTGAACGAGCTCTGGAGCAATCCCAAGGACATGACTCAGGTTGTGGAAAGCGCAGATGTTGTAGCCAAGCTTGTGAGGTTCGCTGAGCAAGGCAGAGCCATGAAGGAGATGTTTGGTCTCACCTTCACGCCTCCTTCCTTCTTCACAACTCGGAGATCGCATAGTTGGAGAAAAAACATGCCTACACTTTTCTAACCATCTCTTTCCTTCTACTTTTGGGTTTCTTGTAGCAGAAGCCATGTTTTGTATATCTTCTTGGTGTCTTTTCTTGTTTCCTTTCTTGTCTTTTTATTTTGAATCGGACAACGTTGTAATATACAGAATACATAATGAAATCCGTTGACCAAATTTTCAGTCAAATTTCTGCTATGGAAAACTCATTAAATAAGTAGATTTCTTTAAATTATATAAATGTGTGTGGATTATAAACAAACACACACAAGAGAAACACAATCATTTCTCAACAAATAACAAAATACAGGTATATCATGTTACAATTCTAAAAGTTTCTTACCGAAGTAAACACCATTTTATTTTTGTCAAATAGTGAAACATAAATCTTTTTGAAATTATAGGTCTTATCATACAAATATTTATAATAATATTGATTTTGAGTTGGGTTTTTGTTTTCTTCGAAGATTATCAAGAGCAAAATTGTTCCATCAGTAATGGCGACAAAGAAGATTTCATCTTGTATATTACCTTTGTTAATGGTGTTTGCTCTCATCCTTCTGCCCATAAGTTCAGGTAACACATTTTGTCTAGCGATAGATTGTCTCAAATACAAAAAATATTTTTTTCTTTATCCGAAATTCCTTTTTCAAAAAAGTGAAAATTTTGAACTCATTAAGTCAAAGGTATGAAACACAAGAAAGTAATAATACTAATTTGTATATGCAATATTTTAAAATCTCAAATTCCAGATTTTGTACTTGTCATATTGTTAATGTGTGTTTGTTGAATCAATTAGCACAATATTACCATTGTATGAGGGACGGATGTGTTAGCACACCGGCATGCGAAGCAAAATGCGATTCTCTGGGGTACCACAACGGAGGGTCTTGTCGAATCTATGCTTATGGAGGTGTTTGTTGCTGCCTATGCGACTCTAAATGCCAATAGTCTCCCCTATCAATTCCTCCTTGATGATTACCTTCTTCATTTAATATGTAACCTTAATAATATATGAAAAAAATCAAATGTTTCATGTTCAGTAATAGGCTGCATCGTCTCATCTTAGTACTGTTGGCAACTAAAAACTTCCATCCTCTTTTGTTAGTTTGATGTTTGCTCTAACTTTGTTACCTATGATTTTATATAATACATAGACAATATGATGCGAAAAATTACATGTCTATGATATGATTTCATGTAACTTTCGGGTTATATTTGACTAAACCGCCAAAAAATAGTTTTTTAGGATGTAGTTACTAGTAATACACCACAATGCGATGTAAATTACACTGATATATGGGACACTTGGATGGTGGACGGAGATCGCATTGTTGGAGTCTTGGAGAAAAAGCATGCCGACACTTTTTTTAACCATCTGACTCTGTGTCATTGAACTTTTGGGTTTCTTGTAGCAGAAGCCATGTTTTGTATATATTTTTTACTTTTCTCTTGTTTGTCTTTTTATTTTGAATCAGACAACGTTGTAATTGATTCAAACGTCAAAACATATAATAACTTAACATTTATAATACGTTTGACCCAAAAAAACATGTATATTAATACAAATTATACAATCTTAAATAGGAACATAATGATAAGTAATGAAATATGTTGAATTCAATTGAACAAAAAAAAAAGAAATATGTTGACTAAATTTTCAGTCAAATTTCTGTTATGGAAAACTCTTATGGTAGATTTGTTTAAATAATATATGTGTGTGTGGATTATAAACAAACACACAGAAGAGCAACACAATCATTTCTCAGCAAATAACAGAATAAAGGTATATTGTTGATTTACATCTTAGCAATACTTTTTGCGATTTCCAAAATACTTCGTAATTTTTTTTTGGGTGCAGTTTTCGTCTTCTTACTGCATATGTCCTTATCATACAAGAATTTCTTCGCACATTGACTTTGAATCTTATTTAACTATGGTTTTTTGTTTTCTTTGCAGAATATCAAGATAAAAATTGTCCAATATTCTTAAGAAACATAAGGAATGGCAACAAAGAAGCAGTTTTCATCTCTTCTATTAACTTTGTTAATGGTGTTTGCTCTCACCCTTTTACCCATAAGTTCAGGTAACACATTTCCTTAATTGTTTCTAGGGATAGATTGTCTCAAACACAACATATACTTTTCTTTATCCAAAATTCTTTTTTTTTTTTAAATTGAAAGTTTTAAACCCAAAGTTGTAAAAGAACCAAAAACTTAAAATATAATTTCCTTGATTTATTATTTGTTAATGTGTGTTTATGAACCAATTAGGACAATATTACCATTGTGTGAAGGACGGATGTACAAGCACACCGAGATGCGATACAAAATGCATGCGTATGGGTTACCCCAAAGGAGGGGTTTGTCGAATATACGCTGAAGGCGGTTCTTGTTGCTGCGAATGCAATTCTAAATGCCAATAGTCTCTCTCCCCTATCAATTCCTCCTTCCTATTACTTCCTCATTTTCTATGTACTCTTTAATTATATATGAATAAAAAAACATATACTCAAACAAGTTTCATGTTAGTATACATTGTCTCATCTTGTTACTATATTATTTGTTGCTGCAAATCCGGTCTTGAATTTCAAGATGGTTCTCATAGTTCTTATTTGAATCTCTACAAGAGAATATTCAGTAAGCTCAAAACCAAAGGAAGAATCAGCGGGTGGAACCAAGTCAAGTCAATTCACAAATGTAAGATTTACCCACCAAACACAACACTAGAGCAATTCAACAACCTAAACCACAAATCTCCTCAAACATTCAAGCCCTAGAAGAGATTCAGAGAGGTTCTCAAACACATTTACTAGCTAACAAACACAATAACCAGTAGGAGACAACAACCTATCTACTTATCATATCATATCATAAGATCAGAGCGTGACAGCTACACAATCCATAATGTGAAAATTCCCACCAAGCACGACATCACACCACTCGACTCTACCCCAAATCTCTCCTCCTTGGCGCCTCTCGACCGCAATCTCCGCACACCATATCTCCGTCCTCTGCAAGAACAGAGCCAGTTTCCCGCCGTTGTAACTCGCCGTCGTTGACCACTTACAAGCCTCAGGCAACAACCCATCCAAACCTTTCACAACTCCCCAAGACCTCTGCTTGGGATCATAAGCTCTCAGACATTTCCCACGAAAATCATAGTAATACATGACATCCTCTACCACACACGAATTCGACCACTCCTTGGAATGCAGAACCTCGTCTCTCTCGCAGTTATCTTCATCCAGATCGTAGACGAAGCTATTGTAGTAACTCCTCATGTAAATCTTACCTCCCATTGCCACACTGCTAAGCCACTTCTTCCCTTGCTCCCAATCCGGCCTCGCCCGAAGATCCCACGTCTCTGTTTGCGTATCAAACACCATCATACTCCTCGACGGAGATTTCATCGGAGAAAGCGTATCCGATCCTCCGATTACGTAAATCTTCCCGTCGATGACCTCTGTGACCGAACCAGCGACCGCCTTGGGCATGTCAGCGAGAGGCTGAGCCGTGTGAGATCGACAATCGATGAGCGAAACACTCGATTGGATCTGCCAATTTTGGTATCCTCCCATCACGAAGATGCTCGAGCCAACGGCGACGTAGCTTCCTTGCAGAGGCATCGGAGGGAGCGACGAGATATGGACCAGGCGATTGTCAGTCGCGCCGGGGGAGGGTTGTTCTCTGCTAGGTTTGCGACAGAGAGTAAACCAGTGGATATCGGAGGTCTGATCTTTGGAGATTGCGACGTAGATACATTGCTCTGTGACTCCGAGGAAGGATCGTCTCTCGTAAAGCTCCGGCGACGCGACGAGTGACCGGAAACGCCTGGAGACTTGGGAGAGAGTTGGGTAATAGCATCTCGGGACACGCGCTACGATGTCGACGAAGATTTCTTCGGGGAGTGACGAAATCGGAGACGACGGCTCTGGCGGTTGCTTCTTCTGTACCCTAATTGGGGAAGACATGTCCGGATTTATGCACAATCGACGAAAGCTTAGAGAGAACCCTAAATCTGTGATCGTTTTGAGGAAGGGGAACATACGATCGAATGGACTTTCTTTTTTTGTTGTATTTAAAGCAGAAGAGAGGAAATGGCGTTTCAGATCAGATCTTCTCGTGTTTTCATTTCGATCGAAAAGAGACGGTTGGAACATTTCGGAGAGATTATTTTTTAATTTTTAATCAAACCCCAAAAGACGGTTCGGTTCTTGTCTTGATAAAAACAGCACGCATTTGGTTTCTGCGTTAGGTAAACAGCGCAGCGTCTTTTTATAATTCGCAGAAACAAGAACAAAAAGTATTGATATCCAATTAGCATACATCTCCTTTGGCCATAACTTTATATAGCTTTGCCCCCAAGTTTGTGAGTGGCGGCTTTGCCTCCACATTTTTGAGTGGATTTTTCCCCAAACTTGTGAAGCTTTGTCCCCAAGCTTGTGAAGCTAATAGGTTTCCAACGACTATAAATAGTGTTACTTAGTTCTTGTAAGTGTACAGTATAAGTTGTGAGAAAGATAATAAGAACATGTTGGGTGATTATGGCTTTCCCTAACTCTCAATCTCGCTTCTTCTACATTTATCTTCCTCTACTCTCTTTGTCACACCCACATATAGAGTTTATAAGTAAAAAGAGTTGATATTTAAAATACTCCAACGTCACTCTTATGGGAGAGCTTGAAAAATATTCTTCATGTTCATAATCATAAGAGATTGATGATGATTTGTGTAGTTAGTAACATACAAAAAACAACAAAATTAGAGGTATCCAATTGAAAAGAGCAAAAGAAGTCTCACAAGCAAAATCAAATCGAGTTTTTTTTGGGATTTATTGGACTGAAAAGAAACATAAATAACGGTGGTGTCTCTCACAGTTATCTTACTGGGAATCCGTTCACGGTCAATATTACAAACATAACACAAGGGTGAAAACGAACAACACTTTTTGACGATGTGAGGTTTTTTGTTTCATGCAGAAACATGCTACATGGAGCGAAACCACAGTGTGTCTCTACTAACCTGATAAATAATATAAGAAGATCCCGGCTCGACCGGGCGAAAAAAACAAAGAAAGAATCCAAGAAGCCACGTTCTCTTCTCATTCGGCTCTGGACTGACCAGCTCGGGAGGACAAAATGATCCCGACGATGAGTCCGTATAGAGCCAGAGCTTCAGCGAAAATGAGGATAAGAATCATACCAACGAAAAGCTTTGGCTGTTGAGCATTGGCCCTGCGATCAAACCACAAATTTTTGCTTATCAAACAAGGAATATACACTCTCACATAAGCACAGAAAGCATATGTAATGGATTGACATTTCATGGGGCTTCAATGCAAAGAAAGGGAGTGTGATGTATGATGTTCATACCTGACACCAGCATCACCAACAATACCAATGGCCATTCCAGCGGAAAGACCAGCAAGCCCACAGGCAAGACCGGAAGAGAGATGGGCATATCCGTCGAAGAGGTAGTAAGATTTAGCCTTTGGGTTGATCCCGGTACTGATGATGACCGCAATGATCAAACCGTAGATACCCAACACACCAGCCATGACAACTGGGACGATAGACTTCATCACCAGCTCCGGCCTCATCACACCCATCGATGCCACACCCACACCACTCTTTGCTGTCCCGTATGCAGCTCCCATGCCTAGTTCCACAGTAAACTCCACCACGTCAGGCAAATAACACAAATATTATCTACTCTGTTTTAGATCACACCATGTAACTATGCTTTACAACATGCCTCGGATCTGAATAATTTTTTTTTGTAAATGACAAGGATGAAACAGATCTACCTAAAAAATCTCAGTTTCTAGACTAGAAAACCAATCGAAAAAAGAGATTCCAAGTTCCAATATGTCAAACACAAAACCAGCATATCCCTTAAGAATCTTGAATCTTAAAAGACAAACAAATAGTTCAGTGAATATGGATAAGCTAAATCAAATCCAAGGAACAAACAGAAAAAAGGTCGTGGTATCTCGAATTCAGAGCATTTCTAAGGATAAATCTTCAGAATCATCAGCAAATATTAAAAAAAAAAAAAAAAAAAATAGCAGATCGGTGACCGATCCAAAGCTTTTAATTGAGAAACAAAAAAATGGATTAGTTAAGAGAATGGATTTACAGGAGAAGACGAGCGCAGCCGCAGCGCCAAGGAAACCAAAGAAGGGAGCGGTCTCATCGCCACTGAAGGTAGACATCTCGGCCGATTCTGGATCTTACGATAACGCCGGAATCTGATCAACCTGTTTCTCTCAGATCTCTCGTTGAATTGCGTTACGCGTATAATAAGGCCAAGGATTGAGTTCCGAGCTTGATATGTATATTACAAACAACAGCGAAGCGCACACGTCGCGAACTGAATCTGGGTTTACCCGTATTCGACCCGGTTTACGGCCTTCATATTGGGCCAAAACTCGGCCCACATTTAAGTAAACTTTACTTAACTTCGACTGGACGGACTTTACGGTCTTCATTTTATTTTATTGTTGGAATAATGTTACAGTTTCCGACGTTGATGAGGCAGTTTCCGTCATCGACGAAGACGATTCCGGCATCTTACCTGCTGCCGTTGCAGTGGCCTCAGCCGCAGAACGAGGAGATTCTTCTCGCCATGGAAGAAGCTGAGTTCGAAGAAAAGGTTGATTTTCTATTCTTCTCTGTATTTTTTCTCTCTCTTTCGGAATCTAATGACAGCAAAATTTCAGCTATAGAGTGTCACTGAAGCATAATTGGCCAATAATAACTCTTTCATACCATGTATTTCGAGCTGATTGGTAACTTCTGGGTTTTAAAATAGAGGTTCTAAAGAATTTGGACTGAATATGTATCGTTTCCAGTGATGGCTTTTCATTGAGTGAGATTTACTGTTCAGTTTAAAGGTTATAGTTGCTTTCTACTTAATTTGATGATAATCGGAAGATTTAATCTTTGTTTTTTTATTTCAAATTTGGTGAAATAAGATTTTGAGTTGAGTTAATGGATGCAAATGTTGAGTTGTGATTCTTCAGTAGTAGCTGTTTTTGGGTGTAGACTCCGTGGATATAGACCTAAGATCATTTGAGAATCATCTCATCTCTTTAAACCCTGGAAAATGTAAAGAAGATGACAAGAGAGGAAAATTATATGTTTCAGTTTTGGAATCTGAAAAGTGAACTTATGTTTCAGTTTTAGAAGATGAACCTGTGTTTCCTTGGTAGGTAAGGTTTTGGTGTTTCCTTTAGTTGTGTGTTTATATATTATATATTATATTGTCTGGTTATTGGATTGGTAGATGAAAAGGGAGAGGTATCAAATGAGACTAGTTGTCAATTTCCATGTTGTTCTTGTGAATGCTAAGACAAGTTTGAGGAAATTCTTCTTGTCTCGGTTTGGTGCAGTGCAGCGAGATTAGAAAGATGAGTCCTAGCTTACCGGTAATTGGAAAACCAGTCGTTGACAGCCATCAAGAAGAAGACGATAATGAAGCAGAGGATGATGATGCAGAGGAATCGGATGGTGAAGAGTTTGAGCAAGAAACCGGGTAAAGAATCTCGACAAGAAGAATAAGTCTCTTGATTTTGAGGACACTTGCTTGTCTAAAACTTCTTGTGCCAAAACGATTGTGATTCTGAGTTTGTAAGCTAGTCACGGCACAAACCGCTGAATCACTATGAGGTAGCCAAAATTGTTAAGTCATTACTACATATCAAGTATGTTTCTCTCTTCGTCCCTTTTGCTTCTTTTAAACGTTTGAGTTTTAACAGTTGGGATCTTTATGGTTTTTGTTCATGTAGTTCCGTTAACCTTTGTAGTGCTAAAGTCAATAATAACAAAAATGTTTTTTTTTTTTAATAACCAACCTAAATGTAACAGTAGTCAGAAGTCAATTTCGATCCAATGATATGACTCATTCCTAGATTTGGCCACGTAGTGAGTCCAATAATGAGGGTTATATAACTGGGTCCCATAAGTAAGTCAATTGTCATCCAACGGTTGTTCAAGATACCACGTGGGACGATCGGCGGAATTGTCGCACAGTTTAGTTTGGTCTGAAATTGAAGATAAGCGAGACATGTAGGGTCCGCTTCCAATAATATATCTTATGCAAATAAATATATTTAAAGTTACAGATTTACTTACTTTGTGCTCTTTTCTTAACCAGAGATTTGCTTGGTTCACATTTTACTAATTCATAATAAAAACGAATTAATCAAATATTTATTCTCTCTGAATTAGGCCAAATTTGCTGTTGGAGTTTTCTTCTTTCTTGACAATTTTTTTTTCTCTTTGTCAAGGTTCTTGAGCTTGTTCAGAGAGAAGTAAAGACTAAAGAGTGCATTCGTATTATAAAGTAACGAAAAGCAGTATTCCAAACTTTGAATGTGCCACCAATGGTTATGGATGTTGTAGCATTTGCATTTGCCTAGTATTATAAAGAAACACGTACCATTATTATTGAGGGAAGAAGTAAACAACATGTACGAAATAAGTCTTCGATTAGTGTCAACAAAAAACAAATTAGTTCCTTCATGTAAGCAAAAAAAATATAATAATTCTTCACGTTCAAGAATCAAGACCAATGTCCCACTTCATGTTAATCAGATAAATATGTTTGGCACACATTTAGCCAGTGGATCATTTCCCTTTTGTTTATTAATCGTTGTTTGGTTTCTTAAAACGTGCAACCTAGATTCGGTTAATATACAGTATCAAGCGCTGTAGTTTCTGTTTTCTGTTAATTAATGATATCGTTCATGACCATTTCTGATACGACTAACACTGAATCCACATGATTTACGCTTTAATACGACTTTCCATTAATCCAATCGAACAGATTAATTAGTTCATTTGTCTTTCCACGTTAGTTCATGTTTTATTTTCCAAGACTCTTACTTATACAAGAATGAATAAAATACTAAAATCTTGGAATCAAATAATGTTTCGTAGATTTTTGTGAGAAACATGGAGGGAGGTGGTTATAAATTATAAGAGTCAATTATATTTGTTGTGTGGTGGGGCTCGTGCAAGTAAAGACAAATGGATTTTATATTGATAGGCAAAATTTAGATCTCAGAAATGTTTTTTTTTCAAATGGATAAAAGTGTCTTAAGAAACTTAGGATATGTAACGTGCCTCACGCGAACTTGCATCACTGATTCACTGTGATTGGTTATTAAGATTATAGATTTGTAGAACCTGGTTAAAACAAGACGATCTCTAAAATTTATAAACCATAATCTGCTTTTTTGGAAATTGGATAATAGATTTGGAGTAGACACAGAAATCCGGAACAAAATCTTTCGTGATGGCAGTCCATTACATAATATTTTAACAAAATATAGGTAAGAGGCAGGAAAAGAAATACAAATAATGGCTTTTACATTATGCGGAGACACATGACATAACGAGGACAGAATCTTTCGTCTAGCAAAAAAATGTCAAATGTGGTCGGAAATCGGAATACAATCGATACTCATTCCATATTCAAATCATAAAAATCTACTCCATCACCGGAATCATAAGTAATCCTATCTTCCATTTATCACCGGAATTACACTATGATTCCTACAAATGACATTAACTGTTTTACCGGAAAAAAATGTCATTACTGAAACACCCATCATTACGGGAATTCCTTTTTTCTTAAGGTATAATGTTTATTTTCCATATATATGTTATATACTACATATTTTTTACTTATTGTGCTCAGATTTGTTTTCCTTTCGAGTGAAAGCATTTGAAAAAATGGCAACAAAATAACATATCGAACAAAGTCAAATCAAATTTGCAAAGTTTTGGATAGAATTGCATTTAATAGAAAATATTGGGGATGTGGTAAATTCACGCGTCTTGTTAGGTGCCTCGTTATATTTTTTATCTCTTCCTTACCATGAAACTCGTGTTCCCTTTTTGTTTAGTTTAGTCTCTTCTTTAGACTCTCTTGCTCGTGCCAAAAAGAAAAAAGTCGTTGTATCTTTCGAGTTTCTACTATTTTCTCGAGGACAAGAAATTAAGTGGAGAGAAAATCGCGGAGCGGAATAAAAAAAAAAAATCACAAAATGGCCCTGTGATTTTGCAATTTCTAGAGAGAGAGAGAAAGAGAAGAAGATTAGATAAGTTATTTTTTTTTAATATAATTTATTTCAACGGTGTAAGAGAGAGAAAAGAGTTGTCTTTTTTTTCTTCTACGTTCTCGCCATCTGCGCCATTGATTGATTCAAGCTTAAGTGCGTTGAAGTTGAGGTAAACGACTTGCATTCTCCTCTTCAAAGCTCTGTTTTTCCGATGAAACTTGGATAAGATATTAATTGTTTTCCATTTACCAATTAATCTAGTATTAACAACTTTTTCTCTATCATTCTTCTCTCTGATGGTAGGTTTTATCTCCTAAAGCCTGATCCTTTAGGTTTCTGGTTCTTCGACTGGTGAATTTCACTGCATTATCCTTTGAATTTCCATCTGATCTAAAAAGAGAGAGAAAACAAAATGGGTGATACAGAGAAGTGTAGCACAGATATGATCCAGAGACTCCATTCATCTTTCGGGACGACATCATCGTCTTCTTCGATTCCGAAACATACCATTTCCATGAATCAGCAGCTCGACATCCCTCAATTAAACCCCAATTTCATCCGCTCCCCTCAATTTCCCCAATTCTCGCAGCCCTTCACTGACACTGGCAAACGAATCGGCGTCCCTCCGTCGCACCCCAACTTGATCCCACCGACTTCCCCCTACTCTCAGATCCCGACGACCCGACCCGGCTCGCAGAGTCACTCACGCTCAATGTCACAGCCTTCCTCTTTCTTCTCCTTCGACTCCTTACCTCCCTTAAGCCCTTCTCCGTTTCGCGATCACGATGTCTCCATGGAGGACAGAGACTCCGGCGGGTTCAACAGCAATCCGTCGCCGTTCACGAGGTGCAATTCGACCACTTCTAGCTCATTAAGAGCCGTCGGTGAGAGTCTGCCTCCGAGGAAGTCCCATAGACGATCCAACAGTGATATCCCGAGCGGGTTTAATTCGATGCCTCCGAGACCGTTGGAGAGGTCCATCTCCGGCGGGGATCGTTCGAGCAATCCTTTCGTGAAGAAGGAATCGTCGAGCAGCAGCGAGAGAGAAGGCGTTGGGGAGAGAGAATCCGCCATGGATGATCTCTTCTCAGCGTATATGAATCTCGAAAACATTGATGTGTTGAACTCCTCGGAAGCTGACGATAGCAAGAACGGTAACGGTAACGAGAACCGGGACGACATGGAGAGCAGCAGAGCAAGCGGCACCAAGACGAACGGAAGTGACACGGAAGGAGAGAGCAGCAGCGTGAACGAGAGTGGCAATAATAATAGCTTCAATTCTTCTGGGGAGAAGAAGAGAAGAGCCGGCGGAGGAGACATTGCTCCTACGAGCAGACATTTCAGGAGTGTTTCGGTGGACAGTTGTTTCATGGAGAAGCTGTCTTTCGGCGACGAGTCGATATCGCTAAAGCCGCCTCCTTCTCCGGGAACTCTGTCGAGGAAAGTTTCGCCTAGCAATTCGGTTGATGGGAACTCGGGAGCTGCTTTTAGCATCGAGTTTAAGAACGGAGAGTTTAGTGCAGCGGAGATGAAGAAGATCATGGCTAATGATAAACTTGCAGAGATGGCCATGTCTGACCCTAAGCGTGTTAAAAGGTATTTTGGAGGAGATTGTGACTTAAGTCTTCAATCGTTCATGTGTGTTCCGATGTATATGCGATTGATCTTCTTTTTGTCAGAATCTTGGCGAACCGTCAATCGGCAGCGCGGTCAAAGGAGAGGAAGATGAGGTACATAGTTGAATTGGAACACAAAGTGCAGACTCTTCAGACAGAAGCTACTACATTGTCTGCTCAGCTCACGCTTTTGCAGGTGCGCTAGTTCCACGATGCTATAACAGATTGGTCTCTCTTTTTTGTTTGTTTGTCTTTTTTAACTATTTTAGTAAATGAATTGAATCCAGAGAGATATGATGGGGTTGACAAACCAGAACAATGAGCTCAAGTTTCGTCTTCAAGCAATGGAGCAGCAAGCACGACTTCGTGATGGTATCCATTTTTCTCTCGCTCATATCATATATTATGTATCCGAGTCTGTTTAATGGAACAGCTAGTAAATCAAATCTTTCATTTTGTTTTGGCAAATATTTATGCGAAAATGATGGGCTTTGCAGCTCTGAACGAAGCACTGAATGGGGAAGTCCAGCGACTGAAAGTGGCAATCGGCGAGGTCAGCCACAACGAATCCGACAGATCAAAGATGCAATCACTCAACGCCGACATGTTCCAGCAACTCAACATCAGCCAGTTAAGACAGCAGCCACACTCTCAGTGTCAGCATAACCAGAATGGAACCATGACAACAAAACCTGAATCAAATGAATAGAGCCAAGACCTTATTGCCGTGGTGGCTGGATCAAAGTTTTATATCAGTTCGAATATTTCATTTTATTTATGTGCAGAGTCGGTTGAATTTACATATCTATCAAATTCTATTATTATGATATATGGCCTAAGTCCACGAAATTTAATTTGCTGTATGTTATCTTTAGAAACAACAAAATATAATTTATGGGATAAATAGTTTATCATGAATGAATATGGTTGTAATGGATGTTCAAGAGATTGTGAGCATCAAACGGAGATTCTCTCTTTTATTTCATTTAGTTTTGGATATCTTGTCTCTTTGTTATTGCTTTCCCTCCTATCTTTTTATTTGGATATTGTTGTTAACTGACTAAGCCACTCTAGCTGAATCACCGTTGATATTAATCTTTCTACAATTCCTCCAACTCTTTTAGCTGATTCTTCAAATCTTTTCTGATTTGTATTTGCTCCTATTTTGTACAATAACAAAATATGCGACTATTTTGAAGAGAGCCTTTGATGACACCGAGGCCTTGGCAATGAAAAAGGAAAAGAAGGTATCAACTCATAAGATTTTTAATATGTTTGGAAAATTATCGTTTTTATTTTCCGCTTTCATTTCTTCTCATCTATTTTATCTTATTCTTTAATTTTTTTATGACTCGCATTTGTTTCTGTTTTGTATTTTTTTAAGGATGAAAACGTTCATCAGTTGGATAATGACCTTGATTCAAACAAGAATAAGAAGTTTCAGGCTCTTATGATTTTTCCTAATAATATACCAAGATTAGAAAAAATCATTTACTCCTAATTACAATGTATATATACATTAACCTTGAATCTTATTTTATGTTTCTGAATGTATTTTTTATGATGATACAATCACTTCCGCCTATTCATCAGCTGACTGGTCTTCTGGCAGCTCCGATTCGGGTTGTGATATAATCAATGATCCAAAGAGTGTTGTCACATCCAATTTTCCTGAAGTAACAAAAAAAGGATGACGTCTAAGTTGCATCATAACTTGGTTTTATATTTTACAATTGAATCACTGTTACATATTCCTTCCGTTTCAAATTAGTTATCATTTTTGGAAAATATATCTGCAATTATTTGGATATATTAAATTCAAAACACATCCATCAAATATTATATCATATATGGCCTAAGTTCAAGAAATCTAATTTTATAGTTGCATGTTGTTATCCTTAGAAAGAAAGAAAAATTCAATTTATGGTAGAAAGGTATGAATGAATATCGTTGTTATGGAGGAGGCTCAAGAGATTGTAAGTTTCAGACAAAGAGATTCTCTATTTGTTGTGTTGTGTACTTGTGTTTCATTATTATAGTTTGGGATCTTAGTCTGTTTGTTGTTTCTTTCCCTCATGTTTTTTTTTTCTTTGGATATCGTAGCTATAGGGGGCTGGGCCTTTTAGGCCCATTAGAAAACCATTCCGGTGAAGAAGATTCACTTGCTTAGAAAACGACGTTTGTCTCGTCGTTGTCGTGGCTGCCTCCGTCTCCGTACAAAATATCTAAAACCCTAACTGCATTATCACTCACCTCATCTTTCCCGCGACGACGGGAGCTTGTCCGCTATGTCTGATATAACAGCGGAGCTCGCGGTGGATACGAATGTTGAAGGAGATGCAAAGCCTGCGTTGCTGTCTGTTCAATCGCCGGCGAAGCAGTTCTCTGTGTATGAAGCGACTTCGGAAGAGCTTATAGAACGATCAATGGCTCCAATTAAGAAGGAGTTCCTGTGTCCTCCTCCTCCAAGCCGTGCCGGGAAGCCAAATGACGACGCCGACATTAAGGCGCCTCAGACGGGATTGGTCCAGGAGAAGAAATCAAAACGGCAACAAAAACGGGAGCGCCGTGAGGTATGTGATTCATCCAATTAAAGCTATTGGTTAGGCTTTGTATATTGGTGCTAGTATAGCTTCGAATCTAGTTGTAGTTAAAAGCTGATATTTGGCAATATCATGGAATTATGATCTCTCTGCTCTGTGCCTTTGTTCTATTGATTGCGATGGGGTTTTTGATAATGCGTTCTGGCTCCTTGCAGAAATCCACCATCAATCTCTGTCCACAGATTGCAAGAACAGAAGACGTCAATTCGTGTCAGTATAAAGAGAAATGCCGGTTTAATCATGACATTGAAGCCTTCAAGGCTCAGGTACTCTCACTTTTGCAGATTCCTGATTACTGATTTCGTTTGTGATTACTATAATAGATAGCTTGGCTGACGATATTTCTCTGTTGTTTGTAAGTGCAGAAACCAGAGGATATAGAAGGGCAATGCCCATTTGTGGCCTCCGAAATGAAGTGCCCGTATGGTTTGTCATGCAGATTCTATGGCACCCACAGAGATATCGCTGATGGGGAGGGAAACTCAGAGATGAACTTTTTTAACAAAGAGACACAGAGGCTTTTGTGGAAAAATAAGATGACTTATATCAAAGCAGATGCTAAACTCAAGTCCCTCGGACTCTTGGTAAGTCGTAACGAGAGTATTTATTCCGTTGACTTACAGGATTTGTCTAGTTTCTCTCATATCTCACATTCTGCAGTTTCACTTCCATAGCATGATTATTCTTCTGTGGTTTTTCTCTTTATCTTTATACAATTACTAGGGGAATGCCAGAAAAATCAATGTTGCTGAAGAAAATAACGCTGAAAACACTCAAAATGGTGCAAGCGGCACTCAAGCAACTGAAGTAGCGGTTGACTCGGCTGTCGGTTCTGAGCAATTGGCATCAGATATGACAGAAGATGTTGATATTCCTGCACCATTGGAAGCTGATGAAGTTCGTCCCATGAAAAAGGCAAAATCTGAGAGTGAGCAGAACTCTAACCCTGGAGATGTTGGTGGAGTTGATGATGGTTAGGCTTTACTTCTCTACATTTCCAAAATGCCTATAAACTTTTGTTTTTGTAGATTTTCCCAGGTGGTTGCATAGTTTCCCTGCTTATAATTTATATTTCTATGTATGAAATAGAAAGAGTTGGCATAAGAGTGGGTCTGGGACAAGCAAATATCCTAACATTCCATTTAACTTCCGTATTGATACAGGCATGAAAGTGGAAGAGGAAACGGAAAAGAACGGGTTTTCTACTTTAAAAGCCCAAGTTGAAGATGAGGATAGCATTAAAACTGCTGAAACTGATGGGAGTCTAAAGTTGCACCCTCGTGAAAAGATAAAGCTTATAGATTTTAGGGATAAGTTGTACCTTGCACCCCTAACAACTGTGGGCAATCTTCCCTTCAGAAGACTTTGCAAAGTGTTGGGAGCAGATGTGACCTGTGGTGAGATGGCCATGTGCACAAATCTTTTGCAGGTTAGCCCCAATAAGGTTACGCAGACAGATACATAGTAAAGCTTTTTTGTTGCTTGTAAGAAATGTGAAATGGTTTAACTATAGGGACAAGCTTCGGAATGGGCTCTGCTTAGACGGCATTCATCGGAAGATCTGTTTGGTGTACAGATATGCGGTTCTTTTCCTGACACGGTGTCGCGTGTGGTTGAGCTTATAGATCGAGAATGCACGGTTGATTTCATTGACATCAACATGGGCTGCCCTATAGATATGGTTGTTAACAGAAGTGCTGGCTCAGCTCTCCTCAACAAACCGTCACGAATGAAGAACATCGTTGAAGTCTCTTCTTCCATTGTTGAAACGCCTATCACTATCAAGGTAACCACTTGCCTGAACATATATCATAACCAGTTCAATGAAAATCAGAAACTAAATCGTCTCACTCCCATATGAAGTTGTCTTAACCACTCTTTACTTGCTCTGTCCTTTTGGGTGGTGGCAGGTTCGTACGGCGTTCTTTGAGGGTAAGAACCGGATAGATTCGTTGATTTCGGATATTGGGAAGTGGGGAGCCAGTGCAGTGACGATCCATGGGCGGTCGAGGCAGCAACGTTATAGCAAGTCTGCGGATTGGGACTATATATACAAATGTACCAAAAACGCTTCCCCTGACCTACAAGTTATAGGAAATGGAGATGTCTACTCTTATTTAGACTGGAACAAACACAAGTCTGACTCTCCTGAGTTGTCTAGCTGCATGATTGCTCGTGGAGCGCTCATCAAGGTGTGTGTCTATAACCAAAGTCCTCCCTAGTAAGAAATCATTCTATGTAGTATCCTAGTCTCAATGGGGGGTTTTTGTATTTGTGCAGCCTTGGATATTTACTGAAATTAAAGAGCAACGGCACTGGGACATAACCTCCGGAGAAAGACTTAACATCTTCAAGGACTTCGTTCGTTTCGGTCTTCAGCATTGGGGATCCGACACAAAAGGTAATATCAACACACACAGCATGGCATTGAAACTATGTGTTTGCTGCTTTGTCTGCTCTTTCCCTTGTGTCTAAACCTGTGCCTGTTATTGTAACCTTTGAAACAGGTGTTGAGACGACAAGGCATTTCTTGCTGGAATGGCTAAGCTACACGTTTAGGTACATACCCGTAGGGTTGCTTGATGTGATCCCGCAGCAAATCAACTGGCGTCCTCCTTCTTACTTTGGTCGTGATGATCTCGAGACACTCATGATGTCTGAATCTGCTGGTGACTGGGTGCGTAATAAGTTTTATCTTTCTTTATCTCGCCTTCTTATTTTGGACTAAAATAACGATTAATGAACTCAAATTTAATTTAATGTCGCAATGTGCAGGTGCGTATATCGGAATTGCTGCTTGGAAAGGTCCCTGAAGGCTTCATGTTTGCTCCCAAGCACAAATCCAACGCTTATGACCGAGCTGAAAATGGCTGATCAATAGACTTGTTTCAATAAATGATATTCAGTAGTTTATTTTTGATTTAAAAATAAATGAACTCTCAATCATATGTTTTGTGGAGATTTTTTATGGGTTATTAAAAGTGATTTAATATTTTTCATAATTTATTTCAAAATTTTCAAAAAAAAACTGCCGTGGACCTAATTTAGTTACATAAATTATGAGAATGAATTATATTGAACAATCAGTTATTAAACTAATATAAAAAATGAAGATTATGTGATAGAAACATACTACAAATTTACTAGATTGTTTTTTAAGTGTAATTAATGTTAAAAAATTCAATCTTTGTGTGTTTTAGCAATGGAACGTTTGTCGTTTTTAGCAATGGAACGTGTGTTTTAGCAAGGGTAAGTTACTGCATATTTAACTTTTTTAAATTTTAATTTTTATTTGAATGAATGTAAAATTGTATTCAATCAAAATCTTCGTTATATCAAGTGCTTCAATGCATATTTAGTGCATATTTAGTTTTTTTTCAGGTTACAAATATATTCAGAAAATTAGTGGAAAATCAACCATTGTTCACAAATCACATTTTTTTTTTCATGTAGCAGAATGTTGGACGATTCCATTGGTCAATTTCTATCGTGCTTTGATGAAGTTCAATGGAAAAAAGGTCGACAAATCTCTCACCTCGGAATATGGATCTAGCTGTCTATTGAGATTGTCCCATACCACAACCTCTTCGTGACTGGTCACAGCTTCAACGATGGCATTGACCATTTGGAGATGCAGGAGTTGGGAGCCCACACATGGCGATGAATATGATTGCCCGCCAACTCTATCTCATCAAATACATAATAGAGCTACAAGTCTCATCTTTGGCTTATGTTGGTTTAAAACTTTGTCAGTTTTTAATTGTTTTGTCAAACGTAAGGATTTGTTATAATGGTCTTGTTATACACGAGATAAGGTAAAAGTCTTAGTTTTGATACTATCATCATTTTTTATTGTTCTTAGTTTTAAACTATACTCTCCCTCCATTCTTTAAAAATGAATTTTCTAGATATTATTTGTCGTTACATAAAAAAAATTTACTTTTTGATGCACTTTTTCGGTTTTCAATAAACATTAAGTGTACTAGATTTTTAACAAAAATTATATTAATGATTGAAACTTATATAAAATTGTTTTATTCCAAAAATTTATATATATATATTAATGATTGAAAATCAACTTTTTCTTAATATGTGTGAAAAAATTAGTTTCCGTATGGAAACAAAATGATAGGACATAAGCTAAAAAGCCTTGATAATTCATGTTTCCGGGTTATTGTAGTAATTCAGAAAGCGTTGACTTCTCCCTCGGCTTTATTCTCCTCCTCAGTCTCTGCCACAACAGGATACTTCCCGGTAAAGCAGGCGTAGCAGTAGCTGTGTGACTCGACTGGTCCATAGACTTGTTTCAAGCTATCTAATGGTAGAAACGCCAGAGAATCGCAATCGATATGCTTCCGGATCTCCTCAACGCTCATTTTACTAGAGATCAACTCTTGGCTCCTCGGGGTATCCACTCCGTAATAACACGATGCAATCATCGGCGGCAATGCGATTCTCATGTGAACCTCCTTTGCTCCGGCGTCTCTAAGCATTCGAACTATCTTCAGACTCGTGGTTTCTCTGACAATCGAGTCGTCCACTACTACAACCCGCTTCCCTTCGAGGACTGCTCGGACAGGAGATAGCTTGGCTTTCACGGCAAAATCTCGGATTTTCTGAGTCGGCTCTATAAACGTGCGTTTAGCATAGTGTGACCTCAGGAGACCAATCTGGAACGGCACTCCAGCTTTGGCTGCATATCCAAGAGCGGCCACTGTTCCCGAGTCTGGCACTGCGATGACGACATCACATTCGACAGGTGCCACCGTGGCTAGGATCTCACCGTACATGCGTCGGGTTTCATACACAGAGCGGCCAAAGACAACTGAGTTGGGCTGCGAGAAGTAACCGTGCTCGAAAACGCACTGTTTCGGTTGAGGGTGAGAGATCATGAAGATAGAGCTGTCTCCATGATCTTTATCCACGACCACAATCTCGCCGGGACACACTTCACGTTCATATCTCGCATCGATCAGGTCCAATGCGCAAGTCTCGGAGGCGAAAACAACTGCTCCGTTGCTTCTTCTTCCCATCACAAGTGGTCTAAACCCTAACGGGTCACGGACAGCGACAAGCTTGTCTTCAAAGACGAAAACCATCGAGTAGGCACCTCGAAGCTGCTCGCAAGCGTCGATGATCCTATGAAGGAACGTCTTGCCCTTAGATTTGGCGATCAGGTGAAGAACGAGCTCGGTGTCAGAGCTTGTGTTGAAGATTGAGCCCTTCTCCTCGAGCTTTGTCTTCAGTTGCTTGTAGTTCACGAAATTACCATTGTGCGCAACTGCGAGTGATCCTAGTTTGCAGCTAGCGATGAAAGGCTGAACGTTCTTGAGCATCGAGGCTCCGGAAGTTGAGTACCGGACGTGGCCTATCGCTACATCGCCAGGAAGAGTGTTTAGTTTCGACTCGGTGAACACATCCGAGACTAATCCGACGCCTGTGATTGATTCGAGACCGTTCTGATTAACGGTTACGATTCCTGCTCCTTCTTGGCCACGGTGCTGCAGCGCGTGAAGAGCCAAGTAAGAGAGACGGGAAGCTTCAGGGTCACCGTAGATTCCAACAACTCCACATTCTTCGTGAAGCTTGTCGTCTTTGTCTTCGTCAACCACTTGTGTTATCGACGATAAAACAGGGGAAAGTGTTCTGCTTCTGCCTGAAACGGAGAGACTTAGGGTTTTGGAAACGTAGGGTTGAAGGCACGGTTTGACAAAGGACGGGAAGAGGGTTGTAACCTTCTTAGGTTTTGCGGAAAGAGTGTAAGGGAAGAGAGACGAGGTTTCAACGGAGAACACCATGAATGATGACCTCCGAGCAATAGCGTAGGTTTGATACGAGAAATTCTGTGGAATGTTGGAATTTGTTGGAAACAATTTTATAAAGTTGTGGAATGTTGTCGGTCAAGTTGAGAATATCTAATTTGACGCTAATAAGGATTAGGAGGTGAAGAGGATTATGATTAAAAAATTATTTCATAAAATGGTTGAAAAAAATTGGATAAATATTTATTTTGTAATTTATCTATAATTTCCTTTTGTCAATCCTAAATACAGTAGTAAGATCGTATTGGTTTTGAGTGTATTTTCAAAAAAAACAAAAATTGAACGAAGGGCAATATTATTGTTATGGGTAAATAAGTGAATGCCCATTAGGCCCATCTTATTCCCTAACACAAACTCTACATAAACTCTACTTGTAATCATATATATAGGATCATCACCTTCAATGAATGAATAAGCTCATTTCTCTTCTCCTTTTCTCACAACACGTTATCAGCACGAAAGTTCTACCTCTTAGCTTTTCTAGGTAATCACAAAAAGTTCTTATAGTTTGAATTCACAAAATTCAATGAGTAATCTCTATTACTTTGTAAATTTGTGTTTATCATACTAAAATCCATTTCTATCAATATTTAACCTATATTACTTATTGATAATATTTTGGATTCAGAAAATACATGCTTTATATATATTTATTTTATTTTCGTAATTATATATTCAACTAGATTAAGGCCCGCGTATACGCGGGTATATTTTAAGATTTTATAATAAAAACATGGAAAATATTAAACAAAATTTGATCATTTTTAAACGTAAACAAAATAATATTGAAAACCCGATAAAAAATATTTAAATAAAATAAAATTGGTAATACTTTTACATTTTTATTATAATTGATTTTTCTTTTGAATTTATGATATGACAAAATGAATTAATTTGTTTTAATATTATTTTTATCCAATACATAAACACTTACTCATGTCTAAATCTGATCAACTGATTAATTAATTAAACTTTTATTATTCCATTCAAGAGATTTTAATTGATGAAATCTTTATTTCAATTTTTTTTACCTAACAAAATTTGAAAATCAAACTATTTAAAATTAGAATATCGATTATAATTTTTTAATTTTAGTTAATTGCTTGATATTATTTTGTTAGTTTTCTATTTATATTTTTTCTTTCTCAATTTTGTTTTTGCCTCAAACCATTATAAATAAGGGAAATTGCAAGGAATATACATCAATAATCCTATAATTAAATGGGTGACACGGACAATTTTATTATTATATTGTTCACTCACTATTCATTGGCCAAAGACTCACAACACCTTGACTCTACAAAATATTTTTAATGTGTTAGCAAATTCCAAATAATATGCTAACATGCCTGTTAACAATTAAGTTAAATAGTTATCATAATACGATTTTAGTTAGCACGATAATTAAATAAGTTATCACAAGATATTGGTGATATTATGATAACAATATTGATTATCATGCTAAACTGTATAATATTATGATAACTATTTGATTATCATGCTAACTAATGTAATATCGTGATAACTTTCCTTTAGAAAGTAATTTAACACATAACTTTCGTATTATCATGTTAACTTAATGTAACATACTGTGATAACAATATTTATTATCATGTTAACTTATATGATATTATGATAACTATTTTATTATTATGTTAACTAATGATATTATAATAATTAAATATGTTAATGGTATAGATAATTCAATGACAACTTATGTAATATCTTAGGATTAAAAGGATAGTTTTGGTTTACAGAATATATTCTCTCTGCTAAAAAACTAATTATCATGTTATTTTGCAAAATACTTAATTGTCAGATTATTTGTGTATATTAGTTAAATTTACCCTATAAATAATATATATTGATATTTTTCCTTTTCGAAATGCATTTTTTCCTTTTCTTAATAGATGTAACAAAAGAATTTAAATTATTTGTTTTCTGTTTTTTATTACTTTTAATGGATTTATTATTTTTTCATTTTAATTATTTATTATCTGATTTTCTAATTTTTATTTAGTCTTATACATATTAATTTTTTTTTTTATTCTATGACACATGTTACAATCTTCATACTTTCATAAATTTTTTTTTCTAAAACAAATGTCACAATTTTGTGAGTTATAAAAATCATATGTATCGCAAAACTGTCAAAAACATGATTTTTAAATTGGAGAAATAGAATCAAAGGGATATGATGAATTTGCTTTGATGAATTTATGATTGAGAAACTTTGACTCTCTTTTATAGGGATTCAAGTAACCTATTCAGTTATATGAAATTTAGTTTACATAACATTATTTATTTCATTATACAAATATGATTTTATTTATTACATTATTTTGATTTTATTATTTGTTTGAATAATATTAATTTGATTACATAACATTATACAAATAGGATTTTATTTATTACATTATTTTGATTTTATTATTTGTTTGGATAATATTAATTTGATGAATGGAAAACCTTTCTCTATTAGGATATGACAAATATATTTTTATTTCTTTTAACTGTAATAGATTAATTTTTTTTTTAAAATTCTTTTATCTAAAAGCATCCAACTTTATATAATAAAAAAATTTGATGAATGGGAAACCTTTTTCTGTTTGAATATGGCAAATATTATTTTTTCTTTTTGATATAATAGATTAAATTAAATTTCGTTTTTTTTCTTAATTAACATTTATCTGGAATTCTTTTTTTTTAAGTTCTCTTTTTTTCTAAGACACGTGTCACGATCTTAACGGACATAAACTTAAAAGTGACACATGTCGCGATCCTGAATTTTATAAAAATCCTATGTGTCGCAACCAGGTTGTGCGCATCCAGCTTTATATAATAAGATTGCTATATTTTTTTTTCTCTGGTTAAATTATATCCCTGAAGGACTAATATTATTAAAAATATATATATATATAGATTTATATATCTGAAGGATCTATATATTATTTTTCCTTGAAGGAATTACATATTTCAATTATATACATCCCTGAAGGATTTGTATTTTATTTATTTTATTTATATCCCTGAAGGATTTATATTTTATTTCTATCCCTGAAGGAATTTCTATATTATTTATTTTAATTATATCCATGAAGGATTCATATTTATTTATATTTTATGTTTATTTTATTTAGTTTATTTATATCCCTGAAGGATTTATATTTTATTTCTATCCCTGAAGGAATTTCTATATTATTTATTTTATTATATCCATGAAGGATTCATATTTATTTATATTTTATGTTTATTTTTATTTAGTTTATTTCTATCCCCGAAGGATTTATATTTTATTTCTATCCTTGAAGAAATTTCTATTTTTTTTATTTCTATCCGTGAAGGATCTATATTTTATTTATATCCCTGAAGGATTTATATTTTGTTTCTATTTTTATTTATATCCCAGAAGGATTTTATATTGTTTATTGTTATTTATTTGCTTTTCACATTTATTTATTTATTTTCGTAATATATTTAATTAATTGATGAAATGAATAATTACTTGAATTGGCATAATTTTGACATTTGAAATATTATTGCATTAATTTGAAATATATTGCATTCTTGACCATATTAATTTCTAAGTTGACATGTTGACTATATGAATTCATAATTAAATATAAGTGCTAAAATCACTCTAAATATATATCATTAATATTATTATTTAATGATTGTTGACTGTTTTGTTAAAATGAATCTTGATCAGCTTTATTAAAATAATATTGTTTGATTTTGCATCATAACTTCGTATATTGCTATTGAGATTGCTTATTATTGCTAAATTATCATTTGATCATTGCTAATAATAATATATATATATATATTATTGCATATCCTGATTTAATATTATAAATAAATGTATAATTATTCCCTTGATTAGTTTTATTTATTGGTTTGATTTGGTTTAACAAATCAATTATTATTATTATATACTAATAAGTGTATTATCTATTATTACATGATTTTAAAATGTAATAATTTTACCATTGAGTAAAAAGAAAGCATGATCACTAGAAGTGATCTAATATAGCAATCTAAAGAAAATGAACAATCACCTGAAGTGATATGATCTGATAGAGCATCTCAGACCATATAAACTTGAAGTTTATAAGTGAAAATATATACTAATAAAAATGTATAAGAAGAAATTATGAAAATATTGTTGTCCTGCAGACACAATAGCATAAATATATTTAAGGAATATTTTAAAAATATTGTTGTCCAGTAGACACAATAGCAAATAAATTCTTAAAATTAAATTTGTCACTTGAAGTGATAATAAAAAGGTAATGTTATTTATATTAATTATTTATTTTATTATATTATTATATTTTGTTTATATATATGTTTGATAATATTTATTTATTTTTCAATTATCCTCTATATGAATATTTTGTATTTGCATTTAAGATTACAAGACTTGAAGTCTATAAATGATTTTTATTTATCTGGAAGATAATGTAAATCAATGATGATAAAAGGCATATATTGTCCAGCTGACAAAATATTATTGAAGAAAGTTTAAGAAATTATTTTGATAAAATAATGAGTTACTAATGAAAATCTTGAATCTTGTCTAATTGGTTTTGATCCATTCCCTGAAGTGAATGTGATATGAATGATTAAAGATATGATCATAGACATGAATATGAATCTTTTATAGTTCATGTTAAGGTCAAAACTAAAGAGTTTTATTTCAAGAACTCAAATTCTCATAAGAAGTGAGAAAATAAAGATGGCAGCAAATAAAAGATACACATCTCCAGAAGAGTATATAAATTTATATTTGCTTATAGTAAATAATTTTTGATGCATTATATCTTTGAAATCCCAGAAGTGAAAAGAATCAAACACATAATAGAAATATAAAAAGTTTAAAGAATCAAAGATATAAAACATGATTCAAGTTGGATATATTATTGATTTTATACTAGGATTCCATTCGAGATTGATGAACATGAAGTGACATCATCTCGAGGGGGAGAATGGATGAATCCCTCAATCACTAGAAAGTGGAACATCTAGAAGATTATGTTCACACTAAAAATAATCCTGATGAATCATATATAATGTAACTCAATAGTGTAAAATTATTTTGAAAAATAACATACATTATCTAATGCCTCATCATAGACAAAGATTAAATAGGAGATGTAAATGTTATGTAGTAAACTAGAAGTTTACCGAATATAACATAGTTTGGCATGAGCTGGTTAGACCATTTCGGTTCAAGAATTATGCGAAATAAAATACATCATGTAAAGATTTATTGAAGAACTTGAAGATTCTTCTTAATTATCTATAATGTGATGTTTAATCATAAGACATTATGATTATACAATTACCAACTAGCCAAAATAGATTTGGAATGTATCCAATTTCTAGAAAGAATATAAGAAACTTTTGTGGTCTAATAAACCATTATATGGACTGATCATCCAGTAAGAGAAATGTTATGGTGTTTCTTAAATATATCAACAAGTTGGTTGTATGTATCAATGTTACATATCTGCAACCTGAAGTTTGCGAGATTACTTGGTAGTGCTAGTGAAATCACATCTTAAATCTTTGTTGAGAAAAACATGATTTGTAAGAATAAATGTTGAACATCCAGTAGCAAATGTTCATAATTACATATAATGCAAAAGCATTAATTCGCATAAAGCCAATGAATAACTAAAATTTCTCCCCATCGTAATTGGTTTAGGTCAGGAACCAAAGTTTTCCATCTAAAAATCTATGGATGTGCAGAATACATCCATAATGCTCCACCACAGAACACATAATAAAGATGGACCCTCGAAAGAGATAGTAAATGTATGTTGGATGTTAATCTCCTATGATAATATTTAGAGCTATCCATGAAGGATTTAAATATGGCTCAATTTGTAGACTGTCTTTTTAGTGAATTCAGTCTTTCCAACATCAGGGGGAGAAAATAAAACAGCTGGAGAAAGATTAAAGTTAGAATGAATTATCATTGATCCTCAGACGAATAGTAAGTGAAATAAAAGTCCAAAAGATAATTCATTCACAAAACTTATTGTATCAATTGCCAGATACAATTACTGACCCAAATATAGTGTTGAGTCACTTACCAGCTGTAAATGCTCTAAAAATAATTGATTTCCCAGAAGGACAATATCAAGCTGCTAGTAAGTCTAAAGAACGCATGGAGTGTGATAGACTTGTTGGTTCCAAATATTAGTTACCTCGGTAAAGTGAAATGAGCATAAATTTATAATGGTTAAACCGAGGAAACAAAGGTTTTTGATCTCAAGGTTTATGAATTATAAATTTTTTATAAGTGTTTTAGCAATGGAACGTTTGGCGTTTTGACAAAACAAAACGGCAGCACGTTTACTCAAATAAATAGAGAGACACTAATTGTTAGGGCTTAGACATAAAAAGATTTTTTTTTGTGTAAGAAGGCAAAACGCACATGGGCAGCTGCTAGGGCGCGAGCGAGAGCGTTCCGCCATGGAAACACAGAGAAAGAAGCTTACAAAGGGAAGCGTAAACTCAAACTCGCTTCCGGTTGATCTGATGATGGAGATACTCAAACGATTGCCACTTAAACTCATAGTCAAGTTCCTCTGCGTGTCTAAACTCTGGGCTTCCATGTTCCGTAGTCCATATTTCATGAAGCTGTTCCTGAAGGAGTCGTTGACTAGACCGAAAAGTCTCATCTTCGTATTCAGAAAAAAGTATAAGTGTCCTTCATCCTTCACATCCGTTTACCTCAAAAATACAATCGAAGCATCTTCTTCTTCTTCTTCTTCTTCTTGTTCAGTCACTTACCATGTGATTTGCCACACCCGACAGCGCTCGATAATCACTCCTTGTGTCCATGGTTTGATTTGCTATGGACCAGCCTCTAGAATCGTGATATACAACCCTTGCACTAGACGATCCGTTACCTTGCCTGCGATCAATGCAGCAGGGAAGAGACCCATAGACAAGTACTTGGGTTTTGATCCCATTGACAGTGACTACAAAGTGTTGTGCATCGTGAGATCAGAAACGGATAAGAAGAGAAGCAGACGCGGTTTAGCTGAAGAGATATGGGTTTTGACATTGGGAACTCGGAATTCATGGAGGAGGATGATTGAGCAAGACGTTATTCCTCCTCACTCTCCTGTAAGAGAGCAACTATGCATCAACGGTGTTTTGTATTACCGAGCTTTCACTGGCGCAAAACTAAACGATTCTGCAATCATGAGTTTTGATGTTAGGTCAGAAAAACTTGATCTTATCAAAGGACCTTGCACCTTTCCCGAGTTCTCAAAGTTGACAAGCTACGAGGGAAAACTAGCTGTACGAGGGCATCTTCGCAACTTTCAGAGGTTTAGCGCCACTGACGCTGACACGGGTGAGATTATCTTTACACAAACATGGCAGCATGCATCACTACCTAGTGCCGTCTATTATGATCTGAAGAATAACAGTGTGAGAAATTTTGAAATACAAGGAACCAAAAAGGAGAATATGTCTCTTCATGCGGACTCTGCCTCCTATAGTCAGGTTGATAATATGCCTTTTCATGAAGACTCTGTCTCCTCTAGTCTGGTTGACAATCTCATGTTTCTATAAGAGTTGATAGATCAGAGGAGAGGATCATATCATGTCCTTTTTCTAGACTACTATATATGTTTTAAGTTGTATCTTGTTTACTTGACAAGTTTTCATGATCTAGTTTTTTAATTTCATGTTCATCAATCATATATCGTCTATGTTTTATCTCTAGTTTTCAGTTGCTTGTACTTCATTTACAAAAATTCCACTGTGCTCCAATGCCAGTGTTCCTAACTTGCAGGTTGTAACTATAGATGTAATGAGTGCCTGAACATTCTTGATGACAAAGGGAAGTAAAGTATATATGGCTTTCGGAAATGTAAGCTTATTCTCTTAAGCAAGGGTTTGGCAAAGAGGAGGAGAGAAGGGTAATTTCGTAGGCTCAGCAAACAATTTCCTCATAGGAATCGAGAGGATAGTTATTAAAGCGAATAATATGAGAATGCACCTTCCAAGAGTTTTCCTACAAAGAGTTAATTCGTACGGAAAGGGACAGAATTCAGAGATTCTTCTTTTTGTAATTTACTCATCGAATTCAGATCCATACAGCTTCGCTTTTCTTCTCTTCTCTTCATTCATACTTTGGACCTATATACATTTCATGTATGATCTTTGGATCTGTTACTTCTACAGAAAACTATACATTTATTTTGCTTTTCAATCCACAAAAATCATAGATCCGAACATAAAATTGGTACGAATCAAAAGACATTCTCTTGTGTGTGTGTGTGTGTGTGAGAGAGAGTGAGAGAGAGTAGATTAAATGTATGTTGGCAGAAAAAAGGTATGTGCATTAAGAAGAGTTGTTGCTATCATATACGATTTGTGGCTCGTAGGAAAAGCAAAAGAGAGAAGAGCAAGTGCATTCAATTTATCAAAAAATAAATGCACTAAGTTGATGATTCCAATGCATATTAATTATTACATGCATAGGACCAACTTATAATTACTAGAGACAAATATGCTTTTGCTTCACCTAAAGAAGTCATCCACTCAAAACTGTCTGCTTACAATACTTTTATAGTCAAACTCGGATTAAAAACCCTAATGCATGTAATACTGTATAAGAATTATTTAGTGTTTTTTACCAAAAAAAAAGAATTATTTAGTGTTTCAACTCTAACAAATGTATTTTTTTTTTTGCAACAACTAATTTACCTCTTCTCGGAAGCAACAACGATTTATTTTTCTGTTTGTCGTGGATAATATATATCGTCATTTGTAATATGTTCGATAATTTTTAATAGTAAATATAGTTACAGAAAGAAAAAAATAGGATGGAATTTGAAGTTTACACATCACTCGCATATAATTCAAACGTACCTACATCCGAAAGGAAAACTCAATAAAGATTCATACAAAAATCAAACATTTCTTAGTTTCATAGAACTCGAACGATCATAGATATCAACCTTAAAAAAACTAGCCAATATTCAACTTGCACTAATCATCTTTTAGCGCAAGCCACCACTTATCAGCTCATAAAAAAAATAAAATAAAAATCCATATTCCATCGAATACTAATCCCACTTAGGGCGAATTAACGAACTAAAAACCCGAGATTTACATGATCCATGTAGAGAGTGATCTTTCAGGTGGATCTTACAGGTTTTTAGTCCGGAAAAAGCCATTTGGATAAAAAGATTTTTATCCAAAGGCAAAAAGAAAGAATCTTAGGCGTCATCATAATGTAAACTCTTTCCGTTTCATCTGATCATGGATATTAGAGAGAGAAAAACGACTTCTTCACAAGGGATAGTGAGTCCTCCCATGTCGTGGTGGAAACCAAACTCTTCCTCTGCTTGTTGAAGAAGGATCAGAAATTCGGGATGGGACAAGAAGGAGATTGGTACGATGTACCTCGTACGCTTTTCGCCTACGTAAACCGGGAAATGTCCCTTTGGCACGTCAAGAGGGAGACCTTCCTCGTCGTAGCATTGTTTCTTGCCTAAGCTCGAGCATCTCTTGAGGATTTGCTTTAGCATTGCTGTTTGTGTTAGCTTAGAAGATCTCTTCACCGCCATTGCTTTAATTTTAGTGTTTAATTTCTTGATATGAGAGTGAGAGAGTGAGGAGACGATCTGAAGGAGAAAGGAGGAGTGTTTGATGAGAGAAGGTGGCGAAAGTCGTTTATTTATGGAGGAGGATGAGGATAGGATGCTAAAGCAACAGTAGTACTTTAAATTTCTTGATTATCCAGATATGATTTATTAATAATATATGAGCAAATGATTATCAGTTATCAATAATCTAAAATTTTGGTTTGTGCCGTCTTGTAAGACTCTTCTAAAAGGATTATTATTATTATCATACATTTCGATGAAAAATTCAGTAAACCGATTGTTTAGGGAATTATATATAAAATTAATATACAGGTGTTTAGTGAATTGCTATAAGAAGGAAGGTCAGGGTAATTTAGATGTTTTAAATATCAGTAAATCTATTCCAGTGTTTTCACATGCATATTATGGGGAATTAAGTAATATTGTAATGATATAAATAATTATGGATATATAGAGTTTTATTTTTAAGGAGCAGAAGAAAAGCAGGAGGAGGGATATAGAGGCGCATGTGACAGTGTGGGATCCAATCCCATTGGGATTTAATTTCATTGTTGGTCCTCCCCAAGACACCATGGTCCCTCTTCTCTCTCTTTCATTAGTTACTATCATCAATACGGAAAAATATCAATGTGGTAACTATATATTTTATAATTACGTACGAAGAGGTATATAAACATGTACAATAAGTACAAATTTTATGTACTCCTTAATCTCTGTGGTTAAATATAAAATATGTATTGTCGAAAGCATGCATGAGCTTAACTAACTACCTCTAGTTTATGATAAGTTTTGCTGTTAATTCAGTTCAAACACGATCATAGCATAGGTACTAAGATTCTGACTAATCACAAACTAGCAGCCACAAATGTATTTAACAAAAAAAGCAGCCACAAATGTCAACTCTCGAGTGAACAAAGTTTTATACAATGAGAGAATCAATCCAATATTCTACACCAACGAAACGATGTCACCAGACTAGCTAAAATCAAGATTTATTAAAACATTATATTTTTCATGTAACTAGATCTTTTGAACCAACAATAGACCAATCACGCGATTTACAACTACCATAGCTAGCCTGATTTTATAGGACCTAAAGCCAGACATATTGCCAGTTTCACAATTGTCATGTGACGAACTCCAAAATAACAAAAATGTAACCAAATGAAATCAATCTAATGGTCTTGAGCAACAAACAAAACTATTAATTACAACCATTTGGTTAAAAAATATCTATTTGAGAGAACACATTGTGACAAATGCATACAAAAAAAATCCAAAAAACTGAGTAAGATTCGCCTTGACTCTTGTCTGCAAGTGGCCGTATTTGATTACAATACTTTTGAAAATGTTCGATAGTTATATATGCTTATAGACAATGGCATTTATTAGATCTTTGTTTCTGGTCGTAAGAGGTTAGGGACAGAGAACATGTAAAAAGTCTCACGATCTCGAGCTTCCCATCTTTGTTAACTTGTGATGTTCCTAATCCATGGTGCCGGCGAAATAATGCAGAGATCGATTAGAAAGATAAGCAAACTGTAAATTTTTAGGGTAAATTAGAAAGATAATGCAGAGTTTAGGGTAAATTTTTTTATATGGCAAATAAGGGTTTAGGGAAAATCAGGTTTAGTGCAATCAGGGTTTAGGGCATATAAGGTAAATCAGGTTTAGGGCAAATCAGGTTTTAGGGTAAATTAGGTTTAGGGCAAATAAGGTTTTAGGGCAAATCAGGTTTTAGGGCAAATCAGGTTTAGGGCAAATAAGATTTTAGGGGAAATCAGGTTTTAGGGTAAATAAGGGTTTAGGGCAAATAAACCCTAAACCTGATTTGCCCTAAAACCTGATTTGCCCTAAACCCTTACAAAAACCCTAAACCTGATTTGCCCTAAAACCTTATTTGAGGAATAACAAATAGAGAACCATGGTATATTTACTATATAGAGCAATTCATGGTATTGTTTAATATAAAATGGTTTAACATGTAGAAATTAATACATATTTTTTTTGGTTTTCCTAAAGTTTTAAAATTGAAGTCATTTACCTAACTTAATATTCTTGGTCATTTAATTACCGTATATAATACTTTATTTCGCTTAAGCAATGGATATTCTGAAAACCCTAAAAATCCTATAATCAACACTTGTTATTTGTAGCACACGTAACTCTGCAAAGGTTGATCTCGAGGTTATTCTTGTGAGTTGCATCCAAAATCTATCACATCGACCAACAAGTGAATGAGAATAATGTTTTTTTCTCTTATCAACCACAAAAATGGAGAGAGAGAGAGTTTGGGGTCGTTGTCAGGGAGAGAGGCTAGCATGTTCTGCGAAGGAGAATTGTTGTGGAAATTTCAGTGAAAACGAGAAGAGGATTAGGGAGAAACGTTACGAATCTTTTATTGAAGGGACAATTTCGCCTTACGGAATGAAAAGGACATGTCTCTCGTCTCGACCAAGCACATGAAAGCCCCATGTTACTCTTGCCTCCTTCCTCCCTAAATCTGTCCTCTTTTGTACAACTTTCCGTTTTTACTGAGCAGTCCACTTTTCTTTATTACAGATTTTTATTAGACTTGAATTTGTCTGCTTACTTTTGGAAATTCTTGAATCTCTATTTTCTACTTTCACGGCCACAAATCACAAACCCTTGAAAACTGTCCTGTTTGTTCAACTCTGCTTCTTTCTTCTTTTCTTTTTTTTTTTCTTTTTTCTCTTCCAAAAATTAGAACACAGTGTAGCTTGTTCAAACACACTCCTCAGGTCCAAAATTTCATCATCATTTTTTCTAAATATAAAAACTCTAAGTACCTGGAAATATATTCGATAAACCCTTTGAAGTTTGAAGTGAAAACCTATACTACAAAGCTTTTAAAAAAAAAAGACAATTCTGGTCAAACAACAGTTTTAGTTCATATTTACTCAAAAATCGTGTCAAATCAAGTATATATAAACTCTCAGAAAGTTCGATGAATGTTTCGTATAGGAAGTGACTGAATCTGATTCCCATATTCACGTGAAAAAGATGCCACATGAGCTCTGTTTCTTTAGTCAAGAAAAATATAGGTGGCAAGATCTGAAGTGAAATGTATGGTCTTTTCCATCACATGGGCTGCAGAAACTCTGGACCCTTGGAAAAGACAACAACTTTAGAGGTCAGATTGGCTAATTTTTCTTGTACGATGATCAACAGTTGAGTTTGAAAAGGGCAACATCAGGAAAGTTAAGAATAAAAAGCAAACACAGAGTGGCGCCTAGAGAAACCGATTGAGACGGCAGAAGATAGGACTAAGCTTTCGTTAGACAACCGATTAATTAAAATTATCAGCTAAATGGGAATTGAGGTAGGGTTTCGAGGTCGTATTCCTACTTAATTTGGCATGTGAGGAACCATTTCTCAATTCTTTAATATGGCTTAGTTGTTTCTTCCAGGGACCCCCATTTGCAAAGTTTGAATCTTTTTCTGTTTAGGGGAGGACAACTGGACAACAACAACAAAAAACGATATTATTGGACGTTAAAAGTTTGACATGGAACGTATAAACTGCAAGAGAATGGACTATTCAATAATAAGTAAAATCGATCTATGTAAGCTTCAAACCAAAAAGCTAAGATTAGTAACATAATTTGGGAATGTTCAAAAAGTAAAAAAAGAACCGGATTAACCGCCAGGTTTAAATTACAACTAACGGTCGGTGTCTAGACAAAAACAAGCGACTGACTAACAAAAAGAGCAAAAAAACAAGGATCCGAAATTAAATAAACGTTACAAGGCGAAGGCGTATAAGCAAATAAAAAACGGTGTTACACGCGCATTCGGTAACTAATTAATCCAAGAGCGCGTGGCACGGCTTTATTAGAGTTTAATTTATGGGCTTTAGGCTTGGGCTTCTATTTAAATTGTGTCTGGGCCAATACAGTGTTGTTTATTATTAATGATCAAGTAAATCTAAAATGGTTAATACTTGTTTTGTAGATGGAATGGAAGATTACAAAATCCAAGTTTTCTCACAACTCACAAGGAACGAATTAGTCTTCTCTTGAGAAGTAACTGAAGATAACTACCAAAAAAGGTAAAATATACGTACAAATTATGCCGTTTCACTTAAATGTGGACGAAATGTTTGCTGTTTAGTGATAATTATTTTGTTTGCAGGACACAAATGTGTTACATGCAATGAACAGAGATATAATCATGGAAGCCGAATGTATATTCCTCTCACTGAAACAATTTACAATTATTTCCAGGGGAACTTAGCTAAACAATATTTACGTTGTAACTTTATCCGAAAACAATTTGTAAAAAGTAATGGAATATTCTTGTAATTCATCGAATCTGAGATGTGACGGTGAAGAACAAAGATTCATGACATGGTATGGTTAAGCCTCCCATAGGATGATCAAACCCAAACTCTTCCTCAGATTTACTCAGCAGTTCTTGAAACAAAGGCTGGTTTAAGTAGGAAACCGGCACCACATATCTCTTCTTCTTCTGATCATTCTCTCCAACATATACCGCCATGAATCCTCTTGGTGTCGAAGATGATTCCCTTCGCATGATTTGCTTATTAGCACCCAAGAAACTTCTCAAAAATGTCATTTTTTGCTATGTTTTCGTGAAGCTTGAATTGATGACCTTACACTGGAAGGGTGGAGAAAGCTTTGAGATGTAATTAGTCTTGGATCGTTTTTAGTTTGTGAATCAAAAGAGCTTGTTATATAAACACGAATATATGAAAGAAATTATCGAAAACTTACTAATTTTCATTTTCTTTTTTGTTCAATACAAAGCACATGGGTTTGGATTGGAGATACTAAACCAAGAACAAATCAATAAATGGTGTCTGAGAAGTTAGCGTCTAATCGTGTCCTACATGATGACTTCATTGGGGGGTTATTGTCTCAAAGACTTCACATGCCAAATCTCTCTATAGATTATGTAGGGACTTGAAGTTGTGTACCTAAAGAACCACAAGTCTCTATCACTGATTAAGTCATAACTTCACCTCAATGATATCAAAAAGACAGGACCACATGAGTTGATTATATACAGACAAATTCAGAAAAGCCTTCAAAATTTCTGTGGCAAGAAATGAAGATTCTGACTGGGTTATAATGTCTATCTAACTAACAAGTGGTCAGGTTGATTTGTGTCTTCACGTCAGAAATCATCAAGACTGATTAAATCACTAGAGGGCCCTTAATTATCATGCCGTGGTCCGGCAAAGCCATGTGCTTGTTGCTTGTTGGTGTTAAATTGATTTATGAGCTGAAACTTGTCTAAACCAATCAAAGGTTATCTTCAAGTAATGCTCTTATCTATATATACTCATCATTGAGAGCTCTGCAAGCTCTCACATTTTCCAGTAAAGCATTAGACTTTCTTTCACTTCAAGAAACACACAAAAGATTAATTATCAATGGCAATCAGGGTTCCTCGAGTTCTGCAATCATCAAAGCAGATTCTCCGTCAAGCGAAACTCTTCTCATCCTCTTCCTCTCTTGACGTCCCAAAGGGCTACTTAGCGGTCTACGTAGGAGAAAGAACGATGAAGAGATTTGTAGTTCCGGTTTCTTACTTGAACCAGCCTTCATTTCAAGACTTACTAAAAAAGGCAGAGGAAGAATTTGGATTTGACCATCCAATGGGTGGCCTCACAATCCCTTGCAGTGAAGAAATCTTCATCGATCTTGCTTCTCGCCTCAACTGATCATGACTCGCTCAAATAACTTCTTTTTTTCCCCATTGATTTTAATTTGTACATTTTTTTCCCAATTAGTTTTCTTCAAGAAGAGATGAGATGACTTAGAAACATCTCTTCTTGAAAGTGAAACAGAGACTTGTAACACTCTTTTTCCTCACTTACATACAGTGAGTTGGACTCAAATCTAATCAGAACCTCATGATTTTTCAATCAATCATCATTCACAAAAAAAAAAATGTTAATTTCAGCTTTTCAGACAAACTCACCGAAGATACAACTCAGTGTTGGAATTATAGTTTGAAGTTTTTGCATTATTAAGTCCTAAAGAAGAAGAAGTATCAGATACCATGTCGCTGTGTGAGAAAAAACCAGGCTTTGAAGGTTCTGAAAGAGCAAGAGTATGTTCATCTAACATGAGAAGAACCGAAGCCATGCTTGGCCTCTCTTTAACTTTCTCTTGGACACAGAGAAGACCAATGTTTATGCATCTCAGGATCATATTCGATGAATAGCTTGACATTGTCATCAAAACCTTGTCCACAAGATTCAAAGCAACGCCTTCCTTCCAATTTCTCCATGCCTTCACCAAATCATTAGAACTCAACTCAGTGATGCAAATTTTAGTTAATCAAGAGTGTCATTTGATCAAAGCGCGTGATAAAACGTTACTTACGAAGCTAAGGAGATCTTCCATGCTGTCCTCATTGCTGAAACAGCTGTTCTTCTTACCACTGATGATCTCAAGAACCAAAACTCCGAAACTGTAAACATCTGTCTTAAACGAGAACTGTCCGTGCATTACATACTCTGGAGCCATGTATCCACTGTTTTACACCAAATGACTGTGAGCACAACTGAGATTTTGATGAGTTTTTTAAAATAAAAAATGATACTTACAAAGTGCCGACGATCCTATTGGTGTAGCGTTGAGTTGTGTGGTCGATATCGAAAAGCCTAGCCATTCCAAAATCTGCGATCTTCGGGGTCATTTCTTCGTCAAGCAAGATGTTACTAGCTTTAAGATCACGGTGAATAATCCGCAGTCGAGAATCTTGATGAAGATAAACAAGTCCTCTCGCTACACCTCCTATGATCTTGTATCTTATTTCCCACTCCATTTCCTTACCCTCTATCGGATCTATAAAATAATACTCAAAACACATGAGAACATCATAAACCAAACAAGAAAACCAACAAACACAAAAGTGAAGAAATAAGTTTATACCGAAGATGAACTTGTCGAGACTGGTGTGTGGGAGGAACTCATAGACGAGAAGCCTTTCGGATCCTTCTATTGAGTAACCTAAGAGCTTGACGAGATTACGATGTTGAAGTTTTGCCACCAACAAGAACTCGTTCTTGAATTCGGTTTCACCTTGTTGTGCATTTTTCGACAACCTTTTCACTGCTATTTCTTGTCCGTCAATAAGTACTCCCTAATAGATACAAAAGTTTTAGTGAAAATGCATTTGATAATAGTTGCTTGTGTAGTGAAATACCTTATAAACTGCTCCAAATCCACCTTCTCCAAGTTTGTTTTCGAGTGAGAATTGACTTGTTGCATCTTGTAACATAGTGAAATCGAATCTCATTGAATCTGTGCTTATGTCTTCTTATTTATGTCAAGAAAAAACTCCAGGTCAGAACTTAAAAACAAACCACAACAAACACGGAAGAAACAGAGAAAACAGGGGAAAAACAGAGCCCATACATAAAACCCTAACTGTTCAAGTTTAATAGCTTACCTTCAAGTTTTCGTTCTTCATTATTTGTCTTCCTCTTATTCTTCGTTCTGCATCTTATGAAAATGACTAATAATACTACAACTAAGACAACAAGTGCAGCTGAGACAACCGCAAAGATCAAAGCTTTAGGTACACCTCTGTTTTTCTCCCCTGAACCAGAAAGAAAAAAATACCTAAAATGGATTAAACTCGCCTTACTATAACAAACTCAACTCTTCTCATTGGGATATTACAGTATACTCTACAGTCTTTTGTAAATCCTGGAGTTTAAAAACTTTCAAATCCCCAAGAAGTAGCAATACCTTGTGCGACACTTCTCGTCTCATTCTTAGTAGGCCGTGACGGCGTCGAAGGCACTGAGCTTGGCTCATCAGTGTCCACTGGATCATAGAATCTCCATGGAGCATAAGCCAATAAACAGCTCGGAGACAACACATAACTACCCGTTTTCATATCACAACAGCTCGGAATCTTTGCAACACCCTGAGACAGACAATACGAGCAGTCCTCTTCCGAAATATCAGGCGTGCACTGAGCCAGGCCGTACAATGTCTGAAACGACGGCCCGCTCGTTTCTCCGACGACAAAATTCTTCTTTCTCCGACCAATCACGGAGACTCTGCCTCTAAGCCCTTCAAGTAAATCCCTTAATGATTTCTCCCAAGCATCACGATCTCCGGTGAAGTTTCTTGTTCCGGTTATGCTTGTTTGAGGGTAAATCTCCAATAAGTTGAAGATTGTCCGGTTTGAGTACCTAACCGTACATTTGTCGTACCATATGATCGCTTCTTTCTGAACCGGACACAATGTGACTAGTCTTTTTCCAGCCATTGCGACACAGTTGATGCAGTCTTCGGGTTTGACATCGCCCCTACACTGTAAGACTGAGTTGACTTTTCCATCGGAGTCTCCGATTGAGATGTTGTAAAATCCGTTACCGTTCTGCCGGAGAGATGATAGAGAGGAGATGAGACGGTCGAGGTTGACGGCGTAAGGGGTGTTCACGGTGAAGTTGCCTGTGACGTTTGAGCAGATTTGCTTTAGCGGAACCGGTTGCGACTCAACGGTGAGGCATTGGATATGGATTAGTAATGAGATCAGAGGAAGAAGAAGAGACAACATTTTGCTACTTCTGTTAAATCATTGTCTAGATTGTTAGAACGAGAGTTTGCACGCCATGAGGCGTTGACCTTTGACTTTGTTCATTTTTAAAAAAATTGTTGCAGTTGCTAGGCTGTTATGAAATGAGACAATAATTTTGGGATTGTTTATCGCTTTTATTTTGCCTGTGTCAATGTCATGGAGCTGATGACCTAAAAGATGTTTCATGTAAATTTTACTCCTTGTAGCATCTCTTCTTATCAGATTGGGCCGTATCCAAATTTTATCATAAATGAAGCCCAAGATCTCATTTGAACCTAGATTTGTAGCATTTTGCTCTCCGTATCTATGAATTTTTAAGTTGCAACATTATTAAACTTTACCGGGAAAAATTACGAACTGGGAACAAACTATTAGAAACTGCATACAAGTCCCTCAGGTAATATAATTACAGATACAAAACAAGACTTCTCCTTTTTCTTGATTTCTTTCTTTTTTCAAAGAAAACATAGGAAAAGCGTAAATGAAGAATTTATCCTTAGAATCAAATTATTCGTACTTTTTATAAAATTATTACTTGAAAAAACGTATCTAGTGAAAGCTACTTGGAGTAGTACGACGTTCTAGAGTCTGCTATAGTTCGTAAGCCTTCCAGTTACCTTTCTATCGAATAAACAAAAAGATCTCCTTTTCCTCTGCTTTTGTAAAGATGGTATAGTCACTTTTGCAGTTCGTACCGAAAAAAGGAAGATGTTAGGGTTTATAACTTTATATCCTTTTGCATCTGTTTTCTTGTTAAGATTATTGTGAATCTATCCTAGAGTAAAGAAAGCAAGTGTATTGTGTGACAACTCCGATCCACTTTTAGAGGTGTATTTCTCTTTGTTGTAATGGAGCTTGTGTTTTTTATTTTGTTGTAATAAGTTGTTTAACAACAACATTGTAAGTTCAGAAAATGGTATAAATCTTAACATTCATACCAAAAAAAAAAAAACTCCGATCCACTTGTAACTATTAGGTATATGTATATCTACGTCTACTCGCCACAATAAGAACAAGAACGCAAGGAAAAATAATTCAAGATTTAATCTGCTTTACCAAATGTTTTAGTTTTGTGAAATCAAAAAAAAATACTCCGGTCGGTTTAGGTTCAAAAAAATATATGTTTAGGTTCGAATAATTAATTCTGTAATTTATACCTAATGGACCGTCTAATTTATTGATATCCGGTCGGTCGGCTTTGACATTGTGGTGGCCAAACGGCACCGTCTTGAAGTTGTACGACAGCAGTGAGACGCCGCCCAATGACGGAAGCACACACAAGGATAGCTTATCAACAAGTGTCCCCACGACTTTTCATGGACGACTGCCACGTCATCGCAGATCTAAAGAGTAAAGTGGCTCTTGTCAGACTATTCAGATCCGTCAGATATGTGTCATCTCATGTGTTAATTTACCAAAATCAAATTCATGGACAACATTTAAGTATTAATCTTAATTTTATACCACGGCTTAGTCCCTAATTTTATTTTACTTTTATTTATCCGAATTGATTTAGTCACTAAGATATTCCTTATCGACTTAGTCACGACTTTAGGGTTTAACTAATAGGGCGGCATGTTAAAATCTAATACGTTCACACTTTTTTTTGTTTGTTAAAGAGTTTTCTTTTTTTTTGTTCACACGAATGTTATTGCCCCTGTGATACGGACCACATAGTAGATTAAGTGGTCGATATTGTTCGATGTTCCACTTCTGGTTTATGGGGCTTGCTTAGTTCGTCGGTCTCTATTTGTAATACGTCACGATCGTTTATTTCCATAATTTTTGGACCTGTTTCGGTCTTTTGGAGAAAAAAATGTATCAACTATTAATTTGAAGATATCTCTTCACAAGTTCCCGAAAAACAAATTCAAAGAAAATCATGTAGCCAACTAAAAATATTAGTTTGAAGTTTGAACAAGCTATCATAAAGGAACCAACTATTGATTAAAAAAGACACAGGCAGCATTATCGACTAAACACTGTATTATGTATGATACTCCTGCGGTTACTGAAGTGAAATAGCGAACCTACCCATGGGTATTTAGTTTTCTCATCCAAATCGTGAGCTATACAACGTTTGAATGAGGCCGACCAAAACCAAATATTTGAATTATATTTCTTGTCCAGGGAATATGGTTTATACGATAAAATTAAAAGATATCGCAGAATATATATGTCCATTAGTATCGACTCGACCAACACAATATTTACATCTTTGAAATTTCTCTAGAAAACATACACTTTATATCTCATTACAAGAAGCTGTGGTTAGACTTGTTATTTTCGATCCTCTTCTATTATCAATCTGTAATATTCAACAGAAAAAAAATACGACCATGTTACGAAAATAGACAAATGCGAGCGGAAGTTAATTCAACGAGTATAACTAATCTAGCTAGCTATGGGAAAGAAGAAGACAAAGTGCTTCCAAAGTTATAAGTCTATCTAGGGGATATATGGTCAACATATGTTTGGTGGTGATGAATCCACAAATATATAAAATAAATTTGATGTAATATAAAGTGAATCGAGAAAAATAAAAAACTTATGTTTTTAATTTTTTAATTAACAACTAATCTTTTCGGATTTTCCTCATCGTTACACGCATGTATAAATAACAAGCGAAGTCCGAACCGAACCAGGACACAAGACACACTTCGAGTTAAGAAAAAAGAAAAAAGAGTTTTTCTTTGTTGAGTCAATTTTCTGTTCTTCCTTTCTCGTGCTCCCATCACGAGATCTTTCACAAGACTCTTGTGACTTGAGAAAAAGAAAATAAAGTAAAGTTGGAAGCGTAGATTCCATAAATGGACATGAGAAGCAACAACCACCAGCAACAGCAACAACAAGTACTTGATGGGTCGGACATAGTTGAGCTGGTCGAAAACGAGAAAGTGTTCGACAAATTTGTGGAACAGAAGTTTCAACTGTTAGACCAAGACGAAGATGGTAATCTCTCCGTGACTGAGTTACAACCCGCCGTTGCTGATATCGGCGCCGCTCTTGGTTTGCCTGCTCAAGGCACTTCCCCTGATTCCGATCACATCTATTCCGAGGTAACTTTATTTTCTTCTTTTTCTTATTTACTTTTTATATTCGTCGTATATGGTCCGACTAATTTGCATTTACTCTACCGAGAACAAAATTTACGCTTTAAAAAGAGAAATATCTATGATGAATGTTATGTTTTATCCGTATAGTTACTTTATTATATGATCTTGAAATGGTCATACCTAGAGACTATTGTATAGTTTTTAAAAAAAAATGCAAAATGATACGGAGTACTGACAAAGTAAAAAGAAAAAGTATTATATTAAAAAATATCTGTATAAATTTATTTTATATATATTTGTATGATCTTGGAATGTGTCATCAAGACTTCTGTAATCTTAAGCTATAAAATAAAAAATTAAATACTAAAATACCTTATTAAAATACTGACAAAGTAGAATCTCAACATTTTACTACATTGTTTAAGTTATCATCTTGATACTTGCGTAGGGTGTGTTGGATACATTTTATTTCTTTGTTACTGTAATAGTAAAATAGGTCAAATAACAAAAGCAGTTGTTTTAAATAAATGATAATAGCTTGGTCGGTGACCTTATCTTCAATTAACCCCTCCTGTCGCTTTTCTGCTGTCGTTTCAAGCTTCAAACATCGCGCGCTTTATGTATGAATCCTCTCACCTACTTAACTTTAATTAATTTACTGTATACATAATTAAGTACTAGCCAATTGACTGTTATAATATGAGTAGTGTGTTTATAAGTCATGTAAGCCAAATTTTTGTTAACCAAATTAAATAATGTGGCTTATAGCCTGATCTCATACGATAATTAAGTTGAAGTATTAGCCAAATGTTTTGTCCTTCGATTTTTGATGAAGCCATCCTTGAAAAGTCTCTGGTCGGCGTCACCGTCTTTTTTTCGTCCGAGACTTTTCTTCACCTTTTACATTTTTCTAAATGGCTTATTTTATGACGCCCTCCCCTATTTTTCAAAACATCCGACAAAAGACATACAAATATAACAAAGGCTATTTACTTGGTGTGAACAAAAACAAGCAGTAATTGTTTTTAACCGACATGGGCACCCGAAACGACGTCCTATTTCGCATGTATCACGTAATGATTAATTAGACCAAGAGGATATCGTAGTTTTTAAGATTCGTTTGTTAGAAAAAAATCTTCCTCTGATTGGATACAGAACCAAGATCCAGCATCTTATCGCTAAGTTTTGTTTTTGGTATATTGATTTAAAGAAGAGACAAGATTAAACCAAGAACACGTGCATTATATTCGTCATTGGTAACGTACGTTGTAAATTTATAATCAACTATTTTCATCATATCAGGTCTTGAACGAATTCACTCATGGAAGTGAAGGGAAAGTGAGCAAGACAGAGTTCAAAGAAGTGTTGTCGGATATTTTGTTGGGTATGGCTGCTGGTCTGAAACGCGATCCCATCGTTATCCTCAGGATGGACGGTGAGGATCTCTCGGAGTTTATACAGAGCCCTGGATACGAAGCTGAGATGGTATCCGTCTACTTCTCGGAGCTCTCCAGTTGCGAGGAAGCCTTGCTCCGTGATTGTATCGTCAAAGCTCTCCAGTCTCTTTCTGTTGATCATGGGATGCCTCCTTCCAACGATCCATGGGTACTTACGATTTTCAAATGTTTATGTATTTAATCAATAAAAAATAAAAATTCACAGTCATATATAACAAAATACAAAAAAAAAAACAATCGATTTCTATATATGTCCATGCTCGTGTTGGATGTTAAATGTTGTTAGGCCAGTGACCTTGTTTAATAAAGCTAAGTTCTTGTTTCAGGTAATGAGCAACATCGTAGAGCCAATTGTTGACTCTTGTCTTGATGAAGAAGGTAAGCGTGAGAAGAGCGCATCTCAGGAGAGATTCTTGGAAGCATTCAAGAGAGTGGTGGAGAGAGTGGCTCAACATCTCAATGAACAGCCCGTGATCGTTGCTCACAGCGAAAACACCTTCGATGGGAGCGGCATCAGGAGGCTCTTGTCCAATAAATTTGAATTCGATAAGGTAAATAATTCTCATACGTATACATATATGCAACAAGAGAAGACAAGCGCACAAAATGATGATAACGAGTCGCAAGTCACGGTCCGTTTTGGTTGCAGGCATTGAACGTTGCGATGGAGACAATTCCAAAAGACCGTCACGGTAAGGTGTCTAAAGAGTATATAAGAGCTGTGCTCGACACTGTTGCACCATCTGCGACTTTACCACCAATAGGGGCAGTATCTCAGGTAACACTATATAGCCGGTCAATCATATATTTATGGCATTTCGATTCTTTTCATGCTGTTGGTTAAAATAACATTTTGGTTTATTTTTCAAATGAATGCACAAGAAAGAAAAGTTTATTTTATTAAAAATTTGTAAACGCCAAAAAATGACTTAGAAATGCTAAACTATTGAGATTTAGATTGATAAATTGTGATATTGGTTTCTATATAAGGAGATTTGATGAGTTAAAGTTGTTTGAATAAAGATGGATAGTATGATAATGGAAGCGTTGAAGATGGTGAATGGAGATGATGGAAAGATGGTGAAGGAAGAAGAGTTTAAGAAAATAATGGCGGAGATATTGGGAAGTATAATGTTGCAGCTTGAGGGTAGTCCGATCTCGGTTTCCTCCAACTCGGTGGTTCACGAGCCTCTCACCTCCGCCACCTTTCTGCCTCCGCCTCCGTCTCAAGCAGATGAGCCTTCTACTTAACTCTAGCCGTTTGAAAATGGGGAGACAACAAAATAAAAAACTGTTATGCTTTTGAGTTTTTACCCCCCCCCCCCCCCGAAGTTTTAGATCATTGAGGAAAGCCTTCTTACTTTTGGCTGCAAACGGAAAAAGAGCTCTTCGTTATTGTTCTTGACACCAGTGAACAAAAATGCATGAGGTCTTATCTCCGAACAGATTCAAAGTTTGTGGTTTCTTCATGTGGGTGTGGTGATTGTGCTCATGCCTCTTTTCTTTTAATCAAGGGTTGCAACATTTATTATGCTTTTATTTCGTTTCAAATTATGTGTGATTTTAATTATCTATACTTTTGCGAGTCTACGAAATGCACACCATAACCTACTTCTCACGAATTTAATATTTGATCACTTAATCTAAAGATTCAGGGTTCATGATATTTGGATAGTACATTGTTTTACATGCAAATCTCATCTAAAGTTGTCTCGTCTAGTACAAGATTGGAGTTATGCATAAAATCTACAAATGTGGGGAATATGGTAAAGTTAACTAAAGAAATTGATTACTATAGACATGTGTAACCATTTGTTTAACAAATGGATTGAGATAATATACAAATCTAAATTATCTAATAGAGGATTATGAATTTCTAGTTGTGTGTGTGAAAAGAATTTTATTTAATATACATCACTACATAAATTATGTTCATCAGCACAAAATTTACATTTACTGTAACTTTAGTTTATTTTAACCACAAAAGAGGACCAAAAAGGTCCGAAACGAATAACAATCGAATTCCGAATTCGCCGGACTTTCCTGCCGCTTCTTCTCGATTCTCGGATTTTCCTGGGAATCAAATAGCCAACGAGAACCGGAAGAGCTATGGCTCCTCGCGGAGATGGATCAGATGACAGGGAGAAATCTGAGGTTGCTCAATCGGAGAGTCGTCGACCCATCTCCACAGTCGTCTTCGTCATCGGTACTTTACCCTTTCTGCATCTCTCGATATTTGTTGTTATTCGTCTCCGCGTTTTCGGATTCGACCGATTGGTGAATTTCTTCTTTTTCTTCGTCTTACGCTGCAGCTATGCAAGCGGAGGCTCTACCTTTGGTCAACAAGTTCGGGCTCTCAGAAACTACTGATTCGCCGTTAAGAGCTCCAAATTTCTCTCTTTGTTTCTCCGATTTCTGATCTTGATCCATTTGTGAAAATCTGCTACTCAAAGTCCTAAAATTTGAGCTTGTTGTGTATGATTCTATCAGGCTTGGTAAAGGATTGCCCTGGGTTCTGTATTATGGAGTGCATAAAGAGCTTCAAATCAATGTAGTTTGCCCCGGAAGAGATGCTGCTTTAGGCAAGTAAATTTGATGAAATTGAGCTCTATAGAAGAAATGAATGCACTTTATCTATCGTGTGAAACTCACTGACACTTTTTCTATCTCTCCAGGGATCGATAGTGTTGGAACTGTTCCAGCTTCTCTCATTACCTTTGCTTCTATCCAAGCTCTTAAACCTGACATTATTATCAATGCCGGAACCTGCGGTGGCTTTAAGGTACCTCTCATGCGTTTTGCATCCTCGAAGGCCATAGTTGATCATATTCGAACCTTGATGTTTGTTACTCGATTACTGAGCTTGAATAGCATCTGTCTCTCTCTTTCTCTCTTTACTGTGTTGTCATGTTAGGGAAGTTTGTTTATTTTCATGTGAGTAAAAGTGCTGATTGACTGAACATATTCAGGTTAAAGGAGCCAACATAGGCGATGTGTTCCTTGTCTCTGATGTTGTGTTCCATGATAGAAGAATACCAATCCCGGTAGGGCTCTTCTTCCTTTTCCCCGTTTCATCTTGTTATAAGTTCCTGAGCTGAGCCATGTTTGTGTATTTCTTTAGATGTTTGATCTGTATGGAGTTGGTCTTCGTGAGGCATTCTCAACACCCAATCTCCTCAAGGAACTCAATTTGAAGGTATTATTTAATAGACGACTCAATATGCAACTTGGTTTTCCACCATATCGAAAAGCATTTTCGTTAGATTGGGTGTTTTCTCAGATTGGCAGGTTATCTACTGGCGACTCGTTGGATATGTCCACGCAAGATGAATCATTGATCATTGCCAATGATGCTACGCTAAAGGACATGGAGGTAATGTAAACTTAAAAACACCTGACTGAGTGTAGCAAGAAGCCAGTTATCTTGAGACTCATTTGGCTCTGGAATGATATTTCAGGGTGCTGCTGTGGCGTACGTTGCTGATCTAATGAAAGTACCAGTCATGTTCCTGAAAGCCGTGACCGATCTGGTTGACGGAGATAAACCGACTGCAGAGGAGTTCTTGCAGAATTTGGCAGTTGTGACCTCTGCACTTGAGGAAACTGCCACCAAAGTGATCAACTTCATCAATGCCAAAAACCTCTCAGACCTTTGACTTATGTTTCCTTTTTTCGTTTACCAATCTCGTGATTCTTTGAAATGAGTTTCAACATCATTTACAGTTTCACTCGCTCATTTCCGGTGATTATTTATATATTCGTCGGCAATAAACTTCGATTTTGGAGACGTTTTTTCTCACTTCATTGTCATGAAGATTTTTAGTTTGTTTTACTATATTCCGCATACTTACTTCTCAATCAGTAGCGTGAGAATGTCAATAAGAAAACAGCAGCCGTGAAGAAGAAAAAAGGTCCATTCAATAGTCAAAAATATACAACACAGTAAAGTTAATGCGTTACGATATTGAGCTGTCTCTCTCGATTTGAAATTTCGGGAAAGCTCATTCTGATATTACATGAATGATGAAGTGATTCTATCATAAAACATTATAACTTATACTACTCCAGACGGAAGCCGAAGAACAAGCTGCCCTCCGAAAACGCTGCAGAGGATAAAGATTGAAACAAACTTCTTGAGTTGTCTAAATAAAGGATGTAGATGTAGGCTGTAATGTAGTGAATAGCTAGCTAAAGAGTGGCAATCAAAAGACTCAACGGTACCTTTTCACGTAGTAGTAACAGAAATCTGCCAAGATGAAAGTCTGAACAATCTCTGAGATGAGAACCATTGATGGCCACAGTCCATAACCCAATGCCACAAGCAACCGTCCCCGCGTGTCCACAACCTGTTTCGAACACACAACAAAACATAGTATATGATTACATTCGACTTTCAATGTATTGATAGTATAAGGTTTCGATCGAAAGCTAACCTGTAGAACCCAGTGGGCACAGCTAAGGAACCTTGCTACTCCAAGTGCAAATACATAATGAGCCGTGAACGGTTCAACTATCTGAAACAACAAAATAGAATACATGTGGGTAATAAGATAGTTAAAGATAAAACGCAAAACTTGCCATTATGAAATGGAGTCGTTACCTTTGTGTTCTGCATCACTCGTAACTGAGGCAGCACCGAGACAGCTTCAAGGTATACACAGAATGCCCAGAAAATCCTGTTTAATATGTTGTGTGAGGTCGATGGATGGATCAACACAGCTAACACAACACAGGGCACAAGCTACACCAAAATCAAAATCAGGAGATTGTTGTTACTGAGCTCAACTAAAAGAAATGAAAAGACTTTTAGCTGCCAAACATGAGGATCAAAAGCAGATGACCTACCACATAGTAGAGAGCAAAGTTGTCTTTGTCCTCCATGTAACTAGCCCTTAACTTAAATCGGATCATATATATAACCCACAGAGTTGTTCCCAAAGTAGCCAAATCCAGAATGGTGTGTATGTCATACTCCATTACAAAGCTGCAATACAGCCTAACAGCCAGAAATATCGCCGTGAGCTCCTGAGATTTCAGTGACAATCCTGCAAAATCATTCACAAAATAGTATGAACACTCCCAAGAGGAAAAAGCACACTTTTGGAGGTGGTTTGCATCTAAAAACCGTAAATTGCTAACTGAGCCCGTGATTATGAAGATGATGATGATGATTCTACAAAGTATGACTAAAAGTTACTCCCGGGAGCAAACTATAGTGATAAACCGATGGAATTCTGATCAAAGCCCAAAATTTTCGAGGCGATTTTGAGGGATAAACAAAGGGATTGTGGAGTTGACAAGTATTTTTTCTAAGAGCTTACGATCAGAAGCTACTTCAAAAACCCTAAAATTGGATGTGATAAAACACAACTAAACAAGAAATTATTGAAATTTACCGGCACAGGTCTTTTCCTTCATGATTTTGTAGATGAGAACACAGATCCCGATGGAATGAACAGCTTCAGCGGCAACGAAGAGGTTGTCGTGATCGTGAACGATGAATCTGAGCAGAACCAAAGCCGACATGCCAGTGACCACCGCGAGAAAAGCCTTCACCTTCGGAGGTTGCCTCCTTACCCATGACCACACGGCGTGGATCGGAGTCTTCGTCCCTTTCATGCTCGATATTTCCCTTTTCCTTTCTCTTCTTCTTCGGTCCTGATTTTCTCGGCAAAGTATCTGATCGGGAAATCGAAAAAAGTCTAGATTTTGGTTCACTCGTGTCAAATTACTAAGTTACCCATTGGTGAAGTCTCAATTAGTCTTAAAATTGGACCATCGTTGAAGGCCCAAAGTCGTAAATTGTGAAAAATTGATTCACTCTTATGAAATCAATCAACAAAAATTGAATCTCAGAATTTAATTTCACTTTCTTTCTCGCGCTTAACACTTCGTCTTCCTCGCGCCTAAACACTTCGTCTTCCTCGCTCAAATCTCGAGAACCTGGGCAAATCGCCGTCGCGATACATCGTCTTTCTTGGTACGTATCTCAAGTACTTTATCGTCTTTCACTTTCTCGCAGTTCGCCTGAATAGGACCCGATTCTTTCTCGTCTCTTATTTGGCTTTCTCGCTCCTCAAACCTAGATTTTCCCTCTCGCACTTACCTCTATTGATTTGTATTTTCTGCAATTCAATTGAAAACTGTTCTGTTTTCTTTTTGTAGACATGGCTTCCGTGACAAGGAATCTCAAAAAACTTGAAAAGAACATCGCGGGAATCAGAAAAAAAATCTACACCAACCACCGTCTCGTGGCTCTGGTTTCTGTCATCTCGCTTGCCATTACTTTTCTCTGCTTTGGTGCTCTGTTCTTGAAGAAGACTACGCCACCTCTCTCCTATGCTTGTCTACTACTTATCTTCATAATTTGGTGTGGCTACGAAACCCTAAGGAGACCTAGAGGTGTGGAGATAACTAAAGAACCACCTACCAACCTCAACACCTACATGCTATGGAAGACAGTAGGGCAAGTGGCTTCCCTCACATTCTTCAGCTACCTTGAAAGCCACTTGAAAGCCAAGTGTTGGCGATCTGTTTATGCTCCACATTCTTCCTCCACCTAGTTCTATTGATGGTGATCTTCGGCTGCAAGGAAGACTACGACGTAACCGCTGGTTTTCTAGCTGCGACATATGAGCTGTTCTATGAGTCCTTCCGGAATATTTTGATCGAAGGGACAAGTCGGGCGGAGAAGAAGCGCTTGGGTTCTGCCTTGCGAGGAGCAGTTCGCGAGATGCAAACTTTTCCATCTAAACTAAGCGACCTTGAGAAGAGTTTACAGACTGGGAGATCCTACTTTTACAGTCACAATGATATGCTCGGATTTAGTACACCAGCAACGTTTATGATCGGATGGCTCATCTTCCCACAAGTGACTGGTGAGGAGAACGCCCTTCGCTATCTCTCTTTACACTGATTATTGCTCTGATTGTGTATTGCGGCATCATTGCTATCTACTGTTCGCATAGAACCATCTATGTAAGAGAAGAAGAGGTTGAAGAGAGGGTTTACCAGAATCTGTACCTTTTTTTGAAGAGTGTACTGCAAGTGTGCTCTTTGGCCCTCTTCACCGTTATTGATGGTCTTCTCCAAGGTAGACCATTCGCAATTGGGTTTTGCATCTGCGTTTATGTACATGTCCTACTGCTGATGGTAGTCTTCAGAATCAAGGAAGACTTCGATGCTCTAAATGGGTTTTTAGCATCGGCCTTTGCGATACTGTACAAGTCGGCGAAAGAATGTGAATCATGGGATCAGCTGATCTATCTAGTTTTGGGTTTTGTGGTCATGGCTTATTTGAAAAATTATCTTGTTGGTGGGAAAGGAGCCGAGCTTCTGGATGACCGGGACTTGCCTCAGGGATCTGATAGAAGAAGAAGAAGGATTTGAGGAGGTTGAAGCCAGATAATATGTCATATAGTTTTTTTTTTCTATCTTTTGTAATCATTCCTTTTTCTTTGATTTGACATTAAAGGTTTTATATACCTTTGGAGTATATTTACTACAGATTCTTTTTCTCTTTTGTAAAACAACTACCATACGTTTTTCTTTGATTTGACATTAAAGGTTTTATACTAACTTTGGAGTAGATTTACTATATATATTTAAATCATCTATAAATTACCACTCATCCTCCATCTCTTTAAAATAAATAACTCTAAACTCTTCCTACGCACTGATTTTCTAAAAAAAAGGTATGATTTCCATTTTGTTGTAGTTCTTGATCATTTCCTTGGTTTTGCTGGTTTTTTTATTTGAAACGTATGGATGGTTATTTGTTTTGGGTTTAGACGAATTTAGGTGCACACAACTTCTTGTGATGATATATATATATATATATATATATATATATATATGTAGAGAAATTGCCAAGATGTAAATATATACTGTATTGTTTTGGTCGAGACTAATAGACTAATTTCGAATGTAAAATGCACATAGTTATGTATTCTCTGTTTATCTTTAAAATTTGTCATGTAAACCAAATTATCTTAACAAGAAATATAATTCAATCAATTTTCTTGGTTGGCCTAATTCAAACTTCTTCTAGCTCACAATTTGGATGAGAAATTACTTACCCACAGAGCGTGCTAATTAGGTTCGATGTCTCACTTACAGTAACCGACAATAACATCATAAAACAACACAGTGTTTAGTCATAATAGCCACGACTTTTCATGTACAACACAGTGTTTAGCCAGCACAGAGGCACCGACCAATGACCGAACAACACAATAATTTATCAACAAGTCTCTACTGATTATTATAAACATTGACATTATCTTTGATTTTCCATTTTTAATAAAATTATCTTTGGTTTCACTAAAAAAAAGTATAAGATGTTCTCCTTCTATAAAATATGTCGAATACTTTTTTTTTGGTCAACAATTTAAAAATATGTCGAATCTAATCGAGTAAAAGGCTCATATAGTTCGTCATGTTCGTCAATGTAAAAAAGTACTTTTTATACATTTTACTGTTTAACTCGGCCACTCATAATTTTAGATTAAAAAAATATTTGGATTCTGATTTAGAGTGATCATGATATAAGAAACAAATGACATATCGAATCAAGTGTCTTTACATTTCTTTTGCAGATGTAAATGTATGCCTTAAAATTAGAAGTTCCATAGTTGCATGTTACAAACTTATACAGTGTCTTGGATAGATCATAGATTCATAATAACTACATAACAATCCGTCTTTTGCACGGAGAGAAATTTATAAGTTATTTTATCAAATATTAATAGTAAAAGTTATCTAAAATAAATGTTATAAGTTTTTATGTGTATGTGATTAATATTTATAATAACAGACTTTTTGTTAGTAATGCAATTTTAGTTTTATGGTTTTATTAAAAACTATATTAAACAAAGGCAAACTTATAAATTTATATGCTTAAATCAATCAAACATCATGGTTTCAGATCATTTTATTTCTTACTAGGTTGAAGGTGGTATTGTTAATTTTTGTTATTTATTTATTTTTTGTTTGTAAAGTTTGTTTTTGAAAAAAAAAAAATTTATGATAGTCTTTTCAATTCTAACATCATACGTAGATTTGGTAAAACTGTATAAATGATATAAAGTCTCGGATAAGTGAAACTAAGAGGGCTAAGTCTTAGATCATACATAGAGCTGGTGACAGTATATGGCGTTATGTTGATAATATATATTCAACTTTGCCTCTGTTTATTTTCATTGTCATGTTAGTGCATTTCTTGAAATTCTAACATGTGTGTTTTTACATATCAGTTATCCTACCGGTGATAATATAGTACGAAGTTATATACGCATTGAATAAATTGTCTATCATGTTAGTTTTGGTTACTCAAACTCTAAACTCGAAAAACTATTTTCTCAGGTCGTGTGTATGGAGTTATTAGCCGGGTTATTTATTTACTTCACATTTGAGTGGTTCTTGTTTTATTTGAAAATAGAAATCGAAATATTAGGCCTTCTTACATGGCTGTATTTATTTGGCCACAATATGTTGGTTTGCCAAAAAAAGGTCCTTGAAAGAGAGACTATATGAAGTAAAATAAAATTATAATACGGGCTATGCGCAGGACTTTTTTTTTTTTTCACTGAAACGTACTTTGTATTAATGAAGACCTCACAAGGAGGAAAAAGTATCAAGGACAAAAATTCCAAGGGAAGAAAAACATTTAAAAAGAGAGAAAAAACGTGAAAAGCAGAGCATAAACAAGCTCTGTTTCTACCTTAAACCAACAGCATAGAGTGAGAAGATCTCTCTGATGTGGCCAGACAAAACCATCAGATGGACTTTTATATAAAGTATTATGATAAAATTATTAGAATCTTGGTCTAAAATATAAAGTTTAACACTTTCACGAGTTCCTTACTTTCTTCTATTTATTGCTCCTTTTTATTTCTTCATCTTCTGTATGCCTTCATTTCTTGCAGTTATATCTCCTGTCTACGGCTATCTTTGTGATATATACCTACCATTCAATAGTATAAATTAGTACAAATTAGCTTTTGGTCAAGTTATTCATATTTAGAATTGAACGATCCGCAAATTGACATTATTTTGTTTTGTTATTCAATGTTTTTTTCTTTTGGTCACGTTATTCATTTTTCCATTTTTGAATGTGCTTTTTGTTTTTGTTTTTGTTTATGCCTTAATCAGCCAAAATGACACTGACAATAGCAATAATGGAGATACAAAATGTAGCAATGAGCATTGCATATACAGTAAATAGACAATTTTAGTGGTGATGAGGATTCGCAAGGGTTGTTTGCTCGTCTTCAATGGCCTCTCAGTCTTCATCTTCTTTCGAAGGGTTTCTTGAATGCAAGCTCTTCACTCCATCTAACTGCAACATTAAACCATAAACAGAGTATGCCAATCACATTTAAACACTTCAGTTTATAAAGGAAGAGTCATATTGTTGAAGATTATGCATAGTGAAGAAAGCTTATTGTAAAGCCAATGTTAAGGAGCTACACGGAAGCATGGACTCATGTGCTAATCAAACTATAAATGGATCAATATGATACGATTTTCAATTCATGATAGTACAAATCTTAATTTAATCATGATAAAGTCGGTATATTGGATACTCAGTAGATAACCATTTTCTACTAATTCTGCACTAAGCAAACATACGATTGAAAGGAGAGAAAGACGAACCTTGAGCCTCCGTCTGCAAAGTTCCAACGATGCAGACTCCAAGAGAAAAGTAAGACTTCACACTGATAAATCTCAATATATGCAGAAAGGAACCATTTGATATCACCTCATAAATGAAATTAGATGTTTGTAAAAGGTAGCTCAAAAAATCAAGAGGAAGAGTCTTGCTCAATACATAAGAGACTCTGATCCAAAGGATGCGACGTAGAGGTTAAGAAAGAATCTTGGTTTAGGCCAAAATGTATGAAACTTTGTTTGTGTATTTCTGCAATGTTAAAAAATTAGAGTACATAAGAAGAGTCTATGTACCATGTTTCGAATCATCTTTCTTCTTTTTTTTGTCTAAGACTTTCTATGCATCTAAATAAGATTTTGAATTTAGCCTTTAAGTGTGCTCGCTTTCTTGTTTGTAGAATAATTTACTAAAAAACTGGTTCAAGATTTGCTTACATGAACATGATTAAGAAGGTGAAAGAGACAGAAGATAGATCTGATGTTAGTCAAAACCGTTATTCATGTTCATCTGTTCTCACCAGACACAAACCAATAGACCATCATAACAAACAAACCTACAGCTTAACTTAAACCCCACGGAAATGTCTATACAACTGACTCTTCACCATAAATTTTGTCTTCATCATCTCTCCCATATCTCTCCTTTTTCACATTTCTCTTAGTTTTGGAACGCACCATACAGACATCATCACAACCACGACCACAAAGACAAGGACAAAGACAAAATCCTAAACTTAAAATCCGCACCAAAGAGCTTCCAAGTTATAACTTACCATCCCTTGTGGCTTTTACCCATGAGAATATCCTGTGATTATCTTTTTCTGCGCTTCGTTTGCATCTGAAGACAACAATGCCATTGTTAACATCAGCCACAAGCTTTTGAACACAAAACAGGAAGAGAGAAGAAACAAAAAAAGTTCTCCTTTGAGTGCCAGACATTTCAGAAGCTAATAATTGCAGAGCAAAACATTTTTGAAATCATATTCTAACTCTGCTATATATAGTATGCTTAAGTGTGTTGAAGTATAATCATTACAAAATGTATCTTTGATATTGTTAACAGGCTGATTGTTTTGCAGCAAGACCTGGAGCAACGTTAAGCAAAGATTCCCAACAGGATCAAAAATGTACCGAATCACAGATTGCATCATTGTGGCCATTTCAAACTTTTTTATTTTGTAACGATCTCAAATTGAAATCAATGAGGACATGGATGCACACAGAGCGGCATAGAAGATCTATACAGGAGATGACTAAAAAGAGGGAAACAAACCTTGGCATCATCAGCTGTAAACCCGTTCTGCGATTTCTTGACATCGTCATCAGAACTGCATTCGGCGCATACAAAGTGATCAAGCTTCTTTGCTTCTTCTATCGTCATGCCAACACACGCAGGATGATACCTACAACACCAGATAGCAACTCTTACCATCAATATTTCACTCGAAAGGATACCAGTTTAAACTGAAACTATATATCTACTTACACGGCAACACGGTCAGGGGTAAACGCGCCAGTAGCAGCCTTGTACTCGAATCGGCAATAATAGTCCTCTGCACCAACGTTCTCAAGCCTCGTGTAGTTTTTGAAGGTGTGAACAATGCATTTTCCCTCAATGGTGTGTGCGCTTTGGAAGTCAAAATGGTCAGACAAAGAAGAGTTCTTTAGCTCCATGGAAAAAGGTTGCATTACTAAAACCAACCGTAAATAAAAAGAATTGGACCAACTTTTATAGTATAGAATACACATAAATAAATATTTCTTCATCATTTCATTATTAACTAATATCTTCGTTCCACATAAATAAATATGTATACTAAACCAAACATACTTATAATTTATGATGTTTGCTAAATCAATCTTTCTATTTTTATGGTTTCTTATTTATTTGGTTTTTTTATAATAATTTTTTGAACCACCATACTTCTTCAGTTCCAATGTGAGATTTTCAAGATATTTATTTATCAGTTTTTATATTTATAAAAATTTAAATTTGAGATCAACTAAAAAAGTCTTTAATATTAAAATTTTGATCAAATTAGAATATAATACTTTATGATAATGTTAATGGCACATTTTGTAATATTTTCATAGAATAAACGTTATCTTATAAGTATCATGGGTAATCTTTTGTTGATGACAAGTCAAACATAGTATTCTTGTTAACAATATATGAAATAAAGGTTATTCTTTAATATATATATAGTAGATTTTAAGAATAATCTGATCATACACAAAATATCACATTAAAATAATATCGAATCTAAATTCGTTCGGTATGGGCTGTGACTTACTGTTGCTATAAACTTTATAATCTTTTGGTTGTTAAGATTTTAGCAGTTTTATTATTTTTCATATTTAAAAATATGATTGATAATAACTTTGAAGCATTTTCCGTATTTCTTTTTGGTTAGGGGTTTTTTTATCGTCTGAAAACTTAGGTTTTGTTAGGGTTCTGTATATTCTTTCTTCCTCCGCAGATTATTAAAATGCATTTTGTGCTAAGCTATATATATATAGTCTACGCATAGATCTCAGCCGACCCTCCTCTGTCTCACTCTCTTCTCCTTAATCTTCCTCCTCAGATATTTGGAAAGAGGTACAATCATTGTCTCTCTCCCGTTTCTGATTTCTTAACATTTCCATTCTTTTGAACATCTTCTGTGTTCTTGTCGTTAGAATTGTTGTGTTTTATACTGTTCGGTGAGGAAGGGATCTGTTCTTTTGATCCGATTAAGAAAACGAATTACGTATATTCACATTTTCGCTGATATTAACTCATACTGTATGAGAGATTATTCTATGATATTTTTGGGTCTAATTTGCTGCTTTTGGGTTATTGAGATTCCCGCTGCTTTGGCATTAGGGACCTAAATACCAAGAGATTGTCAAATGTTTCAAAACTGACCACTTGTGTCCGTTTAAATGTTCTAGGTTGGGATAATGAGGACAATCATTTGTGGGCGTTTGGCAGTTTGCATTTTGGTTATGGCCATGCTCTCCGTAGGAGGAGCTTCTGCCTCTAATGGGGATAATAAGAATCCTAGTGATCTAGTCCGGATCACGTTGAACAGGAAACCTATGATTTTACTCCAGTTGACTCCTCATGTTTCTCAGGAGATTAAGCTAAATGTGAGAGGAGGAGGTATATATGTATATTAACTGATCTGAGTACATCTTTTGAGATAATGAGAGATCTCTTAATTATTTAATCAATATATACTGTATCTGTATGTTCAATATCTATAACACATAGGTTGTGGAAACACAACAAAATGGCGTAGCTCAAGTAGGAGGATTGTGGATGTGTCGTCTGATGGGGTTATCCAGGGAAAGAGTCCTGGAATAGCCACTGTGAAGGCTGTTTCGACTTGTGATCCTCAGAGTTTTGATGAGGTACGTACGTGTGATATGTACAAATTAATCAAATCTCTCTTTTTTTTTGCATCCTGTAGTGTAAATAATCTATTACTGCGTAGATTTATGTCAAAGTTTTCGCAAGTGACGAGGAGGATGTGTGCTATGACATGGATGACATGGAGCCACCAATCTATAGATCGGTGGCATGCATGAACAGGATGATCGTATTCAACGGTTTCTTTACTTATATCCTTGTCCAAGGAATCCTTTGTTCTTGTAGACGTCTTGGCTATATAAAGACTCATGTATATACTCAGTGTTCTAGAAGGCATAGAAGGCATCGATCCATGCGCCCGTTTATCATAAACGTAGAGGCGCTAGACCGTGATAGATTACTAGTACGTATGCAGAGTTAGTAAGCACAGTTCGTTTCCCTCAAGCTGTCTCATGGAGTTTTGATTTCATAAATACACCATGGTTATCAAACACAATCGTCGAGGCCAAACGGCAAAATATTTTTACGCATTGACGTTTTAATGGGCTTTTAGGATATTATTTATTATACTGTATGTTATAGAGTTCAAATCGGGAGACAAAAGAAAATGTTATTTTTGAGTCACAAATTAAAAACTCCATAATATATCATTAAAGAAACCCCAATGTTTTTCTTCCTATATACGATTTCCTCATTGATAAAAAAAAATCATAACTCTCTTTGCTCCCATACAAGAATAATATGTTTGTCAAGTCTCATCGTCTTTAATTAAGGTTTAGCTTGGATTTGTGTTGTACGCATGGAGACATTGTCAGAAACCAATTCAGAAGTTATCAGATGGGATATTGGGATGTCTCCGCATTGTTTTACTTGTGTTAGACCTAGCTACTTACCATTGTATATTTGGTTTATTCCGAACTAAACCGAGTTGTGTTCTTAATTGGTTTATTCGGTTCAACTAGATTTTTAATTGATGAGCCTGACATTTTCGCAAAGAAAAACAACAAACAAAAAAACAAACATTACATGAAGCTGCGGCGTCTTCGAGTTTTGACATTGAATGACAAAATATCTTATATTGTGGAACATAAGAGCATCTCCATTGGTAGAACCAAATTTTGGTTATTACAATTTTTTATTAACAGAATATGTTTACGCATTTCACGTTTTTATAGGCTTTGACTCATTAGGGTTAAATAGGCTCTGGGCTATTATTTTTGTAAGCTATAGAGTTCAAATCCTTAACCAAAGAATCTACAGCTTGATTACTAGATCGATTCACCCATAAAATCTCCACTTGTTCAAATTTGGCCTTGCACCATCTGATTCCCGAGCCAATTTATAAAGTCTGAAATCTACCTCATCACCATTAATCAAACGACAAATTAAACTGTTCTATTATCTCGAAAATAAGAAATCGATGACCTTTAAACCAAGTCTGTTGCATGGAAATCTCTTATACGAAGTTATCCGCATTGGTATGATAACACTCGTCATCTACACAATTATGCTATTTATTAATTACATGTTCTCACATATAAGAAATGGGCCTTATTGGTTATAATACAGTATATACAAATATTCCGAAAAATATTCGGAAGTTGGATTATTCAATTTTGTTGCAACCGTAAGTCCAGCCCTAGGTTTGCTACTCGACCACCATAACTTGAGAAGAAGACCCTCTTTATTTCACTAAGTTTCAGATACTCTGTCGACGACGCATAGATCTCCGCCGACTCTCCTCTGTATCGCTCTCTTCTCCTTTATCTCAGATCTTTGGAAAGAGGTACAAATAATGTCTCTCTCCCGTTTCTGATTTCTCAACATTCCCATTCTTCGACAACATGTTCTGTTAGAATTGTTGTGTGTTTATACTGTTCGGTGAGTAAGGGATCTGTTCTTTTGATCCGATTAAGAAAACGAATTACGTATATTCACATTTTCGCTGATATTAATGAGAGATTATGCTATGATATTTTTGGGTCTAATTTGCTGCTTTTGGGTTATTGAGTTTCCCGCTGCTTTGGCATTAGGGACCTAAATACCAAGAGATTGTCAAATGTTTCAAAACTGACCACTTGTGTCCTTTTTTTTTTTTTTACAACGACCACTTGTGTCCGTTTAAATGTTCTAGGTTGGGATAATGAGGAGAATCATTTGTGGGCGTTTGGCAGTTTGCATTTTGGTTATGGCCATGCTTTCCGTAGGAGGAGCTTCTGCCTCTAATGGGGATAATAAGAATCCTAGTGATCTAGTCCGGATCACGTTGAACAGGAAACCTATGATTTTACTCCAGTTGACTCCTCATGTTTCTCAGGAGATTAAGCTAAATGTGAGAGGAGGAAGTATATATGTATATTAACTGATTTGAGTACATCTTTTGAGATAATGAGAGATCTCTTAATTATTTAATCAATGTATACTGTATCTGTATGTTCAATATCTATAAAACATAGGTTGTGGAAACACAACAAAATGGCGTAGCTCAAGTAGGAGGATTGTGGATGTGTCGTCTGATGGGGTTATCCAGGGAAAGAGTCCTGGAATAGCCACTGTGAAGGCTGTTTCGACTTGTGATCCTCAGAGTTTTGATGAGGTACGTACGTGTGATATATACAAATTAATCAAATCTCTCTTTTTTTTTTTTTTTTTTTTTTGCATCCTGTAGTGTAAATAATCTATTACTGCGTAGATTTATGTCAAAGTTTTCGCAAGTGACGAGGAGGATGTGAGCTATGACATGGATGACATGGAGCCACCAATCTATAAATCGGCGGTATGCATTGACAGGACCATCGTAATCCACGGTGTCTTTACTTATATCCTTCTCACAGGAATCCTTTGTTCATGTAGCCGTCTTGGCTATATAAAGACTCGTGTATATAGTCAGTGTTCTAGAAGGCATCGATCCATGCGCCCATTTATCATAAACGTAGAGGCGCTAGACCGCGATAGATTCTTAGAAGTTATCAGATGAGATATTGAGATGTCTTTGCATTGTTTTATATTTGTTCGATACCATTTTATATTTGGTCGCCACGTTTTCACCTCATATCAAATCATCCGTACAGTTAATTTGGACATCAACCTTTGTGCTTGCTTCTACTAGTAATAGTCGCTTGCTTGGTCCATTGCTCCTTTATATTTAACAATATGTACAGTAGTTGTATACTCAGAGAATATGTCAACATCCAGATCTGAACTCCTCGGGATATTTTCGTATGTACGTCTCCGATTTATAAAACATTTCTTTATATTATATACATCAAACCATTTTTCGATTCAATCAATGTGGAACCATATACAGTTCGCATATTAATCGCATTTCACCTAACAAAAATAATATCACAAAACTCACACCAAGTGGGACTATGTCCTCGTTGGTTGCCCCAAAACTAGATCATTTTTCTTGTTTGCTACTTTTTTTTTGTCAACCCACATTTATTGTTGCTACTTAAGTTAGGCTTTGCCTTCCTTATAATGTACGATTGTTACTGTAGACAACTATTTTCACCGTCGCTTTATGTGCGTTGAATTATAATTCTATATACATACATATTTAACCTGGTTATTCTCTTAGATTTTGTATGACACTGATTGTTTTGGATCTGGTTATGACCTCTTTATATAGTCTGGTTATCATCTTAGATTGTGTATGACATTGATTGTTTTTAACGATTGTGTGAAGTTTGTATATACCTAGCTATATAAAAGAATACTACATTTTAATTCGTTTATCAATCAATTTTATAACGTAACTGACTTTTTGACATTTACAATTATAAAAATGTGGAATCATAGTAGCTAGCCATAGGTTATACCACGCATATTGTACGAAGTTATCCGCATTGGTATACGGGTGTATCAGTGTATATACCTCCCTGATGAAACTCATCATCTGCACAATTATGCTATTTATTACATGTTCTCACATTTAAGAAATGGGCCTTATTGGTGATAATACAGTATACAAGTATTCAATCTGTGGACATTATTACCAGAAGATTGATATTATATATTTCCTGAATCATATTCTCCAACTGTCCAAAGCCATCGCATTAATGGGCGAGGATGAGTAGGTGCAGCTTTAATATGGCAATGAACACAATGATATCTCTCGTTGTAACTTGACTAACCATATAGTTCTCATTGTAAGTTTGTAGCTCCTAAAATAACATTCCTGACAAAAATGAATCTTATTCATTTATAATTAGGTCTCTGAAACCGAGACTCGGAATATTTTCTCAGGGCATGCACTCATGACTAGCCGTATACTTTTTTTTTTATTCAGCCATGACTAGCCATATACTTCTATCTCCCATCTAACTAAATGCCAACAAATCAAGCCTCTTCTCGTTCCAATTTCGTTTGTATTTTTATTTTATTTATAACGGTATGTCGTTGGTTTAATTACATAGGTAGATCATGGGTCATGGCTGCATGCCCAACATAAATACATACTACAGTTTATATTTAGAGAAGAAAAAAAAACAGTATAATTAAGGAGGGGGCCGGACAAGAAGCACAAGTAGTGTGACTACTTTCTTTCCATAAATATTTAGGTTTCTCTTCCACTACAAGTATTGTGACTATCTTTTTCCATAAATATTAAAGTTTATCTTCTAACCACAGTGTGATCCGCTTCAATTTGGGGTTGGTTGCACGTATATATACACACTCGTTTATTCGTGCTTTTTTATTGTTTTACATCAATTATACCGTGTGTGCATGAAACGAAAAACAAAAGTTACAATATATGCATCATGCATGCATGAATCATCCATCCTGCAGTCTCCCCATTGTGAAATTATAGGCTGTATCACACACACACAAAAAACAAAACAACATATATTTGTTGATGAAAAGGTTCCTTGTGGAAAAAGTTGCACAATGTGTCTCGTGCAATAACGTTGATTCGGGAAACAAAAAGTATATGTCGTATAAATAAATTTTTAAAAAGTCAAAAAAAATTCAACCACCCTGCATGAAAAGTATGATAAACTATGGCCGTATAGACGAAAGTTACAACGCTAAGATGGACCATTGCATTAATTACAAAAATAATAAATACTACAAAATAAAAGAAACCGCCGAATCCAATTATTGTTGGTAAAAAAAGGTTAGGAAGTAATAATTAAGATCTATCTTCAAAAGAAAAAACCCTTTGATAAAACCATTATATAAACGATAGCGAGACTCGCTGTAAACATATCATCTTCTCCGCTAATAATCTATGTATCATATAGTTTCTTTCTTCTTATAAACATTACATTTTCAGCAAAGGGAAAGAGTTGGTAAGTGTGTCAGAAATCTCAGAGGGTGAGAATCCCAATGAGGATCTTACCCGAACCTCGAGGTTCGGTTCCATGCCTCCTCCTCCTCCTCCTCGTCTCTGTTCTCTTTTCAGCGACTCTCTCTCGCGCTCGTGTCGTCGAAGTTGTCGGTTACGCCGAGAGCAAGATCAAAAACCCCCATGCATTCTCAGGTAACAACATTTTAGAATACAAAATAATTTAGTTTAATTCATATATGATCACTGTGCGATATAATTAATTTTTGTATAGGACTCCGAGTGACGATTGAGTGCAAGGTGAATAAAGGCCATTTTGTTACAAAAGGTTCCGGAAACATTGACGATAAAGGCAAGTTCGGTCTTAATATTCCTCGTGACATTGTCTCCGACGACGGAGCTTTAAAGGAGGAGTGTTACGCTCAGCTTCACAGCGCGGCCGGAACACCTTGTCCGGCTCACGACGGGATCGAATCCAGCAAGATAGTATTTTTGTCCAAATCAGGAGATAAACATGTTTTGGGTCTCAAACAAAATCTGAAGTTTTCACCGGAACTTTGCGTTTCGAAATTCTTTTGGCACATGCCTAAGTTCCCGCCTTTTAAGGGCTTTGATCATCATTTCCCTTTGCCTCCACCTTTCCAACTTCCACCTTTTCCTAAACCTTGCCCTCCGAAACTAAGTCCCCCCGAGGAGGTTCCTCCTCCGGTTCCGGTTTACGACCCTCCCCCAAAGGTCGAACATCCTCCACCTGTCCCGGTTTACAAGCCACCTCCAAAGGTCGAGCATCCTCCACCTGTCCCGGTATACGAGCCCCCACCAAAGGTCGAGCATCCTCCACCTGTTCCGGTATACAAGCCGCCACCAAAGGTCGAGCATCCTCCACCCGTCCCTGTTTACAAGCCGCCACCAAAGGTGGAGCTTCCACCCCCGGTTCCTAAGAAGCCTTGTCCGCCTAAATCCCCGAAAATAGACCCACCGGTTTACAAGCCACCGCCAAAGATAGAGCACCCACCCCCGGTTCCGGTTTACAAGCCACCTCCAAAGATAGAGCACCCACCCCCGGTTCCGGTTTACAAGCCACCTCCAAAGATAGAGCATCCACCTCCGGTTCCGGTATACAAGCCACCGCTTAAAAAGCCATGTCCGCCTAAGCCCCCAAAGAAAGTTGATCCACCTCCGGTGCCAGTCCACAAGCCGCCGCCTAAGGTAGTCCTTCCACCGCCGGTACCAATCCACAAGCCCCCAAAGAAGCCTTGCCCGCCGAAGATCGAGCTTCCACCTCCGGTTCCGATCTACAAGCCGCCGCCGAAGATAGAACTTCCCCCACCGGTTCCAATATACAAGCCACCGCCGAAGATAGAACACCCACCAATCTACATACCACCGGTTGTGATCCCGAAGAAGCCGTGTCCTCCACCGGTACCAGTATACAAACCACCGGTGGTGATTCCGAAGAAGCCATGTCCGCCACTTCCACCACTTCCAAAGTTCCCGCCTCTTCCTCCTAAATACATTCACCACCCCAAGTTCGGGAAATGGCCTCCGTTGCCGACACACCCTTGAGAAATTAATATACGTATATACATACGTATGCTCATATATAAACAACGTGTTGCTTTTTAAGATACTTTTATCTTTGCATGCTTAATATTTTGTTTGTTTTTATTTCTTTGTTGTCTCTGAGTTATATATATGTGTAGACTCTTTGTTAATTATCTCTTCCATCAATAATATGGCAATGATTACTTTCTACCTTCGTTATAAAACCAGCTTATGCGATCGGTGTAGTAATTTGAAACCACGAAACTTAATAATTCAAAATTGATTTTGTATCAGTATGAAAAAGCTAAGTTTGGTAGTGAGTATTTTCAAAACATAATCAATTATTGAATGATTTGTAAATATGGCGCGTGGGCCTTTATATTTCACGTATTAACCAAAAAAATAAAAAAATGAAGGGGAAAAAATGCCAATTGGCACTGTAACGTTTTGAGTAAAACGATTTAAACGACGGTGTACTTGGGCAATCTAGGAGGAAAGTGAAGCCTATTGTCACATTACATACTCTGTTTTTGATTTGTTACCATGAATACTAAATTTCTGTATTTGCATCGATTTTCCTAAACAGATATATTAATTTGTTTGTAATACCTTTTTAGATATTGAGATATATAACGTACAACGATAGTATAGAGAAAAATCCATTTTGAAAAAACAAATCAAATATTAAACATTCAGTGGGTTTTAGGCCTTTGTGGGTGCTATAATTCAGGGCCCAAAGTGAATTATTTGATTTTATTTCTGAAAAATAATTGCTGAAAAGCGCGAAATTAAAATCCAAAAACTCTCCAATTGATTTCATCTCATCCCTCTCTCTCTAGGGTTTAAGCGCTTTTGAACTGGGTCTTTCACTGAGCTCTTACAATGGCGAACCCTATTACCGTCGATCCGTCCCTCTGGTGGGATCCGTTTGGCTCTCTTCTTACCGAGCTCGAGAGCGCTTCTCTCACTGATGACCTCCCTCAATCCACCGTAAAAATCTCCCTTCCCCTTCATTTTAAGTATTCGATAGGTGTTTCTTCGTTATGCGCTATACTGGTGCTAAATTGGTTTGCTATCTCAATTTCAGTCGAAGAAGTTGGAGGAACACCACGCGTGGTTCGTTGGCTCTCTGTCGATGTTCAAGCCTCCGAGTGCGAAATCAAAAGAGGCGTTGAATTCGGATGTAGTCAAAATCAAGGAGCACCAGTTGGTGGTAAAGCCCGAACTCAAAGAAAAAGCGCTTCGAATCAGCTCATATCTGGTTAGTTTCTTCGCGACTCGTAAATTTCAACTCTATGTACCTCAAGCACACGTAGGTTCGAGAATTATCACAATCTCTTTAATATGGAAGTATTGCGTAGCTGATTAAGGCTCTGATAAGTGGTATGAGTGAAAATGATTATATAAGTTATGCGGGTTACTCGATGTGGAGGATGAAGAAGATCATTTGTTTTCAATTTCTGAAATCATTGCCAGAATCTGGATGAAATTCAATCATACATCCTCGTGGAAAGGTCTATGGAGCAGGAATGTGGAGAACCTGACTCGGTAGCTCAAGACTACGTTGACGTGGTTAGTAGCTTACTTTGAAAATCCACACTCTTCATTTTTGCATATGAATTTATGTTTTGTTGAATGAAGAGAATCCTTTAAATCGATCCATGAGTTAGAACTTAGAACTCAGAAGTTTTCTAAAATAACTGCTTTCTTTGTTTCCCGTTTCTGATATATATTACTCACAAAAGAATCCATTATGCTAGCATTTTTCTATTTACTTTGTTACTTATGTATTATGAAGCTTGTCGCTTTCATGGCCATATAGATAGCATGAAATGACCAGCTTTATTAGTGGTGACATGGCTACTTCTTTTCGTAGTTAGTTCTGTAGTAACTCACGATAATGCAATTGTTCCTAGCTTATATTTTCGCCAAAGAATTTCAATCTGTACGCTGTTAGGAATTCAATCCTTAATTTTCCAGATTTCTTGCTAACACTTGTGCTGTCCCTCTGATCCATTGTTGTTTTTTGAAGATACTGCTTCAGTATTACATAGAGCGCCAGTGCCTACTAAAGTGTACGAAGCGTATTCTCACTCATGCATGTAAGTTGTGATTGTGTTGTTTCTTTTCTGATAGTGGTGTTTCACGTCTATAACTCTACCCACAGTTTTGTGAATTTCTGTCTCGCTTTACAACTATGTGACAGTATATGCAGCAAGTGAGGAAAGTTCTATTAGGGAGGAAGCTGTAAAGCTGATCTCAGATGGGCTTGACAGACGACAATCATCAATTCTTGAGGACCTTTTGTCCTCTGGTTTTCCACAGCAGATGGTACGTGTTCTGAGTTTTTGCCCTTCTTAACATAATTCAGTCTTATTACTATGTAGGACCTTGGTGTCTAACGATTTTAGGGCTCTGTTTCTATCATTCCAATTAACATTTCCGGTCCAAATTTGATATTCTCTAGATTTTTCTTTGTAGGATGTCAATCTATTTACTTTCTGGGCAGAGGAGACACTAATTGAGGACAATTTGGTTTTGGATATCATTTTCTCTCTTTACCATGAATCATTTTGCACTTGTAATGGAGAAAGATGGAGGAAACTGTGTTCCGTCTACAAGGTATCTCGAGTCACTCGCCACATGCCTGAGACTGGTTCCAGTTTCTCTAACCATCTTTATTTACTTATAAGTGCTATGTCGCAGGGAATTCTTTCAGGTTCCTATAATCTAAGGAAGCTGGCAGTGTCAGCTGAAGCACAACATTCTGCGTGTCGTGTAAAAAATCAGTTGTTGATAATTCTTATAGAAACGTTGGATATGAAGAATCTGTTACAAATGGTTCACGACGGAGTACCTTTCAGGTTTTTTAACTAACTCGCAAGAAACACTACACAAATAAAGTGACAATTTCTTCAAATAGGATACAAAAGCAACAATTTGCATTCTCATACTTTCTCCTGAATATCTGTCGATGTTTCCTAAGGTTTTATGTTTCTTATCAGTTCTGGCCCTTGTGCCTTTTCCATTAATGATGTTCAAGAGATGGATGCAACATTCTCTAGCCTCAACACTTTGGAAGTAAAAGAAGCAGGACCTCTTGTCCTTGCATGGGCCGTGTTTCTGTGTCTTATTTCATCACTTCCTGGGAAGGAGGCAAGTCCTTTCCTGATGGTATGAATGTGAGAATACTTCCGTTAGCTAGTCAGAGGACACACATAATTCATGTAGATGTATCTAATCTTACATCCTTATTTGATGATCAGGAGATTGATCACGCCAGCTATGTTCATCAAGCTTTTGAGGCAGCATCCTTGAGTTATTTCCTTGAAATCCTTCAAAGTAATGTGTTGAATGATTTCGATGTAAGTTACGAGATTAAAATTCCAGTTACCAAGCTTAACTTAGTGTATTTTCTTGAGTTTGGCACCTGTTTATCTATTAAATAATGGTGTGAGTTCTATTTCACCAATCCTCTGCAAGTTTTGATGTTACCCTTCGCTATGTTGATTCTGTCATTATCTTTCACTTTTCCCAGGGACCCGTCTCTGGTTATCGTAGTGTCATAAGGACTTTTATTTCAGCATTTATTGCATCTTACGAGATCAATTTTCAGGTAAAACTCCAATAACTGTCAATAACAAATTGTATAATTGCGAAGTGTTTCAAAATCATACTCATCTCTACTTATTTGTCAGCGGGAAGATGCCAGCCTCGGGTTGATACTAGACATCCTCTGTAAGGTTTATCAAGGAGAGGTAAATTATATATACATATATATATATATATTTTGCCCCTAACTTTTCCCTCTATGTGATACATTCATAATTGCTCACGGTGTGCCTTTATTTTTCAGGAGTCCCTCTGTAGTCAGTTTTGGGATCGAAAAAGTTTTGTTGATGGCCCTATCCGGTGTCTTCTCTTTGATTTGGAGAGTGAATTCCCATTCAGGACTACTGAATTCATTCGTCTCTTGTCATCCCTGAGTGAAGGAAGCTGGCCTGCTGAATGTGTGTAAGTAGTATTTGGAAAATATACTATGTGCATTTAAGTACTTTATCTTGAACATTTCTATTTAGACGAGAGAAATGTTCTGCATAAAGGCAGGATGCTCTGCACGCATGAAATTACAACCATCATCCCGCTGCAATCTCCTGTCTTTCTTTGTGCAGATACAACTTTCTGGATAAATCAGTCGGGATATCAACCTTATTTGATATTACACGTGACTCGCTAGTCGAAGGTGCCTCCCAAATTGTTGAAACTTCCCGGCCGTTGCATATTCCAGGTCTTGAAGGTTTAGTGATTCCCAACAATACTCGTGGGCGAATTCTGAGGATGACAAGTGAAAACACTGCCCTTGTACGGTGGGAGGTAAGTGATATCATCATTAGATTCTTGGTTTGAAAACCCTATTTACAGAGATGAGTCCTCCAGTGCTATCTTATTGTGGTCTTATTGCTTCTAACTTGTTTGAGATATACTGATACATGAAATACATTTTCTTTTCCAAGTATTCACTATCCGGAGCAACAGTGTTGATCATCCGTTTGGCCAATGGACTCTACTCTGGTAACAATCTTGAAGCTTTTGTGACTCTAGAGCTGCTTCGTCGGATGGTGAAATTTAGCAAGGTAACTGCATTTCTCCATCCTCATTTTTATCCAGGTTTATAAAGTAGGGATTGCTTTAGTAGTTGTACACCATGAGATAGACTATGGACTTGAAATGGCTTATGTATGGACGTCTCTGATGTAATAAAATATGTATTCTTATTTTTTTCGTCTCTGACCCTGGTTCTGGAAATTGATTTCAGGCTGTATGTTTCTCCTTGCTGAATATCAGCCACTTCTTTTATGCTCATGAATCTTACGTGAATGGGAAGATGGAAAGTGATGTGAGGTGAAGTATTTGCATTTTATTTCTTTCTTAGATGCTATCTTCCCAGGTGCTTGAAAAGAGATATTATCGTTTTTTTTTTATCAGGGTGGTTGATATAATTTGCAATTCAGTCAGAAGCTTGACTTTTGACTCTGGCGGTGCAGCTGTGATGGCAATGGCTATCGATATCTTAGCTAAGCTACTGCGATGGTAATTTGTTGTGATGCTTATTCTTTTGTTGTCTTGGTCATTATTATTAAATATTTTTCTTAACGTCTGTCATAGTATTATCCGTCATGTGCAGTATCTTGTTATATGATATAGTTTGGAACTCGGTATGAGTTCTATCTGGAACATTGAAAGCTAACTTTGTTTTCTCTTTGAGCAGTTCCCCATCAAATGTTGCTCCGATGGTCTTAAAGGCAAATATATTTGACATGACTTCAGGATCAGGTGTCCCAGACAGTGGCTACAATATTTCATTGAGGTTGGAGCTCAAATATCACCTTTTTTTTAAGTTACCTCATTTTCAAGTATACCGTACCCCTAGTTATAGAACGTACTCATGGAAGTTTTACATGCCTAGAAGATTTCTATTTTCTTTCTTTTTTTTTTTCATTTAAAATCATGGGTTATCTGCAAGAAAGCAATATTCAACAGATTGAAAGCAGCACTTGATATCCTTCTCCCAAAAAGATATAATTTCACATGAAAAATTCTTAGATCTAGCAATGAACTAGAGTTATTGACAAATCACCGAGTAATTTATTAATTGCTAGGACCCGTCCTATTGTTTCTGAGGAGGCTGACTGTTGAAACTTGAAAATACTGGTTTAGTGTTCATAAGATTTATCGTGAGCAATACCTCGTTGTAGAAAAAAGGCTTAAATGACGAAGCTGCTTAAATTTTATATTATTTTACTTCATCGTTTTGTGCATTCTCTGGCTGCATTCTAGATTTTATAGTTTATGATTATTTGACCTCATTCTTACTCTTATCCGTTGTTTTAAATAAAAAAGTGGATCCTGGTCGCTCTCCGGGAAACTGGCAAAGATGATCTTGATGGACTGCGAGAAGAATGATACAGGCTGCCCATTGGTCATATCAGGCAAGTTCGCGGCAGAATTTTGTTTAGTGTGTTATATGCATGACTCTGGGCTCACAGTTGTAGGATGCGTCTTTGGTTCTTTGTATTTTAAGCCTGTCACGATTATTACATAATGTTATTTCTTTCTATGTCTTGCAGTTCTGGAATTTACCATGCAACTTGTGGAGGGGGGACTAGAGAATGATGTAGTTTTTGCTCTAATCGTTTTCTCGTTGCAGTATATTCTTGTTAGTCATGAGTATTGGAAATACAATCGTGGAAATATGCGTTGGAAAGTGACACTAGAGGTATGTTGTTATCACTAGCTATAGCTCCCCCTCTCCATTTACTAAATACTGACAGATTGGTTGTTAACTTGGTTATTGGAGTAGATGGATTCCTAGCCTGCTTCTTTAAAATTTCTTCCGGTTTTTTCCATCCGTTTGTGCAGGTCATTGAGGTGATGAAAACGTGTCTCAGATTCAGTAAATTCTCCACAAAACTGAGGGATGTTCTCCTTAATATTTTGTTGAACGATGACTCTGTTCACAGCGCTCTGTTCCGAATCATTTGTACGACTACACAAACTTTAGAGGTTTGGATATGCTGCTGAGTAGTCTTTATTCGCCTTCCCTACGGGTCTGATATGCGCTAATTGATTTCCTGATATGTTTCACTGCAACAGAATCTTTGCGTAAGCCGTTTTATTGAACCAGCAGAGATTGAAGGATGGCAACTTGCTATAGTCTCTGTTTTGGATGTTTTAGACATCACACTCTCCCAGGTTTCTGAGGTAAAAGCGTTCTCTTGCCTCTGACTTTATTAAAAGTTTTTGCAAGTACACTGTACATCCCATAACAGATAGCCATTTTTCACTTATTCCAGTTGACGATTTTGCTCAAAATAACCTTTATTAAACTAACCTAACACAAATTGTTGCAGATTACACATTCTGGTCTTCCTGTGTTTCATCAAGCCATGCTGTCGTCTACAACAAAACCAATCCCAGTTGTTGCAGCTATCACGTCACTGATATCTTATTTTAGCAATCCTGTATGGACTTCATCCGAATTTGCAGAAGTTGATGCTTTGACCAATCACTTGTCTAAAAATCAAATATTTCCTGCAGACTATACAGGTTGGTGCTGCTGAAGTGCTTTCAAAGATATTTTCCTTTGCAGAATCATCACAACTTTATACAATAAGCAATGCGGGATTTGGTCTAGATGATAAACAGGTCAGGATTACATCTTTCTTATTTGTTCTCTTTTTTATGTTTATGTAGTAAATTTTGCTGTCTATATGTAGGGATCAACTGTTGCTTTGTTTTCAGATTACAGATTTAAGAAATTCGATTAGCCAGATCGTACTTGATCTATCGGGACAAAATGAAGATCTAGTCGTTGCCACCATGAAATTACTAACTGTTGCGGCAAGATATCAGGTTGCTTCCCATTGTTTCTTTGATTTTCTTGTCAGTCCTTTGCTGTTATTTAAATTTCTGTTTGTGCCATGCAGTCAATCTTCATGATTCTCCAGTTTCATCATACTGAAAACTTGTTTCATTTTATATCTTGTTTCTTCAGCCTGCTCTTTTATTTGCCATATTTGATTCAACCGAAGACTCAGATGCTGACAACTTAAAAGAGTCTGGCAAAGATGCTTCCTCAGTTCCTGATTGGGCTTGTAAATCTCGCTTATTGCACACTATCCTGCAATATGTAGAGAGAGCAGCTGATTTTTTCGATAGGTACGTCAAAGGCGAAATATTTCTTTCAATCCGTCTCCTAATTACTAATATTTATGCTGATGGTCTCACTTTCACCAGATTCACAGACATATTACTGAGTTTACTTGAATTCCTGAAAACCCTTTGGCAAGAGGCTGGTCAATACGCGAATATGTTGGAACCATTTAAGGCGTCAAAAATTTTATGGCAGCAATTTTCCAACATTATATCACAGGCGTCTAAGCTAAAAGACCCGACAGTTGGAAGTTTAGGCAAGGAAGAAATCTCTAAATTGTTTGTGAAATATCAGTGTCAGTCTTCTGTTTTGGAAATTATGGCTTGCAACATGTTTTTGAACAAGAAGTTGCTGTTTGCGAATTCACTTAAAAAACCATGCGTGGAGCTGAAAGAGAAGACAAACAATGCAGTATCTCCACCCAAATTAACTTGGGCAGCTGATTCAGATCCCAAGGATATCTTTTCAAAATGGTGTGACGTATCTATTGTGGATGGCCTTATCCAGTCAGTTTCTTCTTTAGATGGTGAAAGTGAAACAAATTTCCAAGCAAAGGTACGTATTTCTTTGACCTGGTGTTCTGATTGAACTATGTTCATTGATTTTAAATGTTGCTCATTCTGCATTGATAGGTTGCTGGCGTTTTACTTATTGTGCATTTGATTGTGAAACTGGAAACATCCGGGGCAGGAGCATTGTCTATAGTTTTGGTTGGGAAGATCAAACTCATATCAGAAATGGTATGTTACTCTCTTTTGGCTTGATCTATATCTTTGGTCCTATCGATGCATTTTCCAAAGCCTTTTCATATCTGTTCTGACGCCTTTTAACAACATGCTGACAGCTTTGTGCTCAACCTGCCTTTTCTGAGTTGGTGGCACAATATTCAAAACTTGGTTATAGGTAAGACCATTGTTTCTTACGTTTTTTCTGAGTTTTTCTAGCATGTCTTTGCCAATTTCTCAATTTCGTGACACATTTATCTTTCTTAAATCTATGGTCGGCATGCTTCTCTTTGTATCTTAAATCATTTGTTTTCATAGCTTCACGTTTTGCTTATATCCTGTTGTGTTCTATTGCTAGTGGAGGAAAGGAGTCGATGCCTTTGATTCTCAGTGATCTATACTGTCATCTACAAGGAAAACTTGAGGGTCGTGATATCCCAACTGGTCCATTCAAAGAGCTTTTCCAGTTTTTAGTTGAGTCGAGCTTTTGGGAGACGTACAAACAGAAAACTAATTTGGACGTAAAGATGGCTTTGGGGGACAGTATCTTGTTTGACACTCAGCAAATACGGACAGAATTAGGTACTGATATTTGGGATTTCTCCGAGTGGAAGACATCTAAAACAACAGCACAGGAAATGTTGAGTCACATGCAGAGAGCAAACTCGACGGTTTTACTCTCAACTTCGCAGCTCTCTGTTTTGCATGCATTGATTTCCGTCTTGATACTCTACGAGGATAATGTAAGTTTCTTTGTTGTAAATAGATTTTTCTGAAACTTACTCTTAAATATGACTTATCCCATCATGATTTAGATACATCTAAATGCTACAATTTATGTGCAGTCTCTTGAAGAAAGTGCGGCTGTGGAAAGGAAAGTCCCTTCTCGAGTCACTCTCTCAAGCATTGATGAAGTGTGCCGAAAATTCTGCACCACGATTGATTCACTTGCCTCTTTCTGGGATGCACCCAAGATTGTGTTTGATGTTCTAACAGCACAGGCAGACTTGCTATCCCGTCTCTTAAAATCAGGGAAGAAAAATCTGTCCTTATCTACTTGTGCACTTGTCCTGAGAAATGTTGGGCCTGGCCTCAAAATACTTGGTAGTTTAAGGCATTCAAATGCTATACTGAAGAAGACAATCAACCTCCTGCTTGAGGTGCTGCTCCTGGTCGTGGGTTTTGGTTCAGATAGCTCAAACTCGAGTGGGATGGGACATGTGGTGCCTGCCAAAGATTTTGCAGAAATATCTGATGCTACAATTGGATTATTACCCCTTCTCTGCAACTTCATGGGGAATCCCGAGTACTTGACTCTCTGCCTGACCATGGTAGACTTGATTCTCCGAAATTTTCTGGCGCCAGAGACATGGTTCCCTATTATACAGAGTCATCTCCGCTTGCAGCATGTTATTCTACAGCTTCAGGATAAGAAATCCACGGTATCCGTTTCAGCAATACTGAAGTTTTTCCTAACAATTGCTCAAGTTCATGGCGGTGCTCAGATGCTTCTAAATTCTGGATTTTTCTCAACTCTAAGAGCTTTGTTCATTGACTTTCCGGATGGAATGTCTACTTTGGTATCTGACAACGAAAAGGGCTCGCTGCTAGAAAAGACGGAAAAACCTCAACATATCTGGGGAATCGGTCTGGCTGTGGTTACGGCCATGGTTCACTCTCTAGGATCCGGTTCTGCGGGTGCTGAAATTGTGGAGAGTGTCATATCTTACTTTTTCTTAGAGAAAGGTCACATGATCTCATATTATCTCGCCGCACCGGATTTCCCTTCTGATGGTCGTGACAAAGTAAGACATCGTACACAAGAGACGTGGACTTCCCTTGCTTATCTGAGAGAAACCGAGCATACGCTGCTTCTGATGTGTGCGTTAGCAAGCCATTGGAGATCATGGGTCAAAATAATGAAGGAGATGGATTCTCCATTAAGAGAAATGACTATACATCTCTTGGCCTTTATCAGCAAAGGCGCTCAACGCCTCAGAGAGTCTCAGAGCCAATCATCACATCTGTTATGCCCTCCAGTGCTGAAAGAAGAGTTTGATTCCTGCAAAAGGCAGCCATTTATCAACAGCAAACATGGATGGTTTGCCCTAGCGCCTTTAGTCTGTGTCGGAAAACCCAAGCTCACTGCAGTGTCAATCTCAACCGCTCTAGTTGTCAGGGGACAGACGACAGAAGATCCAGGATCTGTTGGTCAAACACAGTTTTCAGACTCGGTTGCGGTGCAGATTTATAGAGTGGCTTCTCTCTTGTTGAATTTTCTGTGTTTACAAGCAGAGGGTGTTGTGAAACGGTCAGAGGAAGTGGGATATGTCGATCTTGCTCACTTCCCTGAGCTTCCAGAGCCCGAGATTTTGCATGGTCTACAGGTACGATAACTCAAGAAGAAGAAGAGTTGTTTGCAGTGTAGTGTTTTTGTGTTTGTTTATTTGTTTTGAATGTGTATTTTTAAAATGCAGGACCAAGCCACCGCGATTGTGAGTGAGATGTGTGAGAACTACAGATCCAACGAGGTTCCTGATGAAGTGAAGAAGTTGTGCCTTGTGCTGCTACAAATGACAGAGATGTCGTTATACTTGGAACTCAGTGTTATTCAGGTTTGCAGGATCCATCCTGTCTTTGGCCGTGTGGATAACTTCTCCAAAGACTTCAAAAAGCTGCTGAAAGGTCTTTCTTCTTCTCCTGAAGATTATAATAATACAAACTGGTAAAAGTGAAATATTGGTTAACATTTTTTGGCTCTGGATCAGGTGCTCAAGTGCATGCGTACTTAGAAGCGTCCATGGATTCACTGAAGAAAATAGCTGTGTTTCTGTATCCCGGATTGCTATAGCGAACCTGGCTTGAATCTGGTGGTACGTATGGTTTAGATATCTTGATGATTTGATGTGAGTGATTATGAACCGGCTGTTTCGTATATGTTATATAGTCAACATTTCATATCGCAGTGTCTGAAATATATTCTCTTTGAAAATGTTCGGCTCATGCTGACCACTCCTTTTGGCCCGATCATAACGCCGTTGCTTTCATCTTTTCTAATCGCTTACCTCAACAAATTCTTTTGATTTCTCTTTCGTTCTAGACCGCATAAAGCGCATTTCTGTTTTGTTCTCTTTCAATAATCACGAATTCCACTGTATTCTCTTACTTGTAAAATTAGAATCCAAGAAGAAACAAAAACTAGCTGTCGTATGAATCACGTGGACTGTAACACATGTTATTCATCTATTTTGAACATTCGCATGTAAATATATAACGTCAGAGAAATCGGAAGAGCGATTTCTGAACAAAAGAATTATGAAGATAAGAGTTATTATTAGTTTCAGATAATAAGCCGTGCAAAGAAATCGGGTGGTTAGTTTTGAAAAGTTTGTGATTGTGTAATAGACACGTGTGACACGTTTGGAGCGGCAGGTTCAGGGGCATATGCCAAGTCTGAGATACTCATCCTACTGACTGACCCTACTTAACCGGTGGTCAGACTCTAACTTAACTACGGTTAGCTTTTTCAAGCCGTTGAGATCTTTCCACGTGTATGGATCGATATTTTTCACTCAGACGTTCGCCGCTTCCCTCCCGCTATAAATCACACCGCTAAATCCTCTTTCATCCACAACACAAGAGATCTCTCTTTCTCAACTTTTGATTTTCATTTCACGAACAACAACAATGGCGTTCCCTAAGGTTTTCTTCGACATGACAATCGGTGGGCAGCCGGCGGGAAGGATCGTGATGGAGCTGTATACCGATAAGACTCCGGAGACGGCGGAGAATTTCAGAGCTCTGTGCACGGGGGAGAAAGGAGTAGGCCGGAGCGGGAAGCCCCTTCACTTTAAAGGATCGTCGTTCCACCGTGTGATCCCGAATTTCATGTGCCAGGGAGGAGATTTCACCGCCGGGAACGGAACAGGAGGCGAGTCGATCTACGGGGATAAGTTCAAGGACGAGAATTTCGAGAGGAAGCACACGGGTCCTGGGAACCTGTCCATGGCCAACGCAGGTCCCAACACCAACGGATCTCAGTTCTTCATCTGCACCATCAAAACCGACTGGCTCGACGGTAAGCACGTCGTGTTCGGGCAGGTCGTCGAAGGCTTAGACGTGGTCAAGGCCATCGAGAAGGTCGGATCCTCGTCTGGGAAGCCCTCGAAGCCGGTGGTTGTCGCCGATTGTGGTCAGCTCTCTTAGATCATCTCCTGGTGTCGTTTAGTGAGTGGGTGTGTTTTGGCTCTGCTTTTGCTTACTGTTTTGTTCCATTTGGTGTCCGTTTGTAGTCTCATAATTATGAAGTTTCGAGAGTGTGTGTGTGTTTTCTCATAATCATCTCATGGCAGTCTTTTTGGATTGACAAGAGGTAACAGAGAACAAATTACCCACTCTCTTCACCCTAATTAACCACTACCATAAATAACGAGAGCTTCATTTTATCTTTCCAATTTTTCGTAAAATAAACTAGAAAAATCGAAGCCAAAAAATACAATCGCAGCTATGAGTAAAAGACGTTACTGATTTCATTTTGCCTGAATGGCCAAGATTGAAACCTGATAGTGCGACGGATGAGTAAAAGACGTTGTTATGAATATGATTGATGGTTGGTCCACACTCGACATATCTTACACAGTACTTGGTGGTCTCTTGGATAACACATGACACTTGTGCAGTGAGATTTAAAGAGAAAAGAAAACCAATTCTCCTTCTGTTATGGGCCTGAAGGCAGCAGACAGTACAGACATGAGTTATTTATGGCAGAAAGAAAATTGTGAGGAGTCCTAATGAAGCCCATACGTGTAATCTAATCTGACATTTTTTAAAATCGTATACAACAAGAAATCCAGTTTTCTATGATTGTTTTTGGTTGATCAAGATTGTACCTGGAATATTCGAATAAGTGTATTTTTTTCTCAAAAATTTCAAAAAAAAAACTCATCAGCAAGGCTGGCATTCTGGCAACCAGTTAATTAAGAAAACCGGTTCAAAAGACTTTACGGTAGTCTGCGAAGTTGCGGATTGGTACCGCGTAATTTAAAATGAAAATGGCCATTGGTAATATCCAAAATTCCCATGAGCTGTCGTCTCTAGAGAGGAGGAGGGAAGAAAGAAAACAAGTCTCTTCTCTCCAATTTTGAAATCGCCTTCAAAATTCTTGCGATTCTCCTTCCTCGTCTTCTCTCTTTCTCTCTCTCTCTCTCTCTCTCTCTCTCTCTCTCTCTCTCTATGTACGCATCTTTCCTCTGCGAACCAGGTTCCCTTTAATCTCCTTCCTCTTCTGGCGGACAATTCGCGATTGCCGATTGAAAGCGAATTGCCTTTGAACGAGGTTCATTCACTTCATTGAATTATATTTCGATACAGTAGAGAAATTGAGTGCTTGATTTTTGTTTCTTCTGGGGTAGATTGACGCTGTTTGCTGGAAAATAGAGAATCATAGAATAAAATCTCCGATAGAATGGTGTCGGACAATGAGAAGGGTTTGGTATTAGCTGTGGCGTCAAGCGTATTCGTGGGGTCGAGCTTCATTTTGAAGAAGAAAGGTCTCAAGCGTGCTGCTGCTAGTGGCACCCGAGCTGGTTCGCTTCCGCAATTACCCTCTCTAGTCTTTTTTTTTTTTTGGTGATTGATATATCATATTGAGGATGCAATTGCAGGGTTTGGAGGTTATACATATTTGCTAGAGCCACTTTGGTGGGTAGGCTTGGTTACAAGTGAGTCACCCCAATACTTCCTTCTTCCTTGTTCCCTTTTCCATAACTCTTAGGATAACTCTAAATAACTATGATTTCTATGTAACTCATGTTTAGTGACATTTGGAGAAATTGCAAACTTTGTGGCGTACGTTTATGCTCCGGCTGTGTTAGTCACCCCTCTCGGTGCCTTAAGTATAATCATCAGGTCTGCCTCTTGACTTGTCTCATTCTTATGTCTCAGAGATCTTTTTCACATCTTCTCTGACTGGCCTTGCAATTGTTTCCGTGATCACTAGTGCTGTTTTGGCACATTTCCTTTTAAACGAAAAGCTTAGGCAAATGGGAGTTTGGGGATGTGTTTGTTGCATTGTGGGCTGTGTCATGATTGTCATTCACGCACCTCAGGAGCAGACTCCCAACTCTGTTCAAGCAATCTGGAAACTCGCTATGCAACCAGGTTGAGATCTCTCTCTCTCTCTCTTTCTCTTGCACACACACCCACTCACATGTATTGTGCGTTTATGTCACTTATCTGGGGAATAACGTAGATTCCTTCTCTTTGAGGCAGCTTTTCTGATTTACGTAGCCGCATCAATGTCTATTGTCCTGGCTTTGATTCTCTACTGTGAACCTCTCTGCGGCCAAACCAACGTTCTTGTTTATACCGGGATTTGTTCCTTGATGGGTTCCCTCACGGTATGTTTTGATTATCCGAGCATCTTCAGTTGAGCTTTGAGCTCTCTTTGCTAAAGTCTCTGTTTAAACAGGTTATGAGCATAAAGGCCGTGGGGATTGCGATCAAATTAACATTGGAAGGGATAAACCAGATTTGGTACCCAGAGACTTGGTTTTTTATCATGGTTGCAACAATCTGTGTCGTTATGCAGATGATTTACCTGAACAAGGTAACCAAAAACCTCTCCTGCTTTGTATCTGTTAGGCCAATGGATAATTCTGATATGTTTTGAATTGCTCAGGCGCTGGACACATTCAACGCAGCAATCGTTTCTCCAATCTACTATGTCATGTTCACAACTCTAACAATCTTTGCTAGTGCCATCATGTTCAAGGTACGTAAACTCTAACAAAGGCTATGTTTGTTTGAAGATGGTCTTCGGAAAAAGAGTTACTAAATGAAATTAACTTTTGTTGCAGGACTGGTATGGGCAAAGCACAGACAGCATAGCCTCTGAGATATGTGGATTCATCACTGTGCTTACAGGAACAGTTATACTACATGCCGCGAGAGAAGAAGAAGAAGCTTCCCCAAGAACAAACAGATGGCACGATTCAGCAGCAAAGAGCATTAACGAAGAACGTCTGTTAGGTTAACAAGGTAAATCCTCAAAGTTAACCAAGTTGGGCAAGGATGTAGCTTTGTGTATACCATGTATCTTAGTTGCAGTTTCTTTCTTTTTTTGGGTTTTTAGAGAAAATTTGTCCATTATTTTTTTGAGTTCTTAGTACAGATTTGTTGTCATTGTGTAAGAATATACATAGATATATACGGTATAATATTGAATGTTATTGTTGACTTTGTGGTGTTTTTGAATGAGAGAAACGAAATTATGATGAGATTAGTATTTGATTAAGGAGCATTGAACAAGATTTCTGACCTTGTAGGAAAAGGAAAAACATTAATATAATAAAGGAAATTGTTCTAATAACCCTTATTGCTATGATAAATCGAGGACCGTCGGATCAAAACCCACAAAAAACCAAGTATATAAAGGAAAGGCTTGTTTGTGAGCGTTCTAAACAAGCGATAGCCATTCATTCATTCATACATTGAACCAAAGGCAAAGAGAGAAGCAAAGGAAACAATCAAATATGGCGGCTGCTGTATCATCTGTGTGGTCAAAGCCTGGTGCTTGGGCTCTTGAGGCTGAGGAGCACGAAGCAGAGCTCCAGAAACAAGCCCCTCCCTCCACCCAGGACTCATCCTCCTCCGATTTCCCATCCCTCTCCGCTGCCGCCACCACCAAATCGAAGAAGAAGAAGCCCCAAACCCTATCCCTCGCCGAATTCTCCACCTACAAGGCGGCGCCTGCTCCTTCCACGGAGCGCCTCACTCAGACTGAGCTCGCCTCCCTTCCCACCGGTCCACGCGAGCGCTCCGCCGAGGAACTGGACAGATCTAGGGGTTTCCGGAGCTACGGGAGGGATGAATCCTCCAATTCGAGGTGGGGTTCCTCAAGGGTTTCGGAAGATGGGGATAGGAGAGGCAGGGACAGGGAATCTGCCAGGGACTCGGGTCCCTCTCGTGCGGATGAGACTGATAACTGGGCTGCCTCGAAGAAGCCCATTGTATCAAACGGATTCGAGAGGAGGGAGAGGAGCGACGGATTCGAGAGGAGAGAGAGGAGCGGCGGATTCTTCGAGTCTCAGTCCAAGGCTGATGAAGTCGATAGCTGGGTCTCCACCAAGCCGGCGGAGCCCCGGAGATTCGTTCCTACTGGTGATAGATCCGAGAGAAGGGGAAGCTTCGAATCCTTATCTAGAAACCGGGATTCACAATTCGGCGGTGGCTCAGATTCAGACTCCTGGGGGAGGAGAAGAGAAGAAACCACTGGCGCACCACCAGCGAGCGGTGTCTTACGGCCGAGATTGGTGTTACAGCCACGTACACTCCCCGTGACCGTCGTGGAAGTGAAGCCGGAAGTGAAGCCGGAAAGTCCGGTGGCAGTGACAATTCCGGTAGAGAAACCTAAAGGTGCTAATCCCTTTGGAAACGCCAGACCTAGAGAGGAGGTTCTGGCTGAGAAAGGGCAGGATTGGAAAGAGATTGAGGAGAAGCTCGAGGCAGTCAAGTTGAAGGAAGTTGCTGCAGCCATTGAGAAGCCTGATGAGAGGTCTCCTGGGAGGATGGGTTTTGGTCTTAGCAATGGCCGTAAGGACGATCGTACCGAAGGAAGTTGGAGGAAAAGGTCTCTTCTTCTACTAGAAAACCTTGCTTGATTCATTTTTTCAGTTTGCTTTGCTTTGAATTTCTTGCTTGCTGTCCGATAATATGCACATTTTAGACTGGAAATAGTATGATGTTTAAGTGTCTGGAAATATTGATTATATAAGTCTAGTCTAAGAATTATAAACTTGGTGAGAGATATGGATCACTGCTTTGTATATGGATCACTGCATTGTTGAGTAGCTGAAGGAGAGACTAGTCTCTAATATATGATTACATTTTCTGTGCTATGTTTTTGAAATTTCTGCTTGATGAGCTATGGCTGTTTTCATTAGTGTGATTGGGTACTCTGTTATAAGATTGTTCTGACACTTTGGATTATTTTGTTTTTGAACTTTGAAGCACTGAGCAATCTGAGGAGAAAGCTCAGCATGAGGAACCTGCTGTAGAAGAGCCTAACAAGGAAGAGACTAACAAGGAAGAAGAGGCAATCAAGGAGGAAGCGGCTAGCAAGGAGGAAGAGGCTAGCAAGGAGGAGGCTAATAAGGAAGCCTCTGACGAGGAAGAGGCTGAGAACAAAAACTGAAGAGCCGAGAGGCGAAAGTTGAGTTGTTGAGGTTTAGCCTCTGAGAATTTGTGTTGTTAAATTTGAATGGTGATAAAGTTATGTGTGGAACTCGATAGAAAGTTTTGGTAGGGTCCTATTTATACTTTTTCTTCAGTCTTCTTCTTTGCATACTGTGTTACGAACTTACAATTGTTAGGTTTTTGGGTGTCTTTCTATGAGTTGTACAATTTGTTATTCGTTTTAACGTTTATGCTTTTCTTCGAATTGTGAGCTTCTTGTCTCTTTGTTGATACACGAGAGATCCAATTAGAGCTTTAGAGGATCCCTCAGGTTGAGCAAGCGCTAAGAGTGCACAACATGTGATGCCTAGTCGACTCTCTTGGTAGAGTCTTAATTTTAAAACTAGTCCAACACAAACTAAAATCGTGTAACAAAGAGACCAATTAAATACGAATAATTGGCGGTCTTTGTGAATGGTAGATACATGTGCATTCAAACTATCACATATTGTATCATATGGATTTACTACCTTTTTGGTTTAATGTACCAGGATATCGGTAGATTTTATGTAGCAATCATAATTATGGAATGATATCGTGATGTTCAAAAAACAAAAAGGAATGAAATCTTACCTACAACTTTCCTTAAACTGTTGCTGTTGAAACTTATATGTAAATTTGTTTTCAACTTGATACTGATCCTTCATCGTATTCATACGTATCTTTCATCATCATAAACAGTAATAATGAAAAGCATAACAGCAGTAACATTCTTGGCACTCTGTTTGACCGTAGCCGTTACGGCGAGTAGCAAGTCCTACTACGGGAAGACCAAGCCGGCCAATCTTACGGATGAGAAAGTGACACGTGTCCGCTTCTATCTCCACGATATCCTCAGTGGCCAGAACCCAAGCGCCGTCAGAATCGCACACGCCAACCTCACCGGCAGAGCAGATTCGCCGGTGGGATTTGGAAGCCTGTTCGCGATAGACGATCCGCTCACCGTCGGGCCGGAGAAAGACTCCAAGGAGATCGGAAATGGCCGTGGGATGTACGTCTCCGGGAGCAAAGACATTAATAAGTTCACGATCGTCATGTATGCCGATTTGGCGTTCACGGAGGGGAAATTCAACGGGAGCTCGATTAGCGTGTTCTCGAGGAATCCGGTGGCGGAAGAGGCCGGAGAGAGAGAGATAGCAATTGTCGGCGGTCGAGGGAAATTCAGAATGGCGAGAGGTTTCGTTAAAATAAAAACGCATCAGATCGACATGAAGACCGGCGATGCTGTTCTCCGATATGATGCTACTGTTTATCATTATTAAACCAATATTCTAATTCAAAAACATTACTAAAGCCAAATTTATTCACATTCAAATTGGAGTTTCGCAGTATCATTATGTCTTTCTGGAATAATTAGTTTAACCAAAATGTTGGAGAAATGATGCTCGAATCTTCTTCTTTCTTAAAAGAAAAATCTCAAAAACAAACCAGATTTTTTAACTGTGTGAGTCACTCACAGTGAGTGTGTGTTCAGGGTTTAAGCTGTGCTAGTGTGCTTTATTTTGTTAACTTTGATTAACATCTTGTGTGGCCTTGGACAAAACACATGTTATGATTGTTTGTTTTCGCTTCGGATCCTATCTATATTTTATCCAAAAAGGATATCAAATTTTATGATGAATTAAAAACTGAAGATGTGTCCTGCCTTGTATTATGATGTTGGCTCAGCGAAGAAAAAATAAACATTCCTCTAAAAAAACTCAAAATCACGTTGTCTTGGTATCTTTCACGTCGAAGAAGCCAGCTCATAGAAAGTGACCCCAAATATAAAACACAAAAAGGAAGACAGCGATACAAAGTACGAAACATGATAAACTCTCCATAAATTACAACCCAACCACTCCTTGAATACTCTCAATCTCCATATCTCAACTAATCAATCAGTTCACCTTTATCACATAATCATCTCACATGTACGAACTTGCATATTTCAGAAAACAGAAACGAAGAAAATTATAGTAATTATACACGATGTCTATCCTGTGAAGATCTAAACGTGTTGGTGTTTTGAAGTAGCGTAATTTTAATAAATAAAAGAGAGAGAGAGAGAGAGAGAGAGAGAGAGAGAGAGAGAGAGAGAGAAACGTATATTTGGCAACATTTTCGAACAAATAATAATCAAAAACAGAACAAAGGCGTAAAACGATAAACAAAAACAAGCATAACAACAGTTTGGTCTTAGTTTATTCGTTTATATAAAAAGGCATCGATCCTAATTCCTAACCAATACTCATCAGAGAGAGAGAGAGAGAGGCTCTTGTCTCTTAAGCTTGCATCCTCACCAATCCGAATAATGGGGTCTCACCTTTCGAAACAGCTGGAGCGTCGCAAAGCCATCTCCACGGAGAAGAAAGTCCTCACTGATCTCCAGAAATCATGCGGCTGCGAATTCCCGGGGTGTGATTACATGCCTTCCGATCGTAAAAACTGGATGTCCGGCGTGGGACCCGAAAAGCTTCACATGAACAAGATCGTGTGGCCAGGGACACACGACTCCGCCACCAACAAAATCGGAATCCGATTCGTATCTCGTCCCTTCGCGCAGTGCCAGTCTCTCTCCATCTACAACCAGCTCGTGGCCGGCGCTCGAGTCCTCGACATCCGAGTCCAAGAGGATCGCCGTGTCTGCCACGGAATCCTCAAGACTTACAGCGTCGACGTTGTCTTCGCCGATCTCAAACGTTTCCTATCAGAAACAGAGTCCGAGGTTGTCATCCTCGAGGTCAGAACAGAGTTTGGACACGAGGATCCGCCGGAATTCGACAAGTACATCGTGGAACAGCTCGGAGAGCATCTGATACACCAGGACGATCACGTGTTCGGCAAGACAGTCGCAGAGCTTCTCCCGAAGAGAGTGATCTGCGTTTGGAAACCGAGGAAATCGCCACAGCCAAAGCACGGCGATCCGCTGTGGAGCGCCGGTTACCTGAAAGACAACTGGATCGACACGGATCTCCCTTCGACCAAATTCGAGAGCAATCTGAAGCATCTGAGCCAGCAGCAGCCGGCTTCTTCTCGGAAATACTTTTACCGGGTGGAGAACACGGTGACGCCGCAGCCTGATAACCCGATACTGTGTGTGAAACCGGTGACAAACCGGATTCATTGCTACGCCAAGGTTTTCATAATAGAGTGCGTAAAGAGAGGATGCGCAGACAAACTGCAGATCTTCTCAACGGATTTCATTGATAAAGACTTTGTGGATGCTTGCGTTGGCCTCACCTTTGCAAGATCTCAAGGCAAGGCTTGAGAAATGAGCTGGAATTCGCGTACAAGACACTTTGCTCCCTGTGTATTATTATGTCGTCTGTATAAAAGAAATTCAGAGTGTGTGTGTGTGTGTGTGATTGTAGGCTGTATATTTACATTCGTTACTGAAAATAATATTGATCTACAATTCTTAGATATCAAACTCACGGAAAAGAATACAAAATCAGATAATAAGGCAATTTGTCTTCCTCATTTATAAGAGTATAGAGTATAAGGAAATCTATATAGTTTGATCAAACTCAAAAAGTTGGTGAAGATGATGATCTTATTCAGATTGATGCAACGTAACAAAAAAAAAGAAGAGTTAAAGTTGTGAATGATCACATGAATTCACGAGAAATGAAAGGAATTTTCCAATATTTTGGCAGATAAACTGCGAAAATACAAGTAATGGCAGTTCAACAGGTGAATGCAAGTATGATCTAGTCGAGAAGATGAATCTAGTTTCAACCTAATGCACATGTTTTCGATATCATGCTGCGTTGATGGATCTAGATAAAGAGAGATGATGAAACTAATTAGCATGGCAAAGACAAACCGAAAAACATGTACATTAGAAGCAAGTTTCAGTATATACAAGAGGCATCACAGCTCTTGCAGTATTCCAATCGGAGGACATGTAATCATTGTTGTTATGTAGTGGAACTTGAATAAGTGTCTAGTGCGTTAGGAAATCACAACTCCCATGTAATGAAAGATTACCTCTTATAGGCATAGAAGAAAATCCTTGCGAAAACAAAAGTTTTTTTTATCACCAACCAGAGAAGATACCATTGTAGGAACTGAGACCAATGTAGATCAAAGCCAACAAGGATTGCTGATCCGGGTCCAGGCCCGATCTGCTATGAACATTTCTCTATTCGGTGAAGATGAAGACTCCTTCTGTATATTAGATGCAGGGGAACTCTCTGTCTCCTTCAGCGGGTTTAGAAGGAGAATTATAAACCGAACGGCTGCCTTTTGAGTCATCGACAATTATTATTCTCGCTCACACACACAATGGATGCTAGTTTTGGCGACGATATGTGAGATTGGAATCATTTGCTCCGTCTGTAATGTGTACACTTAAAGAGAATTCACCACATTCTTCAAATCACAATCTTAGCTAGTTAGCTGGCATTATAATATATGGTTATGTCATCTTTCGCCTAGATACTGTAAATACGCACATTGTATACATATGATATGAGTCTATTTCACGTCCTACATATTTTGCCTTGCCCTTTTATATTTCGTCGAGAATCATCGAGATCTGTATGTGGTCATAGTCGTCTCGATTTACTTCATTGGAAATACGGTAACAGTATAAATTTACGCCTGCAAGTTGAACAACAATAAATGCGTATCGAGTGTCGATTGACCAGATTTTTTATTATATGAAAAAAAAACCTGTTTGACCACCAGTTGAAATTTTTGCTGACGTGGGTCACTCTTTAATGTTGTTGACTGCTCCAAAAACGTATAAAGGTAAGAAAACATTGAATGATCTCTCTATTCCCAAACTACCCTCTTTAATTTCATTTTCAGCGATCTAAATCTGACGGCTCATATTCCACCTGGAAAACACCCCAACCGTCCAGATACAACGGCTTACTGGGCCATACGATCCATTCTCTTTCCCGAAAAGGATAAATTTATTTATAAGCCTTAACACAGGCTGGCCCATCTCTTTACTCCTCTATTTTATTTTATTTTCTCTGCATATTCTCCTTTATTTTATTTATTTTTAATACAAAAATTGGTTTCAGATTCGTTTTCAAATTCAACGAATATTTATATTTATTTCAAATTCGTTTACAAAAATTACAAAGATATCAATTTTAATTTGCTCGGAGATACGATTTTGAATGGGAGAATATAAATCATTTTCTTTTTAAAGAAAAGGAATAAATGGTAAAATACCAGAGGGGATAGAATAAAACAATTTCCTTTTTTCATTTATATTTGTTTTGGCAAAATTGAAAATATATTTGTGTGGTGACGTGGCGGTCATACCCTTGCTACACCTCTCCTACGCATATAAACAGCGGCTGCGTGAAGAGATCTGTTGGGTGAATTTCTAGGGTTTCTTCTGAGCGTAAGATTTAGAGAGAAAAGAGCGTTTAGAGATTTCTATCAAAATGAGCGGTGACAACAACAGCGGTGGTGAGAGGCGCAGAGGCACCGTCAAGTGGTTTGACACCCAGAAGGGCTTCGGCTTCATCACTCCCGACGACAACAGCGACGATCTCTTCGTTCACCAGTCCTCCATCAGATCTGAGGGTTTCCGCAGCCTCGCTGCCGAGGAATCTGTCGAGTTCGAGGTCGAGACCGACAACAATGGCCGTCCCAAGGCCATCGAGGTTTCTGGACCCGATGGCGCTCCCGTCCAAGGAAACAGCGGTGGTCCATCTGGCGGACGCGGAGGCTTTGGTGGCGGTAGCGGAAGAGGTGGAGGTCGCGGATCTGGTGGTGGATTTGGCGCCGGTGGATACGGAGGAAGAGGTGGGGGCGGTGGCCGAGGAGGAAGCGACTGCTACAAGTGCGGTGAGCCCGGTCACATAGCCAGAGACTGTTCCGAAGGCGGTGGAGGATACGGAGGAGGTGGTGGTGGCTACGGAGGAGGTGGCGGAGGCTACGGTGGAGACAGAGGAGGAGGTGCCAGGTACGGCGGAGGTGGCGGCGGAGGTGGTAGCGGGTTAAGCTGCTACAGCTGTGGTGAGTCGGGACATTTCGCCAGGGACTGCACCAGCGGTGGACGTTGAAACTAACACCGATCCGGCGGTGTGGAAGGCTGAATCCGTCATCTCCAACATTATCAGATGGTCTTTTCGCCGCGAACTATCTCTTTTATTATCTGCTTTTGCTTATGAAATGGTCTTTGTCGTTTCTTAGTTTATTTTCTGGTTTCTCTCTTAATCTTCTGGATGGTTTCCGATTAGGACTTATGGTTATTGTTTTATGCTACTTGTTATGGTTTGTTCTACTTTTTATGGTTTATGTTACTTGTGATGGGTGAAATGCTTCTCTGCTCTATTTCAAACTTTTCTGGGTTTATTTTAATAACTAATCTTTGATTTCGGCTGTTTCACTTTGAATCTCTTGTTGAATTTGGAGACGATAGATGATATACAGCACAAATCTTCATAATCAATTGCTTATGGTTGCATTCAATGTCGTTTAGTTAATGGACTGGATGGAATTTAACACCTATTGCAGTCACCATCATACTCATTATTGTTACTGTTCTTAAAAAATTGAAATGTTGTGATCTCCTCTTGTCTCGCCCGTCTTAAACGTCACCGTTTTCTATGATCGTTGACGCTCGTATTTTACTGAAGCTGCATTTTGGGTCCCCCAATTCAGTAGCTTACTGGATAAAGTGGTTTAAACGGGTTTAGCCCATATGTGAAGATTTATTATATCTATTGGGAGAATCAATTAGTTATATTGTTATCTTGTTAGAAATCGCATATCAGAGTGATCTTAAAATTCGCATGTAGATAGGTCCACCACACCCAAAGTCCCACGTGCATACTGCTGCCAAATGGAGGAGCTAGCCAGAAAACCTGATCATTTAACCGGTTCCTGAGCATCAGCATTCAAAAATTCGATTTCGGTTTGATTCGGTTCAAAATGGTTGACTTGAGAGAGAAAAGAGTCTCACTCTCTCTCTCTTCTGTTCTTTCCTTCTTCCGCCGCTCTTTGTTTGTTTCATTAATAAAAGTAAAGTTGGTGTTGGCTTTACTCTCATTTTACTTTCTCCATCCTAATCTCTCTCTCATTCTCGATTGTTTTAACTTGATGGATCGAATCCTCCTGTTTATGATCTTTGGAGTCTTCCTTTCTCTTTCAGTTTCAGGTGATTGATATATTTATGCGTTCGATTAATAGTTCCTCTTTCGGGAAGTTTCTTTCAATAATCTATCCTCTTTACTCCTTTTTGATTCGATTGATTTTCCGGTGGCAGAAGTTGAGCCCATTTCGTTCAAGATTACCAATCGTTGCCGGAACCCAATATGGCCCGGTTTGCTCTCCGGCGCTAACTCAGCGCCGCTCCCCACAACCGGCTTCCGCCTCGCCAGAGGAAAATCCAAATCCGTCACAATTCCGCCGTCGTGGTCCGGTCGTCTCTGGGCACGAACCTTGTGTTCGCAAGATCCAAGCTCCGCTTCTTTCGTCTGCTTAACCGGTGACTGTGGCTCCGGGAAGGTCGAATGTTCCGGCTCAGGAGCTAAACCTCCAGCAACGCTCGCCGAGTTTACTCTCAACGGCACCGGAGGACTAGATTTCTACGACGTCAGCCTCGTCGACGGCTACAACCTCCCGATGCTAATCTTGCCCAAGAGAATCGTCGTCGGAGGCTGCGGAGCCACGGGCTGCCTCGTGGATTTGAACGGAGCGTGTCCCAGAGACCTGAAACTGGTGGCGCGTGGGAGAAGGAACGGGGTGGCTTGCCGTAGCGCGTGCGAGGCGTTCGGGGACCCGAGGTATTGCTGCAGCGATGCGTACGCGACGCCGGACACGTGTCAGCCTTCGGTTTACTCTCTCTTTTTCAAGCACGCGTGTCCTCGCGCCTACAGCTACGCGTATGACGACAAGACGAGCACCTACACTTGCGCCACCGGAGCCGATTACGTCATCATCTTCTGTCCGCCGCCGTATACAAGGTCACATATTCAACCTGAGTTTAGTTAGGCTGGAAGATTCGATGATTCGTAGGAATCTAATGAGTAATCAAATCCGTTGAAATGATTGAATAATTATTAGTGAAGTTAGCATTATGATTGGTAGATTACCATTCATAAATGTAGATGCTTTGTCACTGTTTTTTATTGTTAGGGAGTTGAATTTGAAATCGACATAGCTCCATGATTGAAACTGCAAGCAGCATTTGGTGAAATGAGCTGAGCAAGTGTTGATTGACTATGGGGTTTTGTTATTTTGCAGTGAGAAGCTGTTAGGATCGAGGAAAGATGGCGCGACGCTGCCGCTAGTAAACAGGAGTATGATACATTTGCCGCATCCGCGCAGCAGCTGAGTCGTCTTACATGGCCACTCGCATTGGAGACTTGTGTTACTTATTTCCTTTTCATTTCCTCTTACTTCTTGCAGGCAGATAGTAAAAATCTATATGTATAGAAAAAGTCATTTACCAAGGTAGAAAATTTGTAAAATCTCCTCCTCTTGTTTCAAAAATTTCCCAAAAGGATTCTTGTTTCTGTCCTCGGCTCTTTCTTTCTAGTTTATTCATCAGAATTAGCAAAAGCACTGTAATGGCCCGTTAACGGATTAACGGGGATTAATAAAATAGTTCCACCCCATTTGCACGCTCGTCTGCAAAACCAAAATTATCTTTACGAGTCTTTGACTCAGTCAATGGGTGAGCCTTTCTCTTTCCTCTGGCTATAAGATTATTGAAGAAAAATGCACATGCATGTGTACCATACTTTATCGTTCTGTTACTGTATTTCGCCATACATCTGCAAGCGGCCCTGACTGTTATAGATAAGTAAGATATATATTCATCATTTTGGCAACTCTTATCAAAACCAAGGGATCGAAACACGAATATCTCAAAAGGAATTTAAGTCGTGGAGAGTGGCAGCAAAGATCAATGCGTAATGTCACATCACAAAGTAACTACGCTGTGCACCTTAAGTTGTATATGTCCCATTTTAGCCCCAAAGCCTCTCATCTTTCTTGTCTTTTGGATTCACTGAGGCGGGGTCCACTTTTCACCTTAATACGGGCCGATTTTAAGCCCAGTTGAACAGTCTGGCTATCACACTCGTAGTCGTGTTATTTGCTGCTTCTTTTTTTCTTTGTAAATTCAAAACAGAACAAAATTGAAATAGAAAACCACACACAAATGAGTTTTTTTGAAAAATGAAAAGGAATTTTAATGAATACAGATTTTATTGTTGTCTGGAAAACAGAACAAAATATGGATATCCACATATCCCAAACTAATTTGATCCTACCCATTAATCTTTTTCTCCTTTGAAATATAAAAATTTGCAGAAAAGAAAATTTGTCAGGTTTCAGGATTTATGGAGCCCAGTAACACCCAATAATAAATTCAGGGAAAACAAATATAAAGAATAAATAACAAAAACCCATAACAACCAAAGAGCTTCCCCAGTTTTCATTTTCCTCAATAATCACTCCCTGACTCTCTCTCTCTCATCTACTTCACAACATCAAAGATCTTTACTTTTTCATAAGACCAGACCAAAAGGAGTGAGTAATAAAAAGAAAATCTTCAATGGATCTTTCTTCTCCTCGCGCTTCTTCTACTCTCACGCTAATCTTCATAGTTCTGCTCTTAGCTTCCACAGGTAAAACTAGTTCTTTAGTCTCACTCTCACTCTGAACAAAATATTGTCTCATTTCAAAGTTTCATTATTTTTATTTTCTTTTTTCTTTTAAAATATCTTCTTAGGTTCGTATGGCTCAACATTCACATTCGCAAATCGGTGCGCTTTCACCGTATGGCCTGGAATTCTGGCGAATGCGGGCTCTCCTACTCTCTCCACCACCGGATTCGAGCTCCCTAAGGACTCCGCTCGCTCTCTCCAAGCCCCAACCGGCTGGTCCGGTCGATTCTGGGCTCGAACCGGTTGCAAATTCGACGGTTCTGGCTCCGGTACATGCACAACCGGAGATTGCGGCTCCAACCAGGTCGAATGCGGCGGACTCGGCGCCGCACCACCTGTAACTCTCGCTGAGTTCACTCTAGGCACAGGCGGCGACGATTTCTACGACGTGAGCCTCGTCGACGGCTACAACCTCCCGATGATCGTTGAAGTCGCCGGTGGATCTGGTCAGTGTGCTTCTACGGGATGCACTTCCGATCTAAACCTTCAGTGCCCTGCTGAGCTCCGTTTCGGCGACGGAGACGCGTGTAAAAGCGCGTGTGAGGCGTTTCGGAGTCCTGAGTACTGCTGCAGCGGCGCGTACGCTACACCTTCGACTTGTCGGCCTTCCGTATACTCGACGATGTTCAAAGCGGCGTGTCCTCGCTCCTATAGCTACGCCTATGACGATGCTACGAGCACCTTCACTTGCTCCGGTGGAGATTACACGGTGACGTTTTGTCCCTCTTCCCCTAGGTAAATGCCCTCGATTTTCTCACTTACTATAATACACTCTATTCTTTGTTTTCCACAATTTGTGGGTTTTTCTGAAAAAAATATTGAAACTTTATGTGCTAATGGATTTCCGAATAATTAATCTTAGGAGCTTTGTCTTTTTAATGGAAGATTTTGGCCATTTGTTTTTTCATTTTTGCAAAAGCCGAAGTTTGTTTCTCTTCTTTTCATAAACATTTGTAAAGGCAGAAAGATTCTCTTTGTTTGTCAATAACGATGAATTTTCATTTTTCACGATAAAGTTTGTAGGAATTGTTAGTAGGAAATGTTAGTAGAAAATTAGTACTTTTTTGAAAGCGCAAGGTGCAATATCAGAAATTACAGTTAATTGATTAGTGTTTTTACCATTTTCTTATAAACAGTCAGAAGTCGACTAGCTACTCCCCACCAGTTTCAGACTCGTCGGCGACCTCACAAGGTGCAGATCCTGTTCCCGGTTCGGATACTGGTTTCTCGGGTCAGGGTCAGCAAGCTCAGGGTCAAGGATTTGGGTACGGGTCTGAGGGAACTGGGTCGGATACTGGTTCTTCGGGAGAGACAATGTTACAAGACGGATCATGGATGGCTGGTTTGGCCATGGGAGGCTCGACCAGATCAGCAGGCCAATCACTGGCAATGCTAGTCGCGACATTCACCATTGTACCCTTTGCTTTGCCGTTTATTTTCTTGTAGCATCATCATCTTGAGTTCTTTTGGTAGTCGTTTTGTTAGCATTGCCTTGTTTAATTTTAAGCTACGTCTACTTTGGCTTAGGACTGTGACAAATTGTGTTTTAGGGTTTTTTGTATTGTAGCTTTGTGCGTGCTTGGTCTTGTTGAATCTGTCATTGAAGAATCTTCCATGTTCGAAACTGTGAGATATGTTTTGTGATATTAATGATCTTAAGTGGATGATTTGAAGATTAGTATGTTTTATTTCCTGAGAATAACATTTATCTTAACTCTATATGATAAGAATGTAGCAAGAGGCAAGCTGGGCCTCACAGGCAATGGCTGTGCGATGTGAATGATGCCACATTGCTTCTCTAAGTTACTTTTTCAGGGATTTGATGTCTGAATCTGTCATAAAATTTATGAAAAAGTTTCCCCACGCCACAAAGTTGTGTCCCATTTCATCCCCTCTTTTTTGACCTTCTGTCACTTTTGTTTCCACCACTGCATTTTAATTATCTTTTAGCCTACTTATTTTATGTTGATAGTAGTACACTAGCACAGATAAGGTCTTCGTTATGCTACATACTTTTACTATATCTATCGACCATAAGATTCGCAGCGTAGTTAAAGAGACAATCTTAAGCATGCATAAGAATAAGATGGATTAGATTTGGAGCCTAACATGTTTGGTCTGAAGGTCTGGAGATAGCGAGAAAGACGAGTTAACCGTTCTGCCCTTGTATAAGATGCCGACTCTATACTCTCCCAAAAAGCCGAAGAAGCTGAAAGAGCCATGGTCGTCGGTCGTGGCCTTAACCTGACCGGTCTTCCATTCTTTAAGCTTCTGATCCACCACGTCTCCGGCCGGAAGATTCTGGAATTTATCGTCGGTTAGGCACATTTCGTAACAGCCGTTAGGGTGAAGTGCGGTCCATAGCATCATACCCTTCACCGATGGGTGCGAGAACCCTTCTCGTAACACTTGCTCCAAATATATCGCCTGCTTACACACACCAATAAACCTCCGAAATTCAAATGTTGGTTTATCAATGAAAGTAAACCGGGTTAAACCGAAAACGGCCAGGGAAATGCAGTACCTGAGTGCGGTGGTCAAGAGTGGAACTGATATCAATCTCGGTGAGCCAGATTGGCAGCTCGAGCGTCGCGAGCTTGTCGAGGTTTGCTCTCATCAGCGCCGCGTTCGGCACCGTGAAGTGACCTTCGATTCCGATTCCGTCCATCCGTACGCCTCCGCCGTCGTACCGCTCGAGTTCCCTGACCCTCGCGATGTACTCGTCCACCGTCGACCTCTCGTCGCTGCAAGTCTCCACCACGTTGAAATCATTCAGGAAAAGAGTCGCCAGCGAGTCGTACTCACGCGCCGCCGCGAAGAACTCGTACGACGCGTTTTTCCCCAGACGGCTTTCGTAGAAGTCGAAGTGAAGCATCTCGTTGCTCACGTCCCAGTGCACGAACTCTCCTCTGTACCGAGTCATTAGACTCCGGATTCTCCGGTTCACTGCAGACCGGAGATCTTCTCCGGTTAGATTGCGAACCCAGGCGGGTGTGTATTTGGGATCTTCCCAGAAGATGTTATGGCCACGAGCGATGATTCGGTTGGCCCTGACGAAATTCATCATCTGATCAGCGAATGTGTAATTGAGTTTGCCTTGATTGGGCTCCGTCGCGTACCATTTCAGCTCGTTCTCAAACACCGTCCCGTCGAATCTCTTCACGAACCACTCCTACGGCAAAAAACCAAATCATCAACGTTCCATGAAAATGGCATTTGTGTTTAGGGGAATTGCTGGTCTGTTTACCTGGTAAGGAATGTTGCCGAGAATGGTTTTGGAGATGGCAGATCCAATGGGGAAGTCTTTAGAGATCTGCTCTACTCTCACCACTGCTCCTTCAACGCTCTCTCCGTTTTCTCCGGCCACGTGAATTGTCACTGCTCGTTTTCTCGCCTGGAAATGGTTTCGAAATTATTCAAGCTTTCTATGAAGTCTAGAAAGTTTTTATTTTTGTTTTGAATTTTTTACGGTGTCAATGAAGGAATCTTGGTTGTTCCTCCATTGGTCCTGCGTGAAGGGCTGAAGGGAAGCACTCGCGACTTGTAATTGGATCTTGCCATCGTCGTTTGATGTCTGCATTATCAGAAATATTCAATACTGAAATCATTTGATCAAAATCTTGTGAGCAGATATATGGAACTAATTACCTCAAAGAAGAGGATGGATAGTTTAGAAGGAGAATCAAGAAGGAAGCCGCCTTTGAGGAATGACCAACAACCATGTTTGGCAGATACAGAACCGACACAGTTTAAAGTGTCGTTGTCTGTTCTCAGCTTTGCTCTTACACGAGCTGTTGCAGAACCAGCCTCAATCCTCACCCAGACTGTTTTTTCATAAGTCATCAAACCAGTCAGACCGTCACATTCTTTCTTCATCTGGTAACATGATTCTTATGGAAGAATGAAATACTTAACTGGAGAAACAATATATGGTATTTTGTGTTAGATTTTGCAATATGTAAGCTGGTGTGTAACGAGCACCAGTCCTTGTTACTGCGACAGAAGCTTCGCTGTCTCTCAGCAATCCTCCATTGTAAAGTGGCTTCTCCGGTTCTGATTTACACTGCTCAGTTCCAGTTGCATTTTACAAAATCAGTATTCACTTACTTTCCATATACAATACACGAAGTTGTAATGATTCAAAGCTTTAAACCTCTGTGTAGGCAGTAGAATCGTAGAAAGGTCCATCTGCACACATGAAGATCAAACATCTATCAAACTCAAATCTTGTGCATATATGTGTTTATTGGCGTGTATATATACCATTTGACGAAGAGGCTAGAGTGAAGGCGGTGAGGAGAGAAATGGCCCAGAAAATCAAAGCAGACATGGCAGAATGCTGCATGATTCAAAGCAAGAAGACAAGAAGTCTTGGAGATATGAAAGGAAAGGAGAGAAATTAGGGGGATGAAACCAATAAACCAAGTGTCTGGATATGATTGGATGGGAGGTTAGGCAATTCCCTATTTGGGAAGAGATGGATTCAGAGAGGGAACAATATATGTCAGAATTCAGAAACACAAAAACACAGAAACTATTAAGTGAGTTCACGTGAGGATGTTGTTATACGCGAGAAGTTGGTTTTGTGTCATGTGAAGTCGTGCTTTTTCTATGTATAGAGGCAACTACTTTAGTACTGTCACTCTATGCCATGGGAGGATGCTTTGGGTACAAGTTAACTTTTACACCCATTTCTTGTCTCTTTTGGGTATGTGCGTGTAAACACTGTGCAACATTCAAGTGCACGCTCCTTACTCCTTGGGGACCATTTCCTCTCGCATGCTACGTTTTTGGGCTTTAACAAGGTCAGTTCCATTGCGCACTATTGGATTGGGCTCGATAAAGTCTTTTATTATGTTTTCTCGGATGGAGGAGTCTCTGAATCTAAATAATTTATCTCTTGGGATAGGATCTTTTCTCTATTTATTATTTGTTGCAATTTGTATTTTAATGCGCCCTGAAGATAACGTTTAGTAATACACGCTCTCTTTCTTTTGGGGTCAAACATTTAGTAATCCACTCCAAACTCCAAAGTCTACTGTTTTCATTAGATTACCTTTTCCTTTTGGACGGTAATTTTAATTTAAAATCAACGAATTAATTATATGATCGAGAATTGCGGTGGCAATCGTTTTCGATCATCTTCGCTTCGCCGCTTGGGCGGTGGTCTTCGTCGTCGCCACTAATAATTAGTGTGATTTCAGTTATTTTACAAATGCAAAATCCAGTCTCGTCGTCTTCTGCTGCTGTTACCTTCTTCTCTTTTTAGCTCAACTCCGGAGGCAGAGCCGGAGCTTTATTTTCCCTCTCTGACTGTCTTTGGACGACCATGGCGGCGGACGACGGCGACAACACCAAATTCTCTGCAATCTACGACTCATCTTCTCCGTCGCAGCCTCTTCTCTCAAAACCCTCCACATCCGCTCTCGGTTCTCCGCGTAGAAGTGATCCTGAATCCGACCCGACCCAATTTCTCCAGATCTCGTACAATTTTGGCCCCAGACCTTTCAAAGACATCCCTTTCCTTCTTCTCTTCAACCTCTTCGTCTTGTCCACTTTCGGTTTCGGAATCTTCTCCGTTTTCCATAGGAATAGTGACTACGGGAGCTCCTCTTCCTTCACCTACGATCTCTCATCTAGCTCCTGCGTCAAAAATTCCACCTCTACGAACTGGGCTTCTTCGAGTGTGATGATCCCTTCTTCTGATTCAGTCTTTGAGAAGGATTTGATCTGGAGCCTCGTTGTAACGCTGATTCTAAGCGTGCCCTTGTGTTTTCTAGTCCTTGTTTTGCTCAAACACTACACTAAGCAGATAGTCTATGCTTGCTTGCCTCTCTTCGTCGCATTTCCAATCTTTTTCAATGTGTATTGGTTCGTCGCTTGTACTCTTAGCTCTTCTTGTAGCGATGTCCTCCCTCTAGCTTACAGAATCCTAGTCCTAGTCTTCGTCTTCTTGATCATCGGGATCATTGTCTGGATCCAAGTTGCTAATTGGCACAGAATCGAGCTCACCATCCACATCATCGGCGTTGCATCGGATGCCTTGTCCAAAAACTTGAAGCTTTTTCTTGTGTTGCCGTTGCTGACACTCGGCTTGGTGGTTTACTATGCGCCGATTGTGGTGTTCTTGGTGTTTGCAAGGTTTAACGGAAAGTTTGTGCCGAGAGAATCTGATGGTGAATACTCTTGTGAGTGGAAGCAAGATTCATGGGTTCCTGCGTATTTCGCACTCGCCATCGTAACGATGCTCTGGTCTCTTGCTGTAATGGTGGAAATGCAAGTCTATGTGATTAGTGGAGCAATCTCTCAGTGGTATTTCTCCAAGGAAGACTCCATGCCTAAAAAATGCATCCGTACTTCTTTGAGGTATCTTTGGTTTGGTTCCTCTAGTTTTTTTATGTGCAGTGTTTGCTTACAATCAACTGTGGCACTCTTATAGTTTATATCATTCTCGAAATGCTTTGTCCACTTTAGCACTATATCTTGCCGTTTTTGTATTGAACCCCATCTTCTATCTTCTAATCTTGTTTGTTACTTCCAACTGAATCTGCTGTGCGACTCTAAACTATCTCTACTCTATATATATCTTCAGGAACGCATTTGGGCAATCCTTTGGTACAATATGTCTGTCAGGAATTCTCATCGCCGTTGTTCGTGTAGTGCGAGCCATTGTGGACAACGCAAGAGAAGAGAACCCACAGGGCATAGTGAACTTGGTTCTCCGTTGCTGCGCAAGCGCCCTACTTGGAGCTATCGACTATCTCAACAAGTTCACAATCAACTTCGCTGCAATCACCGGTGAAGCCTATTGCACCTCTGCCAAAATGACTTACGAACTCTTAAGGCGCAATCTGCTCTCTGCTGTCTTTGTCGAAACAGTTTCCACTCGGATCCTAACCGGGATTGTCTTTGTCCTCTCATCCGCTTATGCAGTCGCGGTGAGTAACAAACTTGTGCTTCTCACCAAACATTTTTGATCGTCTGAGTTACTAATGATAATGTGATAAATCAGACATGGGCAGTTCTGAGAGGAGTGAGCAACTTGGGTAAAGATTCCTACCTGGTGGCAGTCCTCGCATGGCTAGTGTTGATTGTGATATTGGCTTTCCTTGTAAATGTTCTTGATAATGTGATCGACACGATCTATGTGTGTTACGCCATCGATCGAGACAAGGGAGATGTTTGCAAGCAGGAAGTTCACGAGGTCTATGTTCACTTGCCTATCAGCAGAAGCAACAGATCTCCCCTCATCCCAAATGCTCTTAATGCATAGATGAACATTATCAATGTCTTTGCTTTGTCCTTGTTGTATTCGTTTTCATTCGGTTTTTCACCATTGTAAATTCCTGAATGAGTTCCTGAATTGTCCCTCTGTTTGTGTAGAGTTTTGGGCTAGTCAGTCATTCAATAAAAAGATTAGTTGTGTTAATTACTGTAAGGAGGTCTCTGTTTCTTTTATCTAATACTCTGTTAATTGTTATCATCATCCGGTTGTTTTTTATCTTATTTGGAAACTAGGAAATTAAAAATTATTAAATTAAATTTGTAATTCGGTTTTGTGATCTGATATAAAAATGAAATAAACATAAAATACGAGGTGGTAAAGAAGGAAAAGGAAAATAGGAAGGCCTATTTAAAAAGCACTATGTCACGTTTCGCTTATCGGTCTAAAATCTAAATCTTAGAAGTGCCTGACTTTCTCTCTACGACAAAGTTGAAGCTCTCTCTCTCTCTCTCTCTCTCTCTCTCTCAACTTTTCGACACAATGGTTCTTGAGGTGATTATCGATTTACATGTGCTTCTGATTTGATTATTTCGATTTCTTCGTCGATCTCCTTGTTTGATGCTTAATTGACCACCGAATTGGATGTTTTCTGTGCGCAGGCGACTATGATATGCATCGACAACTCCGAGTGGATGCGAAACGGAGATTACTCTCCGTCTAGGTTACAGGCTCAAACGGAAGCTGTTAATCTTCTCTGCGGGGCCAAAACCCAGGTAATTTGAGCACCTATCAACGTATTTTGTCACTGGATTCGATTAGGGTTTCTGTGTGTGATTTAGGGATCTTTCTTTTGCAATTGCAGTCGAATCCGGAGAACACGGTGGGGGTTTTGACAATGGCAGGGAAGGGGGTTAGGGTTTTGACAACTCCTACCTCTGATCTTGGCAAAATTTTGGCGTGTATGCACGGTAAGTCTCTAAACGCGTTCACGAAACCTCTTGTAGTTATTCCCTGCTGAGAGCAATTGGAAATTTGTCTAGTTTTGCTATCGCTTTGTCTATGAATCTCTAAACACGTTCACGATACTTCGTTATTCCTGTAAAAGAGCAATTGGAAATTTGTCTAGTTTTGCTATCGCTTAGGTTCTTTTTGTGTAGGAATCATTGAGTTTGATAGGTTTTGAAATCATCTTTTCAGGCCTTGATGTGGGAGGGGAGATTAACTTAACAGCAGCGATCCAGATTGCTCAGCTTGCTCTTAAGCATCGCCAAAACAAGAATCAACGCCAAAGGATTATAGTTTTTGCTGGAAGGTAGTACTGAGTTTCTTGTGTGCTTAGTATTGTACTTCTTTTTCTGTATAGTTTATCTGATGTCTGTCTTGTGCTTCTGCTTTTTAGTCCAATCAAGTATGAAAAGAAGGCCTTAGAGTTAGTAGGGAAAAGGCTCAAAAAGAATAGCGTCTCTCTTGACATAGTCAATTTCGGAGAAGACGATGATGAGGAAAAGCCTCAGAAACTGGAGGCCCTCCTTTCAGCTGTCAATAACAACGATGGCAGCCACATTGTTCATGTACCATCTGGGGCCAATGCTCTCTCCGATGTGCTGCTCAGGTAATTGCATGTTGTTTGGTTTAGTTCTTTCAGCTCTGGAGTCTTAAGTTTGTATCATTGCTACAAAATTTAGCTGTTACGTCATCCAATTAAAGGAGATTGTTTTGATATGACTGTCTCTAGTCGAAATTATCTTGGCAATGTGTAATTTTTTTTGTTGATTTTCTTACAGCACACCTGTATTCACCGGTGATGAGGGTGCAAGTGGGTACGTTTCTGCGGCAGCTGCTGCAGCTGCAGCTGGTGGGGACTTTGACTTTGGTGTGGATCCAAACATCGATCCAGAGCTTGCTCTCGCCCTTCGGGTCTCCATGGAGGAGGAGAGAGCAAGGCAAGAGGCAGCTGCAAAGAAGGCAGCCGATGAGGCAGGAGGCCAGAAAGGCAAAGATGGGGACACAGCTTCTGCCTCACAGGAGACAGTTGCTAGGACATCTGAGAAGAATGCCGAACCAATGGTTAGTTGTTTCTCATATTTTGCAACAGGCAGAGATTGTTTATCTTGTATACAAGTGTTTTTACATGAAACAAATAAAATTTGTGGCAGGATGAGGACAATGCGTTGCTAGATCAGGCAATTGCTATGTCTGTAGGTGATGTTAACATGTCAGAAGCGGCTGATGAGGACCAGGATCTGGCTTTAGGTACGTAGAAAGGCTATCAAACTCGGCCTTTGCTTGTATACATTACTTAAACATAGAGAATTTGATGAATATGGTGTTGATCCATCCATGTGCAGCTCTGCAAATGTCAATGAGTGGGGAAGAGTCAAGTGAAGCTGCAGGTGCTGGAAACCTCTTAGGAGATCAAGCTTTCATATCGTCTGTTCTCTCATCGGTAAGACATTGTTTTTATCAACAAAATGAAAAAGAAAAGTAGCAAGCGTTGGTTAGTTTTGGTCTTGAATGTTTTGTGATCACACAGCTTCCAGGAGTGGATCCAAATGATCCAGCGGTTAAAGCGCTGCTAGCATCTCTGCCAGACGAATCAAAGGTGCGTGTCTCTTCCTTCATTGCCTTTTCTTTTTTACATCTTTTGGTCATTTGGTGAAGAATAATTTTTGTATTATTTATTGATATCCTAAATTGGCAGCGTAACGAGGAGGAAGAGAGTAGTAGCAAAGGTGAGGATGAGAAGAAGTGAACAAGAGACGACTTATCAATTATGATGATCTCAATAAATTTCCTCTTTGTATCTTTGGTTTGTTTCATATCGAAAGACTGCAACTGTTGAAGAACTCTTTTCTTAAATTTCTCTCTGACTTTGACCTTAGTTTGCTTTTCTTTTTTTAATGTTATTATTTTCCGTATTGGCAATATAAAAAAAATAACCAATCCGAATTGCCCAACTCTGAACCAAGTCAAAACCAAATGGGCCTGGATACCGCCCATATCCAGTCCAAATGGGTCCCGGTATCGCCCTATATCTAATCCTATTGGGCTTAACCACGACCCATATCTAATCTTATTAGGCGCAGCCGTGGCCCATTTACAATCTTAATGGGCCTGGGGTTCGGCCCATCTCCATTCTTAACGGGCCTAATTCGGCCCATATATAATCTTAATGGGCCATATCATAATTTTTTGGGCCCAAATTCGGCCCATTTCCAAGCTTAATGGGCCCGGATTTCGGCCCATATTCCGCCTTACGGGCCTAATTCGGCCCATTAACAATTTTCAATGGCCCATATCATAATGTATTTGAGCCCAAATCCGGCCCTTTTTAATATTAATGGGCCCTGGTTTCAGCCCATATTCAGCCTTAACGGGTTTTATTTGGCCCGAAGGCCTGAGACTAGTTCACGTGCGTTCGCCAACTTGAGTTTTTGATAGACCAAAATGAAATGACACAGATAATGTAAAGAGGTGGGATAATAAGCCTATCATCATTCTTTATCTACACAATAATTTAGAGTTCTTTTCTGCAAAGACAGAGGAACGAACCAAAAAGAAAAACGAAAAAAGAGCTAAAGAAGCTTCAGACAACACATTCTCATTACAAGACGCCTCCGCAAGAGACCTGGCATTCGGGGCATCTTGGGCTTTTGTGAGATCATAAATACCCAGAGCAGAATCAAAATCAGAGTCTTCTGATATTTAATATACAGACAAGGGCTTTTTTTGTCTCAACCGAGAGATGCATAAGCTCCTTATGATAGATCGAACGATCCTTGCCCTTCGTTGATGGCGTAGAGCAGTTTCTTGTACATGATTTCCTGTTTCAGGTACAACGAGGAAATTCATCAGGCTTTACACACAACAAGAGAAACATGAAAAAGACGAAAAAAAGAGACATGAAGACACTCTCACCTTTGTAGAATAAGGAGGGAGCTTAAGGTAGTTGGCGCAAGTCATTACGCTGGGAAGATCATCGTCTGCCGTCTCTGAAGCCCCCGTTCCGTTGGCCGCCGCACTTGAGGTTGATGAGTGCTGTAGCAGCCAAACACAATTCAATTTTTTAACGAAAAACCATTACATAAAAACAACTTGAACATCACACTCTTAGATATATGGTCGCTACAATTACAAACAATTTACCTTTCTCACAATTGTCAGCTTTGGATTCAGAACAGCTAAGCCACCAGGAGGAAGCCTAGGAGCTCCGGTTACAAATTGGCAGAAAGCCCTCTGTTGATCTGCTGTTAGCTCTCCCATGATCTCCAATAACTACAGTGAGTGTCGAAAAGGGATCAACACCAAAAACATAAATGATTTCTCTATAAACTCGATAAAAAGGGGCAAAGTAGCATTACGTTAACTATCGCTGGACTTTTGGCAGTATAGCCGTGATCAAACTTGATATGTTCAGCAAGAGTCTCCGCCTGCAAGAAAATAAGCTTTTAGAAAATTCTACCTTAAAAAATTTAAAGTCTGCTGTGTATCTGGAAACTAAAAAAAGTTAGAAAAATCACCTCCCACAACTCTCTTCGACCACACAGCAAGTAGTCCAACTCAGAAGGGGTGAATATTTGTAGAGACGTTATGTCAAACACCTAATAATCCATGTGCACAAAACAGAGAGGTTTTGTAAGGGCATAAGCGCAGGTCAAAAGGTTTGAGGCCAGATTAAAACAAAAGTCTCTAACCAACAGAAACCAATCTTACTTATATTATTTACAAGTCAAAGAAACAGAGTCCGCTTACCTGATTGAATCCAGATCTGAAGGCTTCGATCTGCCGGGCGACACCTCTCTTGACAGTAGCTTCAACAACCATGGATATATACTCCTCAAGACTATTAATATCAACCTGTAACAGACACAACAGCACGGAATCAGCAAGTATGGACAAGGACTAAAAGATTAGTAAGACGTGTGGGATGTAAGCTTTAGACAGTACAATTTCATCTCCTGGTCTCAGAATGTATTCAGGATAGCCAGGTAGCGTGAAGTCCAAGCAGAGATCTTCTATACGGGATCCACGTAAGAATAAATCAGATATTGCGCTGCTATTGCCACCACCTACTGCCTCCAGATAGTGCTTACGGCTAACAAGATCATGAAGCTCTTGTAAAGTCTTGCCAAGCTCAGCATCAAATAGTATTATATCATGCAAATCAAGCTCCTGCTCAAGTGAGGAAAATAAATTATTATGAGCAAGTGCTAACAAAAGTTAAAAAAGTAGAAACCACTATTTCACTCTTAACTAAACGAAAGAAATCACTCTCACCTGTCCAAGAATCAGCTTATAAAACGCTGTACTCAATGAGACGTCCAATAGCCGTCCATCCTGAAGTGCTTTTGCCATCACACGCCCTAAAAGGCGGAAATATTCAATAACTTTATGAAACTGACTACCTTCAGATACGTCAGCTGATGAGGGCCAAGGTCGAGGAAACAACCCAAGTGGTGCCTGAACTATATCTCTGTCCGTAGCTGCAGATGATTTCCCGTCTTCAATCTCATCTCTATCAATTTGCATAGACACCTTGTCACCAGAATTCGATCTCCACATCCCAAGGGAAACCTTTTGCAGATCATGGCTCAGGAGTGTGTAAAACTCAAGTGTAGGGCCTAGACCGGTACCAACTTCCCCAAAATATTCTACTTCAAGCACAGCTTTTTGGCTAGAATACATCTCCATAACCTTCGCAGCGGAATCTAATATCCTACTTCGGGATACACGGACTTTTTGGCGCTGCAATCTCCCTATTCTCATCTCTCGTTCATTTGTAGACCCACTGCCATCAGCACCTTGCTGCTGCTGCAAGCGATTCAACGCTCGAGACAACCCAAAAGCAGTTGAGTAGAAATACTGTCTCCTCGTCTGAAATGGAAACAAAAATGGGCATGCTCTAGTCAACTGGTAGCACCACGAGGGAAGACTTCCACTGCACAAAGCAAGTGCATCCTGGATCTGTCGAGCTAACTTGGGTGTAAGTTTGCTATTGATGAATTCTTCATTAGGAACCTTAGCAGCAATTGTGCTCAGATCATCTAGGCTTGTAGTTTTACCCTCTGCAAATCGATCAGAAACAGTTTGGGCTCTTAAACGAGGGCCAAGCTGATTTAAGCCCTCTAACACACGCAACAAGGCCAGAACATTATACGTAGAATTAGTCTTCTCAAGGTCGCATGGAAGCTCCCCTTGTAAGATACTATCCAAAAGAGATGCCCTATCTGACTGAGATTCTACGCTGGAATTGGTAGTAGCAGATTTAGTGGATTTTGACGGTGAGGTAGTAGAGCTTGCTCCACCAACAGACAGCCTATTCGTTTGGCTATCCGGCTTCTGGTACATGATAGTGTAAATATCACTGAATCTGCTTCCATCGCTTGAGGTGAAATCGCTGCCACCAAACCTTTCATCATCATCTTCATCTACCATAAGTTGTCGCTGCACAGCCTGATAAATAGTCAAATGCCTACTAAGTTGCTTCCCTCCCGCAGTAAATATCAACTTAGAAGGCTCATCAGTACTTCGATGTAGGGTACGCCCATGCAAGTCTCTACTTCCTCTGATACCTCTACCACTGGCAGCTCCAAGCCCAGCCATCGCAGCTGCAGCAAAGGATAGTGCACCCCTGGAACCATAAGAAATCCCAATGCCCGCATCAGTAGAATTAGATCCCCTAGCGACTCCTGCTCCACTAGTGCCTCCTGAAACTGGATTCATCTGTCGGCCGCTAGTTGCAGCCCCAGAACCGTCACCATCCACTGCGTCCCCCAATTTTACATCATGCACTTTATCAGGCGTGCACATCGGAAGACTGTCATCCAAAACCTGGAAATGAATTTATATATAATTGTAAAAGACCGAAGGTATTATTAAAGAAATAAACACCACGTAACCTAAAAAGTTATACTGATTGATAGCAGCCAGATAAATATGAGAAATAGTGGCACAGAGCTAGTAGTTATCTTTGGTTCTAAAAGGAAAAATTCCAAATGAGTTCCATTTAAAAAATAACAACAGGAAAGTGCAAAACTCAACATGGTTATATAATCCAAAAATATGGAAGCTGGCAAGCATTATTGCGAAATGTAATGATATTAGCAAAAGAAACAACTGCGAAGTGGAGTGTAGTGAACAATGAACATACTGGGGAAAAAATGAAGGAATACTTACATCTTCATTATCATCATCTTCATCATCAGAAATGTCATCCTCTTCAATCACCAAGGTATCATCAATATCGACAGGGGATATATCCAATTCCTCATCCTGCAAGGCACACAAGTACGATAATGTTGCATAAGCAGAAAGTCCAACCATGAAAGTCCAAAAGTTTGTACAGTATCATACCTCAGAGCTGGAGTCTCCGCTAGCTGGTTTCATTTGTGTATCTTTTTCAAGGACAGCTCTCCTTTGAGCACTGCTCCTTGTTTGAGGCCCCTTATCTGCATGAGCCGGCTTCATGACACCTTTACCTTTTCCTTTCGATGAGCTGGTACCTTTCTCATGCACAGGTTCTTTCTTTGAGGTATCACCTATATTAATTGCTGATCTAGATCTAGAAGACTGACGACGAGTGGTAGAAGCTGGAGTTGACGACGATGGCGATGAAACCCCAGCACCGCTAGGTAACGTGCCTGGCTCTGTATTTCCAGCAGGAGCTGCTGGCTTCAGACCAGATTCACCACGTTGTACACGGGGCCAAAGAAATTCCTCCACCGCTGCTATGCTTGCCAGTGGATCTATAAGTACAATATTGGAGGAGTAATCACGTAGTGTCTTCTCACCAGGTGCACGGCATAATCGCAACTTTATAGGATGTGCCAAAGCACTCAATCCAGAGGAGAGACGAGCACTTCCACTTAGTGACCTTGAGGGATGGCTAAGGACAACGGGAAAGCGTTCCAATGACGATAAAGCATCTTGAAGTTTCTGAATCAAAACTGTCATAGGAGGGACCTTCCCCTCGTTACCATTAAAAGGAAGCGCTACTTCTAGAAAAGCTTTGAACCTTTTGAGCCCCTCTTGGCGAAGTTTGGGAAAATTAAGTTCGGAGATCTTCTCTTTGGAAAAGTACCCACAAGAAAAATAGTTGAGCAATGCTGCAACCACACCACTGCCAATAAACTCAAAAGTTGAGACGCCATCCCCTTTGCTTAGCTCGCCAAGTATCTCAGAAATGACGCCAATCAAGTATTCTTCCTTGCTGGCAGAAAAATCGCCAAGGAATGGCCCAGAGGCTTTAGATTTTCCTTTTCCTTTCACTTTATGATCATCTATACCAGCAGTTAATTTAGTGCAAAGATTCTTCAGATGTAACAGATCATCTGTAACTCCAACATCAAGATCCCCACCATCAGACGGGAAGTATTTGTCTTTGAATGCTTTGGCACATGAGCTAACCGTTTCCCTTAGCATGAAGCTAGCTGTAGGAGTATCCAAGGAATTATGGTCTGCACCTATGTTAACGGATGCAGAATTCTTAAGCTCTTCCGACTGATTTCCTTCAGAATTAGCATTGCTACTTCGCCGTCTATAACGCCTAGACCGTGCAGATCCAGGCACACAGTCATTTTCTTTATCAGTATGCGAAGCATTTGAAATAGGTTTACCAACCAAGACAAGTTGATCTACAGCATGAACCACCCCTTCCCTTACAAACACTTTCGAGAACGTTTCAGGAAGCTTTTCCATCAGAATTTCTGCAACTTGTAGAGCAGGAACCAAGACTTGTGGATCTTTCCATGCCAAGACACCAGCCAAGAAGCTGCATAGGTAAAAATGTAAGAAGCTGTAAAACTCTCATGTCATACACAACTTATATCATTAACAGAATGTACCTTGCTATATTTGTGTCACCAATTAGAGATTGAATCATTTCAGAACTGCTGAAATACATCAACTTTCCGATAACTGATAGACATTTATGACGAATAGTACCGTTGACACTAGAACCATAAATCTGTTGAAAAAGAAAACAAGGATAGTTAGAAAATACAACAGGTGGTATGAATATTATTTGTAGCCAAAAACAGCAAAAATTACCTGCACTAATACTGGAAGCAGGTCCAATCCAAATTGCTGCAGAAGTTCAGGTTGATCACCAAGTAATTTTTCTTTTGGTGTAATTTTTAGAGCATCTTCCTGTTTTCCTGAAGTACTTGGGGAAGACTTTTTTTGGCATGAACCTTTCGCAAAAGTGTTTGTGCTAGTAGGAAGGGAGATAACTCCTTCTGGCAATGGAGGGAGGAGCTCATTCGCTAGGTTGACTATCTCAAAAATCTAAAATATTAAGGAAAAGTTATAATTAAAAGCAGTTTTGAAATGAAAAGACCTTACATGGTCCTGTCATGCATAAACTCTAGAACTAGCGAACCATGTGATAAAAACAAAATAGACCAGACAAAGCAAATTGATGAATCAATTTTCTCTATACTACCTCTAACAAACGAGTAGAGAGCATAAGAACATTGAGTCATCTGTTCCTACATCAATTAAACTCAAAAGACCTGTATATCGATTACGATCTATCCAATATACAAACAGCTACGCCAAATATGGTTATACAATTAAAATTGAGGAAACTAAAGCCGAAATAGAGATCTACTTGTAGGTGTTTCTAACCATCTCACTGTATACCATTCATATAAAGTTTTTATTATTTCCTCAAGCATTCAACAGAAAAATATAAACAAAAAAAAAAAAAAAAAAAAGTCGCCATATCAACAAGTGAAATCAGTACCTGATCTGCAGGCCTGCTCAGTGCTGGGGATACCGATGCATTAGCAGAGACACCAGAACCCAACAGAATATCCTTAAGAATTCTACTAATACCGAGCAGAAGTAATGTCCTGGATCCAAGAGGTGACCCACTCGCACAGGTGGAAAGTAATCGGATTAATCCCTGTGCACAATATGGTGAAAATGTCATCTTGTGAATAAAAGATAAATAGAAAACACAAAAGAAATGACTCGTACCGTGTATGTTGACACACTGAGAGATGCTTGCCCACCTCCCGAATTGCTCGTGGAAATAAGAGACGCAGCTTGAGTCACCAGGCCATGGTTGCATAACTCATCTAATTTCTCAGGATACGATGCAAATGCTTCAGCAATCCGAGTCAAACATATAGAAGCATATTCCAAAACCTGCAACCATATGAAAAAATTATGGAGGAAATTGAGGAAAGAGCGGAACTAGATTGTACTGTAATAAATAATAAAGAGAAGGTCAATTACCTTCGAATCATGATACTGAAGTAGGTTTGTCAGTAATGGTACAGCTTCCATAACATAATCAGATGCATCAGAAGGTAGTTTCTTGCACATATTTGCAGCAGTAGATAGTGCTACACGCTACACAAGAAGCCAAGAAATATGTGTATTAGACACACATGTATGTAAAAGCATAAAAGAGAAGTTAAAGGTTTACCCACCTGGACTCCAGTGGAGAAGAAATCCAGATATGAGAGCACGGCCATAAGAGCACCAGCTCGCAAACAGGCAGTAGGGTGCTCCTGAGATATCTTCTTGAGAGCTTGCAGAGACTGTTGTAAAACACAATGAGAAAACGAGTCAAATTTCAAGATAGATCCTAGAGCAAATTAATTTTCAATTAACTATCGAGGATTGGTCACATGATATAATATTCCAGATTTCAGATACAAATTAAATTCAAAAAAAATCTCAAGTTCAGGTAGCATAGCCAACCTGCTCGGCCAAGTCCATATATTCTATGGTTAGCAGTCTGGCCACAAAGCAGGAAACAGCCCCGTAGTGTACAACGGCAGCACAAGAAGACGGCAAGACATCACATAGATGGGTAAGGGCCCTGGCTGCAAGAAGCATTATGTCGGGATTGCTTTCGTGGTTGAGTAGACCCACAAGAACTGGGACGAAGGAATCAACAGAGAAGGTGCTTAACGAGTCTTCGGTCCCAATGGAAAGCATCTCGCACAGCTGGGTTAAAGACTCGACCTGCTTGCCCACTTCTCCCTCGGAGCGCAAGCCAGAGAGAATCTTCTTCATCCTCCCATTTAAGTGGGAAGATGAAGCTGAGCCGATACCGGAAGAAGGAAGCAAGTCATCCAATCCAGCGCCAAGCTTCCTAAGCAAGCCTTGTAAAGCACTGCTGGCGGAGCTCATGTTAGGATGCATGAAGCCCCCGTTGCCATCCTCACTGTCATTGTCGTCATCCTCGTCACCACTCCTTCCACCGGCAGCAGCGGCGGCAGCTTCCATGTTGAGCTGCTCTCTGGCTCTGTCTCTCTCTCTTTCTCTATCCCTAACCCTAACGTCATGCTCCTTTTCCTTACCCTTGTCAGAATTAGTGTTATCGTTTCCCCTGTTACCTCGTCCGCCTCGGCGAAATCCGGAGGACTCAGTGGAGGTGTCCATGGGAGCAGCAGTAGCAGCGGAGCGAGAAGAACGAGAGCGGGTGGATGCGGAAGGGGCAGTGGAGGTAGCGGCGACGGAGGAGGAAGAGGAAGAGGAAAGACGAGCGCGTTTGCTGCGGGTGGTGGGACCTGAGGGAGGAGAAGAAGAAGAAGATGGGGCAGTTGAGGTCGCCTCCGCCCGCTTGCGGCTCCGAGTTTCCATACAAAGGAAGAAACCCCGAGTGTAGGATTTGCTCGATCAGAGAGATTCTGATCGGACACTCGCTCGCATCTCAAGTCTCAGTCGCCTTTGGTAGAATTGATCCAATTCCCTCCAACACGATGGAATTAAGCTCGTACGGAACCCTAATTATCCAGCGGAATCGTCGACACAGCCCAGAAGAAGCTCAAATCGGAGCCAGAAACCAGAGCGCAGAAATCAGCTAATCAAAAAGCATGACGTAGAGAGACGATTTGGAAATAAACAAAAGGGATTATGAGATCGGAATGGAGGAGAGGAGGATCTTAATTTTTGCAGACGATTAGAAAACCCTAAATCGAGTGGGGAATAATGAAAAGAGAGAGAGAGAAAAGGGCTTTTCACCCCAAAAAAATATATAGACACGGAAGCGAAGAGAATACGATACCGTTTCTCTCCTCCTTCCGGCATTTGACAAGAACTGACTGACACGAGGGATCCGCTACGTGTGATTCCTTTACTCCGTTAATCATATACGGTGTCGTTTCGCATATTGTTAATGACGCTTTCTAAAATCTACATTCGGTACGTCTTGATTCTTTGGTTTTCAGCTTCATTCAGGTTCTTGTTTCATGCTAACACAATGTCATTTAACTTACTACGGGAAAACACATACAACAATACTATCATTTTGTCGTCTGGCTACTACATACCTAGTAATACACACTAGAGACAACGAGTATTACATATTTGGCTGCGAAAAATTGGCTGGGCCGTCGATCTGCAAGCATGCACGGGTTTAAAAGCCCATTATAAAGATGACCCTTGTAAATTGCTCCCACCTATTTAATTTGGTAATCCGAATGTGGAATTTTTCCAAAATTGTTTGCAACTTGTATGTGTGGCTTAGAGCTGTCAATATGGGCGCAATGCCCATGGGCGGCCCATGTCCAACTGATATTGGACGGACGTGGACACGCCCAGTTAAAACACGGACAAAAGTGGACTTGTCCAGTATGACCCATGGACAAATGCGGACGGACAGATATGGAAATGGGCGGCCCATTTTATCAAAATAATTAGGTTAAATCGATTTGGGGAAATTGAATCAGCAAAAACCTATTTCTCTCTTTCTCTTTTTCTCTCTTCTCTCCGTTTCTCTCTTCTCACCGTTTCACTGATTTTCCTCTCGGTGGTCTTCTGCGGTGCCAGGTGGTCTTATGCGGTGATCTTTTCCGGGGGACGACGCATCCTCTTCTTCTTCTTCTTCCGAGGAGACCAGGACGAGCCATCATCTTCTTCGGACCAGTTTTCTTTGATTGCCTTCATGGCTTCTTCAAATCAGGTAATTTTATGCGATTTCTTCTATGGTTTTTCTTTGCATGTGTGTACTTTGAATCATTTGCTCTGTTTATGTTGATCTCGTTGATTATGAGTTGATTCTAAGACTGAGAGAGATGAGTTTGATATTGAGAACAAAATTGTATGCAATTTGTAAAAACATTTAGTGAATCCCATTTGTGAATCCTTTGCTTTGTGTTTTAAGAGAAACCCATTGGTATATTTAACATTACAATCCTTTGCTCTGTGTTTTACACCAATGGATATATTGGTATGTTTTGTTTTGTGGGTTTTGATAAATTGCAATGGTTCTTAAAACAAGTTTCTTTCTTTTCATTGATGTTACAGGATGAGATGGAGGAGGAGGAGACTGTGGACCTCCAAGAGGATTACATGAGTGGTGATGAGGATATGGATCAAGAGGAGGACCAACAATACCCACCAGCCGAGGCAACAAGTACAGTGGAGAGAGGTAAACGCAGGACCTCTAAGTGTTGGAAGCATTTTAAGGTCATAGGACCGAAATATCCTGATGGTAGAAGTGACTGCAGATGTATCGTTGCAATTATACATACTGCATAGATCTTAAACAAGGAACCAATACCTTGCTGCGTCACATAAGAGCATGTTTAACTACTGGAAATAGTCCTACATGTGGAAATAGGAAACTAGATATGCTGGTGTTTAGAGAAATGATTGCAGTAGCCATCGTTGAGCATAATCTACCTTATTCGTTCGTTGAGTACAAAAGGATCAGGGAAGCATTTGCTTATGCCAATTCTAATATAGTGTTTTGGAGTCGGAATACTGTTGCAGCTGATTGTCTAAAGATCTTTGAGAAAGAGAAAAGAAAACTCAAGGAGAGCTTAAGTGACATTCCTGGTCGTTTTTGCTTGACAACTGATCTGTGGAGAGCAATCACCATTGAGGGTTACATGTGCTTGACTGCACACTACATTGACAGAAGCTACAATTTGAAGACAAAGATCTTGTCATTATGTGCCTTTCCTCCTCCACATATTGGTGCTGCTATAGCTTCAAAGGTGTTGGAGCTGTTGAAAGAATGGGGATTGGAGAAGAGAGTCTTTACCATCACAGTGGATAATGCTTCATCAAATGACAATATGCAGGGAGTTCTCAAGAGACAGATGAGAAAAAACTTGGTCTGCAATGGAGAGTTCTTTCACATTAGATGTGTTGCTCATATTTTGAATTTAATTGTGCAAAGTGGCTTGACTGTGATTGAAGAAGCATTGGAGAAAATCAGAGATAGTGTGAAGTTTGTGAAGGCCTCAGAGTCTAGAGAGAAGTCATTTCAGGATTGTGTGGAAGTTGTGGGGATTGATGAAAAAATAGCTAAGGCAGGGCTGGTTTCAGATGTGACAACTAGGTGGAATTCTACTTATGTGATGTTAGAGAGAGCTATCAAGTTTAAGGAAGTTTTTAGACATCTTGTTGAAGTAGAGCCAATGTATATGAGCAATCCATCTGAGGAAGAGTGGACAAGAGCTGAAAGTATTTGTGAGTTATTGTGTCCATTCGCAGAGATGACTAAATTGATCTCAGGATCAACTTATCCTTCAGCCAACTTGTACTTCATGCAAGTCTATATCATTGAAAGTTGGCTGAAAACAAATGAGTTCTCTTATGATGAGGTGATCCAAGAAATGGTGGGAAGTATGAAGGAGAAGTTTGATAAGTATTGGGAGGAATACAGTGACATACTTGCAATAGCTGTTGTATTAGATCCTCGCTTGAAGTTCAAGTGCTTAGAATATTGCTTCAATTCTCTAGATCCAACCACAAGTCAAACCAGATTGGATAATGTGAGAAAGAAGATGAAGAAACTGTTTGATGTGTATTCAAAGAAAACTGGCGAAGAAGCTTCTCAAAGTAACACAATGGAACAACAAGTTCTTCCTGGATATAGTGTAAGATTATGTTCTGTTTTCTCAATTTCTGTTATATGTTTATGCTTATCGAAATTCATGTGATAGTCTCATTTTGTTTCTGTGTTTCAGGGCTTTTATGCTTTTTTTTCTCAAGCAGCTGGTGGTAATGGCATGTCTGCATTAGATAAATATTTAGATGAGCCTGTGCTGGATTTTCTTGCATTCCCGAGCTTGAATGTTTTAGGCTATTGGAGAGATAATCAAAACCGCTTCAAGGAGTTGGCGACAATGGCATGTGATGTATTGAGCATTCCTATTACAACCGTGGCTTCAGAGTCTTCATTTAGTATTGGAAGTCGAGTTTTAAACAAGTATAGGAGTTCTCTTCTTCCTTCAAATGTGCAGGCCTTGATATGTGCCCGGAATTGGCTTCGTGGCTTTGAAGAAATTGGTAAGTTTTTTGCTCATGTTATTGTTCTTTGAAATTAGTTATGTGGTGTTGTTTCTATCATTCTATGGTGTCTCTGAATTTTGTGGTTTTGCATCATATTCACTTTACAAGTCATAAAACTTTGGTTAAACTTCCATGTCATTTTTGGATCCTAAGTTTTTGTTTTTTTGTTGTGTTTTAGATGATCAATTTGACTTCTCGAACTTAGAGGAAGCCAAGAAAGGAGGAGAAGAAGTTTAATAGAGATTTGGTAAGTTTTGTTGCTTCTTTTGTCATCTTGATTAATTATGTTTGGTAAATAATGTTATGATGATTATAGAGATTGGTGTATATGCGTAAGAAACTAATGAGTAAAGATTGGTTTCAAACGAATTTGTTCCTTTTTCTGAAACTAGTTTCTTCTTTCTTTACAGGGATGGATGTTGGTTTTGGCATCTGGATACTATGTCTTTTAGCTTATAATGAGGAGTTATGTCTATGAACTTGTTTCTACTTAAAATTTCGTTTGAATAATGTTAGCTTCTGAATGATTAGTTATGTCTATGACTTTCTTGTTTTTTTGAATAATGTTATATGTTTTAGCTTTTGAAGGATGTTATAATGATATATTGAAAAAAAAAAACTGAAAAATTTAACATTTATAATGAAATATCATTTCTCTAAAACAATATTATACTAATTTGAAGCAGATAATACAATATTTATCATCATCTAGTTATTTTTTACATTTTCAAAAATCTAATGGTTTTTGTCCATGGGCAGCCCACGGACAGCCCATTTTTAATGGGCCATTATGGGCATGGGCCATTATGGGCATGGGCTATTATGGACATGGACAATATTTTGTCCACAAACAAATGGACATTTTTGGACGAGCCAATATGGACATGAACACCCATATTGACAGCTCTAGTGTGGCTCTCTTTCTGAAAACGGAATTTCCAACAGAAATGCTCACGCTCCCAAGCTTTCGTTGTGACCCCTTTTTTATTATCTGTCTTATTGTGATTTTCTCTTTTTTTTTCTTTATATAAAACGCTTTCTTTACCGCTTCTGTAGAAACGATAAATAATGAAAGGCTCGGCCAAAATATTGAGAAATTTCTGCAGCAAAAAAGGAACAGGCACAATTAGATCACTTCGCACTTGGTTACAGTTGGTGGAAATGGACCTCTCTATCTCTTTTAACAAAAAAAATGGACCTCTCTATCTCTATTATACTCACTCTATCTATGTATTTGTAGATATTTATAAGTAAGATATGCGTGTGTTATGACCATTTTATATGTATTATTAAACCTTCACCGTCACCAAACCATCCACCTTATTTCCACGTCTCGCAAAGGTTTTCTTTCTTTTTAAAAAAAAAAATAAAATAAAAAACTAGCTAGCATCTTATTCTGCTGAAATTTAAACCCCATTTTACCTTTTTTAACAAAGAAAATCTCACTTTAGTTTTTTTCCTTTTTGATAGTTTTAACCCCATATTAGTACATCACAATTGTTATGAGAAAAAAAAAAAGGAAAAATGGTCTTGAATAAAGTCGATATTTTATCTTGGGATCAAGGTGATCCTACATCTTGAGTTAAAATTAAAATATCAAACAAATGAATGCGTTATTTAAGTAAAATATTAAAAATGTGGAAGGTGAACCAAATCACACGTCCCCAACCGCATACGGACCTTAATAATAGTATAATTATCCAACTCTTTTAAAAATGTCATTTACTTCAAGAAAATGACAAATTAATTATTATTTTATATATTATAGGGCACTTTTTATATTTGGAAAAAAAAAACAAATTATTTTTGTTTGTTCATCGCATATCGCTATTTCATCTGCCTCATTTACAATCGCATTAGTACTAATGACAAGTATTATTCTATTGCGCCAAAAAATACAGAGAGTAATTCAGTAGATCATTCAAACAACTATTTCGGATGATATTTGAGAGGCTTTGCATGTAATGTTTTTTGTTCCTTCTCCTGTTGCCAAGGATGAAGTAGAGGTTATTCATTTGTTTTTTCATAATACTAGGAATACTAGTTAAACAGACCAATAAGTAATAATAAAATTCCGAAACCACGAAGAAATCAATTGACTAGGGTATGTACCGAATGTGGACAAAGGTGATTTGGGGTTTGATCCGATTCAGATGTAAATGAATGTAACTTTTGTTGCTGATATAGAGAATATAGCTGAGAACCTAACCTTCTAGAAGAGCGCCATCATCATGCATGAGGTGAGTGATTGTATTTGTATACCAATATATTTTAAAATTGGAATTCAACAACTCCCCTTTTTCGTTTTTTTCCATCTTTTTCTATAAACCATTCCTTTTTTTGAATTCTTCTTAAAATTTCCACCTAACTTACCAAATTTCACAATTTAGTTCAATCTTTTGTTGAACACACGGAGACGTATATGTACATACACACAACTACACATAACACAAGATGATCAAAATCAAATATTCCTTATTCTGCTAATTAATTACCGTTATGTTTTCCATCGATCGTTCAACTATTTCTGACATACAATGGAAACGTTTAGTGTAATCATATCCTACAATAAAAAAAAACTAAAAATAAAAACTATTCCTGATAGATATACGTATAGCTCATATTATATTCCGTCAAAAGTCTCTCTAATTGGAAAAAATTATAAGAAGTTGGTTAGAGAAAACCATCATAGTCAAGGTTCTAGAAGACTAATTCTTTTATTTAAATAATTGATCACTTTGTTGTTTATACATGCACTGTTTTGGCTGTTCTTGTTGTGTTGTTCATACACTGGTGTATAAAAGAAGCATGACCATTTCACAGATATATTAACATGAAGTGCTTGTCATTTGAGATAAACTTTGGTACATATATTTTGTATCAGCTACCCTGGTCGCACATGTGATTAATTATTTGATAATGCTATGTTTAGCGGGCAATCGTATTAGGGTTTAGATCAATGTATATAACATTTATCAAAAAGAAAACAATAATTAATATACACACCAGAGAAGAGAAGAGACTGTTGACCAATACAAACCACACAGCCTATAGTTGACCTGCACTTGTACAAAATCACTCATTAACTTTACCACCTACCTCCACAACGTAATTATCCCTCCTCCTCATTATTGCTACCAAATTAAATCCCCTCTGTTGTTTGTTTTTCTTTTTGTTGGGCCAATATCTGGCGGTAAAAGCTATTGACAAAATTTCAGTTACTAAATGTACAACATGCAAAAAAATAAATGTAATATATCTACAAAAAAAAAATTGCTCTATCATTTTTGTAGTTTATGTACAGAAAGTAGAGATTGTGTACAAAAAAGATAAGTATATATGGTTAAATATTTTTTCAGCAACTAAACATGAAATTGTTGTCATGATTATGAAAAAACGTCTAAAGAGACCATGGTGCCATATATGTCAAGCTTCTCACTTATTGTACCAAAACGAAAGGCCACCATACACTAACTCATTCAAATCCATCCCACCAACTCACATCTAGAAGCAATTATAAGTTCAACTCTCTCTCTGTCTTTTTCTCTCTCCTCTTCTATCATCTAGAAGCAATTGTATATATAACTATATATATACCTCTCTTCTCTAGCTTTAAGTCAAAACCCTATATAAACTATCCACCAAAACTCTGAACCTTCAACCAAACCCAAAATCCAAGTGTCCCACCAAATGCTTCAATCCCCTTCCACTACACCAAAAAACAACTCAATCCCTTTATACCCTTTTAGCCAAAACCCTCACTAAAAGCCAATCCCCAATAAATATAAATTAAATAACAAGAACACAACTGATCGTTCATACCTCTTTATATATATATATATACATAAGATTTCATATACAATAAGATCTAAACCACACAACAACAAAAAAAGAGTATGGGAAGGTCACCGTGTTGCGAGAAAGCTCACACAAACAAAGGAGCATGGACCAAAGAAGAAGACGAGAGGCTCATAGCATACATTAAAGCTCACGGCGAAGGCTGCTGGAGATCTCTCCCTAAAGCCGCCGGCCTTCTCCGGTGTGGCAAAAGCTGCCGTCTCCGCTGGATCAACTATCTCCGGCCTGACCTTAAGCGCGGCAACTTCACCGAGGAAGAGGACGAGCTCATCATCAAGCTCCATAGCCTTCTTGGCAACAAGTGAGTGCTTGGTTCATTAATTAGTCTCTTGTTTGGAATTTCGATGGCTAAACAAAACTATATATATTTAAGTAATTTGTTTTCTTTGATAGATGGTCGCTTATTGCCGGGAGATTACCGGGAAGAACAGATAACGAGATAAAGAACTATTGGAACACACATATTCGAAGAAAGCTTATAAACCGAGGGATTGATCCAACGACTCATAGACCAATCCTAGAATCATCAGCTTCTCATGATTCTAAACCTACTCAGCTAGAACCAATCACGAGTAACACCATTAATATCTCCTTCTCTTCTGCTCCCAAGGTCGAAACTTTCCAGGAGAGCTTGAGTTTTCTTGGAAAATCAGAGAAAGTCTCAATGCTCACGTTCAAAGAGGAAAAAGATGAGTGCCCAATCCAAGCAAATTTCCCAGACTTGAATCTCGAGCTTAGAATCAGTCTTCCTGATGTTCGTCAAGGCTTGGTGGGAGAGGGAAATTCATCAACGCCGCGTTGTTTCAAGTGCAGCATAGGGATGATAAATGGCATGGAGTGCAGATGCGGAAGAATGAGATGCGAAGGTACCACCGGCGGCGGTGACGTCACCAACGGATTTGACTTTTTAGGGTTGGCAAAGAAAGATACCTCTTCTCTTTTAGGTTTTAGAAGCTTGGAGATGATATAATGTCAATTTTAGGCGTAACTGTACAAAATTATTTGCCTAGAGAGTCTGAATGTAAATCTTCACTTTGTATGAGAAAATTTACTCTTTCATTTTTAAACTATATATACAACATATTTTTCTTACAAATTAAAGAAAAAACTTCGTTGTATTATATTAATATAATCATCGGCGCCGATCATATTTTTTCTATTCGAAAATCAAGTGGAGTTTGAGTTTTGCAGTTTTGAATGTTTAGTACGTATAAGGATTAATGAAGATGGATCTCTCTTGTTTGTGAGATTATTTATAAGAAAACGTATAATATAATTTGTAAGATGATTTTAAACGGTTGAGATTAGTTTATGTAGCAAGAGGTTGGTTGCCCAAAAAACTCCTTATCCAATGTTGTAGAAAAGCCAAATAAGGAGAAGAAATATGGTTAGTATGGCAAGATATATACTTCATTACATAATACTTAGATTATATAAAGAGATCTAAGAAGAACATGAGATGGATATAAATCCAAATGATTCATGACAAGTGGAGAGTGAGGTTTGTAGTTAATCTGGCACGAGTAGATGAGTTGTAACTTGTAAGAGAGGAGAGGTAGGAGCAAAATTAATGTTAGATATAAAAAAGGAAATAAAAATAAAAATATATGCATGGAAAAAGAAAAGAAAAAACCATAAATGAAGGAAGCAACAACCAATGGACCCTTTCTTCTACCAAACTATTTATTTCTCACTACCCATCTCCCTACCAACCTATATACCAACCTTTCCTCATCCTTTGTCCACTTGCGATCCACATATACATACATACATATATATCTATCCACATGCATGCATACATGGCATGCATTGTATAGGAGTTTCATTGAATGTAGCCACATGTTTGAAATTAGATTGAGTGACTCGTAAAACATTGTTCTATCGTAAGATACAGATACTTATTAAAACTGTTTTTGTATATTTTCGTTTTTCGTTGATCTTCTTCACAAAATTCGAAACCCCTCTACTACTATATCTCGTCTTTCAATTCTCAAACTAATAGATGGAGTACTATTTTTTCTTCTTCTTATAAATATTCTTCATTACGTGATAAATTGATAAGTTTCTGACAATACACATAACTATATTTGCGAGGGAATTAAAACCGATGAGCGATCATTTGAATCTGTCACCAATCTGTAGTTAATAATTTGGTGATAAACTTTGGCGGCACCAAATCCTTATACCCACACAAAAAAGTGATTAAATTGACCAATTTGTTGTGCACTTTAATTTTGTGTATATGTAGGTCAAATATCGTTGTGATCTCAGCCAACATATCTTTTGGAAATCTTATATGATTACAAATATTTTAATTACAAGTTGTGGTGTAATTACTTGCATTGGTGCTTAAGCATGCATGGGATATATACGATTCCGATGAATAGACTAACTGAAGAATACTGGAAATCAGACTTCTCCCTGGCTACAACAATTAATAGTGTCGGAAATCAAGTATTGTCTAACTAAAATTACTAAAGTTTTCTTACTTTTGAACATCAAGATTTACGGTTTTAAGTAATTAATTAGTTGATTAATTACATATCGTAATTAAGATAATCAGATTATAGGATACTTGGAAATGAAAGAGACGGGAGAGAGGAGTGGTGAGAACTGAGAGATAATGAAAAAGTGGAAAAGGACAAAAGATGACCACACAAGTGAAGAAGACAGGCGCACCTGCCTCTTCTTCTTTCTAAAAGCTTTTTTTTTATATAGTTTTAATTTAATTTTTAAATGCATTTCTTCTTCTTCTTTTTCTAAAAAAAAATTTACGACTTTTTCAAAGGTGTTAGGTAGATGCAATAGAAGCTTCTGCAATTTTTTTAATATATTTTTAATGTTATTTAATTGTGAGTCTTGTGACTCTTTTTGTCTTTCCCTATCTTGCTCTAAAAGGGAAGAAAAACATTTTGTAACTAAGTGTTTAAAAAAAAAAAACTAAGTTTCCCAAAAAAGAGTGATTTACAGTGAAAGGCACTTTGCACTTTCAAAGTAACAAAAAATGCATTTTATAAATTTAGGTGACTTTGGGTTGTTTTCGAGAAATTTAAAGCAATACTATCCTTCTTCTCTCTCTTCATGACTCACGCTTTATCTTTTTTTTTTTTTTTCGGATCCCCTTTCTTTTTTTTATTCTTATTCATCTTCTTCTTCTTTTTATAATATATGTTTCTTTCTCTTTGAAATTACGCCATCACAGTGATTCCAGCTGGGCTGATTGCACATAACGACGAGAAACTTGTTGAGCTTGTGGTGGCGGAGCCAATTTTGATTCCCCTCTTTTCCCTTCTTAGCTTCTACAGTGATTGTATAATGGCTATGGCATCTTCAAAATTGGTCCATAAAAGAGATGAGGTGTGGTCTGCTGTTCACTGAGTAAGTTTTCCTTCTTTCTTCTTCCCTTTCTTGGCGATTCAGGGTTCAAACTAACAATTTTGAGCTCTTGATGAAACTATCTACATGGATGTGTGGGTTTGGATGATAATGAATATTAGCTTATTCATTTTAACAAGATAGACACATATATATGGACAACCTCCTATGGACAGACTACAATGGACACACGAATACAAAACTAATGTAAGATATGTATAGTAACAGGGTAAACTCTTGAGTCTGATGTGGAGTAGAGCGTGTGGATAAAAAACCATTATTAAGAAAACAAAGATGTATGTACATACTTTTTCACATATATGGACTTATCCGCGTGGATACATATGTGTGGACACACAATGATGTTTTTGTGCATGATTTCAGAGAACATTAGTAAACATGAGATGAATTTTCATTATATAAATGTGAGATGAGTTTTCATATGGATATCGAAGTATGGACACAATCAGCAGGACACATGTCCATGAAACACTCTTGTGAGATAATATCAAATTGTACATATAGACATGACTAGATGGACAGCTTTTAATGGACAGACTACTACGAACACGAAAATGACAATCTCATATGGAAGAGATTTGAGGCTAAAGTTTAATTTAATCTGTGATGGGACTATATATATATATATATATATATATTTTTTTTTTTCTTTTTTAATTTGGTTTGACACATTCTTACGATGTTTAAGTTTCATGTTTGCGAAAATCAACTTATTATTTTGATGTTTGATATGTGGATAAAACTATGAAACAGACCATAAGTGCATACCATAAGAGAGGACCAGCTATGAAGATACGATTTCTCCCATTATAAATCTTTGTGTGGACACCTCCAAATGTACACATGATAGTGGATACAAAACCTGCAACTATGAGATTTGCTAGTTGTAAGCTAAAATGAATAAATTCACATAGATATGAACATATAAACAATATATAGTGGATGACCTAAATAGGCGTATGTGGATAGGAACATATAGACGATATATTGTGGATGAACAGAGTAAAATCGTATGTCAAAATGCAGGTTAAGAAAGCTTGATCTATGACATTTTGATTCTTGCTGTTGTTGCCATTAAAAGTCTTCTTTTATGATCTCAGACTGTTTCTGTATTGAATATAGGGTCAAAAGATCTTTACTATATACATCACAAGCTCTAAAATACTAAAAGTAGAAGAAAAAAATTACAACTTTGATATTTATGTGATAAACGCAACAAATTATCATAGGGTTTTGAGTAAATAAGAAAACATTGAAAGGTAATACAAATAAGTCAAGCTAGTATAGGATTTTGAGTTGATTTACAATCAGATAAAGGGCTATGAAATCCAAATGAATACATCCAATATCATGTTCACAATATCATGTCCACGACTTCATGTGGCTATTGGTCTCTTTTCAGAATCAATTTCAGAATCATGTTTATACTTTGATATGGACATATGTGTTATATATCCATATGGATAACAAAATATGGACACAGTCGTACGGATAAAAAAAGAAGAATTACAACTTTAATGTCTCAACTTTAGGATTCGTAAATAACATAGAATAGTGGATGTGGTTTGATTTTGTGATTGTGGCTATAGTTCATGAACCTAAACGGATGGACATAAACGGTGTATCTTTGTATTGTTTAAGGTTTTCCTATCCATATGCTCTTGTCCACAACGTTTTATCTATATGTAGCTATACCTGTATTTTGTCAAGTTTTGTATTAACGTAGCTATACTGTTACTACAGAGTCATATCTACGTTTAAATATTTGCATATATCTTGTTTTAAGGTTGTATTAACGTGTACATTTTAGTATGTCTATATGAGGTTGTCCATTTGGACATTATGAGGAGAAAAATTATTTGATACCTGTGTAGTAATGGAAATTGTGTCATTTGATCTCAGATTTTTAGAATTTGGAGCATTAAAAAAAAGATTGTTATGAGACACATAAACAAGAGAACTCAAACCATCTTTTTGTATACTATACTAAAATTGTCCAAGGCGTGAATATAATAAGCATCTTGATCCTAAATGTAGATGAGAGACATGGTAGATGAAGTAATCCCAATTCTAGACGGAAGTCATTGTACAAGAGGTCTACATGTTTGGGATTTGTCTGTCCACGGCAGTGTATCCAAGTGGATGCGGTTTGTTTAGTTTCTTGTGGATATGTTGGCTGTCCACAGCGGTGTATCCAAGTGGATGCGGTTTGGACAGTTTCATGTGGCTATGATTTTGTGGATGAGCATTTGTTTTTGTTTCTGTTCACCTTCTTCGATATAACCTATGGAGTGATTGTTGGCTGTAGCAGATAAAACAAATTTCAGCTCAAAATTTGTTTCATATATATTGTTTCGTGAATGGAATTTTTATTATCAAAGCAAACTCTGTTAAAATTCAATAATATAGTATAAAATTTAGAGAAAATAAAAATGAAAAAACCTAAGTGAATATGGAATTGCAGGAATTTGAGTTTACGAGATCAACTTCGATGACAAAATCGCCGAGACCATCGTTCGGAGGGAGACTCAACAGTCTCATCTCTTGCTATTCTCTCTTCGACGATTTGAAAGAGAATCACTCTTATCAGTTTTTTAGTCTTGTTTGATTTGTTTCAAAATTTAAGCATCTGAGAATAAATAAACACAGATGAAATTTTTTTAAGATGTAGTCGGAGGAAGATGTGTAAAGAAAGTGGGTATTTTGGTCATTGCAACTATCGAAAGTTACCTTGTTTCTGAAAGTGCCTTGAAATGTAATAAAATATCTCCAAAGTGCCTTTAAATGTAATTATCTCCCCAAAAAATATCTGCGGATGCCACTCGTCCGTCTAGTTGATAGTTCATTTGTATTCACAAAAAAATTGGCAAATCCATTTGTTTAGCGTAGTTTACATGTAAGTAAGGGATCAAAGAATAAAAATAATAAACTAATGTATTCCTCATTCCTCTATTATTTTGAGGAAAAATTAATTTCAAAGAGAATTTTTTTTTTCCCTTGCTACTCTACTTCCAGTTTTGTTCCCTAATATAGAGAGCATTTGCACCAGAAAATACATAAACTGAAATAATTGTTTCAAATGAGAGCATCCTCACCTGCAGAAAGAGTTTACTTTGACTTTGAACAAAAGAAGAAAAACACAAGCCATAAAATAAGTGAACAACTCTTTCCAATACAATAGGTTCCACCTCGATGCTGGTTAAAATCTTACAGTTTCATCCTTGCTTAACTAGTAACGATCAGAGAAAAATGAATATGTTTTAGAAGAAAAAAAACCCACAAAAGATAGATCAAAATGAGAAATCTTGTTTACAGATACTACTTTTGCTTCTCCTTGTCCTCTCCATCGTTGCTCTCTTTGTCTTGTTTTTCATCTTTATCTTCTTCCTCTTTATTCTTCTTTTCCGTTTCATCCTCTTTTCCTTCTTTCTTCTCACATCTTACCTGCACTGCTAGTTTTTTCGCTATCTTTGGACACTCTTTGTCCCCAAACGTCTCTTTTCCCACCACTATCGAACATTGATTCTTTCCCAAACAGTTCTGTTTCCACAAATTAACACAAAACCAAGAGCCAGTCAACCAAACAAATCCCATCTAATGATGCATCGATCAAATTCAAACATTACATTAATACCTTCTCAACGACCTCCTTTGAGTTAGATGCGGAGCACTTCCCCATAGTGAAGTTCCCACAAGTTCCTGTCGGATCTCCAAAGCTTGCAAACTCTACCGCCACCACCTGTTTTTCTGGTGGACACTTGATCACTGCCTTGAGCCTCATATCTTTGATTCTGGAAACTACATTTGGCCCTTTTCTCTTCCAAGATTTCACCGACGCTGGATAATTCTCTCCCACATAACTACAAATCGTGTCTCTGTTCACCAGCACAAAATCAATAGCCTCCAGCTTCACCCCTGGTTCCTCTTCGAAAATCACCAACATGTTCTTCTCATTCTTCTCCTTCATGAAAGATCTCGGTATATGATACCTGTATAATGGAAATATCCACCATGCATAAAGAGTTAGTCTCTGTTCTTGACTCGCAAGTCAATGTTCTCAAAAGTGAAGAACGTACTCTGTTTGAGTAGATTCTCCAAGGGGAGAAAGGAAAGATATCCAGTATCTCCCTACGCCATTCCCATTCACCCAAATCAATCCTTTTCCCATTCCTTTCATCCTAATCGCGACTGTATTCTCTTCTTCTGGTGTCTCAAAATAGGTCTGCAAATCCATTCATTATGATTAATATAAGAACGTATTGTAGACTTGTAGTTGAGTTAATAATAATTATGTTTACCTTGTACCACGTAAGAGGCTTACGTTCACCATCTTTCTCCCATTTGACTTTCTTGGATCCTTTCTCTGTATACACCTCTTTCTTTTCGCCTTCTAAAACGGCCTTTAATAACCGGATTTCAAAAAGCTTTGTCAAATTCACATAACAGACCAAGAAAATGTTTTCGTAATTAAATATAAAATTTTGTCTGTTACGTTGGTCCTTGGTCATACATACCAGATGTCCCCATTCATTGTTTTCGGTTAAATCTCGGACTCCCGACTTCAAACCGATGATCGAAACACCTCGCGGCCCGGCATACCTTTTCTCCATGTATGATCCACTGTCCTGAAAGATTATAACATCGATTTGTTTGGTGTAACATATATAGTCTCCAACTTGAGTGTTTCTAATCTGTGTATTAGTGTATATATACTCACAGGCAATCCAGTTAGTACACCCAATATTGAAATGTAGTTATCTCCGATTTTAAGGTTAACCGGTTTTGTGAAGACGAAACTCTTCATTTCATGGCTTCCATGCGCATTTCCTATACAAAAAAAAAAAATGGATACAAAACCCCTCTGTTCTTTAATTAAGCTAAATAAGATTGAAGTATACCTGTGTATTCTCCATTAACGTACACGACTGCTGCGTGACCAAGACTCGCTACTTTCAGTATCGTCTTAACACCTTTGTGGTATAGTAAGTCATCTTTCTCAATCTTTATGCTGTAGCCATTTAATCAAAGCATCACTCACAAGTCACAAAAAAAAGTTACAGTATGTTGCTTGCGAAGGAAGTTACCTTGTGGTATACCAAGCATAATCAGTTTTATCCTTGGTTAAGTAATGAAGCTCAGCTGGAATTAAGGAATCACCCTCGAGTTTGGAAGGAATATTCTCGCTATACATTTCAAACTGGAGACCTTTGCTCGTCTTCTCCGATTTCACATAATTCCTCCAACTGTGCTGCGCCACAATCTGCATGGTAACGGTTTCATTCAGAAAATCCGGTTTTCTCTAAACCAAATTCCAAAACCAGTCAATTGATGAGCTTACCTGTGCAGTGTTGAAGACGACAGTTTTACAGTCAGGTAAGATGCTGATGGAACGAGAGGGTAAAACGTAATCATGACCTTTGAATTGAATGGTATTGGATTCTCTTGTGTTGTTGTTAGCTAAGAAAGCCGCACAGACCTTTGTCCCTGGCTGCTCGTAGTACCTAACCTGCAAAAACCGAAACCAAAAAACTAGACCATAAGCCCTGGTTAACAGGAAACTGGATAGTTAATTATAAACAGATTTAGGTAATTAACCTCGGTGTCTGGACCAAGTTTCTGGGCACGAGGTTGACCCCAAAAAAGAGCCCTCTTGCACAATTTAAGTGCTCTGTGCACATGTTTCAGGTGACCGTATTTGGGATCCTTCTCCATACCTAAATATATAAATAGCCAAACGAATTTTGATTATGATCTAAACCGGGAGAGGTTTAACTTGCAGGTGTTGACTGTTGATTTACCGTATTCGTCAAGTGGAGCGTCGTCGTAGTAACGAGTGGTAACGAAATGAGCAGACGTGCGTCCGAAGTTTGTTCCACCATGGTACTGCACAGAAACAGAGCTAAATGATCTGCATATATATATATAGACAATTTCTGTAGAGTAGTAGACAAATGAGGAGATTAAGGTTATACCATGTAGTAATTGACATGAGATCCGTTCTTAGAGAAGAATCTAGCAACTGAGAAAGCGATGTCTTCGACTGTTCTATGTGTTGGAGGATCCCCAAAAACTCGAAACCTAAAGAAAGGAAAACAATTTAATGAAGATCTCGATATTGTGTATATAGTTTGTTGAAGAGAGAGATTGAATGAATATGTATACTGAGTAGTCCAGTTCTCGGTCCATATGGAAGGCTTGTCGTGTCGGTTAGGTCCCTTGGAAGTGTCACCGCAATGCCTTCCATTGCAAGCATTAATGACATTGCCAGGGGCATCGTTTTGTTTGCACATAGCCCACGGGATCCCCAGTTTCATTGACTCCACCAAATTCACTGCCCATTTTATGTATCTCTCTCCACTCTCCTTGTAAGCTAGCTGCACCGCGTTGTACTCATTCTCTATCTGTACGTATCTATGCTTAGAGTTTGCTTCTTCTTTTTTCACATCATTTAATTTGCTTAACTCGTTATTAATTATATATATATAGTACCTGTCCTAAGATGATGGGACCTCCTTGTGAAGCGAACAACTTCTCTTCTTTCATCATCCCAAGTATTTTCCTCAAATATCTCTCTGTATGCTCCTGCCTCAGATTTCATGACAGCTATTAAGACAAGATTACTACATTCCACTACGCTTATACTTGTATATTCCTACCCTAACCTACCTTGAAAGGTTCATTATTAGTACGGAAGTAAACCTCCGGGACCTCGCGTAGCCAATACGGCAACCCTCTGGCACAAAGAGAAACAAAGAGTCAATTATTTTATATATACATGTATATTTGTTCCGTTTGGATCTATGGGTGTACATACGTACCCATGGTTCCATTCGGCTTGGATAAAGGGTCCAAGCCTGAGAGTGACATAGAGACCTTTATCGTGTATCAGTTTGACGAATCTCACCAAATCGAACCTCCCCTCGAAATCCCACTGAAATCCAATTCATAAGCAAAATCATTCAAATCTATACAAATCTCTCTAACCTGAAAAAGTTGATGATACCTTTCCTTGTTCAGGCTCATGCACGTTCCAGAAAACGTAAGTCTGTATGGTGTTTAGTCCCCCAGCTCTAGCTTTCTCAATGATACTAGGCCACATCTGAAACAAATATTGTAAAACTGAAATCATGCATCATGCATCATGCCTTCTTGTTCTTGATTGGGTATAGTAAACATATACTAGATGATCTGCTTACATCAGGTGTGCTTCGAGGGTAATGAACAGAGCCAGAGTAAAGAAGCTCTCTTTTTCCATTTATTATCAATGATTTTCCGTCGTATGTTACTCCTTTCAATTTCTTCTTCTCCTCCACATCATCATCTTCTCCTCCGGCATGCCCTGCCTTTATACATAACGAGATTAGAAGCAGAATCGCCAGCAAGTATAGTGTTCTTGACTTCATTCTTTTTTTTCTACTTTTTTTTTCCTCCGTGTAAAGAACGATTGAAACTTGTATTATAATGTTCCCCTGTTTCGAGGATATTTCCAAGGTTAAAGAGGGAAGCTCGGAATCTTTGTCTGAACAATTCTCTCTATTTTTTTTTGTTTACTACAAATTGTCACGCGCATTGTTCGGACTTCATACATCATTTGATGATTTTTTTCTTCTTATGATCGCAAATATTTGCATCTCTCTCATTCATCTTTATACGGTTCTGTTTCTATTATCCTTTTCATTTTTGTAAATACAACTTTTGATGTTCTTATCTTTATCGAAGGAGCAATTCTCAAGCATTCTATTTGATTCAAACTTTTGATAGGCTACAAGCCTACAAATCAAAAACCATTTCAAATTCTATGTTCTTTTGCTCATTGTGCAGTCTTGATCTTGCGAGACCAGGCTTGGACCCCTATCAAATATCCTAGATCAGACGTTAAATATCTTAGATACATTATTATGCTAAAGAAGCTTATAGGAAACAAATATCTGCACATGGTGTTTCTGGGATAAAAACACTTTAGACGGAGATATTTTTCTTAGCACTACTAGTCTTTGGAATTAAAAAGAAAAACAAAATTACAAATACAAGAGTGTAACGGGTACAGAGAACAAGGCACCAAGAACAAAAACAAGAAACCTACCAGATGGTTTAAATATACAAAAACAAACAAGACAACAATATTAAAACTGAATCCATAACAAATCGAACTGGAGTAAATGACAAAGTCACATGACCACACAAGCCGCTGGATTCTCGTCGCTAAAAGCAGTGGTGTAGCGGACCTCGGTGGAGCTAGCACGAGCCAGCTGCGACACTCCAGGGTCATCCGCTCTCCGCACATAACCCGACGGTGCCTTCTTGTCGTAGACTCCGGCAGCGTAAGGATGTGCCACCACGTCATAGGGCACGTAGGGCCACAGCTCGACCTTCTTGCCGGTCCTGTGAGCCATTCGAGACACCACCTTGTTGGGATCTACGTAGCCGACCACAGTGACTTTGTGGGCTTTGGGCTCCAACGACACAGACGACACACCCTTCATGCCTTCCACTGACCGCCGCACTTTCCGCTCGCAGCCCTCACAGTCCATCTTCACTTTGATCTCCACCGTCTATTCTCATCCAGAACAAAACGACAAGAACATTATTAGTTACTACTTTTGAAATATCTAAGAAAAATAGTTAATGTCTCTGAGATAATCATCATGACTTGTGAGTTTTAGTTCACGTGATTTCCCCGAAATTACGATTGCTGTTTCCTTAAAAAAATATAATAATTACAAACTTCGACAGAGAATATATATAGAATACTAATCCCGGTGTAAATCTAACAGATGGCTGCAACTGCAGTTACTTGTTTTCCAGATTGAACGAATCTATTTGGTCGGTGTTATGAATATCGACTCAAAACAAATTTCGCTTCAAATAAATCCAAAGTACTGAGATGATGATTTTATTTTTCTTCAAAATTATATTAATTTTAAAAATATAAAAGTAAAAAGAAGAAGTTCGACAATTTTTCTTTAAAAATCTGAACTTTACTCTCTACTCTCTGAGTTTTCAGTGTATTAGGTAGAAGTAGAACTTATAAGTAAGAAAAGCAATAATTGAAAAGTCGAAGATTGCTAACGATCTATTCATGGAACTAAACTAATTAACGAGATCTACTAAGAAACAGTCACATCTCACTCAGTCTTTCATTCTCAAGGAATCTAGCTTCTACTAGACTTGTCACCTTTCAACGAATCTTCTTTTTTTTTTTTTTTATCTTTCCCAGATCAAGATCTAAAATTCTCAGCTAAATTTATCAGAAGAAAAGAAAGGTGGGGTTACCTGCAACTGTTTGCGCTTTTTAATCTTGTGTCCATGAGAGCAATCAAACATTTCTGAAACTTGATCAAGAACACCCATTTTCCTTTTTCTTTTTCTTTCCCAAAGAAAATAAAGAAGCCTAAGATATCTAAGAACCCAGAAGAATAAAAAGGAAACTTCAGGAGAAGGAGAGAGAGAGAGAGTGTGTGTGTGTGTTATGAGGATGAGGTGCAAAGCACAAGCACAGTGAAATCTGTTTAGAGGCAAAGGGAAAGTGGTGGAGGAGTAAACAAGTAAATGATGAGAATTCACTATATATAAAGATACTTAAAAATATTAATATATCAATTCGAAGTTAAATGAAACGAATGATGATGGCTCACCCTTCTTTCCTTGTCCCACCAGTTTTATATATAGTCCACGTCTTCATTAATTACCGGTTTTCATTTTCTTATCTTACTTTTCTGCCTTGTCTTAAATTTGATTACTGTATCCTTTTCTCTTATAAACTTGAAACAAAAAAACTAATTAAAACTTTGCAATGAAACACTAGTATGAAATTGTCAACTAATGACGTGTTATTGGGACCAGCGTCGTGCGTTAGATTTTCTGCTGCTTTAACTTCAAACACAAATTGTTTTTGGATAACCGATGATGACTCGGAAAGTCACACCGACGTGCCGACTTTGACCAGTCTTTGTTTATTGGTCTACTCGAATTTTGGGCCTATATTGGATCCCCTTATGAGGCCCACTCTTCGAATTTTGGGAGTATATAATTGCATTATTACTGTCGGTGGTGAAATCAAATTTGGGCCTTCATTATGCAAGAATACATAGCTGTAGCCTATGAGTGAGATAAACCGAATTTATACGCTCGTTAATTTGTATGATTTGTGTGATTGTCCTCTCATAATTATAGTTTGAATAATTTGGGTTGACACTATTATCTCGAGAACAATTAAGGGGTCAAGTTTATAAATAAATAGAGAAATATTTGACAAATTGCAAATGTGTTAAGGGGCGAAACTGAGAATATTAAAACGAGACGTCTTCCATCGTTTGCTTCAGAGAAGAGGCGAATCTGATTCGATTCGAAGAAGGACAACTTTGACTCTGCTCTTGCTGCGGATCTCTTCTTCTCTCCCTCTCTGTTACTCTCATAGAGTCTGTGTGAGAAAACTTGCTCCTGTTTTTCGATTTTCTACTTGAAATGGCTACTTTTGATGGTTTATTTCCACTTGCGTATAATCTCGGTCTGTCTTTACGGTTATCGAGTTGAGCACATACGTCTGAATTTCGATTGAGCTACTGGCGTATACACCGGAGATGGGTTCCTGTCTCTATGGCATTGCATTTCCCTTGTTGGGTTCTCATTAAAGTTTGTTCCTTTTGTTTTTCTGGGAAATAGATCGCAAAAGTGAAGTCTCTCTCTTATGGCTAACAAAGCGAAGCAGAGACCGGCGACGCTGTCCGTCTACCTTTACATTCCGAATATCGTCGGTATGTGTTTGCTACTTTCTTCTGCTTTTGTGTTTTGAAGAATATCGTGGGTCTTCTTAGTGTTGTTACACATTCAAAAATGGCAGGGTACATGAGAGTTATCTTGAACTGCATTGCCTTCGCTGTGTGCTTCTCCAACAAGACGCTCTTCTCTCTGTTATACTTTTTCAGGTGAGACAACCCTCCTCACTGACACCCATGTCCTTCTTCTCTGGGATGTTGTGTGTTAATATGATCAATGTGGGTTTTACAGTTTTTGCTGTGATGCTGTCGACGGATGGTGTGCTCGTAAATTCAACCAAGGTACTGTTATCACTCTCCCCATTTCAATTTATCAATCAAGTATATAGAACTTGGTCTTACTAGTTTTAGTTGAACAAAACTTTTGCGCCTTAAAACTATACAAGTGAACAGTGACACACAGCTCTTTTCTACTTGCCCTTTCAGTTTCTACATTTGGAGCTGTTCTGGACATGGTTACAGATAGGTGAGTGAGTCTTCCGCTACAACTTAGTTTTCTTAAAATAATAATATTAATATGGCCTTTTTGTTATAATTTGGTGTCTGCGCATGGTTACAGAGTCAGCACTGCCTGTCTTCTCGTGATTCTCTCCCAAATTTACAGGTTTGAAATCTTATCCACTACTTTCTGCTGGCAGACTTGATCTATGCTTAACTTAGTCTCACGATTGTAAACAGGCCTAGTTTGGCATTCCTGTCGTTGCTGGCTCTAGATATTGCTAGTCACTGGCTGCAAATGTACAGGTACTCTTTGCTGCACCGTTAACTCTTCATTTAAATTGTCCATAGACCATAATATAATTCTTGTACATGGCAAAACCAGAAGTTTAATACTCGAGTCACAGTACATTTCTATCAGGGAAGACCAGTCACAAGGATGTGAAAGATAGCACGAGCTGGCTGTTTAGACTCTACTATGGAAACCGCATGTTCATGGGTTATTGCTGTGTTTCCTGCGAGGTTCATATCTGAACTAACTAACTTTCTTTCTCTTGCACTTCTTTTTGGGGAGACATTGTAACACAGAGTATTGCTGAAATGGCTACAGGTTCTTTATATAATCCTTCTTCTCATAGCAAAGAACCAAACAGAAAATCTGATCAAGGTGAGCTTCTCCCTTCTCGCTTCTCTTCCCCTTTCATCATCTCTATAGCTAGTCTCTTGGTGCTCTAAAATCACTCGGGTCATCCTTCAGGTGGTAGTTGAATCATTGATGCAGTGCTCACCGCTCTCTTTACTCTTGGCTTTGAGCATATTTGGTTGGTCGATCAAGCAGATCATCAATGTGATTCAGGTAATTAAGGCTGATCCGAACACTTGTCCATCCCTCCCTCCAATATAGTGGGCAGTTTCTAGTTCTTATCGATGTTTATTTTTTATTTTTTCTGTGGATGTGTATTGCAGATGAAAACGGCTGCAGATGTGTGTGTACTGTATGACATAGAGAAGCAACATAAAGCATAATAAGCCCTGAGGGGTTTGTGCTCTTACAATCCGTGTTTTAACGCTTTTTGTTTTAGTGTTGTGTATGACACTCTTTGTACATATATGGATCCATCTGGTGTGGATGTAGATAAACTCTTTAAGTCTTTGTTTTACCATGAGGTGAAAGATATCTGATTGCAACCTTTTCTTAGAAGCTTCATGTCCTTCTCAGAACCTTGGGTGTGGGCGTTGGATCCATTCACTATGTATAAACTCATAATGAGAAATTTCTTACTAAACCGTGTTTTTTAAGAAATTTCTTGCAATGCAAATTATATAAACGCTAGTACTGCAAATCTCATTCTTTCTTACAGAGAGAATGTATCTTACTGTTGACAAGTTTGAACCACCAAATCTAACAATTTGCAGACACAGAAAGGCTAAATAGAAATGAATGTAGATTTTGATAGTCTGAATGAGTCGGAATGTACCGAAGAACCCAGATGAACTAGAAAGTAGTAGTCGCAATATACTTGCACTGATTTGATTGACCAGAACAAACTTGATAATTTTGATAGAAAAATATCAAAGTAGAGTATGAGAAATTTAGAGATGTTGAAAGAAAGGCCCAGACCCAGATAGAGGCGAAACTAATAAAGCCCAGCTCAGATGATATCGAACTCTAGAAGCGCAGCGTGTGGTGGGATCTATTTCCGACCAAAACATTCGATATCTTCTTATATCGGAGTCGGAGTCGTGCGAAGATGATCGTCTGTGTCGCCGTCGTCGGCCACCAGGTTATGCCGCTGATTTTACAGTTTTGCTTTGATTTGATCTGATCCGATCCATCGCAGTGGGTCCATTTTCTCTGACATTGTGTCCTTTTGGATTTTGGATCCGAACAGAACAACCCGCTTTACATTCAGAGCTTCACGGAAGCTGACGATGCCCTTAAGCTCCACCACATTGTCCACTGCTCCCTCGATGTCATCGATGAGCGAGGTTCTTACTCTTTCTCTCTGGTTTCTGGGATTTCATCGACTTTAACAACAACATAGACACTATACAGACATCAATCACTTTTTATCTATAAACTTGTGTCTTCTCACGGATTCAAAGTCTGTTGCTTTCTTTTGCATACTCTCCGCATTTCTACATGGATTAGTAATCTCGAAGTTTGTTTTCTTTTTCCAGTGAACAATCCGAAAAAGTCAGGTACAACATTGAACGAGGCTTTTCTTGGTCTGCTTTATCCCACTCTAAACTACAAAGTGTAAGCATATCAATATATGGAGCTTTTTCTTCTTTTATATCACTCATTTGACATCTTTTCGTGCCAAAACTCAACTCTGTAACATCTCTTGACCTCTTGCCTTGTAGCTATGGTTACTTGACTAATACAAAAGTGAAGTTTATCATGGTCACAACTGATTTGGATGTCAGAGACACTGATGTCAGAAGTGTAAGTATCTGCTTTCTCTTTTTTGCCATTTATACAATGTCCCTCCTAAAGCTTCTTCTATTCAGAAAGTGAAAGTTGGTACTTTTTGCTCTCAACAAGAATTTATACAGTCACCTCCTTTACATCCTCTCCTCTCCGCTTGTCTCTACAGTTCTTCAGGAAGTTCCATGCTGCATACGTGGATGCCGTCTCTAACCCTTTCCACGTACCTGGGAAAAAGATCACTTCGAGAACCTTTGGAGAATCCGTAGGCAACATTGTTAGGTCATACACTTTTAACTGATCATCTCACTTGCTTTCTAGTCTGCAGACGTTTATGTAATCTAATCTTCCTTCTTGTGTTATGGTTGTTGATTCAAAATAAGGCATTTTCTCTTCTCATCACTTGTTAATATTGCAACTCAGATTTTCCCTTATATTAGTAAACGTTTGTTCTTGTTCGCTACCAAACCTTGCCTTGCGACTTTGTTGATTGAGAATATATGTATATGTATTAAACAAAAGCAATAACACAGTTATAGATAATCCTGAAGTAAATGCGAAAGCTGGTCTGCAGTAGTTTATAGTTGATGAGGAGAAGCACAAACTTTAGACTCCTGCTTGCTTGTTTATTGAGAATTATGGGGCAAGGCTTCCACAATCGAAATGGGACTTTTTCAGCAGCAACCGAGAGAGGAAAGACGACAAGAACCTGTCTCTGAACAGGTTCATCCACTTCCCTGTGCTCTGCTGTATAAATCCTACCGTATATGCCGTAGTTATAAGATCAATGCTTCTCCATTTCCTTTCCCCTGCGTACTTCTTCAGACCTTGTTCAATCCGCTTATAGCTCTCGTTTTCGTCTTCTGTTTCACCTTGAAGATTCTTGTTAGCTTTTATAGCTTCGCCGAGGCAACGAGCGAGGATAACACCATCCTCCATGGCTGAGCAACCGCCTTGTCCGATATCAGGAGTCATTGGGTGAAGGGCATCCCCTGCTACGCACACGTTGTCTTTAGTGATGTTTGCCCATAGGAGCTCCCATGGAGGTCGGTACTTGAGTCGAGACATCACCATGCTATCAAGATCGGTGGTCTCCACGACACTCTTGATGTTTTCAGGCAAGTCCTTGAGCTTGCTCAGCACAAACTCTTTGAGGTCTTCCGGATTTGTCTCCTCATCTAACAAGTGCAACGAGAAGAGTCAGTGACACTGACAGCAGAGGGATATGAAAAAGAAGTTGTAGGTAGAGTTGCATATACCTATCTCAGGAGAGGAGTGGGTGAGGAACCAGTAGACAGTGTTGTGGTCGCAGGGGATAAAACCCGAACGAACACCGTTGCCGTAAAACTGGAAGAACTTTTGGCCAAAACCGTGGCCTGCAGGGAAATGTGTGAGCCCTCGGATTGCTAACCGGGCGGTTGTAGCCGGATTCTTGAAGCCGAGCCACTTACCAACCACTGAGTTCACTCCATCGCACCCTACCAAAACCTGAATGTCCTTTAGAAATTCCCTAACAGGACAAGGAGTTACTAGTTACTAGTTACTACCTTGGCTTTGAGAATAGTTCCGTCGGAGAGATGAACCATCTTGTAGTGGCCAGACGATTCGATATGAACAAGCTTAGAGGAAAACCGTATGGTCCCTTGAGGCAACTCATCCGCTAGAGCCTCTAACAATAGCTTCCTCTGTACGCATCGAGACTCATATTCTCTGGAAATTCCATTCCAACAAGAAGATTTAAAACTTTAGAAGGATTTATGTGAAGAGAAGAAGAAGAAGAAGAAGAAGCATACTCGGATTCAGGAAAGATCATCTCTTTAGAAGGATTTCCTGCAGAGATGGGCCCCACCACCCATCTGCATCAAGATCAAAGATAAGTAGCCTTGTTACGGGAGTAGAGAGTAGAGAGTAGAGAGTAGAGAGTAGAGAGTAGAGAGTAGAGAGTAGAGTTAAATTTCTAGATTGATATACCCTTGAAGGCGATCATGGAGACTGCGAATATGGTGAGAAACGCCGAGAGCTTCCATGGCCTTCCAAGCATTGAACCAAGTGGTAAATGCGAATCCTGTGGCTCTCAGTGTCTCCGAAGACTCGAGCACCATGCTTCTGATCCCAAGCCTGTGACACAGACACACGCACCACTTTGATTAGCTTACTACTCTGCTTATATAACTTAAAAGGCAGCTACTTTTACACACACACACACACACCTGTGGAGCCCAACGGCGGTGGAGAGGCCGGAGATTCCAGCGCCGACGATGAGGATATCTGGAGCGCTTATTTCTTCCATAATTTGTGTTGATGATGTTGGAAAGCTCTCTGCTTTTCGTCCTCTGTTATCTCTAGTACTTTATAAGTAAAAATGGAATATGCAGAGGAGGAAGATGAAAGATGGCAAGTCAAACAAGGCACCCAGTTCTATGCAGGCGGCTACACTAGAGTCATCACAAGTCGAATCTTTTTTATTATAAATTTGTAATAGTAACAGTAATAAGATGGATTGATTTTGATTATAAACAAGAGCTAATTTAATCATATCATCGTGTAAGAGGAGACAAAGCGCGTGGCAAAACAATCCCGAGGGGCGCGTGGGAGTTAACAATTACATTCTCTCTGCTTATTTGAAAGTATTCCAAAACTCAACTCAGGACTCAGGAGATGTTGTGAAAGGTGTAAGGAGGATCAAAGGAGAAGCTGACGAGAAGCCTCGCGTTTTTGTAAGGCTTTCCTGCTCGATCGTGTAGCCGGACGGCTCTAACTCCGGGCTTCAGTTCCGGGAGAGGGAGACATGTCTGTCCGGCGAAGTCATTCTGGGTGTCATTGTCGTAGTCTTGCACTCTGAACCACACAAGGGCCAGTTCTGGAACAGAGAGCTGAAACAGGAACTCATCCTTCCATGTAGGAAACCACTGATCAACCGCTGTCTCCGTTCTGTAAGATATGCTGTCTCTCGCAACTCCTACTGTTCCAACCTGATCATGCAACTCCTCTCCTCTGTAAATATCTCACTTTTCTACAAACTAATTGAAGCTCATATATATATATATATATATATATATATACCTTGACGAAGAAATCAGGAGGAGAGTACTGATCGAAGTGTGTGTGAGGGAAATCCAGATCCCATCCTTCGCCTGTGAAGATCTTCACCTTGAGAGTGGTCTTGATGGTTTGCCTTTTGGAGGGTTCAAAGAGTGTCTGCGTGTCCAGCAAAATGCGAGGCTTTTTAAGGTAGCCACATCCACCATTGCCTCTGAACATGCCTTGCATTATCCATAGTTGCTTCCCATGTCCCTTTCAACCACCAAATATCAAGTCCATGTGATTCTGTGATTACATTTATGTATACATGACGATGATGATGATGGACTTACTTGCATGTTAAAAGCAACCATTTGAGCACCGTGTGTCCATCCTACAAGAGGATCGTAATTTGATGAGTCCAGTCTTGTCCCTTTTGGATATATCCTCACAATATTCCTCTGTGTAAACCTGTTTTTCTTTCCCTTTTTTTAATAATAATCAAACTCTTTATCAACATAACTTATGGTGCATCACTTTACCTTACAACATCAGTTCCTCTAGCTCTAACCACAGTCTCTAGCAGCTGCTCGTCCATGCTTATCCTTCGAGGCTTCTTTGGATCATCCCTCAAGCAATTTTCCAAACCACCTTTGCAGTTCCCAGCCTGAACCGCTATCAAGTCTTTATATCCAACTGCTTCACTCTCCTCTCCTTCCTCTTTAGGATTCTTGTTTTCTCCTCTCCATGCCATATTAGCACCCTGTTACAAGAGAGAAAAGCTAAGAATGTTTGCAAAATCATTTGAATTTCACGTTAAATCAGTTGTTACACTTGCTGGTCTGCTCCACGAAGTCTCTTTATGATGCATTGGAGTTCTTGAGACCACCTGAACAGCCTGGCTCTCAAGATACTCCTTTGGAGGCTTTGTAGAAATCAGAATCTTCTTCTTTAGTTCTTCTGGTGATGGAAAATGCTTATAACTCTCTGAGCCACAACGATACAACATCCCTCTGAATGTTTTAGTTAACATCTACAAACATAACATCAATTATGTTACAAATTTGTAAATCCTCTGTTTCAAACCAAAAATATATAGAAAGAAGAAAATATCTGACCTTGGCAACTTGAGCTTGAAGAGTAGGTGACAAATGATCTTCGAGAGTAATGATGACAGGATAATCAGACACATGAAAGGCGTTATCCTTTATGGCGTTGAGACATTTCTGCAAATCTTCATGCGATGTAAGTGTCCTGATAAGAACCAAAACACACATATATATATCTATTCTGATTCTCTGAGACAGACAGGGATTAACTCTTTTTCTCTTGTGATTAGAAGAGGGAAGTGGGACCCACCCGCCATGACGAACTTCGGGAGCGTTCCCAGAAGGGTTGGGCCACAAGTCGAGCTCGATCACTTTGACACCTTTTCTTAGAGCGTGGACGATGGGCTCTACGCTGCTTCTGCTGTTCACTTGGTTCCCAGTCAAGTAAGAGTTGTGTCCCGTGTACACAAAGTAATGCGATAACGGGGCCTTCATGTCATGATGCACCTTCATTTACCAACATATATTATATACCCCTTTTTCAATTCATATATATATATATATATATATATACATGTGAACAAAACTTTGTATAAAATAAGCAGTAGTTATGGATAACCTGGCGAGACAAGGGAAGAGGAGAGTTTGCATCGCTAAAGAGGTAGCGATAGAAGGCGTTGAGATGAACAAGTCCATGTATATGAAAAACGTTGTGGTGTTTAACGCTGTTGAAGATTTCCTGCACGTGCTCCACCCCTGCGCGCCCTTCTCCTTGGATTTCGCTCACAAACCTAAGCAGCTCATCGGAAGACATCTTGCCGTTTCTTGAGTAAGCTTCGAAGAGCCTCTTGATGCTCCCTGGTACCGGCTGCCTCGTTTTCTCCTTGAAGCTTCTGCTGCAACAGAAGCACACTTTGAATGTCTCCGACATTTGATTTTTCCTTCAATTCTTACTTGTTCATTCTGAGAAACAAACGCACACACATAGTTGATGTATGCTTTAAAAGTGATGAAGAATATATGCTCGTGTTATCATCTCAAGGAACGTGTCTTGCTATTCGCATTATTATTTAAAAAAATAAAAAATAAAGTAACCTTGCTTATGAAAACCTTATTGATGATTATATAATGCATCATGGGTCCGATGAATAAACACAAAAGGATCAAATTGTCGAGGCATATATACTACCTTGCTTTCTGAGGTGCAAATCAAACACAGCACTAAGAAGAGCATCAAATATACTGTTTTGTATCATTATATTTTAAAACAATTATTATTTGGTTTTGATATATGTTCCAACTTGTCAATCTACTATATATACTTTCAAAAACCAGTACTTGTTATCAGGAGTCAGGATTGTTACAACTTACAAAACTAGTGCAGGCTGATTCTATCAATGGTTATGGTTTTTTGATGAGCCAGTCAGTATCTATTATCTGAACAAGTGAAAACTATATTGCTTGAAGCATAAGACTTCGAAAGTATCAGTGCTGATGTTCTTCTTTTTTTGGGTTGTCGTTTCTTATTGTTTTTTCTTTTGTCGCTATTATCGCTAATTGAATTGCGTATGTTTGTGAATATTTTTATTCGCATCAAGTAAGTTATAGCACATAATGAATACATCTTTAATTTGATCTTCCACATCAGAAGTTAATGAAATGAAAATAAAAATTGAACAGCAGAGAAGAGCTACTTTTAATAGGTTAAGTATCATAAACATGATTACATGAATTACACTGAGTTGATTCAAACTTAAATCTGTATTACCAAAATGTTTAACACAAGGTTGAGAGGATAATGAACTTTGATATAAATATACGAATGGTTGTATATGTAAAAGAAGATGAGTGAATTAGGGTATTGGGAGATGATTGGATAATGAAGCTGGTCCTTACGAAGTGAAAGGTTGAGAACTTGAGAGTGGTTGGACTTTTGTGCGATTGATGGAAGCTACCTTCTCTTTATGTAATAAGTAGGGACCCTTCTCTAATCTCTACCATCTACACCTCCCTTTCCTCCCCTCTACTCTAGGTCTCTTACTTGCTAAGAATAGCTCTTAGTTATCCATTTTGATTTCGAGATTTCTGATGTAACAGCTCTATCACGGCTGGTTCTTCCATTGGAACAAGATCATATCATCATGCATCTTTCTTTCTTCGCATTAACGGCATATGTTCTTTTTGAAAGAAAAAAATGAAAAAAAGTTCATGTACATCAATCCGGACCAGGAGACTATATATGTAGAACATTGACAGGTTATATAATTATGAGTATATCATTAGAAACAAACTTTGAAATTTTACTTTAGTTTAGTCATGTGAGCTGAAATGACTAATAGTTGCTTGTTCCATTATTGGTACCACAAAAAGTATAAATAACTACAAAGAGTCGATGGGGAGAAATGGCCAAATGTAGTGGTACATACATTAATATAAAATTGAATAATGTTAGGTAAAGTGACATATCTCACTTTATCCCAATCACTTTCGGGTCCCATCTTTTGATATCTAATTTTTTCATTCTTCAAGGTTCAATCTCAAGCCTCGTCTCTATTTTTAGTTTTTTTTTTTCTGTATAATCTCAGGCATTAAACGTTAGATAAATGAAAGATAAATCCACATATACTATTTCAAGACTCCGCAAGTTATAATAACCCTATAGTTACACCGATAGAAAATTTGGTATGCTGTACATGTGATATGTGTGTTACATTACAGATTGCACAGTTTTATGGTTTAATTTAGCGAAAGTTCAAAAAAAGAAAGGAAAGGGCTATTAAAGAAGTCGGTGGATAAGATAGTAGCGAATTGGTTAAAACCAAAAGACGTGGGTTCCATGAGCCAGTCATTTGGCGCCACGTAGCCAAATATAAACTGATAATAGAGAGAGCCTGTGCACTCTCGGCGGTCTCAGCCACAAGCAAGCAGTACATGTTTGAAGTTTGATTTGTCTTTTTGACCGTTGAAGAGACCTTGATTATTCCCTTTGATCCAAATTCATGCAAAAGCTCGTTTCAAATGTTAAAGCTAAACCTTTGAAACTTAATTAAAAAAGAGACTTGATCAGGATCGCTATAAGTGTAAATAGTATCTTCTCTCTTATTATCTCAGACTCTGGTTTTTTAGGTTTGTCCATCGGATGATTCTATCTCTCTATCTCTCTCTCTAATAAGGCAGAGAAAGGACGAGGAGTTGTGGAGCCCAAAAAAGCTGGGACCTTTGATGTGCTGGCTCCGACCTCGCCTTCGTTGGTCTTTTATGGGTCTTGTCTGCTCTCTACACATTAATATATGAATACTGTATGTGTATCCATTCGATTATATGAATATGAATATGAATGAGTCCTCTTGCTCTAAAGTCTAAATTACACTACACTAGTGCACTGCACTCTAGTCTAGAGCAGAGAGAAAAAGAGAGTTTCTCTTTTAATTTCTACCATATTGTTAAATTGTAGAAAAAAAGTAACACACACGCCAAAAGTGCAAACACAAAGGTGAAATTTTGTGGAAGAAAAGAAAAGAAAAACACAAACACAAACAGAAGAATGAGAGAGACGTCTCGTTCGGCGACTTGACCTATCTCTCTATCTCTCTCTCTCTCTCTTTCCCTTTTCCTTCTTCCATCGCTCACACTGTTTCTAGACATCGAAACATCATAAGCTGCGAGACTCCAATTTTTCTTCTTTTTTTTTTAATAAAAATATTGTAGGGACTAAGTTATTTGTTAATTGGTCTTCTTCTTCCTCATCCGCTCACTTCAATTTCTTCTTGTTTATTTTAATCCTTTTTTTTTTTATAATTTGTGTTTGGTTGATCCGTAGATCTACAAGTGAGAAATTCCACGCCCACATCTCCTGACTCCCTTTCTCTTCTCCACCGATCTTTCTCTTCTTCGTCTTGCTTAAATTCAGAACTAGATTCCATCTTGCAAGGTAAAGTTTTCATCTTTTTTTGGCTGCTTTGGGGTTGGGCAATACGAACAAGTTTGAATCTTCCGCTGAACCCTTTTAATTTTCGTTTTCATTTCCGAATCGTTCGACTTGTACTTTTCCTTGATTGCCTGACCAAATCAGTTTCTGACAAAACCGAGCAACTAGTTTTGGTTCCGATGATTTTCAATCCTGTATCAAATTTTCTTAGATTGTTGAATTCAGTCATATATTGTGAAACAGTGGCCCATATTGTTTTGTCTGATTAGAATTTATACGAACATAGAGATTCATTGTCTGTATAGATGAGGAGCTTAATTTTAACGAACTCGCTTCTTAATCAAACAGTTGACACTGCAGTGTGAAGCTTGCGGAGAAGACAAGAGTCAGTGAAGCACAAGACTTTGGCATTTGGGGGAAGACAAGAGGGAGCAGTGTGTGTGAATTAAGATTGTGAAAGACTATGTGGAGTAACAAGAAGAGGTGGGATATTCGGATGAGATGAGGGATGCTCTCTGGATTGATGAACTTTCTGAATGCCTGTCTCTGGCCACGCTCAGATCAGCACTCAGACTCTGGCGGCCGTCAAGAGGGCCTTCTCTGGTACCGTGACTCCGGTCAGCACGTCTCCGGTGACTTCTCCATGGCCGTCGTCCAAGCCAACAGCTTGCTCGAGGACCAGAGCCAGCTCGAGTCCGGCTCTCTTAGCTCCCTCCCCTCTGGTCCCTATGGCACCTTTGTCGGGGTCTACGACGGCCACGGCGGCCCTGAGACCTCCCGCTTCATCAATGACCACATGTTCCATCACCTCAAGAGTGAGGAGGATTTGGAATGTCCCCTATGTATGCATGCTTTAGTGTTTGTTTTGGATTGGTTTATAAGCATTTCTCTGTTTGTGCCACAGGGTTTGCAGCGGAGCAACAGTGCATGTCAGCGGAAGTGATAAAGAAAGCGTTCCAAGCGACAGAAGAAGGGTTCTTGGCGATAGTAAGCAGCCAGTTCCCAACGAGACCTCAGATAGCGACGGTTGGGTCATGCTGCCTTGTAAGCGTCATCTGCGATGGGACGCTCTATGTGGCGAATGCGGGTGACTCGAGGGCTGTGCTTGGGCAAGTCGTGAGGGGAAGCGGTGAAGCTCACGCCACTCAGCTCTCGGCTGAGCACAATGCGTCTATCGAGTCGGTGCGACGGGAGCTTCAGGCCCTGCATCCGGACCATCCGGATATTGTGGTTCTCAAACATAACGTGTGGCGAGTCAAAGGGATCATTCAGGTGAGGTCTATCTCTAGTTTTAGAAAGATCAAATATGTTGTGTGTTTGCTTTTGTGGTTGTATGTGTTACTGAGTGAGAGTTGAACAGGTATCAAGGTCCATAGGGGATGTGTATCTGAAACGGGCAGAGTTCAACAGGGAACCGCTGTACGCCAAATTCAGGCTGAGGTCGCCCTTCAGCAGGCCGCTGCTGAGCGCAGAGCCGTCCATAACGGAGCATAGACTGCAGCCGCAGGATCAGTTCATCATATGTGCATCGGACGGGCTGTGGGAACATATGAGTAATCAAGAAGCTGTTGACATTGTTCACAACCATCCGCGTAACGTGAGAATCTGAATCATCTCCATGCACTAACACACAGTCTACTCTTCTTCTTCTTTCTTGTTGTTGTTGTTGATAAGAATGGATATGATGTGTGCAGGGAATAGCAAAGAGGCTGGTGAAAGTGGCGCTGCAAGAAGCGGCGAAGAAGAGAGAGATGAGATACTCGGACCTTAAGAAGATAGACAGAGGGGTTCGACGGCATTTCCACGATGACATAACAGTGATTGTTGTCTTCTTCGACGCAGGCCTCGTCAGCAGAGCCTCCCGACCCTCCGTCTCTGTCCGAGGCGCCGGCGTCACCCTTCCCCACAACTCCTTGGCGCCTTTTACTCAACCTCAAGCCTCCTCCTGACCTTTGGACTTGTCCCCATTCAATTTTTATTATTATGCCAACCTCCTCCTTTGTTTATTCTTTCCAATGTCCTTCTGTTGTAACTATATCTATATTATATATATATAATTTGATTCTTATTATTATTGACTGTGATTTGAGAAGGATGCATTATGCATATCAAGGTGGTAGTTTTGTTTGTTCCTCTTCTTAGCTTTGGACTTGGGAGGAAACCAAAATCACAACAACTCTTGTAACAGTTGTTTCCTTTTAGCTCTCTGTTTTGCTTATTATATTCAGCTTTTAGTATTATCACCTCCTGCAACTATGTATCCTTTGGAGATGAGATCATAGAAACACTTGTCAGATTATTTTACAAAAATGCACATTTTTGTGAAGAGCAGATATGGAATCAAGAGAAAATGAGACAGAGCTAAGAAAAGGCTGTAAATGTAATTGTTTTAAATTTCTATCTAAGTAAAAGGATACATGATTTTTTGCACTTAGATTATTTAATTAAATCATCGTCATCGTCACCATCATCATCAACTCATCATCATATCATCATCATCATCATCGGTGCCTATGGAAGAGCTGGTAAAGCGGATAAGATTGGAGGAGTCTTGCGTTTCATCGAGAACTCGGACATAAGGTTGGACCTTGTGTTCTTTAACTGTCTGGTGGATGCTTACGGGAGGATGGGGAAGTTTGCAGAGATGAAAGGTGTTCTGGAACTGATGGAGAAGAAGGGGTTTAAACCTGATAAGATTACATACAGGACGATGGTTAAGGCTTACAGAATTAGTGGCATGACTAGCCATGTAAAGGGACTTCATGGTGCGGTCGAGTCCGTTGGTGAAGCAGAAGTTGTGCCGAAGAAGCCGGATTTTTAGCCGAGGAACAGAGCTCATTTTTCTGGTAGTTAGTACGAGAGTAAATACATTTTTTAGTCTGCTTACAAAAATTTGTATGACCGAAAAAAACAAAAAAAAATTGATATGAATATAGTTGTTTACTCTTGTTTTGTGTTTTGTGTTATCAGTCTGTATGTGCTGAAGCAGCTAGATATGAGAGTTGAAGACTGTAAGCTTCTTTCAGCTGAGTTTACGAATCATGAATGATGATCATCTTTGCTTTTCTTTTCCTTTGACACTGCAGAGTATAGAACTGTCTCTGGTGTTGCGGGGCCTCTTGTCATCCTTGAAAAAGTCAAGGTATATACATATATATATATATATATAGAGAGAGAGAGAGAGAGATTGGTTGTTGTTTGAATCTATGGCATTCTCGCTCCTGTGGTTTCCCTGATGCTGCTGCTTTTGGCTTTAGGGTCCTAAATACCAAGAAATTGTCAATATCCGTCTTGGGGATGGAACTACTCGACGTGGTCAAGTTCTCGAAGTTGATGGCGAGAAAGCTGTTGTTCAGGTTTTTGAGGGAACATCTGGAATTGACAACAAATACACTACTGTACAATTTACAGGAGAGGTACGCTACTCTCTCTCTTTTTCTTTGATATCCTTATCCTAGTGGTGTATCCATAGTCTCACTTTTTCCTTTTTCCAATAGGTTTTGAAAACTCCCGTTTCCTTGGATATGCTTGGTCGCATCTTCAATGGTTCAGGGAAGCCCATTGACAATGGTCCACCTATCTTGCCAGAGGCCTATTTGGATATTTCTGGTGACCTTCTTTTCCCTCTTGTCACGTTTTCAAATTTCATTACATTACAGGGATTTGATTCTTAACTTTTGTTTCTCCAGGAAGTTCTATCAATCCCAGTGAGAGAACCTATCCTGAGGAGATGATCCAGACTGGGATCTCCACCATTGATGTCATGAACTCTATTGCCAGAGGACAGAAGATTCCCCTCTTTTCTGCTGCTGGTCTTCCCCACAATGAAATCGCTGCTCAGATTTGCCGTCAGGCTGGTTTGGTCAAGCGTTTAGAGAAGTCGGATAATCTTCTTGAGGTATCTCTTTTTATTTCATGACTACACTGCAATCATCTGTTTGATTCAGTAAAATATTCTTTACTGGATCATGTCAAAGGGCTCTAGCCACTTCGTTAGTACAGTGATTATGGTAAAAAACAAAAAACACAGTATCACATTGGTCCATTTGTGTGAATTTGCAGGACCAGGAGGATGATAACTTCGCCATTGTGTTTGCCGCAATGGGTGTGAACATGGAGACTGCACAATTTTTCAAACGTGATTTCGAGGAGAATGGGTCCATGGAGAGAGTGACACTTTTCCTGAACTTGGCAAGTCTCCTAGTCACGCTATGGACATGTTGAAACAAGTTTTAGTTCTCATGTTTCGCATTCTGTTTCCTGTACAGGCAAACGACCCTACGATTGAACGTATCATCACTCCTCGTATTGCTCTCACGACGGCCGAGTACTTGGCATATGAATGTGGAAAGCATGTCCTTGTCATTCTAACAGACATGAGTTCCTACGCTGATGCTCTTCGTGAGGTAGGTGACAATCGATATTTGCATACTTTGATCACAAGTCATGTACTTTGAGATGATAGGAAGCCTGACATAGTGTTTTAACGTTGATCAATATCCTTAGGTCTCTGCTGCCCGTGAAGAAGTGCCTGGAAGACGTGGTTACCCAGGTTACATGTACACCGACTTGGCTACCATCTACGAGAGAGCAGGACGAATTGAGGGGAGGAAGGGTTCCATCACTCAAATCCCCATTTTAACCATGCCAAACGATGGTAATTCTTAGTTGCCATAAAATTACTTTCTGTGGTTTCTCTGGTCGTAGGTGTTTTGTTTTGCGTGAAAATTATTTCTGATGCCATAGCGTCCATCTAGGTCTAGCTGTGTGGGACTCTAACAAACTGAGCTGATGATATACTAGGCTTAGTGTACACCTATGCTAGTAAATCTGATAATGTAGCCTTCTTACTGAAGCAAGCATATTTGTTGGTCCCATATAAACGGTATGCAGGTGAGTGAATAATTCTGTTTGAGATTTCTAATATATATATATTTTTTCCAATTCACTGTCCAGATATCACGCATCCCACACCAGATCTGACAGGATACATCACGGAGGGCCAAATCTATATTGACAGACAACTTCACAATAGACAGGTACAATTTTGTTTCAAAGGTGTTATAGTGTACAGTTCTTATGCATGAAATATGTTTGTGTATTTTTCTCGGAAAAGGCAGACTTGAAACTTGTTTCACTTTAGCTTCTAGTTTCGCAGATATGAAAATACTAATTATTGTTTGTGTTCCACAGATATACCCTCCGATCAATGTGCTGCCATCTTTGTCTCGTCTCATGAAGGTAAGTGTGGTGGCGCTTCAAAATTCAAAATTAATAGATGAACCAACCCAGAATATCACTTTGGTAAAACTTAACTGACTGTGTTGCAGAGTGCCATTGGGGAGGGTATGACTCGCAGGGACCATTCTGATGTTTCTAATCAAGTAAGACTTTTATTTCTTGTTTGTCACTATTACAACCTTTGTTAGTGAAGTTGAGCCTGAGCTGAACTTGTTATTACCTTCATTTGTGATTATATCAGTTGTATGCGAATTACGCTATTGGAAAGGACGTACAGGCCATGAAAGCTGTGGTTGGAGAAGAAGCTCTCTCTTCCGAAGATCTGGTCTCTATCTTCTTTTCTTTTTAGTTTCTACTACAAGTCTACAACAGTCTCTCTTATTCCTCTTTTTAACACTTTATATGTCTGATTGCAAACAGCTGTACCTTGAGTTCTTGGACAAATTCGAGAGGAAGTTTGTGGCTCAGGGAGCTTACGATACCCGAAATATCTTCCAGTCACTGGACCTGGCATGGACGCTCCTCCGAATCTTCCCCCGTGAGTTGCTTCACCGTATACCCGCCAAGACCCTTGATCAGTTTTACAGCCGCGACAGCACCAACTGAGAAACCCTTTGATCAGTGGTGTCATGTTTTCTCTCCGAATTGTTTCTTTTTACTTCTCCGGTTGGTTGGTTCGTCCGTTCCAAATAAAAATGGTGCTTGTTCCCAATCGCTAGACCCTTTACTGAGCAAGCAAGGAAGCATGTTATTCTTTTTGAAAGAGATAATTGAGACTCTTGTGTAACTTATGAGATTTTCCTTTGTTTTTTTTTTACTGGTTCAACAATATATACATTCGTTTTAAAAACTCTTGAGCTATGGTGACAATGAATGTTATAAGGCGGCTTCTCTTTTTGATTTTACAATTGGTTGAGTTTTGCGTTTGATTCTTCCATCTACAAAATATGGTTAAAAAAACAAGTGTATGTAACATGTATTATATAATATAAATTGGAAAAACTTGGAATTCAATCCATCCGCAGAGAAGGATCAAAGAAAGGCAAAAACTAGTGAATCAAACATGTTTTCTGCGTCAACCAGCTTTAGAAGTTCTGACTACTTTGGGCAGCTCAACGGAATCAAGGTCCCCAGGGTAAGGCGTCCAGAGCCCAAAGCCGCCTCGGCTCTCCCTCAAACTCTCTCCTTTGCCTTTGAGTTCCTTAAGACTCTTGACCCACTCGATCTTCGAGGAATGTTCTCGGATGTGAGGGTGCAGTTCAAACAGAGAGTTGTACTCACAGTTCTGGAACATGAACACCTTGAAGGCTCCTTTTAGTCTGTACACTACATACCCGAAGCTTAGCTGGTCCCTTGGTGTTAGCAGGTGTACCTCGTTGAACCACAGGCAGCTGAACAGGTTGTTCATTGCCGTGTGCTCTCTTATTATCACCGCTCCCTCTGGAACATCTGTGTAACGCATGACAAGAGGCTTAGTATATTATCATATTAAACATTGAATATGTTTGTTATGATGGGTATTGTACCACTAACAGTGCTCTTCTTGATGCTCCAGGGTTCCAGTCCCTCGTATCGATATATTTTCATATGAAGATCAACAAGAGGCCTGGCGTATCGCTTTCTCCTCTTGCACGCATCAGCTTCCTCATATATGTTTCGGTGATGTTTATGTTGAGCAATAGTAAACGTATGTTTCCCACGCCACAAATACCTGAAAGACAAGATGAAACCGGAATATATGCATCTTTTAGCACTTTCTTGGTTACGCCGAGACTGACAGTGAATAGTAGTATATACAAGGAACATGTAGCCTTTAATTCTTTGCTACATCCTTTTAGGATCCGATGTATCCGTACCTTTCTAAAATAAGCAAGGGATCAACAATAAGCTCCATCTTCCCATCAATCCAAATGCTGTACTGTGCTTCAGGGAATAACCTGTGGGTTAAGATTTTCGGGACTTTGCCATTCCTCCTAGGTTCATCATACGGAGGAGTTTTGAGTAGAACCAGACGCCAAATGCCAACCCATTTGCCTCCTTGAACATCTTTCCTCACCGTAGTGTTTTTGCTTAGGAAATCGAGAGAGACCTCGTCTACCACCATAACGAAACAGAAGAGATTCTTGGATCGCTCGCTAATGTTTGACGGCTGGTGGGGTTCATCATATGCATCGAAGATCCCTGTCGCAACCACAAATCTACATTTCTTGACGTATTCTTTATCCAGAGATGACATTTCTGCTCCACCACCTGGCATGAATCCGCAGTGGACCTGAAACGTTTTGGTTGCGATGAGATGATTCGTAAGAGGTTTAGCCATCAGCTAAAAAAGTGAAAGCGTTTTTACCTTCATCTCAGGTTTGAGTTGGAAGCTTTCTTCTCGCTGAGACCAGCTTATGTTGCCGCCAAAAAGAGGAAACTGAGAGTTAGAGGACTCATCCTCTGTGATGTAGGTCAGATTTCTGACTATTGTATCTGCGGTTTTGCCACTCGGAAGGAGCACCTTATCAGGGTCATAGGCTACCGGAATGGGGCATCCTTGAAAGAAAAATCAAAGAAACAGAGTCGGTGATTAAGCGCCACACTAAGCTAAATAGATTGATAGTAAATCTTACGGTGCTGCGGTTTTGGTACAAATCCAATCGTGTCTAACATGACATAGAGTCTGCCTTCTTTGTTGCATATAGCTGCAAGCGAAACATAATGTTACTTGGCAATGCTTAAACATAATGGTATCGAGTGGAAGATTGACATTTCTTAAACATGGAGAATACCTGAGAAGAATGAAAGAGAAGATTGACATGACCAAACATGAAAGAGCAGCGCGAAAAGAATGAGCAGCATCCACACAATGCCTCCAACAAGCAGCAAACGAAGGAAGCCAGCCTTCCAAATCTTTTTCATAGTGTAATCAGTATGAAGTCTAGTGGGAGAGAAGAAGCCTGCCTCTGCATCTGTGTTTGAAACACATTCAATACATACATATAATACTCTCATTAAAAGCATAAACTCATGGCTCATTGAGGCACAGATTATGTTTCAGAGCAGACCTTTAGATTGAGCATTTTGATAGCCCCGGCGGCTCAACCGCACAGAAAGTGATCGCTGAAAATCACTCATCGTCACTGCTGTCTTTCGATTGTCATCACGACCAACACATAGATACCATTTCCAGAGCTAAAGGTAGGCAAGCCAAACGGGACAACACTACAGCAGCGAAAGCAGAGGCCAACTTGATTTTTGAAAAGCAAAACAAAATGGCAGAGAGAAATCGAATGAAGAGGAAAGCCCAGATCGATCAACTTACGAGAAAATCCAACTACCGAGTCGTCAATTTAGACTTATGAGAGCAAAGAATGGGTTGAAATACTGAACAAGCAGAGCTCCTAATCGAATCTCTCTTCTCTCTTCTCTCTTCTCTCTTCTCTGCACTCACTCAGAATCACCACCTGAATGGATCTAGAAAGATGAATCCCAGTCTGATTTTTGATTGGTTTAATAATGTTTCAATCACCATACCGAACCAGGCCGGTTACTAACAATCACGCAAAAACGACAGCGTTTCCAATAAAGGGGCTTCGTCCTCTTCCTCGATCCTCTCTGTAATTCTGGTAATCTCTAATTCTAGGGTTGGTTGCTTCCCAGACTAACAAACGACAGAGAATCAGAGAGAATGGAGGGCGAGCTATTGGAGGCAGATATAGTACTTGCATCGGACTTGAGCTTTAAGAAGATACAGTCTCATGAAAAATACCCGAAGGGGCAGTCTCGAGGAAGGTGGAAACACCTCAAGCAGATTCTTCAAGCTGAGAATTTTCATGATTATCCTCCCGAAGAACCCAACTGTAAGTTGAATGGCTTCTTCTTAGGCCCTTTCTTTCATGCTTGCGAAAACTGAATTGTGTTATAGAATTGGTTTTTTTGTTGTTTGATTTGTGCAGATATGAACATTGAGTCGCCTCCGTCCACTCAACCATGCAAGAGAATTTGCGATATAACTGGATATGAGGTAATTGATGCCTAGAGCTGATTGATACCAAGTTAATTAACTAATAGGTAAATGATATATATAATGTATGATGTTTGTGTGATAGGCACCATATGTGGACCCAAGAACAAATCTGAGGTATGCAAATGCAGAGGTCTTCAAGACTGTAAGGTCACTCTCTTCCGAGCAAGTCCACCAGTATCTCTCCATTCGCAATGCTGCTGTTGTTCTCAAGTAGCGCTTTCCTTTTGTAAACCAACCATTACATAACTCTATGTTGAGATTTATGGTTTGAGGGAGATATATGCTCTTCTTATGTCTATGTTGTGTTACCATTATCAAAGAAGCAGAGGTTGATTGGGTACATGTTGCAAGTCGAAACCTAAATAATACAGTACAAAGAAAGAGGCTTTTATCGCAATCCATTCTTAAAGCTATATGACCATTAACAATCTAAATGACATTGGTCTCTACTCTCATGGGGCTTTTCTCAAGAACAACGCCAATATGTAACAAAGAGCAGAGTCCACCGATGAGAGCGCAACAATGAAGACAGCTACAAGACAGAGACTCAGTGTGGCCGTCTTTAGCTGTTCAACCAAAACTAGTCAAGTTACAAAACTGCTCTCATATGGATGGTAACAACTAACAAGATGAAACAGAGAGCACATGACATACCGTGCTTGTAAAACTTGGCCACTCTATGAATTTCAGCTGGCTCGGTTGCTCAGCCATAAAGGACCAGAGGGATCTCGTGCTCCTTTCAAAGATGAAGAACATTAATCAGAATCAGAATCAAGATGAGAGAGCTTTCTTTGATTGATTGATTGATTGAGAAATTACATACCAGACTATGTCCCTAACAAGGCTCAACCATAAGGGGTCTTCGGGCAGCTCCTCGTGGAAGCTCGGGTTTCCGACAGATGCCGTGCAAGACAAACCCACATGCTTATAGTTATAGCTAACTCTTCCATTGAGAGTCTACAACAATGAAAACAATCATACACAGGCTACGTCAAAGCTCTTCCTTGTCTTAACGACTTAACCCGTCATAGAAATATGAAATTACCGAATTCCTAAAGAAATTGGGTCCAAAACCATTGCGTCTCTGATTCCGGTGTGACGGAATTTGGGGACGAGCCAATCGGATTGAGCCTATGAATTGAAAATGAAGACCAAAATAAGAAGCAGTGATCAAGATGAGCAAAGTATAGAAGCTGACTGGACGGAATAGTGATCTGAACCATTTCTGAGCAGCGCCGGAGAAACCACCATCCTCTGCAAATCTCAAAGTTACCAAAGCTCGCTCTACTCGCTACTCGCTAGCCTTCGATGATAAAAAAATGGACCTTGTTGGGCTTTGCGTTTTGGCACTAAGTCTTTTTGGAGTTTGTTCTGTCATTTTGGCCCACCCATTGATTCATTCAGATTATGCTTTGTTTTTTTGTTTCTTATTTCACAGTATGAAGAATGTTTTTTTTTGTAAATGGCTTTCATATTTAAATTGCATAAAGAAGAAAAAGATTACAAGCCCGTGGGCTATAATAGTTAGAGCAAGCCCAATGCCCAAAGTGAGATACATATTAAAGGGTTCTAGTTAACCAACCCACAAAGCCCATCTTTGAGGGAGGAGCCAAACAGCTTCGGTGGTATCGAATATTGCCGATCAGATAGAAAAGTCTGCCGATTGCGATCCCGTTGAGAGCCACAATTGCAAGAGTTTTGATGCATGGAGAGGGTTTGTGTCTCGGAAGCTAGCGATTCGATTCCGGATTTGTCTATCGATGGAGGATGAAATGGAGCAGTCCGAGGAGAAGACTCCACGATGAAGTCGGCCCTTTCTCTCTGCCCAAATCCAGTAGATTGTTGCCTGCCAAGTGATAAGCGCTAGTTTCTTCCACAGTTTTCCCAGGGTGAGAGACTGCATTTGTTGTAGGGAGGTGTTCCAAGACCTTAAAGGTTGGAGATTGCATCTCCTTGCCAATGGCCTCCATATTCTCCAGCTATACTCACATCGAAAGAGCAAATGGTCTCTGCTTTCTGGTTCTACATTACATAGAAGACAAACAGGATCCGTTTGCAGACCCCAACCCAGAATCCTATCACGAGTCGGACATCGATTGAGTGTAAAAAGCCAAGTCAAGAAGCTGTGCCTAGGAATTCCGCCTCCACACCACACTGCCTTAGTCCAAGGTACCGTTGCCATCTCTCCTCTCAGTTGCCTATAAACCTCCCCAGTCCCAAATTTCTTCGAGACCTGCCCCTCTATTTCCCATTCATAGTAATCCTCCTGGTTAGTGATTGAGATAGTAGTTAAGTGTGCTTGGATACTCACCAATCTGTCAGATCTTGCAGGGGGCAGACGCCACTCATCTCTTCGATGGAGACTTGCCAATGTCGCCTTCAGAGGGATGCCTAGTCTTGAGCCTTCATTTCCCAGTAGGTAGTTGTGGATGTTGCCAAAAGGCGACCAATTGTCCGACCAGAATCGACAATTCCTCCCATTCCCGACTCTCAGTTTGATCCATAGGTATATTTCCTCCCTTATCTTGAGTAACTTATTGATCAACCACGAGTTTCTCTGATTTGGTTTGACTGTCCAGAAGTTACTCAGATTCCCTTGTAGGATCTCTGTTCTAAACCAAGCTACCCAAACTGAACCTGATTGGAAAAAGATGAGCCAGATCAATTTCAAGCAGCACGCTTTGTTCCAAACAACCAGGTCACGAATTCCCAACCCTCCTGCCTCTTTTGTTTTTGTTACTGTGTCCCAGGAGACTCTTGCCGAGTGATGAGCTTCCAAGTTCCCTTGCCATAGAAATATACTACACAGAGAGTTAATTCTTTTGATGCACGCTTTTGGCAGGACAAAAGAGGAGCACCAGAAAGTTGATATTCCTGCAATGACCGTCTTTATCAACAGAAGCCTTCCCGCAAAAGACAGCGACTTCGAGCTCCAGGAGGTAAGACGCATCTTTACTTGTTGGATTAGTATTTCACAATTGGCCATGCTTAGTTTCTTACTACACAGGGGGACTCCTAAGTACCTGACTGGCAACGTTCCTTGAGGCATTCCCGTACTGAATTTTATCAAGTCACAATCAGCTTCAGAAACACCCGCGGCGAAGAAACTCGACTTCTGCACACTGACAGCAAGGCCTGATCGCTTCTGGAATTTATGAAGGACTTGTAACACGTTCTGAACAGATTCCAAAGTCCCTTCCGCAAAGATAAGAAGGTCATCGGCAAAGCAAAGGTGCGTCAGCTTGGAGCCAGCACAGCCTTTGTGGTAGGTAAACTTCTTATCCCCTGCTGCCTTGTTTAACATTAGTGAGAGGCAATTCATAGCTATAACGAACAGATAGGGAGATAGTGGGTCACCCTGTCTTAGTCCTCTCTTCCCTTTGAAATAGCCTTGTACCATACCGTTATATCCCACCGTGAAATTAGTAGTGCAGATACAAGCTTTAAGCCACTTCCTATACTGCTCCGGCAGCTCTAGACCTTCTAGACAGTTGAACAAGAATTCCCAAGAGACACTATCAAACGCCTTTGCTATGTCAACTTTGATTGTGATTCTCTTTGGTCCTTTTGTTTTGTGATAGCCATTGACTATTTCCGCTGCAAGAACTGTATTTTCAACTAACAATCTGTCTTTGACAAATGCAGTTTGGTTGGGGAGAATGAGGGATGGCAGAAGTGGCTTCAAACGGCGCACCAGAAGTCTAGAGACAACTTTATAGAGGGTATTGAGGCACGATATGGGTCTGTAGTCGGTTATCATCGAGGCTCCTGGGTGCTTCGGGATGAGAGTTAAGATGGTTGCATTGGTGGAAGCAGGCATGAACGAGTTGGTGAAGAAATCTGAGATAGAAGCGGTTACTTCCGGACCCAAGATGTCCCATGCAGCCTTGTAAAAGCCTGAGGTTAGTCCATCGGGCCCCGAGGACTTATTCGGGTTCAGGCGAAATAAAACCTTTTTGATTTCCTCTGGAGATGGTCTAGCAACCATTCCTAGTTGGATCTCTGGGGGGCAGCGGAAAGGTGAGAGAGACTGGAACCATGAGGGAGGGGAGAGCAGCGAGGTTGGTGGCAAGACTGAAGGCCCAAGAATAGTTTTGAAGTGATTAATGGCGTGGAAACTCATCTCTATCGGGTCCTGAATTGTTTCACCATTGGAGAGCAAGAACGATCTGATGGAGTTGTAGCTTGCTCTTGTTTGGGCGATTCTCTGGAAGTAAGTCGTGTTCTGATCCCCTTCCTTTAACCAGTTGATTCTCGATTTCTGCTTAAAATAGCTTTCTTCTATTCCTCTCAGGAAGGTCCATTTCTCATGGAGCGATCTTTCTTGAGCGAACAGAACCGGAGTATGAAGAATGTTTGCCAAGTGAAAATTTCTGATCTTAAGACATAATTGGTTCTTTTGTTCTCTGTGAACTATCAATCAGTGTTTTCCTTTTTTTTGTCAAGCCTATTACAAGACAATTATGTTGATACAAATACCCAAAATCTAACTAAGCTATGTAAAATTAAACCTTTTTTGTTTTGCATGAGTTTTGTAATCGATACAGGTATATCATCTTCATCTTCATCTTCATCCTAACCATCATCATCCTTAATCTCAACGTCGTCTTCACCATTGTCCTCCTCCTCTTCCGCACTATCATCATCATCTGAAATCTCATCGCTAACTTCATTAGAATCAGAATCAGAATCATCGTCGTCTTCATCAGAAAACACAGACATCGAATCCTGTTTCCAGGAAACAAAATACAGACAAATTAGTTCATGTTCCAAGACTATATTCAGCCTCTCCGGTCACATGTATTGTATCCAAAAACAAAGGAGGTTAGCGTAGGAATGAGATGGCATGCATTACCAGTTTTGCAGCGAGTATCTGAGTTCCTCCAGGAGTCCATATTTTGATGTCAGAGTCGATGCCACTACTAGACAAGAAGGGCATGTGAGGATGAGACTCTACACAGTTGACAACATGTTTATCTGCTTCCATGGCACGGAGAAGCTCTCCGTCCTTCTTCCTCCAGATGAATACTCGGCCACAGTCAGAACCACTAACCACATACTCACACTTGGGTCCAAAAAAGTTGACACCTTTGACTGTTTCACCGTTCTTGTGCCCTTTATAAACTTGCGGTGGGGTCTTGGTCTTGGTCTTGCTCTCCTTAGTTGAAGACTGATTTGGGCCCAGCCCCATATCAGGGGTGAAAAGATAGATGAAGTCGCCACTATAAGAAGCAAGGAGCTCACTTTGATCCGAGAAAGCCAGACCTGTGATTCCCACATGGGCTGTTCCTATCAAATGGCGAGGACAAAAGTGGTCAACGGGCCGGGCATAATTATACCATGCCTCGGAGCGATAGCTGCGGATATCATAGAGACGAGCATACTCATCCATTCCACCCACCGCAAACAGGCCAGGGTTCCTCGGATCAACTGCAATTGCATTCAAGTAGACTATTAAATTGTACTTTGCTTCTTTACACGTGAACAGATTTGTAGCCACCCGAGTCCTAAGATCAAACTGGAAAACCATTATGAAAATCATGTCGTTATAGGCCGTCTAGGTTAGGTTTCAATAGTCAAGAGAAGAAGAGAAGAGAAGAGGAGGAAACTCAAACTCAAACTCACATGCTTTACAACCCCATCCTCACCACAGGTGTAGAATGTGAATGGATTTCCAGGCTCAACAGCCAAGCTGTGGACCTGGCCTTGATGTTTACCCAACATACAAGTCTCTACTTTTCCACACTCTAGAATTTGGGAAAAGCGGACCTGAGAGTTTGAATATTATCAAATGTAACAAATAAATCCTATAAAAGGAATGCAAAGCTGAAACTAAAGCTGTGGTGTGGAGAGGTTGTTGCAAGAGCACCTGTCCATCAGCAGCAGATGTGACAATGCTGCGATCGTCAGAGAAAGGCATGAACTTGGCTTGGAAGATATTGTCGGAATGGCCAGAATCGAAAGAGAGTTTGAGAGGAGCAGCAGCCTCCCAGTGCCAAAGAATAAGTTGCCTGTCATCAGAGCCAGAAAGGATGATATCTCCATCTGCATTGAAGGTTATCGTGTTGACACACCCCTTATGCTTTCGGAGCCTCTTGTCGAGTCCAAGACGCTGTAACAGATCCTGCTTTACCAAATTGATCAAAGTGAAAACGATACAAGGAGTCAGAAGAGGAAGCCTCCCATTGAATCTAATCTACTATCATTGTTGGGTAAGGGTAAGGCAAACAAAATCATATAGCCCTAGAATCTGATTCGATTTGAAACCAGGGCAGAGATTATAGATTATCAATTACAAGCCCCTAAAAGTAGACCAACTATATGGGAGAAGCGAGAGAGAGAGACCTGAGAGGCAGAGAAACGGTTGGAGAAAGAGCGATTGGGCAAAAGACCAACTTCCCTTTCCCAAATATTCACGACGGAATGGTCGATTCTCGGCCTTGTGGCAGGCCGTCCACTCATCGGGAGCAAAGTAACAGACTGAACAAACGAGCTTAGCCCAGATATGATGATGAGGAAAGCTCACAAGACCAAGACGAAGACGACGAAGATCCTAAACTGAAGGGGGAACACAGTCAAAGGTTATACATACCACCCTTTGACTTTTGTCTCCTTCCCTAAACTAAACTTCTTGTATATTAATACCTTTCTATCCAACTCATTATTTACTTGCTACTGAATAGTAGTATTTGACTTGCTAAAAAAAAAACAGAATCTGAAGAGTTTTTCCTTTTTTTTTTTTTTTTTTTTTTAATAAACTGTGGTGAAGGTAGTACATAAACGTATAACTTACAAAGGATCAAAATGAATTGAATAGCAAAGCAAAAGGCAAAAGACAAAAGAGGCTCTCTCCAAATTTGCTATACAGTCAATGATGATGTGTGGCGCTTCTCCTCAGGGCCGCAAAGATACCTCCTCCTGTTGTTGCTTTCTTCTTCTCTTCCCCCTCTTCTCCTACCTACACACAACACACAGCACAGCACGCACGTTGTTAACTTGTTATCAATAATTAATTACTCAATGTTTGTTCCCTCCACTTTCAACCATTTCTCTTACACTACTTACTTCCTTGGCTATCTGTTGCAGCTGCTCCGTTATCTCTGAGAAGTCCGGTCTCAGCGTCGGATCCTTCTCCCACAGTCTCTCCAACAGCTCTGCCATCTTCGGATGTGTGTTCTTCGGTATTGTTGGCCGTAATCCCTGCCACCAACATTTTCCTTTTAGCTCATTCCCCTTCAAACTGATAAGAGGGAAATTCTAAGAGGAAGAAAGCAATTTACATACCTTTTGGACCACCCCTACTGCTGCCTGCAATGGCGTCATGTATTCATATGGAAGCTGCCATCAACCATAAACAAGCCCATGAGTTAGTTAGTTTAAGACTAAATACTATCACCGACAAGGGACGCAACTACCTACCTTGCCAGTCAACAACTCCCATAGCACTATTCCATAGCTGAATACATCAGCCTTGTGATCATATGGTTTGTGTTCTATCACCTAAAACACAATCGGGGTTATCAAACAGATACTGGTCATCTCATAGGCATCAAAGGACGTTTTGTCAACCATACCTCTGGAGCCATCCAACGATATGTTCCAGTTTCTGCTGTCATAACTCCAGTCTGTGCTTTCACTCTGGCTACCCCAAAGTCTGCAACCTTTACCACCTGTACTAGTAACAACATTATCAACCCGCTCCTAAATCGTTATCCACATGAGAAATCATTAACTGTATAGTTCTGGGAAATATTACCTCATTTTCGTCCATTAAAAGGTTTGCAGCTTTCAAATCTCTGTGAATTATGTTGTTTTGGTGCAAGTAGTTCATCCCTTTGCAAATATCTATTGCTACTTTAAACAAAGCTGGAAGTTTAAAGACTCCCTTTTGCTTGTGCAGATAGTCATATACACTTCCACCGGGCATGAATTCTATTTATTTGTCAAAGAGACCAAAGGAAGGGAAACAATAAGCGGCAGAACGTTATATCAAACACAACACTGCGCATAAAGATGGTCACTGCAACATACCCGTAACAATACACAGATGTGGAGGCTTTGTGCAAGCACCAATGAACTGAACAACGTTCTTGTGCCGAACTTTCCTGAAAACGGAAAGACTTTTTAGTTATATCTGAGATGCTATTCTTTTTCTCCACATAGGGAAGCACACAACAAGGCTCACAAACCGCATAATAAAGACTTCTTGGGCAAACTCCTTCTCTAGCTCAGAATCTAGACGCTCTGGCTTGAGAACTTTGATAGCAACTTCCTGGCTACAATATGTACCTTTATACCTGAATAATACAAGAGGAAAGGAGAAACAGGGAGAGAGATTAGCATCTGAGCATCTTCAACCGACTATGCATTTGATAGCTACAGTCAACTTACAGATCTCCATAAGAACCAGATGCTATTTTAAGCCCAAATTTTAAGTGTTTAAGGTTGATCTCCCAAACATCTGTTCCATCATTGGGTATTGCCACATGATCTTTCGCCGCTCTGACACCCGTTAGCCCGTCTTCCTTTTCAGGGGAGAAAGATTGCTGCATAGGCCAGCTTTGGTTCTGCAGCTGAGTATAATGGAAAATTATTACATGAGCATGAGATGTTGTCACTGTGAAAAAGCATCCAACTCCATTTTCATCACAAGGAAATAGTAGTCAATAGATCGAACAAGTACCTCGATCTTCGCTGCTTCTTTCTCCAATGCTATCCTAAGTCTGTCTATTTCCTGAATAGTTGAAAAGGTAGCATACAAGCCACAGTTAAAACTAGAAACCGTTGCCATGTAAAAATAGTTGCATTTCAGCTATTCAATCAGTAAATGGTTGAAAAAATAAAGCAAAGGAATCCACAAGTAAAAGAACCTCTTTAAAAGGAATGAACATGCCAAAACACTTCTGATCTATAAAGCAGATATAGTACACTAAGGAGATGGTTGCAATAACGAAGGAGAAAAAGACGGAAACAAAAGAGTACCTCATACGGCCAACCATCAACAACAAAAACATCTAGTGAGAAGCCATCAGTTGTAGAAAAAGCATGGGCCTCTTGAATGTTGAGCCCAAGCTCAGCAAGCAATGCAGTTAACTGCATCATATACACTGGCTTAGTAAAACATTGACGAATCAAAAGTATCACACAACCTTAAGCACCGAGCGTATACCTGAAAAAGGAGTTTAGGCTTGTCTTCTGTGGAAAAAGTAATCTCGTGCAAGGGCCTGCATTTGAATCAACAGGGTGAGTTAGAAGTGCGGCAACTCAGTATTCCTTTGGCAGGCAGAAAGGAAAAACATATACAAACAACAGTTGTTGCATTTCCCTCTGAGCTACAAGAAAGCACATACCGTGAATAAAGTGAATTGTTTCGCACAGAGTTGTCTCCATCCTCGTCCTGGGATCTACTGGCTGCAAGTGCAAGTGCTTCGAGATTGGGGGACGAACCAAAGGCAGGGGGCGGATGAATGCTGGAAAAATGAACCAAAATCAGAGGAGTCGAGATACTTGCTTGTTTACATAATGTAATTTCAAATGAGGCAAACCTTTTCTTGGTAGAGAGTGTGGGAGACGTTTGATCAGCTTCGAAAGTAATAGAATCCAAGGTAGACGGGTCAGCAGAGATCCCCGCAGGTTGAACCTTAAGAAAAGATCAGTGACCAAACATCCTGTGAGCCCACACAGCCAAAAGTTCACAGAGGCAAACATAAAAGATGAAAGATCAGGCCAGGGAATCCGAGCAAGCAACAGATATATGCTGCTGAATCGGGAGAATTGATTGGCTTATTTACAAGGAAGGAGGGAAGAGACAAGAGAGAGGAAAAGGCTAGAGAGATCTGGAAATCAACTCACCTGCACGAGACGAACTTCGATTGATGGCCTGTTTTCTGGATCATGAGCTGACTGCAGCAACCTCTTGTGCATGAGCACGTCTTCTGCCCTCTCTACATTCACATCCAAAGCATACCTAGAATAAATTATGTAAATCTAGACTGATGAGAAAGAGAGAGAGAAAAAGCAAAATGCGGGAGTAGGTAGGAGAGGACAAATCTAATGGGCAGGGTGAATTCGGTAAGGCTAAACAAAGGCAAGGCGGGTACATGCAGACGCCGAAGCAGAAGAAAGGAAGGGGACATAGCGCAAACCTAACCTAAGAGGCTGAGAGAGAGAGAGAGAGAGGGATTGAAAAAAGAGTTACCGAGCGGGGAGGCGATTGAAGTGAGTCCAGAGCTCGTCCTCGAAACCAGGCCGATCCGTGTCTATCATGTCAGATTGGCGGAGGCGGCGGAGAACCTCAACGAAAACCTCGAGTTTCATGCGCTCCCGTCGGTCCATGGCAGCCTGCGACGCGGGTAAGGCGTCGCTAATGACTCGACTACCGCAACTCTCGTTGTCCTCCATCACCATTGAGCGACGAGAGAGAGAAGAGAGAGAGAGAGAGAGGAGAGAAATGAAGAATGAAAGAGAGAGGAGAGGAAAGGAATAATGGAAAAGGAAACAAAGTGGCTCCAATAAGAAAGGAAAGTGATTCAGCGTTTCCGATTGCGATACAGAGAGACTTGTGGAAGAAGACGGGTGAGATTGATTTATAAGAAATTCAAAAGAGAGAGAGAGAGAGAGAGAGAGAGAGAGAGAGAGAGAGAGAGAGAGATGGGATCAGAATCGAGGAGGCAGGAAGAGGATTCAGGAAGAAGAAGAGGTCTTATGAGGAGCGCCTTTACGTTTTTATCTTGTTCCTTCCTTCCTTCTCTGTTCATTTGATGATTGTTTCTTTATTTTGTGGTTTAAAACGACGTCGTATCATGCAGCGGATGACTCATGCCGCCGTGGCGATGCTAATCCTTTTTAACCTCTGAGGGTATTAGAGGAAATTCAATGTGTATGGCGGATCTTAGGAAGCTTCTTTATTTTCTTAATTGCCATTTTAATCGTGATTAGCGTGGAAGTAGTAAGTAGTAATACTATAATTAATCAAAAAAAAAAAAGGGTAAATCAAAATTCAAATCCCAACCCCACACATTCTCCATTTGTCCCTTTTGGGTGTTTGTTAAAGTGACCCCACACTCTAGCGCATATTCCACCAGAGACCCCACACTTATCCGGATCAGCTTCCACCTCTATTTTCCTATTATCCCCCGCCCCCTTTCTTTTCTTACTTCTCCATTTTCCTACCCTTTACTTTATTCCCTTGTTCAAACACCCTTTGTCCTCTTTTTGTCTTCGCATGTATGTACAAATTGTATTTCGACCTCAAGTTTCGTAAATGTGGCTCTCATTGGTCAGAATTTGGTGGAGGATCATGTTTTTATTTCATTGCAAATTTTATGTAAATTTAGCACTCTCTCTCTCTCACATAAACAGATTGAAAACATAGAGAAAGGAAATAGGGCCCAATCATAAAAACGTCTCAGTCGCATAAAAACTCCCCCGTGCTTGGAGAAATTATTGTCTAAACTTTCGACCAACATAAATTAAAACTATATTTATGTTATCACTAATCAAACTTATTTACATGAGGTCATGTATTGTATGAATAATAAGGCATATATGCGTGTAGGTTGTAACACACCATATATAATTTATACATACAGATACATTATACAGTATGATATTGCAAATGTAGCCTATAGTTGCGATCAAAAGTTGCATACTGTACTAGTATAAACTATAAACATACATATGTAATACATAAATTCCCAAGATGCATCAGTGCATGCATGCCTGCTCTTGTATAAAATAAAAATGTCTACGGTCGTATATAATAAGATAATGCAATCCATATATATTGCTAATGATTGAATCGAAGTATAACAAATTAATTATAAACTATGTATAACTAAACACGCATATTCTAGAATATTATCACAATGGAGACGCAGCACTTGTAAATGGAGAAGAATTGTGCTTCTTCTATATATTTTTGTTTAACGACTAGAAACACCAGTTACGCCCATTTTTCTTACTTCGTCATTTTCTTGATCAAATGATTTTTTTTTTAAAATAATCGATTGTTTAGCTTGCCTATGCTTGGCCCGGGAATGCGACTATGGGAAGCAGTTAGTGCCTAGTGGTGATGCGATGCAATGCGATTGTGGTCATATTGGGAGAATTGTTAGACGTTATCAAAGGCAGATGAACAGTAATGGCTGATTAGTAAGAGAGAACAAGAAACAAGGAAATGAGATTTGGTGACTAAAAAAATAGGAAAACAATGATCAAGAGCGAAGGAGTTGACTAGAGGCTAGAGATGCGGCAGCCAGAAAAGGAATAAACCAATTTGATTCGGTAATCAGAGTATTAGCGATGACTAATTAGTAATTATAGGATTGGTTTGTTTAGTACGGCCCCAATGTCGATGACATGGCAGCACGTGGCTGCATTTCATTCCCACGTGGACTGTTGTCCCTTTGCTCTACCCAAAGGTCGCGTCTTTTAAGCGGGAGAAGGCCAGCGAAGCCGCGAGCTGTCGCCGTTCTTAATTAATAAGTTTACTTAATCCACCATCTGTTTTTTTCAAATCCACTTCTTTCTTTCTTTTTGCCTAGTAATAATGTTTGTTTCTTTGAGTTTCGTACAACAATCTTATCCAAGACAATGCCCATGATGCTTCTTTTTTGTTCTAATTTTTCTTGTAAACGATGCTGAGGTTATAAAAGAACAGCCTGATTTGGTAAATCCACGTTTGTAGTTAATCATATAACCGAGTGGTAAACCATCCCATTGTATATTAAACAATACATCCTGAGTATTGCATGTGTTAGATCAACCTAGTATTGCCAAGTATATGTATTTATGTATGTATGTATGTATGCAGTTATATATTATCATATTCATCTCACGAAGCAACCAAATATCGGAATACATGTGTATATCTATTTATTAGTTGATCAAGTACCAAGATATATTAAAAATTCAAACGCAATGTCAGACCACTTAAAAAATGTTATCACCAAATAATACAGCATAACTTTTATAACTTACGTCTAATTACTTCCATGATAAACCCTAATGATCAATTGACACACACACCTTCGGTCAAGGATCATGTTAAAGGTAAGCCTTTGGTCAAGGAAAAAAGGATCATGTTAAAAGAAACGGCCAAACTAAGATAATGTTTTTTTTTGGTCAACGTATAAATCACAACTTATGAGCCAGAATGTAGTTGATATTACACGATCCATATTGTATCGTTTACTGAAAGAAAACAGATGCGAAGAAATTGTATAATAGATACATTGAATCAAGACATGGAATTCTGATGGTGTGGGTGTGAACCGTGAGTTGGCACAAATCAATTCATTTAGTCCCATTAAACACGTTTCTTTGGACTAAATGAAGTGTAATGATAATCCGCATGAAAGAGACTGGTGAATTTTATTTTGGTTTTTGTTTTAAAGAAAAAGTAGACAATGTTGGGATAGTGTGTATATATATAAGTTATAATAGGATGTAGACATGTATATGAATATGCTGGATAAGATGCCAACGATTAGTATAGTGGATGGTTTAAGAAACATAGACTTGGCATTGGTCCTAATTTACAAACAATAGTAACTGTCACATTCGCAATTTTCTTAGAGGAAATGTTGGCATGTCGCATAAACTCAAAAGACTTAGGGAAACGAATGTCAATATCAGCGGCCCAGTATATGGGCTAAAAGGCCTAAGTTGTATAGAGAAGGCCCATTTGGAGAGCATCCGATATATATTCATATATTCAGGAGAAAATGTCGGTGAGCAGCGTAGTCAACGAAGCTGTAGAGAGGAGCAACTGCGTCTCCTCCATATTTGTCAAACACATGCAGCTCCTTCTTCGCCTTCTCCTTGAGCTCTTCCGCCATTTCCGTTGCCCTCTCTGCTCCAAAGAATGCCGCATAGTTCTTCTTCTTCTTCTTCGTCTTCTCCTCATCGTCTCTCATGTCATCAACCACCTGATAGAGCATCCCAACGGCTCTCCCGTACCTCCTGAGTACCTCTAGCTCGTCCTCAGTGGCACCGCCCAAGAGCCCTCCGCACACGGCAGAGCACTCCCCCATGGCTCCGAATTTCTTCTCCTGAGCAAAGGAAGCGGGGAAGGGGCCTCCTTCGAGGTCAACGTACTGGCCAGCAGCCATACCGGTGGAGCCGACGGTGCGGGCAATCTCGGCGACGACTCTGAGAAGGGTGGGAGGAGGAACAAGGTGAGGAGGCGTGTGGGAGACAATGTGCTGAAATCCGAGAGGGAAGAGGGCGTCACCAGCGAGAATGGCCATGTCTGCGCCGTACACTGTGTGGTTTGAAGGTTTCCCTCTTCGCACTGGATCATCGTCCATACAGGGGAGGTCGTCGTGTATCAACGAAGCCCCGTGGACCTGACAAGTGACAAGTGACATGTGACACCCATTTTCAAGTGACTTCGTATTTCTAATTCGATCGAGACAGGATTCAATCGAGAGAGAGAGAGAGATCGAACCATTTCTAGGGCACAGGCGGTGGGGAAAGCGGCGAGGCGATCGCCACCGAGGAGCTCGCAGGCGGCCACGCACATCACCGGAGAGGCACGCTTGGCGCCTTGTGCGAGGACAGAGTATCTCATGGCCTCATAGATCCCAGCTGGGTACTTGACCGGTATCGCTTCGTCGAGCTTCTGGTTGATCTCGCCGATGAGAGTCGTCCAGTAGGTCCTCAGATCGAAGTTGGAAGCGGATAACGAGGCCGAGGAGGAGGAGGAAGACCGAATTGCTACTGCGCCGGAGAGTCTCATGGGAGGTTTCTCCGGAAGAAAACAGAGGTTAGGCGTTAACAGGCTCGCTGAAGCACTAAACACCATCGCGCTGGATCTATCGTCTCCGCCGACAAATTTGGAATTTGGGAGATGAGTGAGAGAGAGAGAGAGAGAGAGAGAGAGAGAGAGAGAGAGAGACTTGAAAGTTCAAAGTGTCTCTCGCCCATACGACACATGTCAGTCTAATTATTTGGAAAATCTATACCATACGTCGTCATAGAGAATACAGATAGAAGAATCTCAATCAATCTTCAACAACATTACTGTTAGATTCATTTAGATTTAGCCATATCTTAATTTACACTAAGTCTCTTTTTGTCCTTCTCAAAAGTTATGACAACAAAAACGCACTACTTTCTTTCCTATCTCTGATGACACCACTTTCACATGGTTCCAAACAAGGCTGATTTGAGCTTCTCCACTTCTGTGAGGAGGGAGGAGTCTCCTTGGCAAGCCTCCTTCAACACCTCTATTCTTCTCTGTCTCTCCCTTGTTTCCGTTGCTGTTTCTTCTTCTTCCTCCATGGCATCTGCGCACCATTTACGATATCGCAGGAGTTCTAGCATCATCCCCTGAAACATTGAACTCACATTTCATTATTAATCAAGCCCTCAGATCTCAAAACCTGCAAGAGATGAGGGATTCCAAGTTACCTCACGAAGATGCCGCTTTCTGGATAAATCTCTCACAAGAGACTTAACAATCTTATTCCGCAGGGATACTTTATCCTCGCTCACAAGAGACTTAACAATCTTATTCCGCAGGGATACTTTATCCTCGCTCAACAATAACGATGAAACGTGATGCAACACTAGTGTAAACGCTACAGATCCTCGCGTCGCTGCTCTGTCCAGAGCTCCACTTGTCCATGCCTTTAGGTATGCCTCCAGGACCCCCTCGTTTTCCTGTTAAATCGCCAATTAACCAAGTTAAACATGCCATTATTCAACACCTACTACATATACTATATTGCACTCTTTTTTTTCCACCAAATTACCTCAGCTGGTTCGAGGTAACCTTGTGCCTCTCCCAAGCATTTGTCTAGACTCGGCAAAAGCTCAAGAACACGGGCATTGGCAAGCGCAGTCCATGCCGAAAGCCTAACTGAGGGTTCCACGCACTGATGCAAGTAGGTCGACATCTGCCGGCCATACAATTCATCACCATACGACACTGCACCATATTGCTCCACCAGCATCTCCAGAAAGGTAGAGTAATTCTCGGATATGTCAGACTTGAATCTCAGGAGCTTAATTTCATGCTGATTTTGTCTCGTTTCATCAAGAACCTGCCCATAGAGCTCCTGGAGAAAACTGTACAAGTTCCTAGTGTCCTCATCTTCTATGACCTCCATTCCAACAAGCAGCACAGTGGACAAAGCGTGAAACTTCCAAACCAGCGGCACACTTGCAACTGGAGACGGAAGCGATCCCAACCCAGTCGATGACTCAAGTCCTGCAAGAAAGAAAACCCCGGCTTTCGCGACTTCAAGCAACTCCCTCGATTCTGGTGGCCCCGCTGGAGTTTTACCACCATTGGCTGCTGACATGGAGCTGAGAAACCAGTGTGGAGGCAGGGGCATTCTCTGGTGAGCCCACTCTATGACCAGAGAGTCTGATTTTTGGTCCTGAGTCGAGCAATTTGGCATTTCACCGTCCTCATGAATAGTCTCCAGACCCACTGCGCCTTTCCTTACCCCACTGACTTCATTCTCGGCTTTAGATTTTCTCTTTGGGTGTAACCATCTGAGTCTGAAGTGAGAAGCGAGCACCTTGCTCATGTGATGATAATCCTCTTCACTACATTTCCATGTAAACGCTTTGGTTCTCTTGTTTGACTTGATACAGCAGGCCAGGTGTTCTAAAGCATGCGGTCTAAGGACATAGTCGAAGGCTTTTTCCACAAGTAAATGATCCCTTGGACCAGCAATCAAGCACATAGCTAAAGCAGAGTTCATTTTATCCATCAAGCAAACCGATCCTTGATCATTCTGCGAGTCCATTTGAGAGATGTTAAGAAAGAGACTCAGAAGACCGGCATCAGCTTGGGCCAACAGAACTCTGGTCGACCAGAACCCACCACCACTAGCTCCCCAACCACGTCCCAGCCCAGGAGCTAGTCCGCCTCGTTTGTGTAGCTCAATGGATTGCACGATGGGCCATTCTGATGCAACGGAATCTCTTATAGAGCTCCACACATATGTTAGGTCAGCGAGAGACTCTGTCAGTATTCCTCTTGCAAGCAAAGACTCATCCCTAGCGGAAACGCTTCCCTGAGGAGGAGTTTTCATCTTAGATCTAGCAGATTCTATCAGAATTTGAATGGACAGGATAGTCCGCGTTAACCCATGAAGGCAACTCACAGAAGCAAGCGCTAGTTCTTCATCTTGAGATTGTTCTCTTAGAAGACACAAAAATCCCATAAAAGAGGAACACATGAGAGAGTCTTTTTCACACCTGCTTACGTCTGCAACGGAAAAACTAAGAAGCTTGTGCTTGATGATGGCGAGGCCAATCTTTGGAACAAACTCCGGCAGCCATGGCAGAGGTTCTTCCTCTACATAGGCAGATATTTTCTCAAGGACTTTGGAAATTGTACGCAAGACACCCGAATACAACCACAACAGAGAAGTAGTGGACACAGAGACACTTTTGATTCCTCTCTCCCACTCGAGTAATTGGGGGGCAAATGTTATCCAGCTCAGTGCTGTATCAATCATAGGGCTGACATAACTCCAGTCCCAAGCCCCAGTTTCGTTCCGTGAAATGTTTGGTGAGTACATCCTAGGAAGTGTTCCAGCAAAAGCCTCAAGGACCAGGTAAGCCTCCTTTGACACAGAAGTAAACTCGCAGATGAGATTTTTCTCCTTGAGCTTTTCAAATGATGGGCAAGTTAACCACAGACACAGAGCTGGGAATAGCTCTGGGAAGCGAGATATGCAACAGCCACTTTGGATACAGACCTTCCAAAACCGGAGTTGTTCAACCATCAAATCAGATGTAAGCTTGCAGTTCTGCTTCCCTAACTTCACCCATGAGTCAAGAGAGGAGGTGAACTGAAACAAATGCCACGTGACCGCATTGAATGTCCCATTTTTGACAAACTCCATGCAAGTGCTTTTGTCATACCGGGCCAACACCTTGGTGAAATTAAAAAGAGAGAAAAGAAAAACCAAGGTTATAATAAATAACTGATAGCTTATCAAACTTTGACCATCAGGTTTTGTCAAAAAAAAAAAACACCAAGGACGAATGAACATATCGACCCAAAGATACTTATGTACGAGCGGACCAGTATTACCTTTAAGAGGCGAACAGAATTGATCTGAGAAGGAAGAACGTCCATTTTTCGGTTCAACTTGAATCCTTTGACGACTGCTTGCACAAATTTGGGATACTTCAAGATTGCAGTTGTGCATTTTGGAGAATGTCTTGCTATTGCAATAGTAACAGAAACTAAGCTGTCCTCGAGCGCTGCCGTTGGTTCTGTCTGAAATCATGATCATAAAAAAAATACACCATAAACCTCTAAGCCACAGGACACAACGAAAATGATTTTCCTTGCTGAGCGACAAACAGATAATGATCTACCTCCAGAAGGTGATAAATTCTTGGAAGGATATCCATTCTGACAAGACCAGCAGCAACATCTTGTCCAGCTACAAAAACATCTTTCTGAATAGTTTCCTTATCTTCTGTCTCCTCATCAGCAATTTCTTCACGGAAAGGAACAATGTTGGAGGGTTTAGCGCTGTACTTCCAGTGGCAACCACGGAGGAAGCCAAGATCAATCTCTGGCTTACTCCTAAACACAGAGGCGGTGAAGATGTCGTTTCCGTGTGGTCCCATATTCTGGAAACAGAAATGATTTTATGAGTTTGAACATATAGTACTGAGAGCTAAGGGGACTAAAACTTCTAAGGATTGAGAAAACTCTATACCTCCAAAATATCAAAGAAGTTCTCATTAAGAGAACAGCTCAGTAGACACTGAATCACTTTTACACATGCTAGAACAACAGAGGTATGGTTGTCATCAAGAGCCATCCTTAAAAAGAAAAGAAACTTAGATTGATAAGAAGGAAAAGCGTATGATATATGAGTGTTAACTTTTCAAATAAGTCACCCATCAGGATATTACCTCAATGCTAAGACAAGCTCAGGTTCGGGTCCAAGTGCATAAGCCCAGATGGCTTCCCAATCAGTGGATTTATCTTTTCCTTCCCTTGTGTAGCCGATTCTTCTCTGACAAAGTTTGCACGAAGCTTTGTCGAGTACAGATGCAAGCAGATGCAAAGCAAGGCATCTTTGCCCTGGAATCTGACATATCAATATAAACAGATTTTCTTCAGCTAAAGCCAAAATGGAAACAAAAAAGGAATTTAACAATTCTTATCATGAGAACCAAAATCTGCGGCAATCATACCACACTTCGTGCGAGTGCAATAGCTTCTTTGATAGTGTACCCTGCTGCCCCAGGGTCCCCCTCAGTTCTCAAAAAGTCACGTTCAGCAGCAGATCCAACGCCAGACAACATTTCACCTGTAAATTCAAAAAACGTAAGAACCTTAAGATTGCCATCAGATTCAGTTGTATGTATTGCTTCTACTCACCAGTTTCAGCAGCTGGGAAATCATCATCTTTAACGACATTCCCGTCAAAAGAAAAGCTCAACTCCCTAGTTGCCTCAACCCTCTCAGTCCATGCATCCCACAAGAAGCCTTGGGCTAGCACTGAATTTTGCACCACACTTGGTTCTTTTGGTATTGCTACCACTTGGGAGGCAGACGGAGTAACAGCCTGGCCCTGTTGCCTTAAAAAATGACCATCGGTTCTTGAATTCTTTGTTTCCTGGTTGGCATCGGAAAGCCCTGGCACCGAATGCTTTCGCTTCTTGAGTTTGTCATGGCCTCGTTTCTTCAGAATGCTGAGTAATGCAGGGTTCATCTTGTCCAATAACTCAGCCTGTGCCTCTGCAATCTCCTGAGGTGACATTGTCTGCAACCGTGCATGGTTCTCTACATCAATTTCACTCTCCAAAGATGAGGACGCGTGTCTAGTTCCGAGTCCATACGAGCTGGAGGAAGTAGCAGGTACAGGAGGAGAGGCGTTAAAAGAAATCCTTTCGGTAGCTTTCTCAGAAACAATATCTATCATCTGGTCGTCTGATGCCGTATCAAAAGTGTTGTTATCCACGTCCATGGGAGTAGTGGGCGAATCAACAGACAGCGGTATCATTTGAATGAGCTTCTTAGCTTTCCTTGATTCCTGTCTATCATGCGGAGAGGGCATATCTTTCCAGGTCCTGAGCTCCATATCTTTTCTCTCCTTTCTTTGAAGCGGTTTAGCAAAAGCAGCAATGGAGGCTGCATTCATGAAACGTTCTTCTTCTTCTTCTTCTTCATCCTCACTGGCATGATCCTCCTCGACATTATTATTGTCCTTAGATTGCGCTCTGCTCCCCGAAGGAGACCAACGCTACAAAAAATGAAATAAAAGAGCTGAGCTACAAGTAAACAAGCCCAGGTGAAAATCGAAGAATCCTAAAACCTAGAATAAGAAGATGAAGATAAGAATGGGAAAAACTGAAAAGCCCAAGTGGATTGGCATATGCTTACGGGTGCGTGAGAACGATGACGAGCAACCGGGAAGGAGACAAGGGTGTGCCTGGGGGGCAGCGGAGGCTGATTATCCGATATAGCTTTCTCGACGATGCTCCCGACTAGGCTTGAAGGCGTGTCGAAGAACTTGGCCTGTTTCTCTTTCGGATTCCCATCGACTCTCTCGCTTCTTTGCTCCTCCTCCATCATCTCAAACCCTCGCTAATTCCTTCTTCCCACTTTCTCTTCTATTTACTTATACAGAACCCAGCCAGACTTGGGGACTAAATTGAAATTCCGGGACCTGGAAACAGTTTCCGGTCGAGAGAACACGGAGCGCGTGCCTGCAGAGAAACCCAGAGAACTCAAACAGCTGGCAACTGCAGCTTATGATGCCTTCTTGAGGAACCCAATAGACTTTTCTTCCTCCGTCGAGTTTAGTGTGGTGCCTCACGAGATACCCGTCGTCCAACTGGAACGATGCGTAGTGAGCTGCAAGCACAAGCTGTTCTTGGAGCTTGGAGAATGCGAAAGGAGTGAGGACAGAAGCTGCGTGAGATTCCATGGGGGCTCCGGTTTTCAGGCTGATGTTTTGGAGATTCTGCTGCATTGTCTGCTGTTCTGTGGCTTGGTCTTTGAAATCCACAGCAACAGCCACCTGCATATATTCAACCGTTACTCAAATAATCAGAATAGCAAACACAACACGCTTCAGAAATACAATTTCATGACATCAAATGTTACTATCCATAGACTTTTTCTTAGTGTGAGTAACATATTCAGTTCCAATGAATAAGCACTGTCAGAAGAATATGGAAACATACTTGTTCTACAAAGTGAGCTAGCCTGGTTTGAGCGCTCAAGAATCTCTGAATAAAGGCATTAATGGCTTTGGATCGGCCACTCAAAGTCATTCCAGCTAGAAAATGGCTTCGCAGGTATGGTAAAGACCACAGGGAACGTGAGCCATACAAATTATTTATGTGTCTGTTAGTGTGCAGTCCAAAAGAGTTCACCATGTCTCTCCAACCCAACTCGAACTCCTCAATGGACTCCAGATGGTAGAGGCGATAGAACTCAGCTTTCCAGTCGTTGTACCGCTCTCCAAGAGCGGCATTAAACCACGATGGAAACTTTCCAACAACCATCCATATGCAAAGTGCATGCTTAGTGGTTGGCATCTCTCCAGCTATGGCTTCTTTGAGACACATATTATGGTCTGTCAGTATCGTTTGAGGCGCCTTCCCATTCATGAACCCTATAAACGCCTTCCGTAAGAGACAAACAATAAACGAATGTCAGGTAGAAGCAAAATGGATTGTTTCTCTAAGCATAGAACCTTTTTCAAGTAGTTATATGAGAAGCCATATGTTCTACTCAACCAAAGTATAATAAACAGAAGTTGTTACCTGTAGTGCCCATGACCACGATCTCAAACTTTCATCCCGCAGAAGGACACAGCCGAAGAAGCAAGGCACACCGTAGTTATTAACTCCAACCCATATTCCAAGTGGCATCTCAACTGCACTTAAGCGATGCGTTGTATCAAAGACTATAGCATCTCCAAAGATCTCATATGACTGAATGGAAGAGGCATATGACCAGGCAATGTTTTCTAACTTATCGTTTTCATCCAACGTAAACTCGAACTTAAAGTTAGGGTCTTTCTCCTTTATGCTCTGGCACATCCTCAAGAAATCAATGTTCTCATCCTCAGGATCAAGTTTCTTGAACGACTGAAGCAAGTTCCTGACATCCTTCTCGGTGAAAGGTAAAAATCCAGGCTCAACACACTTCTCAAGCTCCATGAGCCTCATCATCTGCTGAATTGAGATCCCCGTCTTCGAAAACATCAAAATCCGGCTTTTATCTGCGTCTGATATGGACCTGTATGCAGGAAGGAAACGAACTTGGTTTGGTTCCAGGAGGTCGTGGTTGTGGTGATTAGCAAAGCCTGTAACACGCCATTCTATCGAACCTAGCTCAGTTATTTTACTAATCCTCAAGTATGCTTGACATCCACACCGAGAAGATCTTCTGTTTCTCTGTGGTTTCCCTTCACTCATAGTCTTGACAGGTGTGTTACCAGCTCGGTGGCAAACAAAGTACCGCCTGGTAAGTCCTTTGCCAACTCCGTCTTTCCCTTCTGTCCTGTGACGACGTATTGAGAACCCGCAACGCTTTGCAAACGTACTGTAGAACTCGTAAGCAGCATCATGTGTAAGGAATCTTTGTCCGATGTATGGAATGGCTTCGTGAACTTCTTCTAAAGAGAGAGTGTTCCCATCTGGAGACTCTTCAGTACTACTGGCATCGTCCAAAGATAGAGATCTATGATCTGAGGGATCATCATAGATGAGCAACATCTGTCCACCATCATCCGACATTTTGCTCCTTTAGTATCTTCAGTAAGATTGCCTGACAAGCACATGACATGAACAGAGTTATCTTAGATTTCAAGCACATTACCTTCTTGAGCATGTACCAAGATGCAATAGGTAAAAGTCTCTCTTTGGAGAAAGAGATCAAAGCTATGTGCTTACTTGAAAATGTATAATCAATTATCTCATCAAAGAACTGAAAAATAATCCATTTTTACATAGCATTGATAGTGTTTATATAAACCGGATAATCTCCAATGAAATGCTTAAGTATTCAAATGAAGGAAGCAATCAAATACTTAAGAAATCACTATGCCACTGTGAAATCGATAACTCATGAGCACGAAGCTAGAAAGATTCAGACTTTTAAAATCTAACAAAAAGAGAATATTTTTGAAATGTAATTAGAGATTTCGAAGGCACTCAATTCGAATTCTCCGAGCTACTAAACGACGATTGTTTGGATGCCAATCAATGGCCATCACCAGAAAGCAAAACCAACAAGATGGGTTTCTCAATTTCGGAAGAAATTTTGAAGCTTGGAAAATCGATGTTGCCGGAAAGTTGAATTCATCACAAGAACAAAAAGTTTAAATAAAACTCGCATGATCCAGAATTTAATTTCTTTCATCTTCTTTAAAAAAGTGACTGTTGATGCAAATGCGACAAAATAATAGATAGAGAGACAGAGAAAGTACTGGTTTAAGCTAGAGTGACGAACACAGTCTTGCGAAGGAGAAGCCCTAATTTGCGCTGGGAGGTGAAATTAATCCCTTTGTTTCTCCTGCGCACCTTGTTATCTTACGCCTTCTCTACTCGTCCTTTGAATACTAATAAACGTATCACCAAACATCCCACTAAATAATACTACGCCGTTTGGAGTATTATTTTCAATTTTTTTGTTTGGTCGTCAAATATCCCATTTCATTTGCAATTCACAAAGGGTTTAAGCCACACCACTGTAAAACCCTAACCCTTTTCCTCCGCCATGGCTATCTGTAACCTCCTCCGCCGCCGTTCCTCCCTCTTCAACCGTCTCTGTTCAGCCACCACCACCAGCCGGAGCCCTATTCCGATCTCACCCCTCCACCAACGCTTCTACAACATCTCAATTTCCCCGGATAATCAACATCCGGAGACTAACACTGACAATCAAAATTCCGAGACGAGCCCAATCCCTAATTCATTTCCAGCTAATGATCCTTCCCAGTTCCATATCCCTCCGAATCACACCTATCCCCCAATCCCTCCACCGATCCCGCAGCGAACCATGGCCTTCTCATCAGCCGAGGAAGCCGCGGCCGAGCGTCGCCGCCGCAAACGCCGTCTCAGAATCGAGCCTCCTCTCCACGCTCTCCGAAGAGATCCCTCAGCTCCTCCTCCGAAACGCGATCCCAACGCACCGCGGGTTCCGGATTCCACTTCCTCACTCGTCGGGCAACGGCTTAACCTACACAACAGAGTCCAGTCACTGATCAGAGCATCAGATCTCGACGCTGCGTCACGTCTCGCTCGCCAGTCAGTGTTTTCCAACACTCGGCCCACCGTGTTCACCTGCAACGCCATCATCGCCGCCATGTACCGAGCCAAGCGTTACAGTGACTCGATTTCTCTGTTCGAGTATTTCTTCAAGCAGTCCAACATCGTCCCCAACGTTGTCTCCTACAATCAGATCATCAACGCTCATTGTGACGAAGGGCATGTGGAGGAAGCCCTTGAAGTGTACCGCAACATAATAGCAAACGCTCCTTTTGCTCCGTCGTCGGTTACTTATAGACATTTGACTAAAGGTTTGGTTCAAGCTGGAAGGATCGGAGATGCTGCGAGCTTATTAAAGG